>CM034534.1:13895635-14093135 GCA_020002185.1 Paraescarpia echinospica
CTATTTAAAGAGCCGTGCGACAAAGCGGTCGATATAAATATATATATTATATTTTTTATTGCTGTTTAGCACTAATTTACAACATAAATTACTAACATATGGCATGCGGCTTCCTGTAGAGATTTAGCGCCACTAATAGATAGCATAATTTCATATGTACAACAATTATAATGTTTAAGTTGGTAAGTTTCAACCAAAAATATAATGGTAAAACTGGTGTTTTTGCCTTTTCAAAGATGGAATTGAAGGGTTTCTGTTATTTGCCAATACAATCCAGTGTGAGTAAGACTAACGTATACGTGCCCCAGTTTCGTCACATTTCTTAGTTTTATTGTAAATAAATGACGATCGCATATCTCAAAATATTCAGAGCTGCATCCGTGCTAACACCAAAGTATGATGACACAATATCACAACCTATGAGACCGTGAGCAGCTAGTAAATATGGGATAGTGGAGCTGTGTTCTTCTGCAACTGTGTTGATGTCTAGGAGAGTCTGTGAATTTGCGAAACCATCAGGACTTTTTCGGATACTGCCCTGGTGAAAGAAATAAAAATAAAAGAGTGAAGAGGTAGGTGTAGTCCGCAATGACTAGAACGGTATCATCCCACGTGACACTTGCTGCACAATCAGAGTATAATAGTTCTCCTGCATGGTAGTCATGTCCAGATATTTGTTTACACAACCACCTGCAATATTTATATGAATAGGATCTGTGCCAGTGATGACTAGTTTATATTTTAAAGCCAGTTTTGTGTGCAACCAGATCTTCGAAGATCATTATATTTGTCAGTATCTCTGTTGAACACCAGATAGATGTCACGTTTCGCTAAATGACTGTACATGTAACCACGGAACCGGACAAGGTAGTCATTTACAGTTACCAGGTGACAGCCAATGCACTATCCAGAGGACAGCGCACCCATCGAGGAATGTTGTCTGCAATTTTGTTCAGCCAGCCGTATTTACATGTTCACATTAAGCACGTTCTTGAAATTAGATTTGATTTTGCTTCCCTCGTATTTCAATTTCCATCCGATAGGGATATGTGATAGTGTACAGCCCATTTGGTTGTGTCAAGAACTACTCAAGATTGTGTCAAGATTTCAAGATCGTGTGCGGTAGAATGAAAGCCCATGGCCCTTGCATAGACAGTTTCCGTGTCAAACAAGTTGCATATCCGATTTTAAAGTGTTTCTGGATTTCTGCGTTGTCGACATTAACCGAAGTTTCACAATTTGCCCAGAGGCAGTGTTCGTCTGCTCATTTTGATGTTCCTCTCGGTCGAGTGGATCTACGCAAACCTTCCATTTATCTTGTATCCCATGTAGAGCTTTCCTATCTTGGCCATCTCCCTTGATTCTTGGGGTCATTTATTCGTTGTCGGAAGTTTGGACAGATGGTCGACTATTGTCTCTCATCTCGTTCAAGTTGCAGATGATGCTGTGGCAGTTATTAAAGCTGTAAGCCCATGTTGTGGGAATTTCCGGTTTCAGGGTTATTCCAATGATCCAACTCAGTCCATGACCACAACAGGTAAATGTTGTTTCAATAGACATGTCACTCCAAATGCCATTGAACAGATCAGTGTTGTGTGTTGCCCATTGAAAAATGTACAAGCATGTCACTGGGCAAACTTTCCATATATCGAAAATAGTTCAGTGCGCACAGGCCATAAAGCACATGTCATGCGGCAAAGAACAAAGATATCATGTCCTTGACAGTGTCCAGATGCAAAGCCCAATCTACTTCTCGTTATGCTCGTGCGTACATGTATTTGAGAATCATGAAGATCGGCTTGATGTGACAATCCACCCAAACCTTTATTATTCCGCTCTGGTATGCGATATCATCTAATGCTTGTTTTTTAGATGTTGTTTAGCAGAGAGAGGCCAAAGTAGTTATTTTAGCAGCCTCCTGAGTGATCTGACAATATGAGGGTATTTCTTTCCGCTCAGCAATTAAATTTTACCTCCTAGTGCAGTACGCCTTACAGACACCAAATTTAGCAAAACATTAGGGGAAGCAATGCTAGTTGAGCCACTGGATTAATTGAGTCACCCATGTTTCCCAGAAAACGACAGCAGCGACAGTTGTTTCGTTACAACCAGTGATATAGCATGTTATTAGACCACGATTGATATACATCATATGACAGTTGTCACAATAGTCTGAAAATAAGAGCAAAAAGTACGTTTTTTTATGTTTAACGAAACTTTTAGTGATTGTGATTAATATTTGCTGCTGTGTAAATTATCCAAGCATGTCACCATGCGTTACTGTTCTTGCAGTTACAAATGGTTTAACTTTGCATTGATATGACAGTTATTATTTATCGATTCGAGTATTAATGAAAAATTGATTATAACATACTTAATGTTGAAATGGGGCTTGTTGAGGCATACAGTGGGACGGGGAGTTATGGAAAGGTTAAATAAAGGTAAGTTTTTATATAGCGCAATATCCAGTCCCCGGGACTGCTCAAAGCGCTTTACACTTTACATCCTGGCAGACCTGTTCAATCGAATCGGTCGGTCGGTCGGTCGGTCGGTCGGTCGCAAAATAGTTTGTGTTATGCAAACATGCAAGTGTTTGGTGTTAAGCACATAGAAGAGTTAATACAAACTAACTATTTGCAACTACAATCAAAATATAAACATCAGTGGTTTACTCAGAATATGGTCTAAAAGTGGAAGATTCTAATAAAACCTCCAATATCAGGGACTGACATTTTGCTCGTGACTCGGACACTTGGCCAATAAGAACAAGAACAAGAAAGTTTTATTTTTAATTCTTTCACAGACCTGGGGCAGAGAACGAAAGGCGACAAGAATATGAACAGCTACTAGGATATTATTATGAACACCTACAATGTTATTTTGTCAGCAATGTAGAAAAGGAGCAAAAGAACGGGATGCTGCTAGAATGCACCTCAACGGGCTCGACGACTTCAAAGTTCACTACTCCCTCCGGGTATTGCAAGACCTATAATACGCGAATTCCACTATGTTCTACGTGTGAGTGCCAGGCTCGATTGTACGGGATATGATCAAGGTTCTCCAAACGCGAATGAGGAGCGATCTGATGACCGGAATGGACTCGTCATCTTGTACGAAATTGTTGTATGCGATGCAGGTCGGATAAATTAGAAGAACCGTGATTATGAGCCCCAAAGCAGATTAAACTGCGTTGCTTTGCAATTCTGACATTGAGGCGCAACGATGGTGAGCCACACATTTGTTTCTTCGATATATCCACTGATATATCGACTAGGACATCTTCCACAACGTGGTGACAATGACGCGCTCTATTGGGTTTGTGTGATAGGACAAGGATCAAACGCTCTCTGCCGTCATCAAAATGTTGATAACTTTGGGAAGTAGGCCATGCGTGCCAACTTACTCGAGTGAGAGAGATGTGTCAGTGGCTGCCTACCATGGTATCTCTGTTCAAGATCATTTCACGGCTTGCATGCATCAAATCGGTACCGCGTGCGACCACGCGACTCAGGTGCACATTAGCAATTAAATGTCGTTTGTCATCTGAACAAGCATGTCACCGATTTTTATTAATCTAGAAGTTGTAACGGGCGAATTCGTTGGGTTTCATGCCTCAATAAAGCATAATTGTTTGCACGGGGAAAGCTTTTTGATGCATTTACCATCTTGTCCATATGTTCGTCGTATACAAATGTGTCCACTAATAAATAATAATAGTCTACATAAAGTATATTTTTATGTTGTCTTGCTATACTAATAGCCATCCAGTGATTGATGATGACCACAGCTTGCCGTGTTTCGACGGCACTATATTAACAGTAAATACCAACTCAGCATGTATATATCACTCTGTAAAAGATCGTCCTGAAAAAAGAAACAACCCACGGGGCCCCGAAGGGCCGACCGGTGGATTTAGGACGCATGTGATAGCTGATATGCATGTGAAAGCTGATATGATATATATATCGTGTTTGCCAGGTGGCATGTTGTCACCTCCGAAGCATCGCGTTGATTAGGAAATGTCTTACGACTAATGCCTACAGAACCATTGTGAACGCCTTAGTCATGTCACGTATTGATTACGGCAACGCAGTGTTATTGTGGTCAGCGGGAGACGCACTTGCGAAAGTTGCAGATGGTACATCATTCCTCAGCACGTCTCATTACTGGGACAAGGAGGCGAGAACACCTAACACCTGTGCAGTCGACACTGGTTGCATATACGCCAGCGGATCGAATTCAAGCTGTTAGTGCTGGTATATCGTGCAGTGCACCATCTCGGCCCTGCGTACATTTCATCATTCGTGACATCCTACACGCCGACCAGATCACTTAAATCGGCCGAACAAGGTCTGCTGACTGTTCCGAGATATCACCTTGAACATTATGGTCATCGTTCCTTCTCGGTGGCTGGTCCGATCCTGTGGAATGCCCTGCCTTATGCAGTCAGGCATGCAAACTGCGTTGCCACTTTAAAATCACTCTTGAAGACATACTTATTTCGACAGGCCTTCAAAGAACTCTGCAATCCGCATCAGTGACATTTGTGCAATGTTCACATTCGGTTATGTATTTAGGATGCAGTTATTTATTTATTTATATATTATTATTATTATTTAATTAGCATATTATATGTTTTTATTTAATTTAATTTAAGCACGTTATTTATCTTAGGTATTTAAACGGCTAATTAATTTAATTTATATATATATATATATACACTTGTATATATATATTTATTTTTATACAGGTTTATCTAACTTATATTTTATATAATTTTATATGCTACTTTTAAAACATTTTCTTTTACCTTTCTATTTAATATGTTTTAGGTCATTTAATGTAATTTATTTATACTCTACGATTGTCAGCGCTTTTGAGCAGATTTGTTATCCGGACACACGGCGCTCTATAAATGCTTTATAATAATAATAAATAATAATAATAATATTACGACACTACGTTATCAAACAATACAATTTTATTGCCGTAACGCTCACAATTCATACAACAAGTTCATTAAGACTCGACTTCTACGCATAGGTTTACCCCCACGGTTTCTGTAAAATCGACGTTGTGTCGAGGCAATGAAAAAGGCTGACTAGTTGAATGAGACCTCATACGACCATTACATTGTAACTACCCACAATAATACAGACTAGTCAGTTATTAGAACGTTGCCGAGCGCTGGAACCAACAAGAACACGCACACCTTTAATTATAAATATATATACGCGCATACACTCGTCTATTATTATAAATGCATACATGCTAACACACATACAATTACGTCTTTGTAGTTGTAGTAATGGCACTGTAGAAGGATTTTATTAACCTATTTTTATAGCAACGCCTCAACACAATACCGATTTTATGGTTGCCGCCATCTAGGTGGTCGCTTTCATGTTTAGGTCAAAAAGTACAAGATCGTAAACCAAAAACAACAACACAAAATTCCCTTTTGTTTCCATTTAATTAGGTATGTTGTGATTAGGCGCGCACATACACACAATTTAGAAAACTGAAACTGCAAAATTGTGGACGTGGATGCTAATTTAATAATATTTTAACCTTTTATTATAATCGAGGAAACGTATAAAATGTATCTATGCGGCGATGTTAACCTTTTCCTCATAGACAGCTTGAATCTCGAGCACCACATTTTCATGGATTAATCTACGACCCCAGGAATAAGACGTAAGACTCACATATTTTCAAAATACCCCATAGATGTTTTATGGGGTCAATCAGTTGTTCAGAACGTAACATGCAATGTGCGCGTAATACGTAACAATGGCAGGAACCATGCGCGCGCGGCAAGTACTTCGGGGAAACGGCCCCTGCGTCATGGACTTGGCGACATGAAGTAGACGCTGACACAATAATGCTTATGTCTACCCTCATGCCAATATCATAGCAATACCAACATTATTTAACAATGCTACTCTTTCACGACTGCCTATCGATGGACGTGAATTTATAATTATCTCCGGATTGGGCACATTGTACAAACGACGAGTATCTGAGAGCGCGCGATGGTGTTTATGTAACCATGCTGTTTTTTAACGTTTGGTAACTATTTCTTTCATAACTGTCAACTAAAGCAAGGCATCCCGTTAGGTGACAGACATGTTTGCTAGTACTACGTAATAATAATAAGGTAACTTATTTTGTGCCTAATTCCTCGGACACCAAGCTTAGAGGCGCATCAAAACAAAAGGGTTAGTCAATCTCAAAGTCGATAAGCAATAGTAACGTTCTTAGCCGCTTCATGTAACCGGTCGCGGTACATGCCCGAAAAATACCAGATGCATATGATATTTAGTATTTTTGTGTGTTTAAAACTTACACCTTAATTGGATAATGTTTGACAACAATGATGAAGCCCGTGCGATGCGGAAGTAAACTTAAGGGGTGAATGAAGAATGTAGGTAATGGAACACACTTATTCTAAAATAAAATAATTAATTTACACAAGCTGGATCAAAACGACAGATAAACTCATGGACCAATTATACCAGGTGGATCCTACGAGAGCGACTTAGTTTTGTCTTAATAGGAGTTTCTCATATCCAAGTTGTACATTCAATATGACACCCATTTGAAATTTCACATTGTTACTTTTATACCATAATGTCCATTATTACTATCATTATTGTTATAACATATTGTACAATGTCTGTCTGTATGTCTGTATGTCTGTATGTCTGTCTGTCTGTCTGCCTATCTGTCTGTTTAAAGGTGGAATCCTGACTTTTGTCAGATGCTGTTGTACGATTTATATGTGGGGCTTTTAACTGCCTCTTGTTTCGCAAACATGGGAGCCGTTAACTTTAAGAACCCACCTAATTAAGATAACCTATGGTTCAGAAGATAATTCTGGACGTCTTAGGAGAAAAAGATATATATATATATATATGTATATATATATATATATAGACACATTTTCTATTATTATATACATACGTAATATCAATGATTACTTGTTATCTAGTTATATTATGTAAAGCTTGTATTGTAATATTATATTGTTTTATGAAATATACTTTTACTTTATTATTTTATTTTTTGTTTATACTTAGAGAGATATGTTTTGTCTAAATAAACTTGGTTTGATTTAATAAGATATCAAAAAGATAACATGATGGTCAATATATCAGCCAGCCCACTGACGACTGTCGAGCGATGCGACAGAACTAGTGGGAAGTAAACCTAAAGTTGATTGTGGAGGTAATGGAATTATATAATGTATCTACAAAGTTTAACTAGCAATTATTGTCTATTGGCTTTTTAATCTACGGGTTCATAAAAAATGTATTTGTTAATTTGGGTTGATTGTCGCTGAAAATAAATTTGGACATGTGAGATACTAAAGTATGCATTTCTGCCAAAATCACAAAATTGATGGATGGAACATGACCTAGACAGCTATTTTTTGCTCGTGTGCAGAATAAACCCGTAAGACTTAATACCCGGTTCGCTGGAGCGGGTCACGTGTATCGATCGCTTTATCGCACGGCTCGTTAAACAGAAAGGCTTCCGACAGGAGATTTGTGGATAAAGTGTTATTTCTTGACGCCATGGAAGAGACCAGACACGTCGCACGCAGGTGAGGCAGTTTCTGCAGTCTAAGGATATTGAATTCGACTTCGCACACACATACACACGCACGCACACACACACGCACACGCACACGCACACGCACACGCACACACACACACACACACACATGCAGAAAGACAGGCAGGCAGGCAGGCAGGCAGGCAGGCTGGCAGACAGGCAGACAAGCAGACAGGCAACCAATTATGACTAGTCCAGGTCAAATAAAGGAATAATTATATGAACTACGCTTAAAACGATTCAATCTACTGATAAAGTAATAATACTTGGATACTTCAATGCCAGAGTGGGAGAAGATTCCACGTCTTGGCCAATGGCTCTGGGAAAATTTGGAAGGGACAAGTCAAATTGAAATGGTGAACTACTCCTTTCTATGATAACACGATTCAAACTTGCGATCACAAACGCATTCTATAAAATGCCTGAACAGTGGTGTACTACTGTTGGCAGGACACACGTTCAGAACTCTGCCAGTTTATATACTACATAATAACACGAAGAGTATACTCAACAAACATACAAAGTAAAACAAGGTAAGTTCTTATATAGCGCAGTATCCAGTCCACAGGACTGTTCAAAGCGCTTTACACTTTACTCCCTGGCAGACCTGTTCAATCGATCACCATCTCGACTTCTCTGGGAAGCATTCAGCCACGCTGCAATTAATGCGCGAAGACTATTTGTACACAAATAACAACCACTGTCTATAGTCAGGTACTCATTCATACAGCTGAGTGAACTGAAGCAATGTAGAGTAAACGAACGTGCCCAAGGTTCGACACCGCCGCACAGGATTCGAACCCGCGTTCTCTCAGTCGAGAGTCAACAAGATTTAACAAGATTTAACAAGATTGCCATCCAGAAAATTACTCTGGATGGCAGGTGGACAAGGAAGCCTTTTGGCTTATCGAGAGTCCAATACTTTTTATCTACGTGTATCCCGCCTTTTTAAGGTGTGTGTCGATTTTATTTTTAAACATATTCACGCTACTAGCACCAACACAATCAGGAGATAATCTGTTCCATTCATTTACAGTCCTTTGTGAGAATGAGAACTTTCTTATATCTAATCTACACTGCTCCTTTACTAATGTAGCTTCATGTCCTCTGGTCCTTCTATTTTTCTTAACTGAGAAAAAAATGTTTCTATCAATATTTTCATAACCATTCAATATTTTAAACACTTCTATGTGATCTCCTCTCAATCTCCTGGTCTCTAATGTTGTTAAACCACATTCTTTTAGGCGTATTTCGTAACTAAGATCCCTCAGATTTGGTATCATTTTAGTCGCTCTCCTCTGTACTCTTTCTAGCATATCTATGTCCTTCTTGCGATATGGCCGCCATGCTTGTATACAATATTCTAAATGAGGCCTCACTATTGTTTTGTACAGCGGTACTATTAATTCTTTTTTCTTATACGCTATATTTCGCCTAATTAATCCAAGGATTTGATTTCCCTTTGACGCTGCAATTCCGCACTGCTCTGAAACCTTCATATCAGCACTAATGGTTAACCCCCAAGTCCTTTTCTTTTACAGTAGTACTTAGAACAGTACCCCCCATTTTATATTTTACCTCTTCATTCCCATGACCTGTGTGGAGGCATTTACATTTCCCAAAATTGAACAGCATTTGCCACTTTTCAGACCATTTGATCAACCTATCGAGATCATCTTGTAAATGCTGTCTGTCTCCATCACTTTTAATCCTTCTAAACACTTTTGTATCATCCGCAAATTTTAACACCTTGCTTGTTATATCATCGTCCAAATCGTTGATATATATTAAGAATAATATAGGTCCTAGTACTAATCCCTGTGGTACCCCTCAATACCGATTTCCAGTTTGAAGCCTCCCCATCAACTACTACACGTTGTCTTCTGTCATTCAGCCATTTTTCTATCCAGTTTATTATACCATTTCCTATGCCATGGGCCTTTAGCTTAAGGAGTAATCTTTGATGTGGTACTTTGTCGAAAGCTTTTTGAAAATCTAAATAGATGATATCTACTGGTGATCCCTCATCTACCCACCTAGTGATGTCTTCCAAAAAACATAACATATTTGTTAAGCATGACCTCGTTTTTTAAAACCCATGTTGAGATGGGTTCATCAAGTTATGTTTAACAAGAAAATCCACCATATGATCTTTAATTAGTCTTTCTAATAATTTGCAAATCACTGATGTTAAACTCACTGGTCTATAGTTCTCTGACTTGTTTCTCGAACCTTTTTTAAATAACGGTATAATGTTTGCCTCTTTCCTTTCTAAAGGAACCACTCCCTCTTCTAATGACAAATTGAAAACTGTTGCAAGCGGTACGCTAATTTGTTCTACAATTTTCAATAGTAGTTTGGGCGGAATCCCGTCCACTCCAGGTGATTTATTATCCTTCATAGCCCTTATTTTCTTAGCTACCATTTCCGAGGTTACAATTAACTGTCCTAAATAGTCTGAATCTGCCCCCTTGAACTTAGCCTCTGGTACTGGCAGTGAACTAATATCTTCCCTGGTAAACACTGAACTAAAATACTCATTCAGGTCTTCTGCCATTAAGAATCCCTCTGATATTGTATTTCCAGCACTATCTTCTAGAGGACCGACCTTATCCTGAACTTTCTGTTTGCTTCGAATATACGCATAAAAACTCTTACTGTCATGTTTATATTACTAGCTAATTTTTTTTCATAGCTTCTCTTTGAATTTCTAATTTCAGCTGTAGCTTGATTAAGTGCTTCTTTATAAATGTTGTAGTCTTCATCATTTCCAGTACATCTATATGACTTCCACATCATTTGTTTTTATACTTAATTTTTCTAATGGCTTCTTTCGATAAGTGTTTCTTTTTAGACCGTTTCCCTTGTTTTTTGAAAGGTACAAATTTATCGACTATGCACTTAATTTCACTATTTAAGATATTTCAGCATTCGGTTGCTGTCTTATTCTTCAGTGTGTTATTCCAGTCTATCTTTGCTAAATATTTCCTCATGTCCTTATACCTTCCTTTGTGGAAATTTCTCCTATACTGCTTTTTACTATTCCTTTCTGATTTTACTTTGATGGTAAAATGTATCTGGTTGTGATCACTACTCCCCAGTGGCTCACATATCTTGACATTGTCAACTAATTCTTTCTGTGAGGACAAAACTAAGTCTAACACATTCTCTCCCCTGGTTGGTTCTAGCACATGTTGAGAAAGGAAACTATCTTGTACTAAAACTAAAAACTTGTGGTCCTCACTCCCCATACTCTGTAGAGATTTCCATTGTATATGCCCATGGTTAAAGTCCCCCATAATAATACAGTTCCGTTTGCTTACTTCCCTTATAGCGTTTTGTATTTTTTCATTCTCTTCTATGCTTATGTTTGGACTTCGATAAACTAACCCAACTGTTAACGTTGAGTTTCCTGTAACTATGTTACACCAAACAGCTTCTTCGCAATCTGCTTCTCTTTCTAATTTTATTTCATAAGCCTGGATAGATTCTTTAATATATAAAATAACTCCACCTCCCTTTCTTCCTATTCTATCTTTCCTAAATATTACATATCCTGTTAGTCCCAATTCGGCATCTGATATATCAGTGGTGGCCCACGATTCGGTTATACCTATTATGTGAGGGTCAATATCTTCTACCATAATGTTTAGTTCACTTCTTTTGTTTACTATGCTCCTTGCATTTAAACAAATGCATTTATATCCTGATTCAGAACAGTTTTCCAGGCTGTTCTTTGCCGATTTATTTCTGCTGTCTTTATCTATGCCTCCAGTTTCAGGCTTCTCTGTGAATCCCCCCTGCGAATCTAGTTTAAATAGATGCAGCCTGTCCCACTGTCAACAGATTGCAGCAAGTTCTCTGAGAAAACTGCTGCCCCCTTTCCACTTAGATGTAGGCCATCTCTCATGTACATATCTTCCCTCCCAACAAAGTATCCCCATAAATCTACGAATCCCACCCCCTCTTCTTTACACATCTGCTCAACTAGTGCGTTGATCGCCATCCTCTTGCAGTTTCTATATGTCGGCCCCCTTCCTCCCATTACTGGCAAAATTCCTGAGAGGATAATCTGTTCTACTCTTGTCTTCTTTAACTTCTTCACTAACTGTCTGTACTTCTGAACTATCCCAGTTGTTCCCTCCCTCTCTGCGTTATTTGTCCCTACATGTACTAGTATAGACCCTCCCTTGCCATGCCCCAGTACCTTCTCTACCCTTTCAGTTACATGTTCTATCCTAGCCCCCGGTAGACAAACAACGACGTCCTCCCCCTCGCTTAGAGTCTTATCTGTCTTTCTCATAATCGAATCGCCCATAAACACCCTCTCTTTCCTCATTGCCCCCTCAATCACTGCCTCAGTGTAGCTCTTTCTACGGTTTGCATCTGTCTGGTTGTAATCTTGTTCCCCTGTCTTCTGCTCTCCCGTCACAATCTCGTCCGTTCCATTCTTTCCTGACGCTGTTTCTCTTGTCATCTTTCTTCCTGTCATCGTCCCTCCCGACTTCTCTTCTGTCACATGTACTCTCACTTCCTTTCTTCCCGTCATCTTTCCTCCCATTGCATTTCCTTCTCTCCTCTCCCGTCTCTTTTTCCCTCCTACCTCTTTCTCTACGGTCACTTTCTCTCCTGCCACCTTCACACCTGTCACATTTCCTGCCGTCGATCCTCCACTTTCTTCCCCTCCGATCACCTTCCCTCCTCTCAGTCTCCTTTCCTCGGTCTTGTTGCCACTACTCTGCTCCTTCAGTTTCACAGTATTCCCAACTTTATCCCTGTCGTCTCTCTCCATTCCATCTGTCTCCTTGCTGATTCTCATCTCCATCCCCTTCACAATATCTACCAACCTAGCTACCTCTTTCTCCAGACATTTCACCTTCCAACACCCCACGCACTGAAAGGTGAATCCCTCTTCCTTTGTTTCTGTCCATGACTTCGTACAGCCGGATAAGGCAAAATCTACCCAACTGTGGCAGTCGTCGCACACCAAGTGTCTCTTTCCCTTGACTTGCCGCTTGCAAGAGTCCGGAGCTCTTACCGTTGCGCTACTACGCTCCGCACGTGCTATGCGTGGTACAGAGTGTTCAACCGATCACTACTTCATTCGGTCATTATGCAACTTCCATATCATGCCACTGCGAAGGAAAAATGGGACTATAGCTGCGAATAAGCTAAATGTCAATAAACTGGCAGACACTGAGATGCAGAAGCTACTAACGACAAATATAGAAACCAGCATGACAAGCCTTCCATGTGATGGCACGATTAGTAATCAATGGGAGAGTCTCTGTGATAAAGTGTGCCAAACATCTGTTGACACACTGGGACATACTGCAAGAAAACAGCAGGATTGGTTTGATGAAAATGATGAGAAACTATTAACCCTACTGGACGAAAGCCGTAGGGTACATGACGAGCTTTTGGTTGGTCGCTAGGTGGCGTAAGGTGGTACTTGTTTATTTTGTCACTGCGTGATTCAAAATCATTTTTGCAATTTAACGTTTAATTTTGTCTGTGACACTAGTGTATAATTAGTGTCAACGTATTGCACTGTTTGCATAAACAAACATTTTATAAATTGTCACCACCAACGCTGTTAAATCTTGTACTTAAATTGTCTGGGCGATAATACAGGTCGATTTGATTTTCGCGCTAGCAGGCTTACGTACACAACATACTAAGGCAGGGGCAGTCCCCTTATAAACTATATACTAACAGGCCTTTTCAAAAAGACGTTCTTTTATACCCAGAATCGCTCTGGGGGTGAAGACCTCTGACTTTTCTTTGCATGGGCACTAAACGTCTTGTTACTTTGCACAGGCCTGCTGAGCGCGAACAATCATTCGACCTGTAATATTGCCATTGATTATCGCCAACCCACTCTTTAATAACCTAGAAATTTACAATATTTTTAGTACAATTATACAGTTTTAGAATATTTTATTATTTTCAATTATTTTTTGAGACATTATCATTTTATTCTTCACCATTTTGAGGAAAGACAATGTCACCAGCATTTTTATTGTGTGTTTTATTTTTATCCTGTTCTGCTGCTTCGAGAGGTCACGATTTTACGCTGTGCAAGCTACTTAGTCCCCAACGGTCGGCTGTCATTTTAACAGTTTCTCAGTACATGAGAACACAACATTCCTTGTCACATCTTCATAGTTTGCCATGTCTTAATCTTTGCTTTAATAGAAAGTTACTGCCAATCCCCCACTCTAAGCCAACGTTTAAATTGGCAATTATTTTACTACTAGCAGGAAATGTAAGTCTTAATCCTGGACCTGCTATCAGGCGCAATACTCGAGTAGCCACCACTAACGTTCGATCTATTCGAGACAAAACAGCTTCGCTTACCGATTTATTAACTTCCAAGACAATAGACATCCTTGCAGTCACTGAGACCTGGCTCAGACCACATGACACAGCTGCATGCATTGCTGACATTTCTCCTTCCAGTTTCACCTTCCATCATCGCCCACGTTCAGTTGGGCGAGGTGGTGGTGTTGGATTTCTCGTCTCGAAACAGTTCAAAGTTAATTTGCATTCAAACCCTGATTACTCCAGCTTAGAGGCCATCTGTGCCGAAATTTCCGATTCATCTTTCTCTGCTTATTTTGTGTGCATTTATCGCCCTCCAGGACACCCTGCCCATTTCTTTGAAGAATTCCAGGATCTACTTGAAAATCTGGCAACTATTTATTCAGAATTTTATATACTCAGTGATTTTAATCTTCATCTGGACACACCTTCATCAACTACATGTACATTTAATGACATTCTGGCATCCTATGACATGAAACAACATGTTACCTTCTCAACACACATACATGGCCACTGGCTCGATCTCTTAATCACCCGTTCAGGTTGTAACAATATTCAGACACCTACTGCTTCAGATGGTTTATCAGACCACCACACTGTCATTGCTGATCTCAAAGTTCCTAGAATTCCCGTAGAGTTCAAACACAATGTGTTTTACCGACTGATCCATAAGATTGACATTGCCGCATTAATGATAGACATCCTTAAATCCGACCTCATCAGTAACCCCAAAGAACATCTGTCAGATCTGTGTCGACAGTACTGTCAAGTACTCAAAGATTTACTTAAAGGAAATAAAAATAAGGCATTACCTAAAATCCTTTTTCCATGTGTACACACAGTTTAACCTTGTATGTAACATTTGACAACACTAAAAAAATACATTTGTAGCATAAATTCGATTTTAAACCCGTCTGTGTAGCGATTCCCGCGGAAAATAAAATTTTAATGAGCTAGGCTGCACGCGCGGATGATCGTTATTATGACTAATAGGTCGTATTCTTCACAGATTTCCAGTTTTGCTTTTTGCCAAACGAATGAAAGCCAGGAATATTCGATGAATAAATATCATAGATGAACAAGCAGTTATTATAACCGTTCCACATGAATCGAATTTTATTCAAAACAATGAATGCGAATGTGCCTACAAGTCGACTAGGTTTCGCCGAGCTTGGGCTCGTTTTCCAAATAATTATATCGAATGCAACCAAGGAGAGATAATCTACACCAATAAACATACATAGCAAACATATATCGTATCCAGCTACAGAAAGTAACGTGTATAATCTCATAATATCACTAGAATATCGATGTATGAAGGAGGAGTTGTTCAATTCATCATAACAACTTAAATCAGTCAGTGAATTTCTATCGGTCCTGTTAGCTCGGTTGGTAAAGGCGTTGGTTCCTTAGCGTTTATTTTGCAATCGGGCGACGCCGGTTCAAACCCCACGCCAAACCATTGATTTTTTTTACACTTTTTTTGGTTTATGTTTTCACGAAGTAATATAAACCAAATAATTTTTATACTATGATGCACTGTTTATAAATATTTTGGTAGTAATTATTTATTCGCCACAAAAATGAAAATATGGGAATTATATAAAGATTTTTCTAAATTTTATTCATCCAAACAAATATAATGTAATGGATATATAATTTATTAATTGTATATATATTGTACGGTAATATATTGTAATTATATATGTGAAAACAAATGGTGATCTGTCTGGATAAATAAAATTTAGAAACATCGCATTATATATAATTACCATATTTTCATTTTTGTGGCGAATAAATAATTACTACCAAAATATTTAGAAACAGTGCATCATAGTATAAAAATGATTTGGTTTATATTACTTCGCGAAAACATAAACCAAAAAAAGTGTAAAAAAATCAACGGTTTGGTGTGGGGTTTGAACCGGCGTCACCCGATTGCAAAATAAATGCTAAGGAACCAACGCCTTTACTAACTAAACTAGCAGGGCCAACAGAAATTCACTCACTGATTTAAGTTGTTATGATACAACTCCTCCTTCATACATCGATATTCTAGTGATATTATGAGATTATACATGTTACTTTCTGTAGCTGGATACGATATATGTTTGCTATGTATGTTTATTGGTGTAGATTATCTCTCGTTGGTTGTATTCTATATAATTATTCTGAAAACGAGCCTAAGCTCGGCAAAACCTAGTCGACTTGTAGGCACATATTCGCATCCATTGTTTTGAATAAAATTTGATTCATGTGGAACGGTAAGATAACTGCTTGTTCCTCTATGATGACTAGTGTTTGTATTTCATCGGAATATTGCACAATAACTCATTCTGACGCTCGTTTCGACCCAAAAGCTATACTTGTAAACATGCTCTGAATGCATGGAAAGGGTCGGCCTGATGCGAGTGTGGGTCATAAGTGACGTCACATCTCGGCATCCCGAAAAGCGCGCCAAAAATATGCATATTCGAAAATGTCCGGATGTACAGCATTAAATGTGGAATTTCTAATTCATTGATTTTTTGGTTGTTTTTGGCTTGGTGGACATGGAAATAGATAGCAGGATGTAATATAACATGAATTCAAGCCATAGATGTTTTTATTCCCTTTAATGAACATGCACCCCTGAGATCTAAATCTGTGTCCCAAAAGCCACATGCTCCATGGATGACTCCTGAAATTCTAAAATCTAAAAAGCGCCGGCGCTATCTTGAACGTGTATGGCGCAAATCATGCTCGCCTTTGGATAGATCACGATATTCTAAACAGTGTCACTACTGCAACAGACAAATGGCCAAAGCTAAATCAAATTATTACACAAACATGGTCTCGAGTAACTCTGTAACCCACGTCAGCTATGGAACTGCATAAATCATATTTTACGTAGACGGCCGCCTCCATCTCTACCTAGTCATGTGTCAGTCAAATCTCTGTGTGACTCGTTTTCTATTCATTTCAAAGATAAAATAAGTCTTATACGTTCTGCTTTTCCATGTCACACTTTAAGTACTGTAAATGTGGACTCCCCACAAGTAAATTCTCCACTTGTATTGTTTGAGCCAGCCACAGTTGATGAAGTGGGGAAAATAATAATGTCCTCCCCAAATAAGTCATGCGATCTCGATCCATTACCAACCATACTACTAAAAGCATGTCTTGACTCTTTACTTAGTACAATAACGAATATCATAGATTTATCACTAAGTTCGGATAAATTCCCAGATGATTTTAAACACGCGCATGTAAATCCTGTTCTCAAGAAGACTTCTCTGCCAAAAGATGATTTCAAAAATTATAGGCCAATTTCTAATCTTAGCTTTATTTCTAAGATACTTGAGAAAGTCGTAGCAAGCCGTCTAAGGTGTCATATCAGCTCAACTTGTTTATCCAGTGTGCTCCAATCAGCATACAAACAATTTAATTCTACAGAGACTGCTCTCCTAAAAGTACACAATGATGTTATATTAAACATTGATAAAAGCAAAGTAACTGCACTTACCTTGCTTGATCTGTCTGCCGCCTTTGATACCATTGATCACAACACTCTTGTCAAACGTTTATCATTATGGTATGGCATATCTGGCACAGCTCTGACCTGGTTTTCTTCATATCTAACCAATAGACATCAATGTATAAAGATAGATAATTACTTTTCAACCTCACTCCCCACTTCATGTGGCATTCCCCAAGGTTCCGTTCTTGGGCTTTTGCTTTTCACTCTCTACACTACGCCACTCAGCTCTGTAATCCAAAGTCATAACTTGGATCATCACCTTTATGCAGATAACACACAGATCTACATTTCCTTGGCCACGCCCGATACAAGTCACTCTCTAAACCGACTCAACGATTTTCTCCAAGATGTTTTTTCATGGATGACCGATAGCAAATTAAAGTTATATGCAGACAAAACTGAATTCCTCATCATTGGTACTCCAATGCAGCGAGGTAAACTTAATGACTTTTTTCCAACATGCATGCTGAGTCAAAATATCACACCAGCAGCATCAGTACGGAATCTAGGAGTGACATTTGATTGCGACTTCAATTTCAGACAACACATATCCCAAACGTGCCGTTGCTGTTTTTATCATATCCGTGATCTTCGCCGCATTCGCCGACATATGTCGCTTTCT
The DNA here is from genome assembly GCA_020002185.1 of Paraescarpia echinospica. Lineage (NCBI taxonomy): Eukaryota > Metazoa > Annelida > Polychaeta > Sabellida > Siboglinidae > Paraescarpia > Paraescarpia echinospica. Next base: position 13,913,725 of record CM034534.1, read on the forward strand.
GTCGCTAAGACTATCGCAACAGCTCTTGTTAGCAGCAGATTAGATTATTGCAATTCCCTCCTTCATAATATTGCTATCAAGGATATTGCAAAACTACAACGCGTCCAAAATTGTTTAGCAAGGGTAGTCACACAATCTCCTCGATTCTCCCGCTCAGTGCCACTTCTAAAATCACTGCATTGGCTCCCCGTGCGATATCGCATTATGTTTAAGATCTGCACAATCACCTACCAAGCCCTTTCATCCAAACAACCTAGTTATTTACATTAAATGCTCACACCGGCTAGACAAGCCAGACAACTTCGGTCGTCTAGTTCGAAGTTGCTATCTGTTCCTAGAGTTAAGGCAAAGGCTGGAACTCGAGCTTTTTCAGTTGCCGCGCCAACTATATGGAATTCGCTTCCCGTTAATGTTAAATTGCCAGAAAATATTGTTACATTTCGTCGTCACCTCAAAACCTATCTTTTCAATATCGCCTATCCTCCCTAGCTTCCCAGCACATCCATCCATTTGTTGACGACTTTCGCCTAGCACACGATTATGAGAATGCTTAATCTTTTGGTTTTGGTGCGCCACTGAGCTCGGATTGTCTGAGGATATTGGCGCGTAAGAAGTTATTTATTATTATTATTATTATTATAAGATAATCAATGAATTTACCTACACACACACACGCACACACACACACACACACGCACACACCCGCATACACACGCACATACACGCATGCACACACACACACAGGCACCATACACAGACACGCACGCACGCGCGCGCGCACACACATACACATTTATATATAATACGTAAACTTTGGTAAAACACGACGACATTTATATATAGTATTGTGCATAATGCAAGCAACGTATGTATATTTCGTTTATTTCATGTTAACTTGATGGCATCTTACATTGAACACATTCTCGTTGATAGGTGTTGATTGTTTATTTTAGCCACATCCTTTGGTGACGACATCTGCTTCGTCGTGAAACCATCGGCAGACATACCGGCAAAGGGCAATCAATATGTCTACCTAGCTCGTGTTACAGCTGGTGAATACACCGTGAACAGACAAGGTTCTATCGATGCACATAACAATCACGGAGATTCTGCACGTAAGGTTGACTCGATGGTCGATAATGCTGATGACCCGACCAAGTATGTCGTGCTATCCAGTCATCAGGCTTATCCCGAGTACCTGGTCACGTTCTGGTGAAGCAGCAACGCAGTACGCGAGCGCCTGTGTGCACGAACAGTCCATTTGGTGTACGTTTTACCTTTGTGTTAATGTGTTACATATGATATGTGTTGTTTTTACAGAGAAGCTCAGCTGTAGTACGGAAATTGGTCGATAGGAAAATCACATGGTATTAGTTGGTGGTACTTATATATAAATGGATTACATGTAGTATGAATTATGTTTAGAGACAAGCACAACTGTTGTACTGAATGACTGTTGTATTGTGTCTGAACATTCACAACTTATGCGATTAATGACCTAACATACCTAAGTTAGTTGTACTAACCAACACATCCATTACATCTGCAAAATGTAAAACATTGTATTATGATGCATATGCGTTAAATGAAACTTGCTGGGAAGTTGCTACTTTAATCGGGTTAACGCGCGAGCTGTTCTTTGCATTTTGGTGCAACAATGCTTACTATCGCAATCACTGCACACACGTTTAGCTCAATATGTTGCATATTTACTCATCTTGACCACGTCTGTTAACATATTGCTTTCACTTTTATGCATCAAATTGTTGTCAGAAGCCAACGTTAGCAGGTAGACGTCACCATCCAAGTGCACATCGTTCGTGACGTGTGATAAGCACATAAATTGACTAACCATAACTCAATCTTGTTTATGTTTTACGTGTACTTTAACGTACGTGCAAACATCATTTGCAATAGTCGCAGCGTTGCAATAACAACATATTGAAGAAAGCGTATTACGAAATCCACTATTTATCTAACACCAGTTGTATTTGTATAATTTCATAATACACAGTCGAAATTATGTAGCACTGTGAATGCAATGAAGGTACTATGGCTTTTTCTATTTTATAAATCTAAACTAATGTCCCATGAGTTGCTTGTAAAAACAATTAAAACGTGCCTAAGATGTGTTGTTTGAGCGCCTTGCAATGGTTACTATGTCATATGATTACAGTTTTAGCTATTTGATGTGGTCACTTGCTTTTTCTTAAATAAAGATACACGTTTATGTTGTCTTTACTGAACCAGCGAGTTTTCAACAAACGTGCATAACATATCATACCAAATAGGCCATAGTGTCATTCATGTGTTAGATGGTTTATATATATCGGTAAACGTGTCGACCGCTGATTACACCAACATATATGACCTCTTATATAAATGGATCCACATGCATATATTGATTTGACATACTGCCCTGCCACCATACTTTCGCCTATAACAGTTTGAGAATGTCAAGGATAATTTCGTTTTAATTATTTAGTAATTACATGAAAACATCCATCAATAATGTACATAATTGGGCCATAATATTCATTTGAGGGTACGTACTCTCACCAAAAGCTTTACAGATTCGTTATACATCAAGGGAGACTACAATTAACTTTTCATAGTGTGCCGTTAATTGCCCTTTCGTAAAATGAACAGTGCACTGTATGATCTTTTGACGAAACCCTCACCAGTAAATAGTGATTTTTTTGTATACCGCGTGATCCCTTTGTCATAGTTAAAGAACCAATTTCAGGTACTACCTCAAGATAATTAGTCTTTCCCATTTTCGTTTTGACCACTGAACGTGACCATAGCCATATCATTAAATTATGCCTTTGTAAAACATTTGCCGTTGAAATTTCCCTTTCAGGACAATGCGCCCTAGCAACAAAGATACAATTTATGTAAGGTCCATGTGCTTGACGGCAAGGTTTGAATACATTGTCCAAACAATAATGTTAACAAATGTTCTAGTAAAAGTTGAAAAAGCTAACACACGACCTGAGGAGTAACCCGGCCGCCACAGATATAATTACAGTTTCATTTGTGGTCCATTAGATGTGGCCTTTGCAAGTATTGATACGACACTTAATAGTGAAGTCGATAATGTAACTATAATCAACTACATTTTGTTTCCGGTACAAAGCTCAAAACCTAACTTTGGTGGCGGAGGCTGTGCCTAGTGCAAACATCGTATTATCTGTTTGGTTTGGTTATCAAAATAATATGACATATTCCAGGTGAACGACGTGCAACATTTAACTGTTTATAATATTTATCCATAGCATTACCCGAACCAGAATGTGTATTTTGCTGCATACTTCTTAACATAGCCTATAATATATGGGCGCTCATTGACAATAATGGCGCCACCTTCTTAACATAGCCTATAATATATGGGCGCTCATTGACAATACTGGCGCCACCTTCTTAACATAGCCTATAATATATGGGCGATCATTGACAATACTGGCGCCACCTGGTGAGCCTGAACATGCAAACGACTCAATTACAACCTACAACGACATCTATCGACTAATCAAATGAGAAGGGGAATCCCTTTAATACCTTACAATCACAGGGCTTATAATAGACTTCCTAGTTGGCGAAACGAAACAAGTTTTGCCACCTATCGGAGAATCGTCAGATAGTGTTGTGCGTAGTCAATGTAAACAACTTGGAGCACAGCTCGAACACAACGCAAGCTCGCTAGACAAGCATTGTACAGTACACGTTGACTCTAGTCTGTACAAATGTTATACTCCTTCGACAACTATAAAATGGTGATCTGATCGACGTGCACTAGGCAGATTCGTCTAAACCACACTACAACAAAGAGGTACATGCAGTTTCGTATATTGATTGTTATACAACATACGTGGCGTCAGCTCCCGGCCTGCATCGTGGCAACCATGTCGCCTCTACAGTTATTTATATATTATTCATATTATATTCTGAATAACTAGCAAACAGAAGGGTAAATCACTAGAGCCACAAATTTACTGTCATAAAAAATTATAAACTAACCGTTGCTTTATTAATTCTGACAATTGATTAATTTAAAACAGTAATAGACAATTACAATTGTCGAGACCATGGTCTAAATAACCGTGTTATGAAGAAAGTGACCGCTCAACCGTAGCAGCGGCAGCGGTAGAAAAAGGTTGACTAGTTGAATGAAACATCAATGAATGAATAGTCAGTTAATTGAACACGTTGCAAAGAACCAGAACAGAACAGCCATGTGCGGGTGCGTGCATGTGCGTGTGCGTGTGTGTGTGTGTGTATCTGCGTGTGCGTGTGCATGCGCATGTGCAAATGTCATATATATATATATATATGTATATATATATATATATATATATATATATATATATATGTGTGCTACATAATTATTACGTTCATTGGACTTGTTTAATTACCCGCACTACCCCGCGTTGTACGAAGATTGTAATCATGCCACGGTGAATTGTCCCGTTCCATGGGCGGATCCATTGCGACTCCGCCGGGCGCCATGTTATTTCGGCCGGGTGTGTTTTAACTAAGTCAGTATTAGCTAGTAGTCGAAGCAGCGCTAGGTGGAGCCATGCTTCACTCAGATGAGGATATGGCTAATATACACACCAGAGGAATTCCCACCAGTACAGCCAGTTGTCCCTTCCCGTTTGTTTCCCGTCCTACCATATCGTTGTCAACGATTTTTGCACAGAAATACAACCATCATGACGTCATCTCTTTAGACACAGAGCAGAATCACGAAGGTGTTGTGTTAATGTTTGTACATTTTGCGACACGCAATAATATTGCACTGTATACTTCGAATATAAATTGCAAGTCAGGATGATTGTCTCATAATTATGACTTAAATGTAAAAGTTTTTTTATTCTATCAGCGTTTGCAAGGCCTGTGATATACCATGCCAACATCAATTTTAGTTATATCCTGAACGTTGACTCGTGATGTAAGCTGACTCGTGATGTAATTTTCGAATTTCACTGTGTTACTCCGCAGTTATAAGCGCAGCCATCACCGAAAAGGACCTAGCAATTAACAGTATTAATTATAAAAAAATACATTGGAAACAGTTTCACAAATAAACTCCTCCACACCCTGTCGACAATATTTAGTTGGTGTTTTGAATTATGGTGTATGAATGTTAATAATAGAAGTTTCTGATATTACTTACTATCAAAACTCCCTTAGGGTCACCTTAAATGTTACAAGTCCTCAAGTTCTCTATGAGATCGAGCATATATTTCAGATGGAAGAGCACGGTGCTGTAGCCCAACAGTCTCCATAGTGTATGCCAACAGTCTCCATAGTGTATGCCAACAGTCTCCATAGTGTATGCCAACAGTCTCCATAGTGTATGCCAACAGTCTCCATAGTGTATGCCAACAGTCTCCATAGTGTATGCCAACAGTCTCCATAGTGATGCCAACAGTCTCCATAGTGTATGCCAACAGTCTCCATAGTGTATGCCAACAGTCTCCATAGTGTATGCCAACAGTCTCCATAGTGTATGCCAACAGTCTCCATAGTGTATGCCAACAGTCTCCATAGTGTATGCCAACAGTCTCCATAGTGTATGCCAACAGTTATTCATTTTCTATTTTTTTGGCAGGAATGACATCTGCAATGCCACACGAGGAAACGAAAACGGTTGCACTGGAGCTGCACCAACTCCGAATGTTGCATGCGACGAAATTTAAATCAAAACAGGAAAAGAGGTTCCAAAACATGACAGTGACGATCCAAACGACAGAACGAGCAGTAATATTCGATGGCAAGAAATCGGACATTGCTGCTGCAGAGAAAGCCATGGATGATATTGTAAAGAACATGAAAAGTTCTCGTATACAAATGTCAGTCCACGTGATCGGATTGATGAAAGGCATTAACATGATAAGACACATGGTGGATACGTTCAGGGGCAAGGATATATTTGCTGTGTACGCGGATGTGGAGGACGAAACACTTGGGGTGTATGCCCTCAGTGATGAACACTTGAAGAACGCAACCAAAGTGATCAGGAGTGAAACAGACGAGCAATACGTTGATGCTGATTCGGCAGACACAAACACGTGAGTGGGTGGCCTTGAAAGATCAACTTCAGTCGCAGTATGAGGACTTACTTGCAATCAGTGAGGCTGATAACCGCGTGATTATCTCTGGAACGATGGAATCAGTGTCGATTGCGAAGGTGAAAATAGAAGGCTTTCTTGCGGAAATCAAAGGTAGCCATCTGGATGGCAGTACTGCTATGACCTACATAACGATGGAAAACACTAGAGTGCAGGTGGTTCAAGGAGATTTGACAACATTCCAAGCAGACGCCATAGTCAACTCTGCCAACGTAGAACTGAAGCATAATGGTGGACTTGCCAAAGCCATTGCGGATGCAGGTATTATCATTCATATTTCAGGTTCTTCCGACATTCAGTGGGTTTGTCACTTCCTGTCTTTTACTGGGCCATTAGTAATTCTAAGGCAGATCCTGGATAGCTGTATTTCCTTTCTTACATTTACATTTTTAGAAGATAACAGTGGAATATGTTATGATTCTCATAAGATTCGAGGAATTAAGATGGTAATAAAGTGCACTGGTGCGGTACAGGGTGTAGTATCAAACTTGCATAATAATTTGTTAGCAGAGCATTGGGACAATTAGTGAATGGTTATGTATACACGCATAATATATATATATATATATATATATATATATACATATATACCTATATACATATGTACATGTACGTTCTCAACTTCACATTTATTCCTTTTGTATTGTTTTGTAGTAACTGTCTACGTTAAATTATCTTCGTATATTGTATGTATCACTTGATTTTGATTGATTACTTCTTTTGATGTGTTTTGTTCTTTCTATAATATGTTTGAAACTAATAAAAATGAATGATATCCTGTAGCACATTCAAAGTACAGTCAGTTATATAATTCGAAATATTTTATATGGCATGTTCCAAACCATGCTTTGCTGTTGTTTCAGGATGACCAGAGATTCAGCGGGAGTGTGAAGAATATGTGAAGCAGTATGGACAGCTTAACCCTGGCCAAGTTCATGTTTCACCGCCAGGTCGACTGCCTTGCAAGAAGGTGATCCATGCCGTCGGACCAATGTGGCTCGGTGGAAACAACAATGAAAAGAAAGAGCTGCGTGAAGCCGTCTATGAAAGCATGCCGGCTGCCCACTTGTCCGGTCTGTGTACAATTGCACTGCCTGCACTGAGCTCCGGAAATTCCGGGTTCCCCATTGAAACGTGTACTGAGATAATCATCAGAACACTGGGAGAGTTCCTAGAAGATCACAAACAGACGTGTGTGAGGAAAGTGTCACTGGTTGATCCGACTGATCATGTAGTGAACGCGTTTCACAAGAGTCTTCGCAAATTGTCTAGTCTGCAACGAGTAAATACATCAGATCACAGTCATAAGGAATCAACGGAAGGCAAGGATTTAGCTTTACTCTCGTATATTTCAGCACGCAGTCACGCACACACTCACGCGCGCACACACACACGCACGCACGCACGCACACACTCACACCACGCACGCGCGCGCGCACGCACACACACAGAAGCAATCACACGCGCGCGCACACACACATACGCACGCACGCACACATACATACATACATACATACACACACACACCAGTACCACCACCCCCACTACAACCACAACAACCACCTCCGCCGCTGCCGCCGCCGCCACCACTCCCGCCACCACCACCACCACCATCACCACCGCCGCCGCCGCCGCCGCCGCCGCCGCCACTACATGCGTGCGTACGTGTGTGTGTATGAGTGCGTGCGTATGTGTGCTTGTTTGTTATTGGCATTAGGAATGACCCTAATGTTTCTTGTTTACTAGTTGTAAATATTCAATATACTTTCAGTATAGTTAATAATGAAGCAAGCACTTCCACTCTAATAATTTTGTACTAAGTATTGCTGCTGGAAATATTGAAGGTACATTACTGGGACAACTTTTGTATGTCCCGTATATGTGGTATGCTTGTATAATTGTTGGCAATATTTGTTTCAGATGATGTTAAACTGCCGAGTCTTGACATCGAGTCTAATCAGCAAAGAGCGATGACGTCTGATCAATGTCAAGGGAAATCCACGGCAGGCAAGTATTTAGTTTACACCCTTTCAGTTCAGCATGCAGAACAATGTGGTTATTCATATAATTCATATGTCATTTATATTATTTGGATGAGGTGATATTTACAGTTGACGCGAAAGTAATCTGACTTATTCTTTTAAGCAGACAATGCCACTGTACAGCGGAAAAATTGAATAATTGTTAACTCAAAACAATGGCACACACAAGCCATAGATAGATCGACTACGAGAGTACACTTTAGTATAGCAGTCGTTTCAGATACTGACATCGACACACACACGCACACACGCACATAAACGCATACACACACGTGCACATACACGCACAAACTACACACCCAGTAGCCCCTCATTCGTGCAGTCACTGGATGATTGCACGGTATCGTTGATGTAGCGTCATTGGAAACACGAAGTCTTTCTTATGAAAATTTACCCATAATAGGGCGTGATGGAATGCCCTTTTCCAGTGGTGATTTCCATCTGTAATTGGCTGGTGTCCTTCTTTATTTCTGTGTCAACCATCATCTTGTTTACTTCCCATCACCCACCACCATCGCATATATAAATTTATGGGGCCGTTCGAATACCAACGTTCCAGATATGCCAGACTAAAGATGGCACGATTGCAGTACTGATCAGCCGTACTGTCCATGATGCAATGTACCTTCTGCGAAGCGCGAAACTCAGTTTTGGGCAAAGGAATCAATTGATTGATGAAATCATACGTGCTATGGTAGTTGTGTGCCGCCTCCTCTTCCAAAATTCCTATGAAACTCAACCTCCACAGGTTTTCCTCTGCACGCCAGAACTGGATGACAGTTGGGTGAAGTTTGACTTGATTGAGGTCATGACAGAAGACGTGAGATGCTTGGTATTGGTACCCTCTATCATAGCTCTGTTTTACAACCATTTTATTAGCAGTGAATCGTTGGACCGTTGAAAACATTTACACTATATTGCTTAGTTTGAAAGTTAAAATGTATGTTAGGAACATACAAATAACTTGCAAAAACCACATCCACGTCGAAATGTTACCATAAATGCCATGTCATATCAGGAGTGCAGAGGGAGGGAAACGTGTTTATATTTCGGAAGGGTAGGCGGCACACACTACCACATAGGCGGCGGAACTGGGGAGGGCATGGGAAGGGGGCAAAGCCACCCCAATAATTGTTGTGACGGGTATGTACTTTTTGTTGATTTTTGTGTGAGTCTTAAGGGGTTGCAGTTTTTGTTGGCGATTTTGGGTGAGTCTCAAAGAGGGTGCCGTTGGAGCTTTCGGAGCTCAACAGTTTGGAACGTCACAGTGAAACATTTTCAATAGCACACCTCCGTTCGTCGTCCGATGTCATTGTCAGAGACTTCTTCTGAGATCGATTGGTGTTGAAGCTCCGGCTCAGCCCCTCAATACTAATGTTGCGCCGGCGCCTGTGGTATCTATACTGATATTACTTGTTTCAGACGATATTAAGCCACCACGAGTTTGGTCAGCAATGGACAAGAATAAACCTTTTATCTTGGTGAAATTGGATGTGTGGAGCAAAGAATATAAGGAAGTCGAGAAGTACTTCACAAAGGATGCCAGGAAGCCTGCAAAAAAGATCCACGATGTGAGAGTCGTCAGTCACATCAGTCTTTAACCAGTTTCTATTAAAGTACAGTAGCTTCATTACAATGACTTTATGAAAAGTAGAATTTTAACAAAGGGTGATTTCGGTCTTCAGGTTTAACATTCACATTATTTGTTTTAGTATACCATATTTGTGTAATCATCGACAACTTACTTATTTATTACTTTTGTTAGTACTGGTAAATGTTGTATTTGTAGCGGTATATAACAGAATCTGTATTATTAAACAGGTGTATAGATTTATTAACGTCGCTTCACACAGAGAGGTACTTCAAACCCGTCTATGAATAAATACGCTAAATTTTGAGTAATGTATGTTTATCTCCTCCAAGGTGCCGCCGTCTATTCGCATCTTTCCATGTTCATTTGCTCCCCTGGATCACTGGGCTCTGACCTAACAGATACCGATGTATTTAAGAAAACAACGATTGTTGTTACAGTTATTTACACATAATTGTATGCCTGCATTTTCTAGAGGGTATTTTTCCTACATGGACGAAATCAGTGGTGATCTCCGGATGGAGCCACCGTAATGGAGATAACTGATGCCCTTGGCGTTTTCCTCCTTGAGTGTGTGTTTGCTTGCTTTTAAGATTTTGCGAAACCAATTATAAAGCAATTGTTATCGGTTGATGCAATCGTGGGAAATTCAGTCATTATGCACACTTATGTGTGTTTCAGATCTCAAGAATTCAGAATCCAACGTTGTACCGACGGTACATGTTGTGCAAAAACGAAATAATCGAGAAACATCATGGACAGCAGAATACGAATCGGCAGAAACTCTGGTACAACACAACTTCTGATGATGTGTCTGACATCAACGCCAATGGATTCAAAGGCAACGCGAGGGGTGGTTAGTGCTGATATTTACGCCACACTAGAAACAACCTTGGCACGTTTCTAACTGCCTATATGTATTGCGAAGCTAGTGGCTTCATTTTACAATCCGTACTGAATCTCACAAACCAGTCACCTCGTCTATCAATATAGCAAACCAGGACAATTCAATAAGGATAGTAACTTTAGTTATTTTGTAGAGCGAACCCACTGTGCCACTTTGGCACGAGCACTATATTTTCTTTGGCAAGTTCAAAAACAGAACTGAAAGTATACAGGATTACATTAGATATTTATGACGTTACTTAATAATTGCTAATATAAGTATCAGTTCGTTGTTAATTAGAGCAACTTATACATAGTTTTATACAAGAGATATACCAATTTGCTTATAAAATGTTCACAACGGTTTATTTAACGCTAGCATCATACGGTGATTGCTGACAACACAAATATTATTGATATGTTTCGGGTGTTTCTAATCTTTCAGCCACTCCTTCTGATGAAGGCATCTGCTTCACGGTGAAACCTTCTTCAAACAAACGTACAAAGGGCAAGCGATATGTCTACCAAGCGCGTGTCATAACTGGTAGATGCACCGTGACCAGTCAAGAATATCACGACGAAACTAACAACCAAAGTGCTTCTGCGCGCAAGTTTGACTCGTTGGTCGACAATGCTGACGACCCGACCAAGTATGTCGTGCTCTCCAGTGATCAGGCTTATCCCGAGTACCTGATCACGTTCGGGTGATGCAACAACGGAAAAGTACGCGAGAGCTTATGTGTGTGAACATTGTGTTGTGTGTATGCTAGTGTGTGTATCCGAGGCCGTAACACGCTAAATATGTACATGTATATCGATACATTTAGTACATTATCATATCACAAACATAGCAAATTACTCGAATGCTTTTGTTTTGTTGACAGTATCATTGACACTCTAACAATTGCTTTATTATGAGAAATTAGTGTACATTACCAGAAATACCGAGCTTTCGTAGACGCTAGGTTCGTGCCAATCACCCGCGTTAAATGGCAAATCTAATTGTTTTTGTCGCAGCGCACTAATTATTTTTTTGTCGCAACACGTAGCCAATTAAAGTATCGCCTGCTTTCTACTTGAATCAAAAATGAATTAGTTGATGATATAGTAAAACTTTCTATTTCACAACCATGTATGTATATCTTAAAAAACGATAAAAAAATTACTTCATTGAAGAGTAAGAATTATGTCATTAATTTGGTTATTGTTAAGGTTTAGAAAGTATTTGAAAGCACGAATGTAGTAGTGGTCGCACTTTAGCAATAACATATTCTTTATGTTACTAACACTAATATTATGACCATGTTATATTGATGATGGGGAAAGTGTATAATAAGCAGTGAGCTTCTACTTTCCCCTTTTCCATTTTGAGCTTTTTTAACTGGTATCGATGTTGTATGTTGTATTCTCAATTGGAAATAAAGAATTGAATTGAACTATCCATATTTTTCTCTAAATATCTAGTGAAAATAGCAGAGTAAGTTACATAGTAACACCAATAAAGATATTTCCTTTTCTTAGTTTATGATTTTTGTTAGTTATGTGCTTTGAAGAGGACACGTTTCTTTTTTAAGATTATTAATAAATGTCATAATCAAAAGTGGACAAAAAACTAAAGTATATTATGGAAATCAATGTAATTTGAATGTGAATATATTTTTTACAAATGTGTTGTTATTAATATTCTCCATTTATAATTTCAATAATTAAACACACACAATTAAAACTACTTATATATTTTAAATGAATTCCCATGATTTTACAAACGTGATGCTATATAGTAGTCATTTTGTAGAGCAAATTTAAGCTCTAATGTTGTAACATAAGTGAGAGGAGAACTATTTATTAACTCAGTCTTTGAAGCACCCGAACATTTATAGGAACGTCGTATATATGTTACCCAGGATCAGTTACCGGTTAATAGTCATTATAATATATACTTATTAGCAAGACCTGTCATGTCGTGTGTGTAAAGACCGTAGGAACCAAACACATCAACGGCAGGACGTCTGGCTCTGCAAGACCTGTCATGTCGTGTGTGTAAAGACGGTAGGAACCAAACACATCAACGGTAAATAAATGTTAATGAGAGGCAACAGCGAGTATTATTTTACTATATCTATCTGACGGTTGACAGATATTTCGAATATTTTTGTGGGGTGAAATACAAATTGCGTACAATGTTTCGAGCTATTAAACGACAGTTGACGGACAGCAAACCGTCAAAGTATTTATTCTAGTAGAAGAACAGCAAGTAAATGCATAGAAGTCGGAACCAGTTGTATATCCGTGTCTGAGCCGGAACTTCACCACCCGTTGCTGTCGGGCATTACTTTCGAAGCGTGGAGATATTTTTAAATTCACAAAACACTGGAGGTGGTGCTTAACCATCCACTCGATATATAGGTGGGTTTAGCCCCCATAACCCCTTCCGACACCTATGGAATGTATGAATGAGTAACATACATCGTACCTTTACAATAATGTCAACCTACCTTCCAAACCACCATGAAACCAACATTTTACTTCCGTCTGCCTTGAAACCCCAAGTGTTGGTGCTACATTGTGCTGGCGACTAGTGTGCATGTCGGCAACTGACCGATATATGCCAGCATTTCATACAGGCGTTTGGAAATGCTGGTTACTGAAGTTATCTGATCTATTACTCCTATTTCGGGTCAACAATACCAACATAGGACTAATCCTTCAAGTATAGGATGCTAACAAATTTTTTTCTCCGATTACGATGATATTTTCACATTTTTATCGAATGCCGGGCCGACAGATGACCGGTCTGCTTTAGCATTTCACATACACGTACCTACTTCTGAACATATATGTGAAACCTTCATAATAAAGTTTACGTAATTGCTTCTTATGCTGTAATTGTGAGATCACATAAAACAATTATCTTGTGTTATCAGACAAATACTGGTTTTGTGTCATTTGTATCATGTGTACAGGTTATAAAATAAATAAATTGTCCTACACCTTAAAGGGTCTTTAATTTTATTTCAGGAATATAATGTGTCTGAAGTTATCTAATCTATTACTGCTTTTTACAGCCTACCCTACCAACATAGAACTAATCATTCAAGCAGGTTAACCAAACCATTTCTCCGATTTACAGTATATATGCCACAGATACCTACAGATTGAATGCCGGGTCGGCAAATGACCAGTCTGCGGCAGCATGTCATATATAGGCTTTAGAACATTTCCTAGATATCCAATCTTTTGCTGACAATTAATTTGCAAACACAGAACTAATCATTCAAGTATAGGGTGTTACAAAAACATTTTTTTATTTCGATGATATTTTCACAGTGTATGCTGAAGATACCTTCGGATCAGATGTGGGATCGGTAAGTGACCGGTCTGCGCAAGCATTTCATATATAGGCTTTTGAAGGTGCTATTTCCTTAAGATGTTCGACCTGTTGCTGCCATTTTACATTGTAAACATAGGCAAATCATTCACGCATACGATGTTAACAAAACAATTCTCTGATTTTTATTATTTTTTCACAGTATATGCAGAAGATACCCACGGCTCAGATGTGGGGTCGGCGAATATGGTGGGGTGCTTTCCCCGCGTGCCATGCGCGTTTGTCTTGGGCGCATAATGCATATTAATATCGCCGCCGCGCGCGGGAAGGGTGATGACGCATGCGTAATTGGTTTGTTTCGGTATTTCTGGTAATGATGAATGTACCTCAAACACAAGTTGTTAATACACTGTTAGCCACTGTAGTTAGATTGATGATAAATCAAACTAATTTCACCTTGTTTGTAAATGTTTAAAAAAAATATACTAAAACTAAACTACATCAAGGCAGTCCAATATGTGGAAAGTAAATTGCAATGTACCTGATGTACAGTATTTCACTGCCTGCAATCTATGTCTGGTGTTTTAATTTCATTATGCCGGCAAACTAGCGAAGTGAGCAGAGGTAAACAAAAGCAATACGGAAGCAGAAATGTGAGAATACCACAGCTGAGGTGAGAGGACTGCGTGAGGAAGGATTTGAGAATATGAGATGAAGATGACAGATGGAGCTGATGCTGCTGATAGGAAGCAATGGAGAGAAAGAAAGGAATGCACTGTACACAATACAGTATCTGACCATGATAGGCTTATAAAAGGCAACAAGGAGGAAAAACAAGAAATGACTTACTGAAACTGTGTGGTATTGTCCAAAATGGAGGTTCGAATTTGTTGATAGCAGGAGACAATGCTTACGATGCAGAAACAACTATCATTTATCACGCCTGTCTTCCAACAAGCCAAAACAAACGAGTTTAGTAACATTACTTGAACCCCCATGCACCATTGATCCATTAATTGTATTGTTATGTTGAAATCATATTACTAAAATTAAACGCGAAGACGGTAGCCGATGTGTGTCAATATAAAACTGTAATTGATTTGTATACTCAGACTATTATAAAGTATATCGTTAGCCTGAAGATCAGCTCGCTCAGCTTTCATAGCATCTGCTTTACTAAATGCACGTTACGTGCCTCCTAGACCTTTGGAATGTGCCACTGTTTAGGACAGTCCCCGTCTTTCGATGTCATCAGTCGAACAGAGAAACTGAAGTTACGGCGACGCGGCGGCGAAGCAATTTCGACAGCACACCGTCCGTCTTCCGATGTCATGATCCGAAAGCGCGATAGCTGTACAGCACGACAGCGCGACAGAGGTGTCGTGCTGAAGCCGCGGCTCAGACCACCGAATTTGAATTTGGTTCGACCGCCCGTGGAGGTTTTCTGGCGAGCCTCAAAAGGAATTGTTATCAATCTTTCCTGGTGATCTATTTCCCCAAAAAGATCGCCCTTTCACAGCACTATGTGCCCTGCATGAGATTTCAAACTGCTTTTGTGTGACCTATCAGTAAACGGTAAATTTCTGAATACAATCTGACGCCGTTGTAATAATTAAACTACCAGTTTGATATTTTACTCATTGCCATATAATCAAATTACCCTTTAAACATCTTATAATAAAGTAATTTATTGAAATTGCCCTGTTAGTATATTGCGGCCAGTGTGAGTTTACAAAAAACGCCCTGACAGCAGGAATATCTGTACAAGTCTAACCTGTTAAAAGGTTAATAAAAGCTAGCACGCAAAATGGTGTTTAGGGTCGTCACACATGTTATTGATTTATGAATGTGTTTCTCTCTAAATATTCTTCTTTGCAAGTAGTGGCAAATCGTAATGGTGAAATAGTTAATATAACTAGTGTCAACTCTATGTTGTAGGTTTCTGGCACAAAGCCCAAGGCCTAACATTAGGGGCGCAGGCTGTGTCTTGTACAAACAGTGGATTAACTGTTTGGTTAAGCTATAAAACTATAATAATGGCGTACAATAGTGGACTATTTGCCATGTCTATCCACAGATTTACCTGACCAAGAATGAGTACTTTTAACGGGTAATTTCGTACTTCTAAACGAAGCCTAGATGTGAGCCGCCAACTGGTGAGTGGCGAAACTGGCGCCACCTGGTGTGTGCGAACACGCCAAAGCTGACAAGCTACATCGCCATCTATCGACTGAACGAGGAATCCGTTTAGTACCTTACACTAAACTTCCTCGTTGGCGAAACGAAACAAGTACAGCCATGTATCGGAGCTTCGTCAGGACGTCTCTGTGCTTAGTTATTTTGAACAACTAGGAGCAGAGCTCGAATATTGTACTAGACAACCATACTACAGTGAATCTTGACATTATTGTCACCACATTTATATTCCTGCGAGTCAGACAACTATCAAATGGTAGTGTGATCGACGTCAGTTAGGAACGTTCGTCTGAATGACACGAACTGACACACATACAGCAAAAAGGTACATTTTTGTATGTAAATTGTTGAACAGCACAAGTGACGTCAGTTTTCTGTGTGGTGACAATCACGTCGCATTTTCAGTTGTTTATGTAGTATTTCTATTGCTTTTTGTACTAATATCATGAATAATGCGTCTATCATAACATTCACTGATTTACTAGTATGTCAACTAACTGCTGCGTTAGTAAATCTGAACTATGATTATTTTTAAAGTGTGTGGATAGTCCATAGGCGTGTCTATGGGGGGGACGGGCCACGTACGTGCCCCTTAGACCTTAGGAATTTGGCATGCCCGGAGTCCTTTTTGTATGGGCTCCCGTGACCGTGCCCCCTACACGCTTTTGAAAGTGCCGCTGCCCCCGTGGCTGAAGTGACGGCGGCGCACAGCGACGAACAATTTTTCAACAGTCCCCCGTCATTCGATGTTAGCAGTCGAGCCAAAGACAGGAGACAGCGCAAGAGGCAGCGAGAAGAAGGTGAAGTCACGGCCGCGCAGCGACGAAAACTTTTCAACTGCAACAGCGGAGAGAAGCTCACAGCAGCGAAAAAAAAATTATACTCACGACCGGAAAATTCGGGGCAGGTCAAAATTCATGGCACTGAAATCTCGTTTCTAACGCTCTTGACCTATTTTAATACACTGCTTGGTCTCGCACTGATTCACGTGACACGCGAACAATTTACACATAGATAGAACCCACGATTTTTTACCCAGGCGTCTACGACGAGATTTGGATTTCGCCGATATATTTTCGTATGTACATCACTCAAAACAACTTTTGTAACAGTGTATTTGCAGAAATTGGAAGGAATTGTATTAGCTATTTAGCACATCAAGAATTTGATCAGGGTTTAGTCAAAAATGGCCAAACACGATTGGACCCACGATTATTGCCCACACCAGTATACACGAATTTTGTTCGGCCGCCATGCAGTGGAGGTTTTTGCGTCCCCCCAGACTACACTCTCTGGACACGTCCCTATTGTTATCGTCGGGTCCTTGCTCTAAACAATCTAATCGGGTTGTTATGAGTGTGTGCACTCAACCGTAACCACTAGCTGGTGAGCTGTGGGACACCTTTCAGATAGACGCGGCGTTCTTACAATACCCATTCTGAGGTATGTATCAATCGTCGTACAGTACATATGATGTCAGCCCCTGCATGGCGACAATCACGTTGCATTTTTAGTTGTTAATATATTATTCCTAATAGTTTTGTTTTACTAGTAAGACAAATGCAGTTATTGCCAATGACTAATTTACTGGCATATCAAAAACTATCCGTTCAGTTACTTATTCTGATTTATATTTATTTTAAAACGACATTGATAGAATGTATTAGTACCGTAGACGTGGTGTCTAAGCAAACGAAACACGTTGTCAAAATAATGAGCGTTCACCCGTAGCTGTTTGCATTTGGACCAGCTTAGGGGACACCATTCAGGTAGACGCGGCGTTCTATGATATTCATCAGCAACCTATTTTAAAACTTTTATGACTGCGACTCACAGTCAGGTAGTGGGATCACTTTCTTGGCGACCCATGTCAAGTTCGAAGTCGTCCAGCAGTGTAAAATGCGGCCTAATCGCGTTCTATTTACGTGCCCCTTTTTCAGCGTGTTAGTTAAGTGACCTTGTAGGTGCTCGTAATTAATTAATTATCGTGACTTTCCAGTTAAAAAATTATCGGGTTGATCTACATCATTGGCGTCGGAATCAGTGGGGCTTGAGGGCGCATCCCCGATGTTGACAGTGGAGTGGTTAGCCCCCAATGGTTTGTGTATTTTGAAGACTTTTTGTGAACGCCATTCGAGTTGCAGCTTCCAAGCTGAGTCTGCACAATTGCATAACTAAATGTGGTGATTTTTCTTCTGATATCGTGTGGCGAGTGAGACTCCTGCAACCACTTTGAACGTCACCGCGAAAAATCTTCAATAGCAACCTCCCCCCGACTTCCAAAGTCATGTCCGACAGCTGAGTGCTCAAGATCCGGCTATACTATCTTAATAACAATCTCATTCCGGCGTCAATGTGCATGCATACATGTCAACATGTGACGGTCAAAATGGTGATGATTTTTAGCAGGTGATGGTCGCCCCACGAGGGCCCGACTCCTGGCAACTGGTTGTCTCACGCATACGCAACTAATGATTAAACCCCGTCATTCACAGAACATATGCTGTATATGACCCATCGATCACATACACAAATATTTTATAAAAAATATGAGTTGTTATATTGTAAAGATCCAACTTAATCGGTCCGTTAAAAGCCTGTGCATACGATGATAGTAGGCCTGGTGGCTGTTTTTGATGTAAATCCTTTTTTCTAAGTTAAAAAACGTTCTGCTACTTTCCAATCTCTGTGAGTCTGGGGTACTATTCACTTAGACGAAGGGTAGCAATATATATATATATATATATATATATATATATATATGACACGAGGCGCTTAGGCCCACATGTCGGGATGGGTTATTCGCTATTGCTAGTTGGATCCCGAAAGGATGACACGTTGTTCTCGTTCAATTCTGTATTACACAGGCACACAGAAGAAAAAGACCCTGTAACACAGAATACCCTGTAACACTGACATATGTTACAGTAAACAATATTACACATGACAAAACCAGAAACCTAAACAACATTACACACAATGCAAACACCTTCCTGTCTTCACGTCTAAACCACACCGGTAACGCTTATCACATCTCAATTGAGAAAGAATCCACAATGGCGACCAGCCCACACAGTAAAACGTCACTCATTGACCAGGATTGACAATATACGCACACATGCAGTATAACTAAGCTGTATATTAACTCAATAGTAGGCCTAAATAATAACAAGATACTCTTCTACTAACATCTTCAATGTTCGAAATTACTCATATCTACCCCGCTCATTTATCAAGGACCAAGATATCTCCCCAAACTATCATACCTCCATTGTACCATTAAAAATACAATTGTTAGGCGTTCTCTCGTTCTCTGGCATTCAGGTCGATAGTGTTCACAACTCGAGGATGTCTACGATGGTTATAAAAACAAATACAAGTTTACCACCGGTACTATGCTGTATCAGTCAGCAAAACCTATATTTCAACGGTTAATGCGGATTAGTGCCTGACACCTAGCGACCACGATTGTGCCGATATCCGGGCCTACAGTTAACACGATAGTTAGGATCTCGTATAGTTACTTACAATCAAGTGCAATCGGTAACCGTCTATGATTCGTGCATCATGACAACCGTAACTCATCAATCCTTTATCCTCCCTCCCTCCCTTCCTCCCTCCCTCCCTCCCTCCCTCCCTCCCTTGTAACACGGTTGCGTTTGGTTACTTGGAAGAATTGCCAGTGCCAACCGTTATGACACCACAAGATTGAATCGAGCACCAGTTCTTCAATTATCATTTAACGGCAATTGGTTGTTGCGGCCGATACAGCAGATTTCGGGTTGTCTCGAACATACCGTGAAGACTAGGGGTGAGTTTCGCAGATCGCATTTTCCCCTTCTTCTCGAGCATTCAAGTCATCGTCTCGCTATTGATCTTCGCCATGTACATTCTCCACGTGACGGCTATCGACGCCCACCGTGTACCGTCGCACCACCATATACGTTCGCTCATCGCTTGACGCCTATCGACGCCCACCGTGTACCGTCGCGCCGCCCTATGCGTTCTCTCATCGCGTGACACAGTCACAGTTGTGTAAGATTTTGGCAATTTGTTTTATTAAAACTAATATTTTTAAATTACAAAATTTAAAATGTAAGATTATGTTTACACAACCCGATGTATCACATCACTTAGTCGATATAAGATAATGACGGAATTACTACTGTATAATCCATGATCACTATCATCCACTACATTTCAAATTTGTGGACTGCAAGGCCGCTGAGATCTATTGGGATAGAGCCCAAATTTACATCACTGATCTAGGCCACGTACGAGAATGTCTAATGTTCTGATTTGAAAGTTGAAATAGGAGTGAGGCAGGGCTGTTTGCTCTCATCTATCCTGTTCAGCTTGTTTCTCGAGTTTGTCACCTATAAGGAGCTCAAACTAAATACAGACCTCAGTTTTGACATCAGGTATGCTGACGACACAACACTAATATCTACCGTATTCGAGAAAGTACAACTTGCAACTGAAGAGCTTCAAGCAGCCTGTAACAAATGGGGTATGAAAATCAACCTCTCCAAATGCAAAGAAATCACCTCATCAGATGAGCATATCATCTTGGAAATGAAGAACTCGAGACTGTGAAAGAGTTCTGCTTCCTAGGCAACATAATACCTTGTTCAGAGAGGGACGCCTACAAGCCAATAGCATTAGCATCTGCAGCCTTTGACAGACTCAGAAACAACACATTTTCAAACAGAGGCATTGCAATAAGAATGAAAGCCATACTATATGGGGCCCTTACACTGCCTGTAGCAATCTATGGTGAAGAAATCAACCAAGACACTACGATCACAAGAGACGCAGTCTCTTGAAGTTTTCGAGATGCGTTGCCTGCGGGCTATCAGAGGTGTTACTAGGGCAGACAGATTACGAAATAGCAAGATCAGAGTTGATACATTCATCCCTCAATTCATGTCAGATGTCATCAGATGTAGAATACTTTATACATATCTGAAAACCTCAAAAAACATAGCTTTCAAGTAAGACTTTTAAGGACACATAAAACGAGGAAGGCAGCGAAAGAGGCGGAGTGATCAGGTTTGACAGGACACTGGATTCCCGCTTTTAACAGCAGAGCGGTGTGCTTTAGGCAGGACAAAATGGAGGGGTGTGATATCCAGGAGGAAAACGAGGGGGCAAATTGGCCTAGGCATTTAAGTCAAGTAAGCAAGTAAGTAGTCACTATTATATAGTGCGGATAAAAATTACCATATTTATCACACTATAACGACTTTATAAAATATATACTATTTTGTTGAAGATGTCCCTTGTCTACAAGGACTTTGTAACGATACGAGGCACCAAGATGGAGGTGTGTCAAGGTGATTTGACAACATTCCCAGAAGGTGCCATCGTCAGTGCTGCCAGCGGACAAGTGGATAATGTTGCTGGACTTGCCAAAGCAATTGCGGATGCAGGTACAGTAAAATCAGTATTAGGGCAGACCTGTTTGTAACGAAAACCTATTTTGTATTGCTCACTACAGATACATTGCGGTAATCCCGACCATGTCCATTATGGAGAGGCTTTACTGGGTTAACAAAACATTAACGCACAGCAATGCAGAGACTAGTTTTTACCAAACAGGTGCAGTCCGTATCGTGACAAAACAAGGTTATCTTCGTTATATTTTTTATTTAGTGCAGGCAGTGTGATTTAGTTATAATTGTGAAGAAATTGGAAGCATGAAAATACGTTGAAATAGTATGCTGTGCATGTTAGTTGTGTACTGGAACAGTTAGTACACTATTAAACTGTCATACGCATGCACGCATATATTATATATTATAATATATCACTGAAATGTACTGTTATTGTCGCAGGAGGACGGGAGATCCAGCAGGAGTGTCGAAAATATGTGCAGAAAAATGGCAGTCTTGAACCTGGCCAACTCTTTGTATCACTGCCAGGTCGGCTGTCATGCAAGATGGTGATCCATGCTGTTGGACCACGTTGGGAAGGTGGCAATAACAATGAGGACACAATCTTCCATGATGTCGTCTATGAAATCATGACTCAGGCCGATCTGTATGACATGTCTTCTATTGCACTTCCTGCACTGAGCGGGGGGGGGGTGGTTCGCGGGTTTCCCATTGACAGATGCACCAAGATCATCGTCAAGGCAGTGGTTGATTTCTTAGAAGACCACACACAGACGTGTGTGAAGAGAGTGGCACTGGTTGATCCAACTGATCGTGTAGTGGATGCATTTTGCAAGAGTCTTGGCGGTGTATCTAGTCTGCACCGTGTGGAGGCACACGATCTTGGCCACGAAGATGTCCTGACAGGTAAGGTTTTGTTTAATAGTGAATTTAAGCCTGCCATGTATACTTGAGTGAACTTCGTTGGAATTGTTAATGCACTGCATGGTGTGTGCTATATTTTCTGGAGGTCGGAAGTGCAAAGCTAGAGCATCGTACTCTCAATCGAGAAAACCCGAGTTTGAATCCTGTGCTGCCGTTTCGAACCTTAGGCAAGTTCAGTAACTTTATGTTGTACCAGTTCATTCAAGTGCATGAATATGTACCTTGCAATATAAAGTAGTGGATATGTACGAATAGTCATCGAACATTAATTGCAGCTTAGGCGAATCCTTCCCAGAGAAGTTGAGATGGTGTTCGATTGAATAGGTCTGCTAAGGAATGAAACGTGACAACTTTGAATAGTCCAAAGGACTGGATACTGCGCTACTTAAAAAACTTACCTTTTTATATTGACGGGCGTTTTCGGTGCAGTGAAACCACTTTATTGTTGATATGTTGTTTGGGTAGGAGCGTTTTTCGGCCTGGAACACATTTTCAACACACAGCGTCGATGGGTGTAGTGCTGGAGATTGTTTTGTCGAGGGGTGTAGTGCTGGAGATTGTTTTGTCGATGGGTGTAGTGCTGGAGATTGTTTTGTCAAAGGGTGTAGTGCTGGAGATTGTTTTGTCGAGGGGTGTAGTGCTGGAGATTGTTTTGTCGAAGGGTGTAGTGCTGGAGATTGTTTTGTCGAGGGGTGTAGTGCTGGAGATTCTTTTGTCGAGGGGTGTAGTGTTGGAGATTTTTCTGTCGAGGTGTGTAGTGTTGGAAATTTTTCTGTCGAGGGGTGTAGTGTTGGAGATTTTTCTGTCGAGGGGTGTAGTGTTGGATATTTTTCTGTCGAGGGGTGTAGTGTTGGATATTTTTCTGTCGAGGGGTGTAGTGTTGGATATGTTTCTGTCGAGGGGTGTAGTGTTGGAGATTTCCCCCATCGATGGCGGCTAGTGCTGGAGATTTTCGCGAACGAGGCCGTCGATGGGGTAGTGAGTGTGTTGGTCAGATGCAGTGGAAGATTTCTCATAACAGGCTTATATATACATAATAGAGGTATAGAGCGAAGATGTATACAAAGCATAACATGTTATGAAATAATGTTGCCACAATATGAACCTAATGAATATTTCCTTCATAGGCAGTGACAGTACCGAAAAACCAGACTGCGCCCATTGGAAGCTGTGTTATCGTTACTTCCAAACACTGGAAGTAAAAAGGTAGGTAACAATATGGAATTATGTTATAGTAAATATTGGTAAACCATGACATACCGTGATAAATAAGGGTGAACTATGATAATTCAGGGCATAACTTTGTTTATATCTTTCAAAACAGCATGTATGGAACTACCAGATGGTGTACTATGGCATACAATGACGTATTTTCAACATTATGGTATACCACGGTTTATCTGTTCAATTCACTAGTTCACAAGGTTATATTCCAGTCCAAACTTTGGACATATATTTCCCTACATTCGGTGAATAAAATATATTTCGCTTAGCGATGATATTCCACATTAAATCCCTGTAAATAATTTCTGTTTTAACTATGTGATGTGGCAAGATTATTACAGAAGGTCGAGTTACGGATCCGAACATCAACATGTTGGAACTGCCATTTATATAGGTATGAGTTCTAAACTTAAAACCAATCCAAACACCAAGCCAAACTGTTATGCTAATTACAAACCAAACCAATTATTATTACCGCTACAACCAACAGGCTGAAACAGCGATGTTTGAACATGAACTGCTATCCTTCCGGTAGGCTTATGAACTGCTGTTTGAATGACCTGTTGAGACAATCGGACATCAGAACATAAACATGTATCATATTAAATACAAAAAGGTGCTTTCTAGATCAAGAAATGTTGTTTTGTTTGGCAAACAGGTATTATTTTAGCTTCATTGCAAACTCGTGGCCGAAGAGAGGTCATCGTTCTGAAACTAGGTCCTTACACATAATCAATTTTATATAATTATTATTTAACGGTGACAATATGTGTTTTCCAAATCGGGCTGCTGAAGATCCCAGAAAGCAGAAAAACAACTTTATTTGGCACTGTCAAAGCCCACAGGAATACTGTGGCTGTCTCGTGCATCGTTTTCTCAACAAGAGGGTTGTTAGTGTGATATTAGTTTGGGTAGACACCCAGTCCCTGTCTTATTTACGGGTTTCATATAGGGAGTCTTCTGTGTTAAATGCAACTGTGACTTTCGACATGGGAATTAAGCCATTTTAGTTTAGCACTGCTGAGCAACAACATCATGCACGATGCATATAGCGACGTAACCATAGACATAGGTTCGAATTGGAAAGCAAACAAGGAAGGAAGAAAGATAAAACTAAACATGGCAAGTAAGCCGACTAGTGTTAGTGGAAAAGTTGCGATTACAGTGAACTATTGTGTTCATTCGGCATGTCAGTGAATGATGAATCTATCCCTAACTACAAAGGCCCTCGAAACTGGCGTTATTTTTTTCAGTACGCACCCCTCACTGGGGCATTGGCGTAACTTAAGTTTGGAAGTAGGAAGTAACATGGAAAGTCACAAAGGAATGAACTACTGTGTATATTGGTATTTGTAGACGTCTTCGTGAACAATAAGTTCAACATATGCTACTGTAAACAATGTCACTCCTCAAGAAAGGACAAAGACTACTACACCCGCGGACAACCCGCCAAGACTGTCGGATGGTGCCGCATTGGACTCCAGTAAGTGTAGAATAGACTGATAAAATTAAGAAATGCATTTTGACAGATACCGCTCTATCATTTATAAAGGTCTACAATGAAAATATAATTCCTGACGTGTGAATTATTCTAATTAATCATCATTAAATGTTATGTTCAATATAAATATTGCAAGGTCAACACGTTGTTTTAATGGCGTTCGTCAAAGAAAATGCACATAAACGTTATTACTGAAAATAATTCTGCATGCATTTCTATCCAAAGAACATTATAATATATAAGTAAAATAGTATAATTGTGTTATAATTGATGTAGAACGTAATTAACACTCAAAAGAAACACATTCGCTTTAACTGACCTTTATGATTGACTCCAGTTCCTCGAAATTCCATTGGGAGGATGAAAGTTTGCAACTACAATCACATTTTTTTCACCAGTGATTCATTAAAAACAAATGTTAAACACGTAGTTACCGAATTTCAATGACCACGCCATTATCGGCCAGAAAACTACGTCACCAATTCTGTGCATACTATTTTTACCAATCCGACGGATGCCACCGTGCTACGTTAAACAACTCTTTATTCATTTAATATAAAACATATTAAGTCTTACAATGTTACTATAAAACATTCTGAATTACAACGGTAGTTCCGCGTTAATCAAAGTGCTGTATGCCTATTATCGCACTCGCAACACGCTTGCCATGTACGTTTGATATTCAGCATTCTTCCAAACTCTTTATTGTGCAACGTATTTCATTCTGCGACTGTTCTTTCTTGGTCCCATCATATCTTCACTTTTATTCACGCGGATGTGATACCAATCAAAATAAGACTAGGTAGACTCTAATAATTGGTTAGCCGTAAATTTGGTACCGGATACCTCATTTATTTTCAAGAAACTTAGCTGTGTCGGACCTTTATAAACAGTAAATATATTATAATTATGTATACAACGGCGGATTCCGCAAAATGTCAAATGGTACAAAATTATCATTTAGGTATCATAGCCGTCATACGATTTGATTTTACAACGAAGTAAAATCTCCGTCGATTCGCCCGTCCACAGATTTGATCCCTTGTTTCACTTCTCGTCTTTTCAAAGAAGTTCAATGAAATATTCTTTACTGTAGTATTGTTGCAACCGCGTGCGAACATGTGGTATATTACAGAAAATCACGTTTATATTGCAAACCGACCTTGTATAAGTCCCACGAATCATATCGTATGACATGTACTGACAGCTGAACCAGGTTCTGAAGGAATTGGTTGATTGCCTGGAGCACCGCGGTAAAATAACGCTGCACGTTTATTGGTTGCTTTTATAGCAAATGGATAATGGCAAAGTTCCTTTCAATATTTATCTTGATTTACCAAAAGCTTTTGATACGTTGTATCATGAAATTCCATTATAAAAACAAGACTATTATGTTATTTAAGGTACTGCTTTAAATCTTCTTAAAAGTTATTTAACAAATCGCAAATATGTTGATTGTTCACTTATTAAGTCAGAAAAAAAAAAACGAGTCCCCCAGGGATCAATTCTTGGACCCCTTTTATTTATCATTTATATAGACATAGAGCTCGAACTTGACCAATCAGCAACTCCAATATACTTAATTAATTGTTTTACATTAGTATGGTGGCTCCCATGATAGCGACATATAACTGTCTCAATGAGGGCCTCCCTGACATTGCTATGACAAGTTTATTGTATTTGTATAATTTATGCTGATGATGGTCAAAATAAATACTGACTGTGTCTGTTTTATCCGTATTGCCTTCGTTTATTAAATAATAAACATCCGTCACACTGACTGCTATTTCAGTAATCAAAACCGACACACTTATTAATAGTTTGACCGGACATTTCTCCATAAAAACCAACCAACGTATGTTATTGTAAACCGACAATGCACTTTATGTCGTTGGTAATGTAGTCATATAGTAATAAAGTATTTCTCTTGCAGTACTCCAGTGCAAGCTGAAGCTAATGACTCATTTGCCACGTGGCATCGAGCCTACCACGGGACCAAGGCCGAATACGTGGCAGATATTTTGAAAGTGGGATATTTCCTCATACCAGGTGAGTCTCTCTCTATATGCTGTTAATTGATACTTTGGAATATAATTATATATATATATATAAATAAATAAATTTTACAAAACATATCGCGATTATCCCACAAGGCAAAATAATCAAATTATCATCCCATGTAGTCACACATCGAGAGCTAGAAAATGTATTAGATACTACTTACCAACTTTACTTAGAAAAATGCCACCCTGCATTTTGGATAAAATATACACACATTGCCTCTACGATTGTTCTATATACACCAAACAATACTTATTAGCACTTTACAGAGATACTTGCACGGACACAAACTGCTTCATATGCACTTAGTCTACCAACTTACATCCCGTACTGTCTTTCGATGTTTAAGCACTTGCATATATTTAACTTAAATATCATTTTTATACCACGTTGGGAGTTGTAGGAATTTTTAGTTATAATTACAAGTGGGTGGCTCTCACTTCAACGGCATATCTATAATACCTTAGTGAGAGTTTCCCGACAGAAATATCTTCTTGTTGACATTGTCTTTTCATGTTTTGTATTTGTTTATTTACTATCTGTCGAATAAAGATGTTCCAGTTCCAGTATATATATATGTATATATATGTGTGTGTATATATACACACACTACATTACACAATTAAAGTCACTCTAGGACAGCCCCAAATTACTTATGTAACAGTAAGGTATAGGAAATCTCGCTAATACAGTCATTTTGCAATTAAGATAATTTTGCGCAGTCCCTTATAAACCAAATCATAGCATTTAACAAATTATTTGGGAATAATGCAAATGAATAAAGATGATACTTCTTGATGGTTAACATGCCGCACAATCATAATGAAATAAGTGATCGCGATGTTAATGCTGTATTTGTATTGTCTATGACAAAGGTGATGTTGCTCCGGGTGGGATAGAGATAGGCCAGAGACCAGGCCACTACGACGAAGAGTCCAAGCCAGAAGGATTCAACACGAAAAAGGTCTTTCTCTCACCGAGCATTCTTTATTCCGGTCGCAATACCTATGCTACACGCTCCAGGTAATACTTGTATTCCATGATATGGATAACGCTAGCAGTTACGTCTAGTAAATGCAGCAATGTATTATAATATGATGTGTCACAAGCCGAAAGTCTAGACATTATCATTGTGACACCAAATACGTTTCATGAGTGTCGTTGAAATAAGAATATTCTGCAACAATGGTGCATTTATTTCCTCGGTAGAACAAAAACGCAAGTGCAGTGTAGAATGAAATAGGCGAAGTGACTTGTAATTAAATAATGTTTTAGTAAACCAGCAGTTGAGGAAACATTCACCAAAAAATACGACATCCCAAATCGTATGACCTCAGCAAGCACGCTGGCCTCCAAATGACAATTTCACACAATATACATACGTATTATGACAGTCGTTTCACGTGTGTGGTGGAAATAAGAATATCCTGCAACAACGGTGCATTTATTTATGCGGTAGAACATCAACGCAAGTACAATGTAGAATGAAATAGGCGAAATTAATTATAATTAATTAATTATTTAGTGAGCAATCAATACAACATCCAAAACCATTTAACCTCAGCAAACATGCTGGCCTCTAGTCCAGGGCTTTTATGGTTTGAGATGGAACAAATTGCAACAGAAGCTATTCCAGGTGTTTTGATTACATTGACGGTACCTACCTATTAAACATATCAAAAGTATACAGCAAAGGAAATTGGGGAAGTGACTAAAAACAAGGAATCAATATTTCTCATTTACCCCATGTTAAATATCATTGATACCTAAAACCGTAGTTTTTACGCAGACAGTATGGCGAATCTAGACATTCTATGGCCTGCGCCGTTCATGTTTGGATCATCAAGCCACTCGTGGTCTGGAATGATGCAGTTTGTTTTAGAAAACTGTATATTTTTAAAATAGCATAGCTCTATTCAGTTGCATGAAGTTTGAAAGGAGGTAGTCATAATACAAAATATGAACATATCTAAACAAACGACAGAACCGGCCGTCTGCATGACGGCAAACTCATGGATGATAATCATAATAAAATATGTGATATATTAGAAAGAAAAAGCCAGAGCTTAACATCTGCACGGCAAACCCAGAACACGCACGTGGAGTAGGCCGTGTAATGCCACTTGCACATTGTCTACATGCGCCTACACTTAAATTAAACAATTTACGTTCACTCATGTTAAAAAACAACGATGTACGCCTATATATATATATATATATATATATATATAGGCGGTTCATTGGAAACTGATGTCTCCATATTGAATCTGTATCAGAGTTGCTGCCCTATCTGGCTATCTCAGGCCATTGTCTACGTTATAATAAGACAGCAAGGCATTAATTGTAATATGTGTTAAACGTATTGATGCGCAGCATGAATACCAGCGAGGGACCTGTGAGGGGAAGAGGGATAACCGAGCAGCAACGACTGACCTGGCTGCTATCCAAGCCAGCCTATGCATAGACAAAGAGATCAGTGCAATAACGTACTGGAGTTATACCATACACGTGAACACAAGGACATGACCAAATTGAGAAAACATCGTGACATGAAAGACACAAACTGTATTGCTGGTGCTGGCGGACTGCAGTCCATCCAGCAACAACTAAACCATGCGGAGCATCATGGCCGGTGTGCATATCAGCTCCACTGTCCATGAGGATTGCGCGAAAGCCATTCTGCACGAAAGCCATTCGCTAGACGATTACGGCGTCCATGACGGGTAAATCTGTCATACAGTATTCACTCAAGCTGTCATACTTCAGTCAAAATAAACCGCGCGCGTTGGCGGTAACCAGGTTAGGAAGAACCAAGAAATCATCTTCAAGTTTTGACTAATTGTCGTCGACATTTCGACTAAGTTATCGACCGGCTCTGTTTGCAGATAAATGCTGTTAGAACCCCAGAAATATATACCTACTGAATTAATCTGGTGTAGATTCACAACCGACATTGCAAGTCCAATCGGTGAAGTTCGGTATGTGTTGGATGGTGGGGCTTTGTCCCATTGAAACCCTTGGCCAAATAAAATTCCCAGATATCGAGAGCTATGCATGGTGTACAGTGACTTCCTGACATGGAAGTTTGATCAATCCATCATTGTCTTGTCATTGTCTGATGGATACCACAATCCATCCACTATGCATACGCACATAAGAGATGAGTGGGAGGAGAGGCTGGTGCGGACGTTACGTTCACTAATGATAGGAGGATGACGACAAATAAAGTTGTCTTCCTTGCAAACAAAAACAAACAACAAGCACAATTTCATCAATATGTTCAGCGGACACTTATAGCATAGGATGTAAAACCACACCTGCCCAGTATGATGCAGATCAACAGATTTTGCAGACAGCAGTCAAGTCTGCAACGACGGAGAACACAGTTCTGTTGAGGGTGACTCATATATGATTGTCCTCCTCTGCTTCCATGCTGATCCAAATGCCCACAACTTATTCATACACAGTGAAATAAAGTCAACTACAAAGAAGGATTGAGTGGGGAACATAGAGACCGTAACAGACCGGCTAGGTAAAGATATGTGTAACAATGTCATTTTCACCCATGCTGTATTAGGATGTAACACCACTCCCTGGTTATATGATCTTGCATAAGGAGCATCTCTGAGAAAACATTTGGCCCCAACCAGCATCAGAAACAAGCTGAACAGTTTGGGACGCACTATGCTTCAACATAGCATGTTGTAGCAGAAGGTGACATGGCGTTTGCATACATTTACAACGAAAACCGGACGCCAGTGTGGATTTTTTGAGGTACGGAAGGTTTTGGGAGAAGGTGACAATCAAGAGTTCGCACATTCAGCCAAACACCTTACTTCCGACATTTGCTGCAGCACGCTAGCACAGGATGCGGATATACCAGCAAATGCAGGAGTAGATGGGTGTAAGCTTCTTGAGACCAGAAGGTTGGGGATGGAAGATGAGCGACGTTTATCGTCTTCCCGCCACGACAGACCTGCCTCCAGCATCTGATGCCCTGTTGCACATGATCCGGTGTAACTGTTACACAGATTGCAGTTCGGCAAGGTGCACGTGCCGCAAGAACAACCTTGAGTGTTCTCTGCACGTAGTCAATGCCATGGCACGGGGTGGTCAAACTAAATCTAGAGTACGTTAGTGATAAGGAGATGGACGATGAGTAGTGATGCGTTTGTCGACGGAGAGAACAAATCAAAACTACTCTTGGTTATATACTATGGGTTTTTAGTTTAATATTTTTGTGTTTTAAATTTTAATTATTTCATGGCAATTCAGATGCTGGTTTTGGTTTCAAAAAAGGCATTTAGTCGGAGTTGTGAATGTTTCAAAAATTAACATCACATGTTACCATTTGTGATATTAATGAGTACGCAATATAGCGATTTTACCTCAATTAAGTTTTTAATTTGGGCAAGTTCGTTCACTCTACGTTGCTCCAGTTCACTCAGCTGTATCACTGAGTAGCTGGCTATAGACAGTGATGGATATTTGTGTACGAATACTCTTCGCGCATTAACTGCAGCGTGGCTGAATGCTTCCCAGATAAGTCTGGATGGTGTTCGATTGAACAGGTCTGCCAGTAAGTAAATAGTAAAGCGGCTCAAGCAGTCTAAAGGACTGGATACTGCGCTATATATAAGAACTTACCTTTTTGGGCTATAGAGATTCATGTATGTACATGTTTTAACCTTACACTACGGAAGGGGTCAATATAATTATTATGCGCAGTGCTAAAATGCATTTGTTTTATGTTACGTATACGGTCAATGTTCATGACAGTAACATATTTAAATGGTAATTTAGATTATACTGATGTTATATGTAGCGCCGTGGTGCAGTGGCTAGAGCTTCGGACTCTCAACCGAGAGATCCCGGATTCGAATTCTGTGCGGCGGTGTCGAACCTTGGGCAAGTTCGTTCACTATACATTGTGCAACAATGTATTTGCGCTTTACATGTACGATAAATGAGAGTAACATACTTATAATTATGCTGAGCATAATCATGTTATATATGAGACGAATTGGACAAGTAATTCCAGCTAGACGTGCATGTTTTAATACCAATAAGCAATTTCATTGAAAAACTAAGGCAATGTTAAAATATGTTTATGCCAATGTATGTTATTTTGTTCTCTGAATATACTAAATGCGTAATTACCAACACGCATTTGGATTATTTGAGGCTTACAAAACGTTATATTGCTCATTCTTTGTCTCTAAAGTAAAATCGTTACGAAATTGAACAGGAAACAGCTGCTGAGGGGCCCAACATTTGCACAGTATTGACAATGCTTCCCGCTTTGTTGAGCTTTATACGTTTGATGTGTTATCTAATATATATGCCTGATTTCAAAAATGCAAGAGTTGCTTCTGTTCTAATATGTTCCAACATGACCTTAAAAGTCCTGGACTGCTCCAAATGTATGAATTTCACACAATACGTATAATATACAGACGTATTACGATAGTCCAAACCACTGATGCCACCAAACCTTAATGATCTCCGTCACTACCCGCCAAATCCACCACAAGAACACCCAAAATTTTAATGTGACCAATCTTTCACAAAATGGAACACATTTCCAAAAATGCATCACGCAAACATTACGTTTTATTTCACACAACAGCCAGGTTGTTCCGCTTGCGTTGTCACATATATCAATTTGTGTTAATTTAGATTAATAACACTCTTCATGATTTAGTTAAAAATACAGCATAATCGTCAACATAAAAAGTACCCATTTGAGCATATTATTGCATAAACAGGCTATTTGTTTAAACCATAGACTGATCGTTATTCCCAAATGTTGTGATGCGTTGACTGAAACTCTATATTTTAATTACAAGAAATTATGAATTAGCATATCAGCATCCTAATGATTAGTTGAGTTGAAACCTCAACACGTTATTTCGAATGCATCTGGAATCATACCACCCATAGATTCTATACATAAGAACGTACGTAACGTGTTAAGAATCCGAATGATGTTAAAGTGATACAGTGTATTTCGTTTAGTTATGATGACAAGCAAACGAAGAAGACCTACTCAAGTCAAGTTGTCTTCCAAGTTCTCGTCTTGCCCGACTGCTACGACGTAGGACCGTCGACCATCGGTGGGATAGGTTCCATAGACCCCAAGTTCAACGACACTGCGATTGAATGGTCCACAACGGTACGCGGGAGTGTCATCATCTACGGCCTACTTGTTCGCCTCGAGGAAACGTTGGCATGAATACTCGCAACGGCCTGCGATGTTGTCTTCATTCTCCACAACGACACGATGCTTTACATATGTTGCTTGACGGTCCTCGCATTTCTTCGGCCAAATGTCATCGCTTTTTGCTGTAATTCAATACAATCTCGTTCACCCAAACATATCTATGGCATACTACTACTCAGATCGATATGTGTGAGTAAAGCCGTCTGACCGATATTATGACATTCATTGACGGCAGTCTTATATTTTGCTGATAACTGATATCATTAGCTGGCATGAGAGTATTGAATTTCGTGCACTGTGTTCTCCAGTTTGCACATTCTGATCAGGACGTCGCTGCACAAATTTCTCTGTGACCAAAATATTTAAAGTTTTGATGTTTTATAAAATGACACCACGATATGTTGTGCGGTATATGAAGTTTGCTGAATATATCAATATGTTGGTATGATGCACTAATCAAGGTACGAGTAGTAATTTACTGTAGCATTTTATCTAAAAGACACACGGGTACTGTCTCCATATCGAATACCTGTAGTAGTTGTTCGTATGCTACGTAACATTATGTTGCTACCGGTAATATTCGCAATACACTAGGCCCATCCGTTTACTTGTAGGTAAAACCTTTCCATAGCGGTAATACATGTCATTCCCAAGTGTGCAACATTCGAGACATTCGTCTTTGATATTTTGAATGTGTATAATAGTTTCACTTTCAAATATGAATGGGCCACGATATTCATATGAGGGTGTGTGTACTCCCATCAAGATGTACAGCACTATATCGCCGTCAGCTGACGTCCTCTCTGGAGTTCCACAAGTGTTGGGAGCCAATGTTGTTTTGCTGTACAGTAACGACATTTCACAGGAGTGGACTCACAAATACGCATATTTGCTGATGACAATATTGTTTATCGTTAGATACACACTGCAGCTGACCATATGACACTTGAATCCGACCTGAACTTCTTCTTATGTTAGCTCAGAACTCTGTATCAGCCACACGTATGTGGCTAGAGTATTGTCGAGCTTGAGAACAAATTTGTGTACTGGGCAAAGGCATGGAAGGTGGATTTTAGTGTATCAAAGTGCGCCATTCTATCAGTTACCACCAAGAGGAAACCATCGATCTACGATTACTACACAGAGAACCAACATATCCCACGGACTGACAACTAAGACATGCCTGGGTGTTACCATCAACACGAAGTTATCGTGGCAGCCACACGTCAACAAAATGCAGAACAAAGCCAGAAAGACACTTGGCTTAGGCTTAGTTAAAAGAACACTTCATGCGGCGCCACCACTCGTCCGACCAACGCTTGAATACGCTACTATATTCACCCCACATCAAGACTGGTATTCAGACAATAGAGCAAGTACAGCGTTCTGCAGCTCAGTCTGTCCCTGGCGAATACCCCAGCACCTCAAGCGTAACGGCTATGTGGAACTCATTATACACAAGGGTGAATTATTATCTTAAAACTTATTATCTGAAATCCACATTGTTGTACTGATCCTAATCAAGTTGTATGTACTACTCTCTAATTCGTTTCGAACATTTTGAATCGCAGCAAGATTACATGTTCACCGCGATCAACAATAGATAAAGATAAATACTTGTGTCAGATATGTACAAAGATCATGATTGTTCCACTGTTTTACAGTGTATTCCTTGTAAAGAGTACTATCTCGTTAATTGTATGACAGGATTGTACAAACAAAATGCTCGAGATTACTGTGAGCACTGGTATTGTATTAAATATATGTACAGTATTTTCATATCGTCAATGACAGTTAATTTTTAGACGTCATCTCTGAAAGTTGGACGCATATTAA
The DNA here is from genome assembly GCA_020002185.1 of Paraescarpia echinospica. Classification (NCBI taxonomy): domain Eukaryota; kingdom Metazoa; phylum Annelida; class Polychaeta; order Sabellida; family Siboglinidae; genus Paraescarpia; species Paraescarpia echinospica. Next base: position 13,949,069 of record CM034534.1, read on the forward strand.
TATTTATTTCTCATTCCAAGAACTAGAAAAGAAAGTTTGTTATACCATTTGAAATTAACAGTGAGTCAGATACAAACATCGTATTTAACAATGATCCTGTTTCAGATTATTATTACTCGAAGCATGAATAAGTGTAATTATTATATAGAAGATACATTAAAAAGTTATGCCTCCAACTTGGTGTAACACGTAAAAGTTTTCTGTTGTTCAGTTCATGTCAATACTAGAAATCTGCCTCGCCACCATCAACAATTTAAACTTTATTTTGCCAATATCAGTAACTCGTTTTCGATAATTGGATTTTCTGGAACATGGCTCCAAGAAAGCAATGTCGATGCTAATAGCATCACGGGATACCATATGGTGAAAAGCTATATATGAACAATAAAAAGGGTGGTGGTGTGGCTGTCTGCATAACAGATTCGTTACTTTACAAACGTAGAGAAAATTTAGACAAAAGTAATGACGGTATAGAGTGTGTGTTTTTTCCGAATTAGAGTAAAGTACACTTACTTTTAATAGGGATGTCATTACAGGAATCGTATACAGGCCGCCAGACAAAGACATAGTTGAATTTACGACAGTCTTGCATGTTATTAAAAAAAAACTATTCATAAAGATAATTGCTTATGTTATATTAGGGGTGATTTCAATATCAACATGTACCTAGCTCCGAATTTCTTGAATGTATATATACTATGTCATATATTCCAATAATTAGCAAATCAACTAGAGTAACTGCTACATCTGCCACACTTATTGACAACATATTTATTAATAATATAACTATTAATAACGCAGGAACCTGTTCTGGCATATTATAGTCAGATATCAGCGTGTGGTTTCGTATTGAGATCGCCTTTGATGGAATTACTCCTGACCGGCTAACGACCATATAATTGGCCATAAGGGCAGGGGTAACCTATGGATAATCTTGTCATTTTGTATTAGGCTATTGACCGTATTGCTGAATAGCTATGTGACCGGATTAGTAGGGGTGTTGGTGTCGGCTCGGCTTATCCGCGATCGCGGCTGGTCCCGAGCGCATCCGGGATGCTTCACGTTCATATTTTTTGACATTGTTTAATCACATAACTATATGCTAGTCAAGAAACACCACATTCCTAACTTAAATTCGAAATGACTATTATATTGCAAAACAATAAGGGCTACTTCAGTATTTGCAAGGTGGTGTAGTTCGCTAGGGGGCAGCACAAGCTTAACTTAGGTTAGCGAGTGCTTATTTGGGCAGACGTTTTTGTTCAAACGTATTTGAGCAGACTTTTGTGTTCAAACTTATTTGACCAAAAGTATTAGACCAAACGTTTTCGATCAAACGTATTTGACCAACGTATTTGACCAAACGGCATTCCAGTGAATTAATTGACAACAGTCTTGCACAATGACAGCGTAAATGGATATTCGAAAGTCATAATTCGACAATGTAACATTGTGGAATTATGGCCCTAATATCGTTCCATGTTATATGCGTGCATTTATAACGCATGTTCTCGGCCAGACTATGTTTCCCAGCGAAGTCACGCAGCCGGGCGAGAGTCGTTTAAGCGAGATTATAAACTTGCTGGCTGGCGAAACGAAACAAGTATTGCCACCTATCGGAGCTTCGTCAGACAATGCCAGTGCGCAGTCAATGTAAACAAATAGGATCACAGCGCTAACATAATGCAACTACACTAGAAAAGCGTAGTACGGTGGATGTTAACTTTATTTTTACCATATTTATTTTTCTCCGGCAACAATCAAATGGCGGGTGATCGACGTCACTTAGGAACGTTCGTCTGAATGATACGAAGTAGGATTAATCTACAACACAAGGTACAGTTTCGCATACAAATTGTTGTACAGCATACGTGACGTCAGCTCCTTCTGCCAGGTGACAATCACATCGCATGTTCAGTTGTCTATGTACTATCCCGGGTGTTTCCTGTCCTCATATCAAGAATAATGTGTATATCATATTCACTAATTTAGTGTCATATCAACTAACTGTTCCGTTTTGAATTTTGACCTTTCCTTATTTTAAAAGTGTATTGATATTAGCTAATAGTATGGTCGAGTCCATGCTCGAAACAACCTAGTCGTATTGTCAAAATAGTGTCCACTCAACCGTAGCCGCTAGCTTGTGGCCGCCTTAGGAGAAACCATTCAGGCAGCCGCCGGGTGTGGTATTCAATCTGAGGTGCATAAATGTACTAAATATACCGAACGTGTCATTATACATAACGATAGCCACGTCGCATGTTCAGTTGTTAATGTAGTATTCCTAATGTATTCTACATAACTAGCAAGAGGTGCAGTTATCGTCCTAGTGACTAATTTACTGACATAGCAACAACGAACTGTTCCGTTATTCATTCGGATCTATGATTATTTTCAAATGCATTGATAGTAATTATTAATATTGTAGAGAATGGACCAAAATAATGATAGCTGGTCACTGGCTTAAGTTAAGTATTATCACTAAGGTAGACGCGGCGTCCTTGTGACATTCATCTAGTTGTATCACTGATATCACGAACAATGGAATACTTTCGTTTTCTAAACTTCTCAACTTTGCTACTCAATTATTTACATTAATACTCTACTTTTAATTTGTATTACGGATTAAACATACATGGTCTTAGCTTAGAAATATGTGGAGGCCTCCTGTTAATTGGTTATATCAAACATAAATTATACCCCAACGTATATTTTGGTTAATGATTTATGGTTATACAATCCATATCAAACTCCTAGAACAAAGTCCAGCTACTCAAATTATTAAATTAATAAAATAATACAGCCGGTTTACGATCAGTTAAGAGGCATTGTCGATGATATAATGTAATTTCGTTTCATTGATAGGTAATCTGGATGTAAAACTTACACCGCTGATGAAATGGATCGAGCAATTCCTGAAACGACGGGACTTATTAATCAAGCAAATCTTACAAAGGATGTAACTCTTGAACAGTACCAACTCAGAATGCTACATGTGATGAGTTATACATCAGACCTGGAGCAAAGCTTCCCACAATTGGCTGTAACTATTGACACGGGGAAGAGGAAAGTAACATTCAAGGGCCACAAGTCGGATGTCATGGCAGCGAAAGATGCTATGTGTCATCTTGTAGACAACATGAAAGAGTCGTACTTAGAAATGTCTGTTCACCTGATCAATCTAATAGAAGGCACTGCCATGATTACACATATGACGGAGGTGTTCAAGAAGAATATCACAAGTGCTGTGTTCGAGGCTATGGGGGACACAGCGGTCGGAGTATTTGCCCTCAACGAAGAACAACTAGAGAAAGCCATCAGACTGTTCAGGGGTGAAACGGATGAGGAATATATCGTTGCTGATTTTCCAGAAACATTAAGAACAACACAGTGGACTGCGTTGAAAGAACAACTTCAGTCTCGGCATAACAGCCTACTTGCAGTAACTGACTACGGCAGGCACATCACTGTTTCCGGAACAGTGGACTCGGTGACGCAGACCAGGAACGAAATAAACAGCTTTCTTGCAAAGCATGATGATGATAGCAAAAATCACAAGGACCTTGTCCAGATACGACGCACCACGATACACGTGGTTCAAGGTGATCTGACAACATTCCAAGCAGATGTCATTGTCAGTGCTGCCAACGAAGAACTTAATTATAGTGATGGACTTGCCAAAGCAATTGCGGATGCAGGTACAGTGAAACGTGTCTGTGTGTGTGTGTGTGTGTGTGTGTGTGTGTGTGTGTGTGTGTGTGGTGTGTGTGTGTGTGTGTGTGTGTGTGTGTGTGTGTGTGTGTGTGTGTGTGTGTGGTGTGGTGTGTGTGTGTGTGCGGTGTGTGTGTTGTGTGTGTCTGCGTACGTGCGTGCGTGCGTGCGTGTGTCTGTATGTATGCATGCGAAGCGCCCGAGAACAACCTCGGTTGATCAGTCTTTAAATAAGTACTATCATTATTACTATTATCATCCTCATCATTATAATGTACACGTGTTCGTTGCAAAAGCATACTTTTCTTTGTCCACTACACGTCCATGGCGACAATCTGGCCATAAACGGATACATTGCCCAGTCCAGACAATGTCCGCTATGGACACGTTTTACTATATTGTCAATAATTCAATGTACAGAAATGTAGTGAATGCAATTGTTGTCAGACAGTTGCACATCACATCGTGGCGTTAAAGTGGTTTGGGCAAAATTATGTTTCCTTCGCCACATTTACAGTTAATGTAGATACTATGGTTAATTTATAATTGTGAGGAAAATAGGGGAATAGAAATGCATAGAAATGGTATGCTGAAACTAACACGTGTATTTTAGCTGTGTATTGGAACACACATAAACTCGCACGCACGCACTCGTGTGTACTGTTTATCATTAAATATTGCAACACGTCACTGAAACGCATTGTTTTTTGTCGCAGGAGGATCAGAAATTCAACAAGTGTCAAGACCACGTGACGCAGCAAGGACGTCTTAAACCTGGTCAAGTTTATGTGTCAGCGCCAGGCCAGCTGCCGTGCAAGAAGGTGATCCACGCCGTGGGACCAACGTGGAAATGCGGAGACAACGACGAGCAGAAGACCCTCCGTGAAGTCGTCTATGAAAGCATGTTAATTGCCGAAAAGCACAACCTGTCTTCCATTGCATTTCCTGCGCTGAGCGGAGGGATTCGCGGGTTTCCCATTGACATAGGTACCGAGATTATCGTCACAACGCTGGCAGACTTCGTAGACGATCATACACAAACGTGTGTGAAAAACGTGTCACTTGTTGATCCAGCTGATCATGTAGTGGACGCATTTCGCAAGAGTCTCAGCGTTGTGTCTAGTCAGCACCGCGTGGAGGCATCTGATCAAGGTCACATTGAAGCACTGACAGGCAAGTCGTTTGTTTAAAGTGACGTAGTCTGTTCGTCTACCCGGAATTAACGGGCGTAGTAATTTCTAACCGGAAGTCTGCTGTGTTGACAATGGGAAAGTCAGAATCGTTAAACATCAAAGGATATAGCGGTTAAGTCAGCTCGACTCGGCCGTATTGCCAGTAAAGCTAGCTTACTTTGAAACTGGATGTTTTGTTTACTATTGGAACGTACACCCGTGTTCGAGCCAAAAACTAGGAACAGGCTACGCCCTTTTAATATTCACATCTTTCAGCGTACAGTGTTTACTTCAGTGAACTACGTTGCAATTGATCGTGCTCTGCGTAGTGTGTGCTATATGTTCAGTGCTCAGTGCAATGGAACAATTAATCTGCTTTGTAATTTAAAACCCCACTTATTTAATTTGGCTGGTCATAGCATCCCTTTATTCTACGTTTCTGTTAGACCTATCCACGTCCACGCTTATTCGACAACCAATTAGTTCATTTTCACTGTATACATTTATAAATTCCCTGGACAAACGCTACAGAAAAAAATGTTTTGTTGACCTGGATATCCAGTGCTTCATACTGCAGTTTACTCGAGGTGATGGCCTTCCGCTGGACGCCATTACGGTGGTCAAGACAGAAACAGATTGAAACGACGCTGACTTCGCCGGCACATTAGAAACAACACAGTGGGCTACGTTGAAAGATAAACTTCGATCCCCATGTAAAGTCCATAGAGTGGTTGATTTTGTTTGGAGGGTGCGTAGTTTTTGTTTGGAACACTTTTCCAACAAACACCGTCGGTGAGGGAGTAGTGCAGGAGTTTTTCGCCGTCGACGGAGGGTAGTGTGTACAATTTTTACTCTCGAGGGGGTTAGTATTGGAGAGTTTCGCTGTCGAGGTGGGTCACCTTATTACCTTGTGCCGCCAAGCTGGCGACTCTCCAGCACAGCCACTTCCATTCTCGCCTGACTGATGTTGCCTGTCCGAGTTATTCTACCTTTATACTCATTTTTAATTTCGTCTAGCCTCCCTACCAGGGGGAAGAAAGAGGGGCACACAGAGGAAAACGTGGTAAGACAGCATTCAGGAGTGGACTGGTTTGACCTTCGGCAACCTCCGAGAGGGCGCTGTTGGTAGCTTCAGGAAATCATCAGTGGTGCCCCAACGACCGCATGGTTATGAGATAGAAGAAGAAACCACCTGGTTCTTGGTCGATTTCTTTTTCATTTTCCTATCAGTCGCTCCCAGCATGATGATTTTTTCCATGAGTGATGTTCGCATGACATGACCAAAGTAAATTAGTTTTAAATGGTGGAAAGATCCGTCAAGTGTCATTAGATTATTAAGTATATTTAGTATTGAGTTTTTCGTCACTGTTTTGGTCGACAAGATACGTAACATGCGGCGCCAGCACCACATTTCAACTATTTGGATGCGCCGTCGATCATGTCTTGATGCGCCATGTTTTAAACGCGGATGTTATCACCGAGAAAACCATGGCTTGTACAATTGTTTTTGTGGCAAGTGATACATCTCGGTCTTTCCAGATTGTGCCTAGACTTGCCATTGCAGATATGTCCAGGGTGACTCGGCTGTTGATTTCTGGAATGGATCGTCCTTCACTGGTGATCTTTGATCTTAGAAAAATATATTCTTTGACCATTTCCACTGTTTATTCACCAGTAGCTATAAAGTTGATTTGAGTAGTTGCCGTTATGTACCATTATCTTTGTTTATTTGATGTTGAAAAGAAGCCCAGATCCTTTGCTTTATCGCTTGAATTATTTCTTCCAGCTCTTCCTTTTTTCGCTATCACTGATGTGTCATCGGCATATCTCAGGTTTTGAAGTGGCAAGCCAAACATTCTGAAGCAATTATATGTTGTTGGTATTGACTCTCTGACGATCTGTTTGCTGTTCGATTATTTGTCGTTGAGAAAGGTAGCGTTGGATGTTTTCGCCACCAAATGGAAGATAGTGTTGGTCGTCGTTCAGACAATTGTTTACGTCACACTTTCAATTTAAAGAGAATTACTTTCCTCCAAGCGGAACTATTTCCCAACAAGCTTAATTATTTTTATTCAGCGGCGTAGTACCACGGCACCCACCGAACCACCAGATTATTGTCCTGTGTACAGGCTTATATTTTTTTAATGTATGTAGCTAAAATATTTACAATATATAAAATGTTATGAAATCATGTTGACACATTATAAACATAATTACATTTCCTCCATAGACAGTGGCAACACCGGCAACACCGGCAAACCAGAATGCGTCTACTGGAAGCAGTGTCATCGTTACTTCCAAACATTGGGAATAAAAGTTAAGTAACCATACACAATTACCCCAATGGTAAACAATGATAAAACCATGGCGTACTGTGGTAAACCATGGTAAACTAGAGTAATCCGAGGCATTACTTTGTTTATATCCGGCTTGGACGACATTGGATATATCTACGACAACCCTTTGTAACTTTATTCCGTCCGCCAGATATTTGGAAGCAATCGTATTCAAATGTATTGACAATATTATTATGTTTGGTAATCTTCATGATTGCTTAAGAAGTTGCAACATCCGCCTTAGATAAGCGGGGAGTAAAATCGATATTTCGACTTAACACCGCCGCATATGCGACGTTGTATTGCACGTGACCTAGGCTATGGTTGGAAACGTTGCATCTGATTATCAAAACGCGAAGAGCATCTTACGTCTTACCCCACCCTTTTCTACTTACACGCGTGTGCCGATGCCGCCTCGTTCCAATGTTCTAGAACTGCACACGGCGATCAACGACTGTATGCCAGTATGCCCCTATAATTTCACGAGCTTGGCTCCCATCACGAGTCTGCCACGTCCCTTTGTTCGGCGGGAAACACGTGTAAGACCGGGGTCAAACATATATATCGAGTTCATAAAATATAATATTGTGTCTTATGCCACTTGAAATTCTACATAATTGGATGACATATAATTTCCAAAACTTATCAAGAACAGTGAAAAAATATTATTTTCGATAAAGAAAATGTAGGGCACTATGCTCATTAGTGGGTACCCTGCTACCACATATTTGTAATTCAGTAGTGTAAACTAACTGTTTTATATATCACACTATTAAGGCTTGTTATTATTGTATCACTTAATAAATTGTATAATTTGGTTACTATAATATGATTTTGGTTTAACAATACACCGTGCTAGAGTCACGCAAACTATGAACTACCCTAACAGCCATTGGATTTTCGTTTGGTGCTCCAAACTACTGTATTCGATATCTTTAAACAAAATAAAATGAGTGAGTTCATTGGCCCCAATATATATATATACATTAGGAACACAGTCGGTTCCTGTCTTATTTCTGGGAACCATTTTTGTAAAATGCAATGTGACATTTTGACTTGGGAATTAAGCCATTTACTTGTGGACTGTTAAACAATAATTAAGTACATTCATAACCTTGGGAATATTTTCGATTGGGACTGGAAGGAAGCAAGGAAGGCAAAACAGTGAGTAGAACGTAGGAAGATATGTGTTATTGGAGACGTTGCGATAACAGTAAGCGATTAGGTTTATTCGGCATACAGAATGCTATTCCTGTCTTCAAAGCCTGTAGAAGCTTGCGTCAATCTGTTCATTACGCACCATTAAATGGCACAAACTAAGGGTTGAAGTAAACAGTTAAGCGGGAAATTACAATGAAATGAACTGTTGTGTATATTGGCATTTATAGATGTCTTCATGAACAGTAAGTTCAACACATGTTACTGTAGCCAATGTCACTCCTCGCGGAAGGACAAAGACTATTACGCCCGCGGACTACCTGCCAAACTGTACGGTGTCCCTGTGGGATGGTGCCGCATTGGACTCCAGTAAGTAATAGCAAATATATTACGTTATACATTTTTACAGATGTTCCTCAGTATGTGGTCGATTCTAAGGTTTTTGTATTCATTGAATACCTTAGCCAATACAGATATAGGGATTTCATATTTAAGCAACTGCATTTTGATCAACGTTGACACTGGAGACACATTGATATGATTTACAAGGACATTTTTGTAATACCGTGATTTTCTATAATGTTAATTAAGTTAATTGATGCTCTATGCTATTATAGATCCAGATGCATTATGTGATAAAGTATGTGTGCAAAACGCATACGTCACCAACACAAACAATTAGCCAAACATATATCCTCTTAACAACTGTAGAGATGATATGTGCAAAAATATTGAACAATCATATGTACACATATCTGATCTGATCATTTACTTTAAACGTTAGTCATTGTTTACCCTAGCCTGCTAGGCTTGGGTTATCATTTTCATACTTTATTGCATTCTATTGTATGAATAAAGTGATATTCCCTCTGCAGTACCCCGGTGCAAGCAAAGGCTAACAAGGCCTTTGCCAAGTGGCATCGAGCTTACCATGGGACCAGGGCCGAATTCGTGGCAGACATTTTGAAAGTGGGCTATTTGCTTATTCCAGGTGATGGTCTCTCTCTCTGTCTCTCTCTCTGTCTCTCTCTCTCTCTCTCTCTCTCTCTCTCTCTCTCTCTCTCTCTCTCTCTCTCTCTCTCTCTCTCTCTCTCTCTCTCTCTCTCTCTCTCTCTCTCTCCTCCCATGTCCTGTGTGGAGGCATTTACATTTCCAAAAATTGAACAGCATTTGCCACTTTTCAGAACATTTGATCAACCTGTCAAGATCATCTTGTAAATGCTGTCTATCTCCATCACTTTTAATCTTTCTAAACACTTTTGTATCATCCGCAAATTTCAACACCTTGCTTGTTATTTCATCATCCAAATCGTTGATATATATATATTAAGAATAATATAGGTCCCAGTATTGATCCCTGTGGTACCCCACTCAAAACTGATTTCTAGTTTGAAAGGGTTTCGTGAACCTTACTCCCCAATATTCACCAAGCGCGTATGGACGCCAATCACACACACACACACACACACACACACACACACACACACACACACACACACACACACACACACACACACACACACACACACACACACACACACACACACAAATAAACATGTATGTATGCTCCATAAATCAAACCGTAGCATTCACCAAATAATTTGGGAAAGGGCAAGTAACTAAAGATCGTATTACTTGATGGTATGATTAAATGTTAATATGCCACACAATGACACTACAATAATTGAACGCGGTGTTGGTAATTTTATTTTCCGTGACAAAGGTGATGTTGCTCTGGGTGGGAGAGAGATAGGCGAGAGACCTGACCACTTCAACGAAGAGTCCAAGCCAGAAGGATTCAACACGAAGAAGGTTTTTCTGTCACCGAGCATTCGTTACTCCGGGAACGAAACCTATGCCACACGATCCAGGTGATACTGACATATGACCAATAGCTCATACATGGTGCCGTTATGCGGGTAGTTGCATTTCACAATTCCAACAATGCATATAAATATTATGTGCGCAAGCCGACGATGTATATAGACTTTAGTAATTATAACACCGGGCACCATTGACTAATTACGTTTCTCGTGTGTCGTAATTTGAAATTACACTTTTAAAAAAGAACGTCCTGTAACAATGATGCTTTTATATTGAACAACAACGCAAGTAGAATATTGAATGAAATAGGCCATATTAATTACACGTATTTATGAAATTAGTGAACAAGCAATTGTCGAAACATCAGCCAACAATACGACCTGCATGGTGACCTAAAGATGTTAATTTCACAGAACAGATATTGTACACATACGTATGACGACAGTCTAAAACACTGTAATACAATAATTTAATTATCTCCGCCACGCCACTGCCAAATCCGTCACAAGGTCACCGGAAATTCAGATGTGACCAATCCTCCCACCAAGCAGTCCACACCTCGATACAAGGACGAAAAATCTTCAATAGCACATCCCCCCGCTCCGACCCCCGTCTTCCAGTGTCATGATCGGACAGCGCGAGACCAGCGGGGTCGTGCTGAAGGTCCGGTTCAGACCACCAAATATGAATTTGTGTCCGCCGTCAGTGGAGATTTTTACCCCTTCCCCTAGATTACCCTCCTGGATCCGCCTCTGCACATTATATTTCGAATGCAATATTGGATCATCCCATCATAGGTCTTGTATATTGTACATAAGTAAAGGAGTAACGTGTTAAAAATCCGAATGATGCGAAGTTGACACAGTATATTTAATTTAGGTATGAAGATGAGGAAACGAAGAAGACGTACAAAAGTCATGTTGCCTTTCAAGTTCTCGTCTTGCCTGGCTGCTACGAAGTAGGACAGCAGACCATTAGCGCGAAAGATTCCATAGATCCCAAATTCAGCAACACTGAGTTGGAATGGTCGACAGATCAACGCGGTAGCATTATCATCTACGGCTTACTTATTCGACTCGAGGAGGAAACGTGCAGATGATTACAGACACAGGCACGCCACGTTGTCTTCATGCCAAACGACTTTTGTTTATTGTATATGTTATTGTTTGCGTACTCACACTTTGTATATTTGTCGCAGCGTTGTCATATATATACTTTGTCTGCTCTGCACTGAAGCTCTGGCCTTATTGTAAAATGTATTACAGTAGTGAATATTAAACGGCAAAGAACAGGGAAGCATAATAATTCCTGTCTGTGTCAATAACAGTTTCTAATAACAGCAGGGGCGGATCCAGAAAGCGAAAAACCTTCACTGGCGGCCGGATCAAATGGCATAGAAAATGTTTCGCTGTCGCGCCGCCGTAACTTCAGCTTTTGCGCTGGCTCTGTTCGACTGGTGACATCCAAAGAGGGGGGGGGAATGTCGCCGTCGCGCCGCCATATTTTCAGCTCTTTTTCACCTTCTCCGCTGGCTCGCGGCTGGCTAGACTATGATACCGAAGACGGGTGGGGGGGGGTGTGTGTGTGGGGTGTGCTGTCAAAAAAATTCCGCCGCCGCATCGGCGTAGATTCACCTTCACAAACGGCCTAGGGGGCACGGTCACGTTGGCCCATTCAAAACGGCCCATGGGCACACAAAATTACGAAGGTCTGGGGGGACGTGTCCGCCAGGCCCACTGGATCCGCGTATGAGCAGATTTAGTAGCTTGATCCGCATTACTTACTTACTTACTGCTCCCGTAATCCGCCAGGGTCATTGTGGCGCTGCATTGCTGAATGTTTCACCAGTCGACGCCAGTCTTCGCGGTTGTGTGCTAATGTCTGAGTTTCTGCGAAGGTCTTCCCAGTGCATTCTGCAATATTGTCTGACCATCTCTTCCTCTGTCTTCCCTATCTTCTTTTCCTCGGCACTGTTCCTTGTATTATTGTTTTTGTGAGCCCGCTTGATCGTGTTACATGGCCATATACCATCACAGTTTCCTCTTTTTATTGTGGTCAGCAGGTCTTCGTAATGTCCCACATGCTGAGTGATGATTTTTCTGATTTCATCGTTGGTGATGTGGTCAGTGTAGAAAAAAACGAGGATTCTTCGGTAGCATTTCATTTCCATTACAGCAATTCTTCTTTGCAGTTCCGCTTTGAGGGTCCATGATTCGCACGCATACAGAAAGATGGAAAGGACCAGTGTACGTACTAGTTTAAGTTTAGATTTCAGTGCAATGTTCTTGTCTCTCCAAACCGATTTCAATTTCGCCAGTGCTGCTAATGTTTGTGCAGACCTTGCAATGATTTCGTTCCTGGAACCCTCGTCATTGATGATAGCTCCGAGGTACTTGAACTGACTTACTGTTTCCAGTTCGCGTCCATTGGCAACTATTCGGGACCTCATTGCATTTTGTTTGTTTTTATCTGATTTATTTTCCATTCCATATCTGGCTGATGTTTAGTCCAGTCGGTTCACAAGGTTAGCAAGTTCCTCTTCACTTCCAGTAATTATCAGTGATTGAGTCCATTTGTTGGCCACTCTCCAGTCTGCCAGATTGTGTTGCAGATGTTGGTGAACAGAGCCGAATTAGTTGATCCGCATCGTAATTATTGTGAATTTTACCTTCTTCCAAAACGCCATGACTACAAGCCGAACGAATGTGATAATTTCCTTCATATTAAGTCATTGAAAAATTGTAATATGCTTTTTGAGATAACATAAAATTAAACTCTGCCACAATTTTTTAAAAAGTTGGCATTAGTTTTTACCGTGGGAAAATTCAAGCGTATTTTACTAGTCCATTAAAAACCCCTGGGCATGAGAGTATACGTGTAAATATTATATTAAGTGATAGCCTATTTCATATGATAATTTTGTTGTACTGAAAGTTTATGTAAACAAAAATAATTTATTTCCATACTTGGATACAATTTTGTGGACAGGTTGTTTGATTTCCAGGGTTGGGGCGGGCTAATTCGATGCAATGCTTCTAAATACTATTATATCATTTGTTTTGCACCCAACTATTGATCAGCCTGAACCAGGGCCTACTTACTAGCAAGAACTGAATGTAATGCTTCTAAATCCTTTACTGTATCAGGTGTAACAGCTGTCAGGTGTAACATGTTTGACATGTATAACATGACCAATGTAACCGGTGTGACATGTGTGACAGGTGTGACATGTGTGACATACTGCCATGTATAATTGTGCACGAGTAACGTGTGTAACAGGTGTAACAGGTGTAACTTATGTGACAAGTTAGACATATATGACATGTGTAACAAGAAGCTGGACAACTTAGTACTCAAATGTGTCAGGAGCTACATAGATACCCAAGGAACACACATACATTGACAAGAGCACAGGTTCTAATTTGCCTATGTATTCTGGCTTAAATTAAATTAAAGATGGGTGCCCGATTGGAAGAAGGAATGTGAGGCAAACATGTTGTAATACTCCCATGTGCGTCATAGCAAATCTGAGCACAGAATAGCAGCAATCCAGCAATTCAATTCTGCTCTCATAGGCATACATTGTTTTTACAGGAAACATCATTAATTACATTTGAACAGTTTGTTTTACATATTGGTATTAAATGGTTAATAAAATGCTTTTACACTTAATTCATACTCGTCTTGTTTATGTTTCCATTCGTGTATGTGTGTTTTGCGTGTTTGCGCAGGTTACAAGCTTTTGTGATCGTGTGTTATGCGCGTGCTTGTTCGTGTGTGTTCTTTGAATGTGCGGCAAAGTCAGTGTCGCGGGCAAAATGTTGTCAGCATAACCCAAAATATGTCTCTTTTACATATAATTATAAACTTTATTCAATATGTTTATGCAATAAGCATATATAACCAATTTGCGTGTAGGTTCTATTCTATGTAAAAATGCGTTGAGTTTGGCAGCACTGTAAGGCATAGTTCTGACTGGACACATACTACCATACGGACACACGACGAATTGGATAGCAGTTGCACAGTTGCGAGGAAATAAAAACACTCCGCACCTTCGATCCCGCAGAGCTGAAGGTTAGGGTAATCAGGATGGCATAGGCCAAGCATATAGACTAAATCTAACCTAAATACGTCAGATCGTAGTGTATGGTTATACGGGAAGGCGTCTTCGCCATAATAGTGGCGCCACACGGTGAACCGAAGACACACTAACGATTAAACCACAACCGACCACGCCATCTATCGACTGAATAAGGCGAAAGGGAATCCAGCTGCACCACATTTTACTTCCTGGTCAGTGAAACTAACCAATTATTGCCACCTACCGGTGACTCACCAGACAGTGTCGTGCGTTGCCAATGTAAACAACCAGGAACACTAGGCGGACATAGCTAAATGTATGTTAATTTAATTAATTCTTAACTAGGTTTATTCTTCTTCGACAGAAATCAAATGGTACAGCTAGTCTTCTGTCTCAAATGCGAAGTATCCTTTGAACGTTTGACACGAGTGCTGGATCTACTCTGAATGAAAGGTACTGTTTCGTTTTAGTGCTTCGGGCGCAATGCTAGGATAGAGTACATTGGGCCTCGACTGTCATAATAACGATACTAATATAGGCCTACGACATACGTGGCGTAAGTTCGCTGTATGGTTGCCGACTGACTCCAAATCTGAACTAACTGCCGAACTCACGACTGATTCCTTCTGTGGTTGAGACAACTTTAATTTTGTTCAGCAGGTGACATATTATTCCTTTAAATCTATATTAGTTGCAAGCCTCAAGTATTTATTATAAAACACAATAAGACCAATGCTGCTCTGAAGACAATATTTGTTTAGCATAGAAGGTAGGCCCAGACTGGTTGTCTATATAGCGGGCGCTGTCTTCGTACAATATGCCTGTTGTTGTGCGTGAATGTGTTAACTATAGAATATGTGTGGCGTGCGTGTGCTTATGCATTTAAGTGTATGTGTGTGGATCGGTTCGTGTGTGTGTGTATGTGTGTGTGCATGTGCATGCGTACCTGCGTGCGTGCGTGTTTCCCAGTGTCCGTGTGCGTGCGTCTGTGGAACTAGAATAATTTTGATTGTCATTGCGATTGTTTGGTGTGTGTGTGTGTGTGTGTGCGTGCGTGCGTGCGTGCGTTCGTGTAGAGTATGGAATTGGAAGTATCGGGATTGTCATTGTGATGTGTACAATATAAAAGTTTCTTAGTCCCAAGCTTATTAAGACATAATCGTTGTTGCCATTATTGTTTCCTCCGCCTGCAACATTACCCGGTTTTAATTTAAATGTATTATATTTTGAGAGTTGCGAGTACGTTTAGATTACACTTGAATTTGATGCAGCTTTCACTACGCATTCGCTTTGTCAGGTTTTGGGCGTCTTGTTTGTTTATGATAGTTAAAATCTGACTATACTGTGCTTTAAACAAGGTGATATAATGTTGAACTACACGTTGTGGTGCCATCTGCTTCTTTGGGCAACATATATTAACAGTTCTTAAGTTTAAGGCTGATTCTAGGTGCGCACACGAAAAAAGAATGTCGACAACATTTGGTAACGTCAAAATGGTTTTAAACCGTTCAGCAATTGTTTGTCTATAGGGTGTTAACTAAAACATCCTTCATTGCCTTATATGTTGGTAAAACGTTGGATGTGCGCAAGAAAAGTATGTGGGGATAGTTACCCCTTAATCTGGTTTGCTAACGCTAACATGGTTTGAAACCATTTAACATTTGTCTCCTGTGTGTTTTGTAAAACGTCCTTCGTTGTCTTATATATATATATATATATATATATACATACATATATGCATATTATATATGTGCATAACGTGTTAGCTAACATGTCATCATATTGCTACTAATGTAATTAGTCTTATTTTGGTTTCGCATTATATAGGGAAGAATACTCAATAAACTTCATCTGGTACCACATAACGCACTGTTTCAAATTGATCATATTATGTACAAACATAAAAATATTTTCTAAAATGTAATGTCAAATTAACTTTGTCAGGTTGCGGACTAGTATCAGTGTAGTTGATCGCAATGCAATGACTAAAACTATAGCAATGCCCTGCTTTGCTGAACGTTTACATAGTGTTAACTTCATCAGATGTACTGGAAATGATGAAGACTACAACAGTTATAAAGAAGCACTTAACCAAGCTACAGCTGAAATTAGAAATTCAAAGAGAAGCTATGAACAACAATTAGCTAGTAATATAAAACATGACAGCAAGAGTTTTTATGCGTATGTTCGAAGCAAACAGAAAGTTCAAGATAAAGTCGGTCCTCTAGAAGATAGTGCTGGAAATATAATATCAGAGGGATTCTTAATGGCAGAAGACCTGAATGAGTACTTTAGTTCAGTGTTTACCAGGGAAGATATTAGTTCACTGCCAGTACCAGAGGCTAAGTTCAAGGGGGCAGATTCAGACTATTTAGGACAATTAATTGTAACCCCGGAAATGGTAGCTAAGAAAATAAGGGCTATGAAGGATAATAAATCACCTGGAGTGGATGGTATTCCACCCAAACTACTATTGGAAATTGTAGAACAAATTAGCATACCGCTTGCAACAGTTTTCAATTTGTCATTAGAAGAGGGAGTGGTTCCTTTAGAATGGAAAGAAGCAAACATTATACCGTTATTCAAAAAAGGTTCGAGAAAGAAGTCAGAGAACTATAGACCAGTGAGTTTAACATCAGTGATTTGTAAATTGTTAGAAAGACTAATTAAAGATCACATGGTGGATTTTCTTGTTAAACAAAACTTGATAAACCCATCTCAACATGTTTTTTTTTAAAGCGAGGTCATGCTTAACAAATATGTTATGTTTTTTGGAAGACATCACTAAGTGGGTAGATGAGGGATCACCAGTAGATATCGTCTACTTAGATTTTCAAAAAGCTTTCGACAAAGTACCACATCAAAGATTACTGCTTAAACTAAAGGCCCATGGCATAGGAAATGGTATAATAAACTGGATAGAACAATGGTTGATTGACAGAAGACAACGTGTAGTAGTTGATGGGGAGGCTTCAAATTGGAAATCAGTATTGAGTGGGGTACCACAGGGATCAGTATTAGGTCCTATATTATTCTTAATATATATCAACGATTTGGATGATGAAATAACAAGCAAGGTGTTGAAATTTGCGGATGATACAAAAGTGTTTAGAAGGATTAAAAGTGATGGAGATAGACAGCATTTACAAGATGATCTTGACAGGTTGATCAAATGGTCTGAAAAGTGGCAAATGCTGTTCAATTTTGGGAAATGTAAATGCCTCCACACAGGACATGGGAACGAAGAAGTAGAATATACAATGGGGGGTACTGTACTAAGTACTACTGTAAAAGAAAAGGACTTAGGGTTAACCATTAGTGCTGATATGAAGGTTTCAGAGCAGTGCGGAATTGCAGCTTCAAAGGGAAATCAAATCCTTGGATTAATTAGGCAAAACATAACGTATAAGGAAAAGAGCTAATAATACCGCTGTACAAAACAATAGTTAGGCCTCATTTAGAATATTGTATTCAAGCGTGGAGGCCATATCGCAGGAAGGACATAGATATGCTAGAAAGAGTACAGAGGAGAGCAACTAAAATGATACCAAAACTGAGGGATCTTAGTTACGAAATACGCCTAAAAAATGCGGTTTAACAACACTAGAGACCAGGAGATTGAGAGGAGATCAGATAGAAGTGTTTAAAATATTGAAGGGTTATGAAAATATTGATAGAAATATTTTTTTCTCAGTTAAGAAAGATAGAAGGACTAGAGGACATGAACTTACATTGGCAAAGGAGCAGAGTAGATTGGATATAAGAAAGTTTTCATTTTCACAAAGGACTGTAAATGAATGGAACAGATTACCTGCTGATTGTGTGGGTGCTAGTAGCGTGAATATGTTTAAAAATAAAATCGACACATACCTCAGACGGGCGGGATACACATAGATAAAAGGGTCGGACTCTCGATAAGCCAAAGGGCTTCCTTGTCCACCTGCCACCTAGAGTTAATTCTCTGGGTGGCAATCTTGTTAAATCTTGTTAAATCATCGTAAAACTAACTGAAACATCAGGGTTACACGTCAAACCCAACGTCAGCTCTACCAATGGCGGTCTACCATTATGTCTACGTATGTCTTCGTTGTGCACATGTTACACCGGCTGCTTGGATGTGAATATATATATAATAAATATGTGTGTGTGTTTGTGGTGTATTTGTTCGTGTGTTGTGTTATTTGTGCAGCTGCTGAACGAGTGCGTGAAAGCTGGTCAGAAATTGGATGAAACTATGTCCAATGTGTCTCTTGCACATGGAGAGTGGGATAGAAAAACCATCAAAGTCCGTGGACTTAAATCCAATACATCGTGTCATGAGATAGCTTCATTCTTCGAGAGCATGCATCTACCCGGTGGCGGAGTAACCGAGAACGTCGACTTTGATGGAAATAGCAAAGGCGCCTATGTGACATTTATGCACACAGAAGGTAAGCAATATATAATATTGCAAAATAAGTTATCGTTTAAAGAAGTTATACATCAATTTTATTTTGTCTATACACACTTACTCTAGCACGCACGTGTAAATGTCTTTGCTCTTGTTTAACATTATCCGTGCAAACACGTTTACATTTTTTTTGTATTGCTGTCATTGTAGTAAACATAATGAATGTAGATTCAGAAATAGGCTTAGCGGCATGTAGATAGAGCAAGTGCCATTTTGCTTCGTCGCTTTCAACACTAAATGCCCAAATTACGTAACCTATTGCCAGTGTAGATATTACCATGGCATGTAATTGGGTGAAATAATACAATGACAATATATCATGCTTTGTATTTATGTAAGACTATTATTATGTGGGTTATTATTATTATTACTATTACTATACTATACCTATTATTATTTTAATGTGTTAATATAATTTCTGCAGTTGCTCACATTATGTTATAATATGCACTGTAGATGCAGAGAATGTGCTGACATTGTCCAACCTCATTCTACATGGGGCCCCAGTGACTGTCCGTCCAACAGGAGAAGCAAGATCTCAAAAACTAGATCCTGTAGACTTCGTCAACGATCCTCGCGGCTGCGCGAGTAAGTCACGTGTAAGTCACGTGGCGACCAGCTGTCGTTACGTTGATGTGTTGATACACATTTCCTTTCAGTTAATCATTCACTTTCAATATGGAACGGATAATAATAGAACATTACAAATATGTTGCATTATTTGTTTAAGACATCATAACTCTAATAAACCCACTCAGAGTTTATATAACATTATTTATTTCTGCAGCATTGTCATTGTGTAGAATAATATTGGGACCATCTTTGTGTTATGTTTGTGCTAGATATTTATTATGTTTACCGATTGACGCAACTATTTTACTAACGATAAGAATAATGTCATGACCAGTACTATAGCCTTGCCTCCCAGCATTGAAGAGCGTCATCTTGGAGGCTAGCTGCCTCCCAACGCGTCTGTCTTCTTGGAATACGATGTTGTCAATGTACACCATCAACTCGGTGTCCACTTCATTTATGTATAACGTACCACGCTAAGGGACGGTCTCATAAATTCGCGATGTACATGATGTATGTAGTACTGTTCAACTGCCCTACCCACCAGCGGGTGGTGGGGGACTTGCTAGTTGTACGATCCAAAATAGCTATTAGCGTCTATTTGCATTAACTTATGCTTCACTCGCAAGGTGGTGCCACTGTAGGGATATCTTTCCCTTCGTGGTGAAGACCAAATAAGACCCCACGTAATGCTTAGCGAATGTTCGGAACATTGTGGATATTGGTGGGCGAGGTTCTCCCAAAGCGTCCAATTGCACCCCTCCGTAAGACTCGCCAAAAACCACACTGAGGCTCTCCAAAAACATCGATTTGCACCTCTCTTGAGGCTCGCCAAAACCCACACGGAGGCTTTCAAAAACACTCCATATTCACAACTCCACCAGGCTCGGCACATAGACGCTCTCATTTGCACCCCGCTGAAGCTCGCCAAAAAGCTATACCTCCAGGCTGTACAAAAACCTCCAATTCCACCCCTGCTAAGATTCACCAAAACACATCCATGCTCTAGATATTGGAGGGTTAATTCTATCTCCAGCCCCCCACCTCAAATATTGGGGGCTGAACCCCCTCTGGTTCCGACGTCTATGGATATGTTCCGTTCACCATCCGTGTTGGCTCAAAGGCTTGTGGTGTCTGCTATACATTTCCGGACATCTCTTGCACGTCACAAGCAGTTGGTGGTTCTGCACACAACGGACATGCTTCGATGCCCAGTGCATTTCACGTTAGGTCTCTGGTGGCTTGTGGTTGTATTCAACTTGCACTACGAACCTTCTGCGGATGTATTCCTTGAAGAGTTGTGGTTCAGAAACTATGAGCTTCATTTCTTTCTCGGCATGTGCGTAAGTCTGTTCTGTAGCCGCCACCTGGGACTGAAATACGAATGTTTCTTCACGACTTTGTCGAGGTATTTTACAATGATAAGTAGGCGCCGCACGTCGTTGAAATCGGTCGGCTTCGTTTGTCAGTGGCAGTGTCTCCTACCAGGTACGGAGGTCCATTATTGTTACGTTCGTTCGCTTCCTTGGAACATCTACTAACTCGCCATGCATGAAAAAATCACAACGTTACATATATATCTACAGTTACTAACGTGTTTGCTGGTCACTAACGTGTTTGCTGGTCACACATAGAAATAGTGGACGAAGCGAGCTACTCTCGACACTCTCGCAGCTGTAGCTTCACAAATGGGTATTAGCTAGTATATAGATATTACCAGTATTTATGCCGAAAGCAAATTGTACGCAAAATGCGTTACCGTCATCATTTACATTGTCACTACAGCTCCGTCGCATTTGTCATGCATCTGCAGTTCCTGAAGACACAGTCGGCCATGATGGTGAGAGAGTGGCTGGCGTCAGACGTGCGGACACACTGCATTGTGGAGAGACAGTTGACATCCCAGGTACTGAAACCACAACACCACATGATTCCACATCGTCGTGTTCCGAAGGACAAGCTGACGGTGGTACAGTAGCGAGCCCACGATATAGCACCAAAAACAGGGTTACGGGTGTAATATTTGAACCACCAGAATATTGGTAATATGCAAATGTAATAATGTAACATTAGAAAATAAATTTAGCACAAAAACTGTTTTGGCCAGTAACATCAGTTTATGTAGCACTACAATCGTTGTTTTGTTATTAGTATTTATTGTTTACTCCTTAAAAAAAACCTATCCAGTTTCGAGCATTTAGTTCTGATTGACTTTTTGTTCCAATACTCAATACTAATATTGGAACTAGGGCATTTTTTTGTTGTGGCACCAACTCTCTGGAATATGCCCTCTCTAAGTGTCAGATCAGTTGAAAATATTATACAATTTCTTCGTCATATATAAACATTTTACCTTTATAACCTTGCGTATCTACTTTCGCTCCCTGGCGTACCGATCCATCTGTTGACGAGTATAACATTTATTATAGCTTCTGAGATTGACTAATCCTTTTGTACTGATGCGCTTCTGAGCTTGGTTTCCGAGGATTTAGGTGCAAAAGGAGTTACTTTAATATTATTATTAGTAATTCTGCAACAGTGAAAGTTATGAAATAAACAGCATTGAAACAAGACAGATCTACGAACATGTACTATTGACGGTAACTATCGAGAGTTATATATATATATATATATATACACTATATATATATATCTATATATATACACTATATATATATATATATATATATATATATATGTGTGTATATAACTATCGATAGTTACCGTCAATAACACATGTTCGTAGATGTATATATACTATCGATACATTTGGATGTCTCGTTACACCCCTAGTATAATATTTATTGCATACTGATCGGATGCTTTCAATTACGTGCACTCTGTTATCTTTCCCAATTTTGCTAATTGCAAATTGTGATTAATCCAAAGAATTCGTACTTTCCCGTGCTGATTGGTGCATGCCAACTTGTTGTTTGGTATCGAAGTCTGGCCTTGTGTGTTAATAATCACTCATACAGTTTCGTAGCACCAGTTTAACCAAAGCAGTTTAACTATGTAATTGTAATTACAACGGATTCATGTGTAATTTATACTGTGTCTGTCACACATATGTTTGTGATGTGATACAGATGTAGAGAATATGTTGTCAGAGCAAAACGGTTCAGTAGGAGAACAATATTTGACAGCTCAACCAACCGGGCAAGAGACGCGACCAGCTGAAGAAGATGTACCAGGCAGTGGTCGGCAGAACTGGGACCAACGAACAATAGAAGTGAGAGGTTTCAAACCAAACACACCTAAGGAAGAATTCATCAGATGCTTCCAGGTTGTGTGTTCGTGTGGTGGAACGGTGGAGGAAGTTGACACAACAAACCAATCGAATGGCATCGTCTATGTGAAGTTCACCACACCAGGAGGTAGGTGCCATGTTTGACACATGAAACATATGTATTTATTCATTTATTGATGATGACCCGTGTTATAACAGTAGAAAGGGGTCCAGTCATTTAGTTGCTGTCTCCAAGATTCACACATCATCCTGTTTATAGTGTTAATGCATATGTCGTACAGCCAGTTACTTTCTTTGTTTAGTTATCTTCGTCGTGCCTAAGTTTGATACATAAGTCAAACACAAGCTCTTGCCAATTCCCTATTTCTCGGCCTCTCGTTGCTGCTGTGCCCCACGATAGCCCCGCATCCTTTCGTTTCCATCTGTTTGTCTTCACCATATAGTTTTCATGTTCTTTATTCCGAGCATGTCCACGTTTTCATTTCAGTAACGCCAGTTTCTCTCCCCGTACTGAATCAATAACAAACATTATATCAATGTAACAAAAGTAGATATCACAAATATATTGGGACGTTTTACTATTTCACCGCTCATGCATGTCTCCTCAAACTGAAACGATTATGTCCTGAACTCACTAGCAACAATTACAACAACACATAACTATCTATATTACAAACTAAACATGCATTTTATTTATGGAAGCAAGAGAGAAGATAAAGATCACAGATGTGATAAAATAAATCAGAAGTGGACCTGGGCAGGGCACATCAGTAGACTACGAGATAACCGATAGACATCGCGTATCACCACCTGGAGATCTACGAAGGGAAACAATCTAAAGGAAAAACGGCGAGACGGTGGAGAGACAAACTAGGCGAGTACTGGAAGGGCACCGTCAGAGAATAGCGCAAGACAGGCAAATCTGGAAACGACATACTGAGGCTTTCGCACAAACCACGGGACACCACGACTGCACAATGATGATGATGTTGTTGATGTGACTGTCACAATGATCGCGTGCCTGCATGTCCACCCTGTAACGTGTTTGTGTTACAGTTGCAGCATGTGTACTCAGCCTTACGTCAGTGAGAGTTGGTGGCACTTTCGTTGATGTGATGCCCTGCTTCAGCAAGACACCAGATGGAAAATCACCACCTTTAGATTTACCAAGACTTAACAAGTTTGCAATCCAGGGCAAATACCTAGATGGTAAGTGAACAAGGAATCTTTGATTTGTATCAATTTTCCAACATTTGTGCAATTTAAGTGTATCCCGTCATCTGATGTATTTTTCAGTTTTGTTTTTGCCAAGGTAAATTTTGCCTTCTTAACTAACGGCATGTTGATATTATTCAAAAACATCAACATCACACGTATGTAATGGAGTTTTAAACATTGATGAGTTAATTAGCAACTCGTGTGTTATGAGATTTATGACATGAAATTTCACTCTGCAATGAGCATTGTTATTAAGTACGCACAGAAGGCACATGCGTGCACTGTTATTAAGTATACATAGAGGGTACATGCATTACCATCTGACATTGTGTGTTTGCCCGCAGAGACACGTCCACCAAAGCAGCAAAGGAAGGACCCTATCGAAGACCGTGATCCCCAAACACCTTACCTGAAGTGGGACGAGCATACAATAGAAGTACGAAACTTCATACAAGACACACCTCAGGAAGAATTCATCAGAAGCTTCCAGGACAAGGTTCTCTGTCCGTGTGGTGGAGAAGTGGAGGAAATTGACACATCAAACCAATCCAGTGGTATCGTCTACGTGAAGTTCACGAAACCAGGAAGTAGGTGCATGACCAACAAGCGACTATATTGTGATCCAGGAAAATATATTATTAATGTTAGAAAAAGTATGTTAACAAGGGATATATTTAATTTACAAAACGTGAATGGGAAACATTATGTTAACACACACACACACACACACACACACACACACACACACACACACACACACACACACACACACACACACACACACACACACACACACACACACATTACATTTCGATTTTTAACATTATTTTATTAACATTGCCATTAATACTTATTTATACAATAAATTGCTCTGGGTATATATATATGTATATATACATATATATATTTATATATTTATATATATATATATATATATCCAGAGCATGTATAGTGGTTGTTTCTATTTCATGCAGTCATTTGAACTCTTGGCTGAATATGTGATTATAGGTCTAATTCTGTAACTGTCAGTGTAGTGATATGACCGTTGGGTTAATCATGACGTCACTGTTAATCTAATAATGTGGCTGTTAGTATCATGATGTC
Organism: Paraescarpia echinospica; assembly: GCA_020002185.1. Lineage (NCBI taxonomy): Eukaryota > Metazoa > Annelida > Polychaeta > Sabellida > Siboglinidae > Paraescarpia > Paraescarpia echinospica. The sequence continues at coordinate 13,973,949 of CM034534.1, forward strand.
ATTACCATGACCACTGTTTTAAGGTCAGTCTAATCATGGTAATGTCAATCCAAATGTGCCAGATATTAGACTAATCATGTTATTGTTTGTCTCGACTGTGTCCAACTTGTCCAACAGCTGCCGCGTGTGTGCTCAGCCTAACGTCAGTGAAAGTGATCAATACTATTGTTGATATAGAACCCTGCGTCAGTAAAATCATCCCTAAAAGAGCACTACCACAAGTAACTACAGGTAATTCTGCAACAGATTGTTTTAAATACACGAAATTCTGCCAGAAATATAATGGAAGAAACGGAATATTAAATGTTTCCGTTCTTGATAAAAATTCATATATTTTATATATTGGCGTTTATTGTGTTTGCCTATACATAGCACATTGGATCGACTGCATTCGCTTTAATAATAATTTCTACTGGATGACTGAGACCAGAATGAAGTTAAATGCTGGTAATGCAGTGTGTTTTATATTGGTACATAGAAATGGTTTCTGATACATATCCTAAGCTAAATGGTCAATCCAGCGGCCTCAGCATGGTATCCAGGCACGAGGTCGTTGGCAACAATTTCCAGTTTTAATTAAATATTTGCAAATTCATCCGTGCATCCAGCATTCCATTGACTGTTTTTCTCTTGCGAAAACGTAGGAAGTTTAGATAATAACTTAGTTCTGATATAATAGTTGAATAAACTTTCTTTGCTGCATCACCAACACTTTGGAGCGCACTCACTGTATAGATCAGAAAGAAACACAATAACGTAAATAATAAAATTAATTTCGATATATTGCTTAACCTTTTGTTTTGAAGCGCCTCCGAGTTCGGACGGCATGATTCAAGGAATCGCTGAAAACAAGACACGTTCTAAATCAACAAGTCCGACTGCTCCAAAAAAGACACTTGCATCCTCCTACAGGGAACTAGAGTGTACACGAACTGTCCAAACGACCATTCCTCTGGAGCTGTACCAACTTAGAATGCTGCAAGCAAAGGGTTTTAAGTCAACACAGGAAACGAGGTTCCCAGACATGACTGTGGCGATCCACACAAGAGGGCGGGAAGTAAGATTTGATGGGAAGACATCGGACATCGCAGCTGCTCAGGTTGCCATGAATAATATCGTAAAGAACATGAAAGATTCCTACATTGAAATGTCTTTCCATCTGATCAGCGTGATGAATCGCATTACCATGATAACACACATGGTGGACGTGTTTAAGCGCAAGGACATATGTGCTGTGTACGCGACTGTAGGTCACACGACACTCGGTGTGTTTGCTCTGAGTAATGAACAAATAAGGCGCGCCATCGAAGTGATCAGGAGTGAAACAGTTGATATATATGTCGATGTCGAGGCAACACTCAGCCCACTGTTAAACACACCTCAGTGGGCTGCGCTGAAAGATCAACATCAAGTCCGGCACGGAGGCTTGCTGGTAATCACCGAGGCTATCAACCGCGTCACTGTGTCAGGAGAAGTGAACTCAGTGGCACAAGTCAAGGATGAATTACAACGGTTACTAGTAGAAAATACGGGCGACTCCTCTGGTAACACCACGGGGTGGTCGTATGTGCTGGGAGGTATTAGAGTGGAAGCGGTTCAAGGGGACCTGACAAGATTCCCAGTAGACGCCATTGTAAATGCTGCCAACGAAAAACTGGACCATTGTGCAGGACTTGCCAAAGCCATTGTGGATGCAGGTATAGTTCATTTGTTCAGAAATACAGTGACTTTCTATGCGTCAGTTATTGTGAAACTCTCAGATTCAAAGTCATAATCATTTGCTGCACTCTCTTCTCAGAATGTTGGCCATCATGGGTCGCCATCCATATATGAGTTGAGCCGTTCCTGTTATATCGTCACACTTGAATTTCCCATTTATGTTGTGTGTAGAGTAGGGCAACCAAAGCTGTATTTCTTTCCCAATATATCATACTTTAGTAGTTGTTTGTAAAATGTTTTTTTTTTATTCTGAAGAGAATGTGCAGTCCTGTATATATATATATATATATATATATATATATATATATATGGCATTACGAAAGCATACAATTACATGAAGGCTTGTTAGTACTGATTATATAGGTTTATTGTGTAGCATAGCACGTACAACAATAATAAATTGTTATAAGTTTCCATTGCATTATGTAATACAACATTGAAATGTTCTGTTATTGTCACAGGAGGATCAGAGATCCAGAAGGAGTGTCGAGATTACGTGACAAAACACGGACGTCTTAAGCCTGGCCAAGTGTATGTCTCAGCCCCAGGCCGGTTGCCATGCAAGACTGTGATCCACGCCGTGGCACCAACGTGGCAAGGCGGAAACAACAACGAGGAGAGAACCCTCCGCGAAGCCGTCTACGAAAGCATGTTGGCTGCCGAAAAGCACAACCTGTCTTCCATTGCCATTCCAGCCCTGGCGGGTGGCATTTTCGGTTATCCCCTGGACAAATGCACCAAGACTATTGTAACAGCAGTCAAAGATTTCCTAGAAGCTCCGAAGCATTCATGTGTGAAGAGTGTATCACTGGTTAATTATGCAGGTCATGTAGTGGAAGAATTCCATAGGAGTCTTGCCGTCGTGTTTGGCTTGCAACGGATGGAGACATCTCACTACGGTCACAGTGAATCTACGTCTGTGACACACACCAAGCATGAAGCACAACAACTACCACGCACGAGTGGTTCTTCTGACGTGAGCTCAGGCAGGTCTTACGTGCTCGGCCCGTCAACCGTGGAAGTGATTCAAGGGGACCTGACAAAATTTCATGCTGGTGCCATTGTGAACGCGGCCAACGAACGACTTGATCACATCGGAGGACTTGCCAAAGCTATTGCTAAAGCAGGTATATTTATCCTTATCCTTAACTTATTAAACTTTAATATATATAACTGTTATTACTATTTTTACATCTCAATTATGATTGCTTTGCATGTCCATGCTTGGATGTGTGCGCGCACGTACGTATTTGATATCCTTTTGTATTGCCTGTATTTGTTTTGCACATGACGTTCCCCAAGGGACAATAAAGTACTGTCATTGTCACTGTATTAGACCAGTCAGCAAATAATTATATTCATACATTTTATAACCTAAAACAGAATCGGACAATCATAGAAATGCTATATCTACCAATACCTCTATATAGGGTTACGAGGCTATATTTGGCGGAGATAGATCGTAGAAATTGGTGGTGCAGAACATTTGATAAACAAGTGGAATTACTGATTAATAAGTATTATTCTTGCCTTAATATTATTCATAAAGTGGCAGTAAACGTATATTGAGTAGCAGTTGTGCTTAAAGTTAGTTAGTTAAAGTATTTTAGAACACTTTAGTAATGTGAGTGATAATAGGGTAACTTAGGCTTCGATAAGTTGTAAACAAGATTTAACAAACCTGATTATGTGGTAGAATATATAGGAGATAAAGTAACAACCATAAAACTACTTACATAAGATAATATCTGTGTAAGCCAGTACTTGCTAGATATTTTGATTAGGTAGCATAGTAGCGTAGTCGGGCGAACTCCGGATTGTTTATGTAGATAGTGTCCTACGTATTCGCTAGGGCGCGGCGTACCCTAAATAAATAAAGCAGCCTAACATAACGTAATTGATTGTATTTAAATTAGGTCACTACCGGTAATGTAAGCGTTTGTGATAGGATAAATAGTCGGCTGTGTAATTAAAATCTGTAACATAAAGTGTGCTGTAGTACACAGAAAACAGTCTTTATAAAGACTAAGATAGTTAAGTTATTAAATAAATTCTGATAGTGATATGGCGCCTTGCAAGCGGCAAGTCAAGGCAAAGCGACACTTGGTGTGTGATCACTGCTACAGCTGGGTAGATTTTGCATTGTCCGGCTGTGGGAAGTCATGGGCAGAAACCATGCAGGAGGGATTCACCTTTCAGTGCATTGGGTGTTGGAAGGTGGAGTGTCTGCAGAAGGAGATAGTTAAGTTGACAGATATTGTGAAGGGAATGGAGATGGGAATTAGCAAGGAGAGAGACGACAGGGAGAGAGGTGGGAATACTGCAAAACTGAAGGAGAATAGCAGTGGCAAGACGACTGAGGAAAGGAGATTGAGAGGAGGGAAGGTGATTGGAGGGGAAGAAATTGGAAAATCGACGACAGAAAACGTGACAAGCGTGAAGATGACATGAGAGAAAGTGTCCGTAGAGAATGAGGGAGGGAAGATGGGACGGGAGAGGAGAAAAAAAAATGAGATGGGATAAAAGATGAAGGGAGGAAAGGAAGTGAGAGCAAATGTGATAGAAGAAAAGCCATAAAAGGGACGATGACAAGAGGAAATGTAACAAGAGAAATGGCGAAAGGAAAGAATGGATTGGAAGAGAATGTGTTAGGAGAGAAGACGGCAGGGGGAAAAGACAACAACCAGACATATGCTAACCGGAGAAGGAGCTACTCCGAGGCAGTGATTGAGGGGGCAATGAGGAAAAAGAGGGTGTTTATGGGCGACTCTATTATGAGAAAGACGGACAAGACACTGAGCAAGGGGAAGGACGTCGTTGTTTGTCTACCGGGGGCTAGGATAGAACATGTGACTGAAAGGGTAGAGAAGGTATTGGGGCATGGCAAGGGAGGGTCTATACTAATACACGTAGGAACAAATAATGCAGACAGGGAGGGACCAACTGGGATAGTACAGAAGTATAGACAGTTAGTGAGGAAGCTAAAGAAGACAATAGTTGAACAGATTATTATCTCAGGAATTTTGCCAGTAATGGGAGGAAGGGGGACAACGTATAGAAACTGCAAGAGGATGGCGATCAACGCACTAGTTGAGCAGATGTGTGAAGAAGATGAGGTGGGATTCACATATTTATGGGGATACTTTATTGGGAGGGACGATATGTACATGAGAGATGGCCTCCATCTTAGTGGAAAGGGGGCAGCAGTTTTCTCAGATAATCTGCTGCGATCTGTTGACAATGGGAAAGGTTGCATCTATTTAAACTAGATTCGCAGGGGTGACTCACAGAGAAGCCTGAAACTGGAGGCATAGATAAAGACAGCAAAAATAAACCAGCAAAGAACAGTCTGGGAAACTCTTCTGAAGCTGTATATAAATGTGTTTGTTTAAATGTAGGAAGTATAGTAAACAAAAGAAATGAACTAAACATTATAGTAGAAGATATTGACCCTCACATAATAGGTATAACCGAATATTGGACCACCACCGATATATCAGATGCCGAATTGGGACTGACAGGATATGTAACGTTTAGGAAAGAAAGAATAGAAAGAAAGGGAGGTGGAGTTATTTGATATATTAAAGAATCTATCCAGGCTTACGAAATAAAATTAGAAAGAGAAGCAGATTGCGAAGAAGCTGTTTGGTGTAACATAGTTACAGGAAACTCAACGTTAACAGTTGGGTTAGTTATCGAAGTCCAAACATAAGCATAGAAGAGAATTAAAACATACAAAACGCTATAAGGGAAGTAAGCAAACGGGACAGTATTATTATGGGGGATTTCAACCACGGGCATATACAATGGAAATCTCTACAGAGTATTGGGAGTGAGGACCACAAGTTTTTAGTTCAAGATACTTTCCTTTCTCAACATGTGCTAGAACCAACAAGGGGTGAGAATGTGTTAGACATAGTTTTGTCCTCACAGAATGAATTAGTTGACAATGTCAAGATATGTGAGCCACTGGGGAGTAGGGATCACAACCAGATACATTCTACCATCAAAATAAAATCTGAAAGGAATAGTAAAAAGCAGTACAGGAGAAATTTCCACAAAGCAAGGTATAAGGACATAAGGAAATATTTAGCAAAGATAGACTGGAATAACACACTAAAATAAAAAAGCAACAGAATGCTGGAATATATTAAAGAGTGAAATTAAGTGCATAGTCCATAAATTTGTACCCTTCAAAAAACAAGGGAAACGGTCCAAAAAGAAACACTTATCGAAAGAAGCATTTCGAAAAATTAAGTATAAACAAATTATGTGGAAGTCATATAGATGTACTGGAAATGATGAAGACTACAATATTTATAAAGAAACACTTAACCAAGCTACAGCTGAAATTCGAAATTCAAAGAGAAGCTATGAACAACAATTAGCTAGTAATATAAAACATGACAGCAAGAGTTTGTATGCGTATGTTCAAAGCAAACAGAAAGTTAAGGATCAGGTCGGTCCTCTAGAAGATAGTGCTGGAAATATAATATCAGAGGGATTCTTAATGGCAGAAGACCTGAATGAGTATTTTAGTTCAGTGTTTACCAGGGAATATATTAGTTCACTGCCAGTACCAGAGGATAAATTCAAGGGGGCAGATTCAGACTATTTAGGACAGGTAAGTGTACCCCCGGAAATGGTAGCTAAGAAAATAAGGGCAATGAAGGATAATAAATCACCTGGAGTGGATGGGATTCCGCCCAAACTACTATTGAAAATTGTAGAATAAATTAGCGTACCGCTTCCAAGAGTTTTCAATTTGTCATTAGAAGAGGGAGTGGTTCCTTTAGAATGGAAATAGGCAAACATTATACCGTTATTTAAAAAAGGTTCGAGAAACAAGTCAGAGAACTATAGACCAGTGAGGTTAACATCAGTGATTTTCACATTATTAGAAAGACTAATTAATTGGATTTTCTTGTTAAACATAACTTGATAAACCCATCTCAACATGGGTTTTTAAAAGCGAGGTCATGCTTAACAAATATGTTATGTTTTTTGGAAGACATCACTAAGTGGGTAGGTGAGGGATCACCAATAGATATCGTCTACTTAGATTTTCAAAAGCTTTCGACAAAGTACCACATCAAAGATTACTGCTTAAACTAAAGACCCATGGCATAGGAAATGGTATAATAAACTGGATAGAAAAATGGCTGATTGACAGAAGACAACGTGTAGTAGTTGATGGGGAGGCTTCAAACTGGAAATCGGTATTGAGTGGGGTACCACAGGGATCAATACTAGGACCTATATTGTTCTTAATATATATCAACGATTTGGATGATAACATAACAAGTAAGGTGTTGAAATTTTCGGATGATACAAAAGTGTTTAGGCGGATTAAAAGTGATGGAGATAGACAGCATTTACAAGATGATCTTGACAGGTTGATCAAATGGTCTGAAAAGTGGCAAATGCTATTCAAGTTTGGGAAATGTAAATGCCTCCACACAGGACATGGGGACGAAGAGGTAGAATATACAATGGGGGGTACTGTACTAAGTACTACTGTAAAAGAAAATGACTTAGGGTGCTGATATGAAGGTTTCAGAGCAGTGCGGAATTGCAGCTTCAAAGGGAAATCAAATCCTTGTATTAATTAGGCGAAATATAGCGTATAAGGAAAAAGAATAATAATACCGCAATACAAAACAATAGTGAGGCCTCATTTAGAATATTGTATACAAGCGTGGAGGCCATATGGCAAGAAGGACATAGATATGCTAGAAAGAGTACAGAGGAGAGCGTCTAAAATGATACAAAAACTGAGGGATCTTAGTCATGATATTCGCCTAAAAGAATGTGGTTTAAAAATACTATAAATCAGGAGATTGAGAGGAGATCAGATAGAAATGTTTAAAATAATAAATTGTTATGAAAATATTAATAGAAATATTTTTTCTCAGTTAAGAAAGATAGAAGGACTAGAGGACGTTAAGTTACATTAGCAAAGGAGCAGTGTAGATTAGATATAAGAAAGTTCTCATTTTCACAAAGGACTGCAAATGAATGGAACAGATTATTTGCTGATTCTATGGGTGCTAATAGCGTGAATATGTTTAAAAATAAAATCGACACATACCTCAGACGGGCGGGATACACATAGATAAAAGGGTTGGACTCTCGATAAGCCAAAGGGCTTCCTTGTCCACCTGCCACCTAGAGGTAATTAATAATCTTGTTAAATTCTTGTTAAATATAAGATGTGCAATGACACTTGTATTTGTCTTACTGTCGCAGGAGGACCAGGCATTCAACGGGACTGTCACGACTATGTGCGGCAGCAAGGACATCTTATACCAGGCCAAGTCTACGTTTCATCACCAGGCCGCTTACCGTGCAAGAATGTGATCCACGCCGTGGGACCGAGATGGCACGGCGGAACCAACAACGAAGAGAACGACCTCCGTACGGCCGTCTATGAAAGCTTGTTGGCTGCCGAACAGTGCGGTCTGTCGTCCATTGCACTACCCGCACTGAGCGGAGGGATTTTCGGTTATCCTCTTGACAAATGTACAAATACTATTATATCAGCAGTTAAAAGTTTCCTAGATGACCACAAACAAACGAGTGTGACGAGAGTGTCACTTGTTGATCCGGCCGATCGTGTAGTGGACGCTTTCCACAAGAGTCTTCGGAAAGCGTCTGGTATGTAAGTATGAAGACGGTCTTAAGTGGAATAACAGAAAATTTACACAAGGCACGCATCCAGATGACAACTGAATAAGTATTTGAAATAAACTATTGTATTAGGCATATTGTTGATATTATTCTGTATATGAAATAATGATACATGACAGTACTAACATAAGTTCTTTAAACAGGATATATTTGTAATTGGGCAGCGGTGAAATTAATAAAAAAAAAAAATAATAACACATCGTGATGAGATGCTCAGCATCGTTATTTTCAAATGTCAATGAATGTAATCTGATGCGCATGCATGCGTGTATATTTGTTTTCGTATAATAAAAACTGTGCACGTTTTCTAACTTAATTGGTCGTATGACTGACTGACTGTTTTGTCGTTATGTTTTTACGTTGTTATAATAGTTTGACCTGTTCGAGTTAAGACCTCGTTTAGTTAGGGACACCGTCTATGGACATACGGGGCAAGACATTCAGGGTTCAAATGATCATTTTACTCTTTTCAAACGCAATTTCGTTCACCACACTTTACGAGTGTGTGTGTGTGTGTGCGTGCGTATGCGGGTGCGTTTGTGTGTCCGTCTGTACGTGTGTGTGTGTGTGTGTGCGTGTGTGTGTGTGAAAGGTGTGTGAACATACCTCTGTGTGTTTGTATGCGTGTGTGCGTGTGTGTGTGTGTGTGTGTTTATTCGTGTTCTAGTTCTAGTTGTTTCCAGTACTCGGCAACGTATGAAAATGTCTTTAAAATTACCCGCGTCATCCCGCGCAGCACAAAGATTGTAATTACGCGTTGTGTTGTCCACAATTCGTAGCCGCTCGCCACCTTCCTCGCCGAATTTAGACATATTGTCGAACTCATCGGGACGAAATTTGGTATCGACTTCCTCCGCGATTTTAACGTGCGATACGATGGCAATATAGCATGTAATCAACACAACAACAACGTGCACGCACGAACTTTTCATGACTTTCTTTCACATGCTAACTTGAGACAAAACGTTACCGACGGACCACATCCCTCTCTTCTTCTTCCCCTATTACACGGACATGCCTATCCGTCGTCGATCTTGTCAACGATTACTTCGCCAATCTTGTTGACCTTGCCACACCCAAGCCACGTCCAAACCACGTCAATCCACGTCCGCCCGCAAGAATATAACGTGCCGCCGAAATTGTGCAGGACATACATGCAGAACATCTCACGGACACATTTATTGTGAAGCTGTTGCCTTTATTCTTCCTACTTGCCGTAGATTGGATCATGAAAAGGACCACAGAAAACAAAACAAAAATAGTATCAAGAGAACGCCTTGGAACCATGTGGAAGACATTAGCTTTTTGCAAGTGACCAACAGGAACGGGAATACAGAGCCTCTAAACACAGTGTCTACACATATAGGACTCAACACCAACAGAAGCAAGACAAAGATAATGAAAGCCAACTCGAAAAGACACACCAGGAGGGGAAAACTGGAAGAAACCGAGTCGTTCACATACATGGGCAACGTAATTAACAAGAGTTGTGGCAAAGAAGACGACGGCAAAACAATGCTAAAAAAGCCTGAGTAGCACTCTTTATTTTGAAACATATTTGATTTGAAAGGCAACATAAATCAAGTTTACTACCGAACTAAGGATGTTTAACCGAAATGTCAAGTCAGCGTTATTGTACGGCTAGACGACATGGCGAATGACACAAAACACTCAAGAGAGTAGAGACCTTCGTTAGAAATGTCTGCGCCCATCCTTTGAGAATAGACTAAACAATTACCAATAGAAAACGAAATAAAGAAGAGAAACGTGAGGTGGACAGGACACACACTGAGAAAACCAGCAACAAACATCACTCAACAAGAACCAAGGTCGATGGCCAACGAGTACTACATAGAGCTTTCCTATCTGATCGATCGGCAGGCACCACTTATACAACGCACTATCACTGAACTACCATTTACTCTACGGTAATATCAGAAACTCACCGAGTGAACGCATATAGCGACGCAGCAGAGCCAACGACCACCGCCTTTGGTATACCGAGCTGCGTGACCGAAATTATATTACTGGACGCTAGCTCCTAAGAAGGCTGTTGTTTCCTGTAATGAGATCAAGTCAGCCTCGAACAAAAACCGAGCAATATTTTGTATTGCAAATCTTATTGTTGGTCATAAATGTGTGAACCTTCTTCATCACGACCATAGCATCACTTCACAGACAAGATCAACTCAATGAGCAGCCAAATCGATGGAGGATCCGTCAGCAAATGTTGATAACGCACATGTACCTATATATAGGTATGTCGCGTCCGCTTGCGTTTCAACATGCTTCAGTCGAACAAGTAACGACACTGACCGAAAAAGGCAAGACACAATCGTTCAAGGTGGTTAAAAATCTCATTGTGTAGCATGTAATCCTCACACCCGACGATTGTAGATACCTAAGCAACCAGCATACACACGCACGCTCCCTCTCTCTTACACACGCACACACACACACACGCACGCACCCATGCACACACATACACACACACACACACACACACACACACACACACACACACACTAAATTCATACGCACAAGTGTATCCTTCAGCACTGGTGATGTTCTGGCCAAACATATATCGCCCCACTTTTACCGTCAGATTACAGCACGTGTTGGATTAACTCACATACATAGAAACACGCACGCACGCACATACACACGCACGCACGCGAGCGCACAGGCACACACACAAAAACAGACAAGCCCGCACGTATGCACTCACGCACTCACGAACCAACCCCACAATCATACACATGAATAGCCAAGCCAAGCGAACACATGTTACACATAATCAATAATTAATACAATCACTCACAAAAACATGTATATCGTATGAATTTCGTGTCTACACAAATTGTGTTGCCTAGATCAACAACCCACATAGTACATTTTTAATATTTCTTACGTGACGTAAGTTCGCAGGTTCGAATCCTGTGCTGGTGTTTCGAACCTTGGACAAATTATTTCACTCCACGTTGCTCCAGTTCACTCAAACTTCCTCTAATAGTAGCTAATTATTGCACCGGCAGTGTTTTGCATCGTGTCAAACATTCAAATGAAACGTCGCATTTCAGACCGGCGAGCGTAGGCCTACCAAATAATAATAATATAGGTCGGAGAAACATAAACCTTGTTAAGAATGAAGTCAACGCCCATTGCGCTGTGTCCGCCTAGTGTTCCTGGTTGCTTACATTTGCAACGCACGACACTGTAGGTGACAATAATTGATTAATTTCACCGACCAGGAAGTCATAAAATTATGTGGTTCAAGGGGATTACCCTTCACCTTGCTCCGTCGATAGATGGCGTTGTCGACCGTAGTGTAATCGTTCGTTGATCCTTGACTCACCATGTAGCGCCACTGTCTTGGTTAAGCCAATCCCATAATTAACCCGAACTATTTTCTACTACTGACACTAACCATAACATACCCTAACCATACATATGTATATTAATAATAGTAACTGTAAAAATAATAACATTAACACTAAGCATTGTTTTCCCGTCGTCTGATTGGTTCCAATGTTTACACACTCGACCTTAGAGTACCCATCCATACGACCATAGACTACGTTCTGACGATCTAATATGTTTGAATAATGCCATGTCAACTACCAAAATCTTTAGTTAATGCCACTCTGTCTGAAGACGGTGCGCAGCTTTTTGAGACCGTCAACGCGGAGTTGCGCACCTGCTATGCACCTGCTATCCAATTCGTCGTGAGTTCGTGGCTACCACTAGGGCCGCGTGCGTAATCACTGGAAGCAGGCAGTCGAGGGGAATGAATGGTTAGTGTCAATCCCATTATTCATTAGCGTTATGGGCACTTGTGTAGAATCCGGATCCACCCAAATTTCGCCGTTATAACTTGAGTTTTGCCTAACTTTGATACCTTAGAATATTTCTATATCTTCCGGTTCGTGAAGGGGAAATTTTCAACAGGGATGATAACAAACAGCACGCAAACTGATCAGAAATTCATTTTAGAAAACAATCACACTATTTGATTCTAGGGCAATAACTAAATAAGTTAATTGTTTTTCTGATGAATTTACAAAAGTAGCGCAGACAAGATATTATATTGATGCGGAACCTATATAAGTTTGTTTTCTTGCAAAATAATATTTAATATGAAACGAGCGAGCTAACCGTGTAGGTCATGTTGTCAACAGTAGGCGCCTACTTTCTACCTATTTAGGTCACGGCCAGAAATAGGGGTGTATTTTTTACCTGTGTTGGCCATATGTCGGTCCGTGCCAGGGGCGGGTGTTCTTGTGTGCTCATCTCTAATAAAACGTTTTGTTTTTCCAATCAAACTGTTTCTATTAATAGCATAACCAGTTATTGAATACTTTTAGTTGGCCAACGAAGTATATTTTGGGTGATATCAATAATGCTATTTTAGTTATTGTATTAACCTTAACGTAACAACCTTTCTGTCCGTGCCACCGACACGCACACCCCAAACACCCGCGCGCGCAACACACACTTACATACACATATTCAAATGACAATACTGCGTGTTCTTAAATAAAAGAAAACTTAGAATTAATTGTAAATATATTTTATTTACAATTTAATGCACACTTTGCAAAACATCAACAAAAATCAAACCGTGCAAATATAATTAAGTCAATTACGTTTTCTGTAAATTGTGTTTATTCATATTCATATGACAGCAGTATTGAATTAGGTTAATAATGGTGTTATATTGTATTCATGAACATTTATCTAATACATATATCATTGTTGCACTTCGCAGTTTCAATTTACAGTCGCGCACTGTAGTGTAACGACAACAAAATGGCACTCATCTTTAATTTAAAATTGTCTGCAAATATAGACAAAGTATATGATTTCCATGCTGGCGTAATCGTTTGCCTCGTTGTACCACTCCTGACACCTTTTAGTTGTAATAATCCAGCTTCTATTTGTTATCTTAGAGTCCACACACTATATCCACAGCCTCGTACAGTGCACTGCCGCTATAGGGAGCCCGCATATAAGGTTCATCCACTCAACAGGAACAACTTCGAAATCTCCGTTCTGTCCTGCACTGTTTTATGTTCCGATCAACATAAGGAACATTGGATATAAAGAACAATTTTACCTTATATCGTGTTCCTTATAGCGAGGGTCCCCCTGTCGTTTGCAAACAATTGTATCATTTAAACCCATTAATATTACGCCGACAAAAATGTATCACATGTTACAGTTTTGATTTATTTGAAAACTCGCACTGACAATCTACGAACCAGCTAAATGTAATTAATTATTGTGAAGGAATCCGTTTTTATTACAGCAAATAGTACACACACATATGGACGCCATTTTTGGTTCGTTATTAGTGTAAGAGATAATCGCCATATTCTGAAAAAGATTTAACGTCTTCGAAATCATAACTCGAAAAAAACATAATATGCCAGTGTCTGGTGACAGCTACAACAGCAGTGCGTCAAGATAAAACATCAACAAATCTGCTATTATAATTGTTTATTAACATAGGCAGGAGGTGCTTGTTTGTTGGCATGTTTAGTATGCACTCCTCTAAAGCATGTTATAATAAGACTGGAGTTTCCTGTTAAAGTCAATGTTTTATTAGATATAAAGGCATTTTCAAACAATTGTGTCAGGCTGTAATTGTTGGTACACTACCAATGTTAGGCTATGACAAGGTTTCACACATGTACAGTGTGTGAATGTGCAGACTGCAAACTGAAAAAAATAAGCAAAACGTGTTGTTCTACTGCGTGTGCTTGTGTGTTATAAAGTACCACAGTGTCATTGTATTAAACTATTATTCTCTCATACAGTTGTCTACGTCTGTTTTAGCATGCAGGAGAAAGAAGGTTTCATGTGTCAAAACTGCTGAAAGAGAATACCCGTCCGACGTTTAGAATTGCATGTTCTATAGCATTCTTCAATTTTAATGGTTTAGATAAAATGGTTGCGAATATAATAGTGGTGCCGCATAACCAAGATACCCAGAAGAATTATGCATTTTGTGATAAAAGCACCAAATTTGGCACACATGTAGACGCCCTGACTGAATTGGCCCTCTGGTTTCATGCCTTAGATCATATAACTATGCCAGGTGGATCCTTATTCACCTGAGGGTGGCTGAACTCCCAACAAAGCACGATGAAGATATTAAAATTCCCAAACATTGCTTTAAAATGTATTAATAAAAACGTGACACTTTCTGCTATCAGTTTTGCGTATTCATCCATTATCGACTAAAACAGCACAATTGGTCCACTAACTCCTTGTCAAGTACTTTACACAATGTTGTAGAAGATCAGAATATCGTCTATCCTCACTTCGTGTCATCTAGAACCTCTAGAATTGGCATTTCTGAACACCGATAAAATGTCTGACCGCCTTTTGTAAAATGTCCACCATTGCCGCCAGGGGCAACATTTGCGATGGCTCAATATCCATATCTGTTTGTTATGTTTCAAACTACATGTGTTCCAAATTCGGTGCTTTTATCACAAAATGCACAATTGGTTTGCTATGCTGTCCCACTATAAATATTCCGGTAGCAACATAACGTTACGTACCATAGTTACAATGTAGAACAGAAATTTGATATCGAGATAATACATGTGTGCCATTTATATGCACTACTGCTGTCACAACATGCTATGGTGTCATTTTACAACACACAATGCTCGTATTTATATCATTATTATGGCCACATCTAGATGCCTGGTGGATTGGAAAAGACACCACACGAGGAATTCATGGCAAGTAAAAGAGACGTTAGAAGCCACGATAAAAACGTGAGAAATCACCACGTCGTGTATCTTGGAAGCGGCTGACAAAAAACGAGAGAAAGACAAACATATATGCAACGCTATTTGGGAAGCGACGTCCTGAACAGGATACATGTGCAAATTCAAGAAAACAGTGCACGAGATTCAGTCGCCTCACGCCAACTAATGATATCAGTTGTCACCAAAGTCTGCTAGCAATGAGTGTTATACTAGCGTACAGGCATAGCATGCATTTGTGAGTGTTCATTCGCTGGTTGCCTATTCGAGGCGAAAAAGTAAGCCGTAGATGATGATGCTTCAGCATTGCTCTGTGAACCACTCAAGCTAACTGTCGTCGAAAGTGTGGGTCGATGTTACTATCATACTCGAGATTCTGCGCTTGTATATCGTAGCCGCCGGGCAAGATTAGGACTTGGTAGGCAACTGCACATGCGTACTTCTTCTTTGTTTGCCTGTCTTCATACCTAAATTAAATACACTTATCATTCGCAGTCTTAACATGTTACTCATGTTCTTGTATAAGATCTATGGATGGTTTTATTCCAATTGCATTAGAAATAGCGTCTTGAGGTTTTATCTAAACTAATTAACAGTATAATTACATGCGGATTAATATTGTTTCATATAATTAATAATACAGAATAGGGTTTCATATGAAGCATTACATTTGTGAATAATGTATCAGTCTACGGTGTAAACTAATTGCCAGTTTATGTAACAGTATGCACAAAGTGGTCTTTGTTTTATGTTGATGTTTTGCCGCATTTGTAACTATGAAAACTGATAATTTGCCTTACCGTCGTGAATCACTATAATAGTGAGTGTGTCATTTATCAAACTAAGTTAACAAAAATGCACCAAAGTTGGCATAGAAAACGCTATTCCTCCTATTGAAACATTTACTTACATGCATAAATACATAATGCCTGCCAATGTGTAAGATAAGCTATGTTTGCTGGTAGTTTAACATATCATTACTATAAAGAGTTATTTATTGCATAATATACTTGCATTATATGATAATGAACATCTCTTTGTACATAGCTACTACACTATTGATCAACATTAAATCATTAAGCATGAAATTCAACAACTTGTGGCCAAAAAGCCCGTACACAAGAATCTATCGTCTGATCTATATCATGGAAATATCCACAACGAAGACATCAGCTGCAGGTAAACGTAAAACTTGACGTGCATATCAACACTTTGTAGATTCAGTGACCTTCATACTAATTTTTCGACGACATTCTATATAGTTATAAATAATGACGAACTTAACAAACAGTAAAGTGAAAATAACTAATATATCTCATGTCGATGACATTAACAGGGGCGAATCCAGAGATGGTAGACTAGTGCACCCCCAAACCCCCTCTTCTGGAGACACGCCAAATTCCAAATGTCTGGGGAGCACATACCCCCACGCCCTCCTGAATCCGTTTGCATTGGAGCCTTTTTATGTGCCACGCAATTTCTGCGAAACAGACACTGTAATGCAGACGTCGGCAACTGCTGCCCGCGAAGCTATTTCATGCGGCCCGCGGACTAAACGCGATATTGCACACAATGCGCCCGCGGGCTGACAATATATACGTTTGTGTAGTGCATCTTCCATGGGGGGAAGAACAAGAGGAGTTGTTTCGCTGATTGTATCCGAAGATATCCTCTCAGCGTCACAGTGCGGCTGACCGCAGCACTATCTATATGATCTTTGCAGTAAGACAGATGCAAGAGAGGTGCCTCGTGCATAATATGTGTCTCTATCCTGTCTTCTGACGAAGGCGTTTGACACCGTGAACTGAGAAGCACTGGAGATCATTCTTGGAAGCCCGGCTGCACACAGATGTTCATATTTCTCATACAGCTGGTCCACGACGACATGCCAGGAGTGATACTTTCGGACAGTGAGACATCTGAGAAATTCAGCATCTCCAGTGGTATGAAGTAAGGCTGTTTGCTTTGCTAGGTGCTTTTCAACCTATTCTTCTTCCAAGTATTGCTGCATGCAATGAGAAACCTATTTGGGCATCAACATTATATACTACCTGGATGGTTCACTGTTTGATCTCCGACGCCTTGCTGCAAAAACAAAGACACTGGAGAGACATATCACTGAAGCACTGTTTGCCGACGACTGTATCCTTATGACCCATCAAGAGAACCACCTTCAGACAATGGTCAACAAGTTCTCTGAAGCATCCAAGCTGTTCGATTTCACAACCAGCCTCAGAAAGACAGAAGTCCTCTTCCAGCCAGCCCCAGGCAGTGCTCCTCGACAACCATGCACCATAATTGACAACATACACCTGAAGAATATCGACAGCTTTAAGTATCTGGACAGTATTATCCCAGGGGATGTATTCATTCCAGTCAAGCATTTGGGAGGTTCCATGTGAAAGGTCCGAAACATAGAAACATCCGACTCGCCACCAAAATAAAGGTTTATGATGCTGTCGTTATCACCTCTCTACCCTATGGCTGTAAAACATGGACTTTGTACCGCAGACATATCAAGCAGCTACAGCAGTTCTATACACTCTCTCTTCGCTTCACAATGCGGATACGCTGGCAGGACAGGATCATTAATCAGGAAATCGTCGACAGAGCCACCACCACGAGCATCGAAGCCAAGCAGTTGGTTTTTATTTAACACATTGTCTTTCAGCAGCACTCCGTATTTCATGTGGTGTTCCTCAATGTTCTGTCCTTGGACCATTACTTTTCATTCTCTAAACAACAAATTTGGGCTCTGTTATTAACAGTCATAATCTGAGTCACCATCTTTACGCAGATGATAAAAATATTTACATTTCTTTATCAACGCCTAACACTAATTGCTCCTTAGATAAGCTCAAAAATAATTATCATAATGACATTTACATTTGGATGACTGATAGTAGATTAAAGTGTAGGTTATATATATATATATATATATATATATATGCATGTCTAAGATCGTCTGGAAAAATATGCGAACTTAATGATACAGTTATAACATATTTGTAATCGTATCATGTAATGAGTTAAGACAAGCTTTCAACAGTTTGTATATAGTTGGTAATGGGATCAAAATCACAGGACATATATCGATATGATATAATTATTCGCCTCATTTCATCAACTGTTGCCATAGGCTCAGGAACAGGGGGCAGGGGGGGCAACTCCTGGAATTTATCTATGGGCAGACATATGGTTCTGCCCCCCCATTACATGTGCGCGTGAATGTTTGTTTTTGTGGCGAGCATCAATGACGGATGTAAATTTTCTGAAACGATTAATGTTTCCTTTTGTTGACTATGAAAGGTTTGTGCAATTGGAGGGCAGGCATATGGTTGTCTGCCCCCTCCCAGTAATAGGCGGCGCAGACGTATGGTTTTGGAAAGGAAGTAGGGATAAAACTAATTTTATTCATAATCAGAAAACATAATTTACAGAGATTTTAGTGAAACGTGTTTAGGTAGTGACGGAGCAGGCTTTCTGACTAGCTTACTTATGCAACTCCATAGCTGTCGAAAATTTCTGAATTGTTGGACACCATATTTGTGAAATAATCTGATGTAGTTTTTGTTATTTCCTAACACAATAGTGGCATTGTTTCGCTTGACGTGGTGAACAAGACTTACGCCAAACTCGTTCAATACAACGACAGCGTATTCAAGTAGGAAGGAGAGTGTTTGTTTCAAAATATAATATAGCCTTATAAAACACTCAAGAATGTTAGGTATGGAGAAAAGGAGTTATGACATTATTTAATCTTTGACTTTCATCTGACGTTGACCTTCAGAATCGGATAGCCCCCTCTCGAAAACATCGTATTGTCCTTAGGTTCAACTGTGCCAAATGTGGTGCTTTGGTCCACAAAATACCCCTAAGCCAGTCCACTAATTTAGTTTGTGACCCATCAGATTATATACATTGTTGCATTTGCTAAATGTCAGCATTACCTAGGCGGCCAGGCATAGTGACCAGCACAATGAATGCTTGGTGACAGAAAGACGTTAATGTTCACATCACTTTCACAGACCAGGTTCCTTTGAAGGATTCTGTTTCCACCCAGAGCAATGTCACCTTTATAACAGACAATCAAAATACATCAATTCAATTATACTATTACCATTGTGCAGCTTAGTAATGTTCAATCATTGCATCAAGTAATACGATAGTTATTTCTTTGCACAGTTCCCAAATGATTTGGTGAATGCTACGGTATTGGTAATGGACCATTATAATAAATAAATAAATATATATATATATATATATATATATTTATATATAGTAGTGCCCTGTTTGGGCCTAGAATGTTTGCCCAAGCGCGGCCCGCACTATGCAGTTAAACTCCAGGCCCGGCCCCCCAGGGCGCATATGCATCAGCTGGGCGTAAACCCTTCTGCGATATTATTATTGTAATATTCGTGGTATTAGCGTTAGCATATATATGAATGCAGTCTAATCTGTAGATATTTACTTAAAATAAGTTATACATGTGAAGATTTTGCGTAGCTTTAACATGCATTACAGTGCATTATTATTATTTATTGCTATCATTTACAACTAAACATTTTTCCTGGATTAAACTGAAACTGTTTAGCTATTTGATATATTTGTATACACCTGTGAATGGGCAGCAACTCGTGATTTGATGGTATCAACATTGTTGTTATTATGACGTAATCTTTAGCGGGTAGCCGCGGGTGCATCTGTTAACTGTTCCTGTGTTGTGAACAATTGAGGTTTACCTGTTTACTCAAAAACACTAATAACCCTTAACATACGAAAAAAATAAAGGTGTTGCGTTTTATTCGTAGGGTCAAATATTAATCCCTGATAATTTGACGCCCAAGGTGCAAGCCTTCTAAGAGGAACACGTTAAGATAACCATATACACTAGCTCGATTATAGTTAGATATGGAAAACACATTACTATAGTATAATACCTGCGAAAACGATACAACGCGAAATGCGCAGTTTGTCTTGACATGACATAACACACTAATGTCAGCAAACAGTAAAACCCTGAGCTTCAGATCGACATGTGTATGCAAGGGGCAGCAAGACCATTATAACTGTCACATCCTTGGGTTTTAAATATGAGTTTACTATTTTAGAGACATTATTTTTTCATTATTATGGTGTGCTGTAGATATCGCACGATAATGAATTTGACAATGTATAATTTATTGTGGAAATTTATGTTGAATAAGTACGGTTGATTGGTGCATAACTTAGCGCATGTCCATGTTGTGTTGCGTAGAATAGGCCAATCTTAACTATGCGATTCGCGTGGTAACGTTGGATATGTGTTTTGCGTGGTATCAATGGTCTATCATAATATTTCTCCAGTTTAACAGTTGTTAACATAGTTTAAGCACTAAAGGGAAATAGTTTAATGAGGATAATACAATACTATGCTTTGGTAACGTAACTAAAAGAACATATCAAGTTGTCATTTCATTGTGTCTTGACATTTAACACAATACTGAGTTTAGTTATTACGATTTTGTTGTCGGATATATACTAACCTTTAAGATGTATTTTCCATAAAATATAATGTCCTGACCTTCTCATTAATGCATGTCACCATAAATTGTATATTTATAGAAGCATCTGTTCCAATATACATGTCCACGCGAAACGCATACATTTCAATAACTGTTCTGCCAAGACTTATTTCAAAATTTTTATTGTTGTGGTTTCACTGCTAATACACCCATCATTTACCGTTAACGCAAAATAGTTGTTAACTAACTATTCTATGTTTGTTGTCGAGACTGTTAAGAACACGTTATTTCAATTGTGTTATGCTTAAGTCAGAAACAATATTGCAAATAAAAATATGTTGTTGAATATGTTTCAGCATGTGTTCCCTCTCAAGCTAGATATGAAGTATTCTCAATAAAGCGATGAAGTAATATAAATACGTTATTAGTTATTCGACATGAACCCAATTATAACAAATATAAGCGATACCCGCAAAACACATTTTCTAAGTCCGCATTCACCACATTATTAATCGCAAAGCCATCTTTTTCTACTTCGTTATAAATAACAACACTATTTTCTATGCTCAACATAAGTAAACTTATAACATTTGACGTGGAAAGAGGGCAAACAAGTATTGACAACTTAAGCAACAAAAAACCATTAAACCGTGCGTTGACAGCTGACGAATTTACATTACATATGACGGTCTATGTATTCTATGTACCAGCAAGCCAAACATTACGTAATCTGTAATATTATAGAGACATGATTTGTTGCAAAACGGACGGTCTCGCGTGGTATCACACTAATCGGACATGTAACTTCAAACCCCTCTATCTGATAGGAATGACCATATTAAGGTGTCCCATGTTTTGTTTTCCAATCTTCAATATGTCTACTTTATAATATTAAAAAAATGAAACGAGATATGAAAGTCGCCAAATCAACAATGTGTCCAGATTTTGTGAGAATCGACCATATATATATATACACACACACACACACACACACACACACACACACACACACACACACACACACACACACACACACACACACACACACACACACACACACACATATATATATATTAAATCAACATCACCCATACATTATGTATCAATTTTCATCAACTACGTCTAAACTTGTTTCATATAATATGCAATTTTAACATAAAACGGCGTATAAAACAGAACATTATATTCGCGTGCTATATGTTTATTATTCCGCTACAATATACGCTCAAGTTTGTGACTTTCCACCACAAAAAAACCAGAATACTGTTGAGAGGCAAGGAGTGAAGTGTAACGCGCCGTGAGCGAGTCACTTAATTGTGTTAGCTCTACAGCGCCTCCCTCCACTAATGCGAGAAGCTTATTAAATGTATTTTGCTCTGCTTATAAAGGACTCTCGAACGCATCCATTAGTTGCATTAATTTTGGGATGCGGTTGTCTAAATATGAACACTTGTCAGTTACCGTTTTTTCAGACTACTTTCCGTATTGGCGATGCTGGTCACGTAAAATGCGGGCAAATTTGGACATAAAATCTGTCTTATGAACGTATTTTATAATGTTTGTGCTTGATTTGTATGAAAATTGGTTTTAAATCAACAACGAAATCGGGTGAAAATCCGGACTACTACGATATTCATTTTCCCGATCCCCACCATTCAAAACCATCCACGTTACGATCCAGAAATAGTAACACTAAAACTGACGTACCCTGGACAACTTGGCCAACACTCGGATCTTGAACTCCTGCCAGAAACGTCACTATCAAAGATATCTCGTCATAAGATATCTGGTCGCTATCCTCTGTCATGGCGCGCATGTTCGTGATCAGATCGTCGATGTCAGCAAGCACCTAAGCCTGGGTAGCCGTTTCCTTCGAGCATAACAAGTCCTGCTCGGAAATCAAATTAATCTCACTGAAAGCATTTACCATGTACAACGTTACGGAATTACAATATAAACAGGATAATAATGTTTTTCCTGATACATGCTTTCAAATTTTGTGCACTTACGGCACATTTTCTGTGGGGAAATGGGTATAAGTAGTTGGACGTTAATATTGTCAAGGTAATTTCTTTAGTGTTCCATTATAGTTCACTACAACATTACTACTACAACATCACTATCTACGTGTATCCTGCCCATCTGAGGTATGTGTCTATTTTATTTTTAAACATATTCACGCTACTACCACCCACACAATCAGCATATAATCTGTTCCATTCTTTTACAGTCCTTTTCGAAAATTAGACCTTTCTTATATATAATCTACACTGCTCCTTTACTAATGTAACTTCGTGTCCTCAAGTCCTTCTGTCTTTCTTAACTGAGAAAAAATATTTATATCAATATTTTCGTAACCAATCAATATTTTAAACACTTCTATCTGATCTTCTCTCAATCTCCTGGTCTCTAGTGTTTTTAAACCACATTATTTTAGGCGAATTTCATAACTGAGATCCCTCAGTTTTGGCCACTTTTCAGGCCATTGATAATCCTGTCAAGATCATCTCGCAAATGCTGTCTGTCTTCATCACTTTTAATCCTTCTAAACATTTTTGTATCATTCGCAAATTTCAACAGCTTGCTTGTTATATCATCGTCCAAATCATTGATATAAATTAAGAATAATATATGTCCCAGTACTGATCCCTGTGGTACCCCACTCAAAACGGATTTCCAATTTGAAGCCTCCCTATCAACTACTACCCATTGTCTTCTGTCAATCAGCCAGTTTTCTAACCAGTTAATTATACCATTTCCTATGCCATTGGCCTTTAGTTTAAGCAGTAATTTTTGATGTGGCACTTTGTCGAAAGCTTTTTGAAAATCACAGTATATAATATCTACTGGTGATCCCCCGTCTAATCACCAAGTGATATCTTCCTAAAAACATAACATATTTATTATGCATGACCTCGCTTTTAGAAAATGTTGAAATGGGTTTATCAAATTATGATTAATAAGAAAAATCCAACACGTGGTCTTTAATTACTCTTCCTAATAAATTGCAAATCACCGATATTAAGCTCACTGGTCTATAGTTCTCTGACTTGTTTCTCGAACCTTTTTTTAAATAACGGTATACTGTTTGTACTTTCCATTCTAAAGGAACCGCTCCCTCTTCTAATGAGAAATTGCAAACTGTTGCAAGCAAATTTCGTTAAAATACTGTCAGGACTTCTAAAAAGCATACATGCACGGCGCCCATCAATATTGACCAAGCAAGCTATGTCATTTTGCAACCACGTGTGTTACGTGAAACAGAAATGGCACAGATATCACTAACCCAATCACACCCTCACATTTTATTGCCAATACATTCTATCACTAAAACTGCTAATATGCCTGAAGTTAGTTAAGTCGCTTGAGTAACCGGAAACATATACTTTTAGAAACAATATAACATTTCATCGTTAACTGTGACTATCGGTTCAACAGGTACATGTAGATATATAAAGTATTTTAAAGAAAGGGACTTCTTACATGAATTTCCACCAAAGGATTCTATGCAAGATGTCCCTTTTTTAAAATGGAGTTTATTCCTCTACCCTGAATTAACCAGCATTGGAATTTGTAACATGAAGTCTGCCTTGTTGAATATGGGAAAATAGGAAATTGCTCAACATCAAAGGGTATTGCGGTCCGGGGTGTATCTTCCAAATTGTAAACGTTGTTACCTGCTTATTTAACAGTTTGGCGGTCAGTATTCCTTCAACATAATTATTATAGTCTCAAGAACATTATATTAACTAATACATGAAAAGCAAGGAATATAGTGATTTCTTTTAAAATACATATATCTACAGATATACGTCGTTGAACAATTGCTATTGTAATGTTGCGTGTCGTGACGTATTAGTCAAACAGAGGGTCGAACGTTGTGTTGCTTAGACGGAGAATGGCAAAGGGTATCGCCAGACACAAACGAATTACCTGCAAAATGTGAGCCTCTGCTACGTAGCGTTCAATGGCCTCTATCTTCTTGTTAATTGGTACTAGGTTCTGGTCACGCATCTGGCGCAGTTGATGCAACAGGTCTTTCTTTTGTTTCTTAATACTTGCAGTCATCTTAAAAGCTCTACCTTCGATACGAGATTCAGCCTGCAGGTAACGTGAAATGAGAATGGTAAATAAATTATTCCCGCTTGAAATATGAATGTCATTGGTTTATATATAATATTGCTACTGGAAATATAATGGATTTGTTATATTTTCAACTATTTAATAATTACATAATAATAATGATAGTATATTATTAAACCTCTAATTCCCACTTTGAGGATCGATGCGCTGTTATACATCCCGCACCACACAGTCAGGGATGAGAAAAACCGACATTCGGTGACTAAATGTAGAATGGGTATGACATGTATTGTCTCAAAATAAAGAAGGATTACAAAGCATTGTTTTTCTTCTTAAAATTGTGGTTGCAATTTGTATTTGCTTCAATCCTAGATTACCAAGAAATTTACAATATAATGGGGTTGCTTAATTAAATAGGTAATTTAGTTATCACAACATGACCAATTTTAACTATAGCATAAAATATTGGTGAATGTTATCATGAGAGGCTGGGACTGTTATATATTCACGATTGTACAACTTCGTAAAACGCGCATGCTTGTGTGTGTGTGTGTGTGCGTGTGTGCGTGAGTGTGTGTGTGTGTGTGTGTGTGTGTGTGTGTGTGTGTGTGTGTGTGTGAATGTGCGCGTGACACACACACACACAAATACACACCAACACACACATACATACCCACACCTATATATACACACGCACAAACACACACACACACACACACACACACACACACACACACACACACACACACACACACACACACACACACACACACACACACACACACACACACACACACACACACATACACACACATACACACATACACACACACACACACCAACACACACCCGCGCATGCGTGCGTGGGCGCTTGTATACACGGGATCCGATAAGTATGTCAGTACGTACATAAACATGCACAGATGCACACATGCATACATGCACACTGCACAGGGTTCGTAGATGCCCTTCTATGTCGTACAACACTGTTTCAAATAGTGCACGCTACATCCACGCTGTCGCTGTAAACACACCTCGGTGTACGACGTTAGTATCGATGAATGCGTGGCTTCCAAACCCGCTTTCACATCGCGCTTGCACCGGGCTTTGTCACGAATGATCTTCTCAATGTCACTGGCTATCTCCAGTAGCTGGCAAGCCACCATCATTGTGGAGACGTCATGGTCTCCGTGGGTTTCAATGATGCACAATGTGCACGCAACAGTCTTGCATGTCAGACAAAAGTAGCGACTCTCCTCGCCCTTGTGAATCTGTCGTAGAACACAGTTTCGTATTAGAGGATAAAAAACAACTGACAAATGAGAATATCATAGCTAGTATTATTTGGTGGCAGGCCAGTTTAACTGCATCATATTCATAGATTTATAGTAAACAACACTAATTACTATTTATTTTTTATTAATACCATAAACACCTACAACCATGTCAACTTGTAGTTACCTTGTTCACCACCCTAAACCCCTCTCGCGCCTCACGAGACTGAACCATCCACGCGAACGAACACGTGTGTTGGAGTTGATAATTCTTGTGGAACGAATGAGCGTCGCGATTCTCCATCATGCCAGACTGGAGGTATTGGCCTCACCTGGCGTATCTTCCACCATTAGTCCACAACAAAGTCTAGATCAGTTGTCCAGTTGCGAAAAACTCGCCTGGAAGACGCAGTTGTTACCCGTACACCATTTCAGCTGCTGAACAGCTTATGTCATTCTTAACCGCTGCACGCATGCCTAGCACCACCACTGGTAATGCGTCGCACCAATTTGGGTTTGCTTCAAGTTTGGCTTTAAGAGAAGACTTCATTGTTCTGTGCATTTGCTCCACCATGCCGTTTGCCTGTGGATGATAAGCTGTCGTTGCGTTCGTCGACGCCCCGTGCAGCTCTGCCGTCTTCCTCCACAGGTCAGACACAAATTGCCTATCACGAATACTTGTCAGAGTAGGTGGCACACCGAATCGAGCTACCCAGTGAGATAGAAAGGCTCTGGCACATGTCTTGATAGAAATGTCGGCCACTGGAATAAAACGGTCAATGATTGTCAACGGGTAACTAAAACCCTGCGATGGCGGAAACAACCCAACCAAATCGACTTGTACGCTCTCGAACCGATGTGTCGGCATAGGAAGAGGGTCTACAGGCGTCTTGACATGTATCGTAACTTTTGCTCGCTGGCAAGATCGAGTCCAGTGTCGTATGTACCTGGACATGCCGTGCCAAACGAAACGGTCACAAATCAAACGCACATCGCTCTTGTTCCGGCGTGAGCTAATTCGTAGTTAATGTCAAATATCACCCGAGTCAAACCAGCTAGCACCAACGGCCGTGGCCTTCTGGTGGACATATCAACCGGTAAGCGCTCACTTGTATCAAACATCGCACAGAAGACCAACTGCAATGCAGAGTTAGGATTTGAGACGAGTCGTTGTACGCCAATATCTGTGGCATGTGTTTGGTCATTCATATCTGCATAATCGACCAATTATGCCCTCATGTCGTCCATGGCCGAGATAGTTTCTACAGGAAGATCCTTTGTGGACACTCCGGACAAAGTATCGGTCAGTCCCGCGAACATGGCGCACGTTAGTGGTAAACTCCGAGATGAAGACCATATGTCTTTACTGGCGCGGAGACCACTTATTCAATACACTGCTAAAAGCGAAAGTCAGCGGCTTGTGGTCTGAGAACAGCGTGAAACTTCGTCCATCGATGAAATAGCGAAACTTCCCAACAGCCAAATACATTGCGAAGAGTTCCTTGTCAAAAGCAGAATATTTAGTCTCCGCTGCATATTGCTTTTGCGAGAAGAACGATGTGGGTGTCCATACCCCGTTTAACCGCTGTTGCAAGACCGCCCCGACTGCCATATCGGAAGCGTCGATGTTGATACTTGCCTCTGCTGTCGACGACGGGTGCGCAAGTCACACTGCTGTTGCACGCGGATCTTTGCTGCGCTGGAAATGTTCCGTGTGACTAGTTATCCACGCAGATCCAAACTATACCCCTTTGAAATTCACTAACGTGTAAAATGGCAACAAACTTCCGCAGCATGATAAATAAACCGTCGATAGAAATTCAGCAACCCCAAGTATTCCTAGAGCGCCTTTGCTGTACGAGGCTGCGGAAAGTCTCGGATCACGTGTATTTGGTCTTGTAGTGGCTGCATGCCAGCAGGCGTGACCCGATGGCCAAGAATGCCGATGTTTGACAGTCTAAAAACACACTTCTGTGCGTTTACCATGAGTCCGTAGTCAGCTGATCGCTTTAATAGCTGAAAGCTCGCCACCAAAATGTTGTCCATGAATCGCTGAAACGTCTGCGCTGCGTTCATAAGTTCAAACGGCATACGCAGGTATTCGAAAAGGCCGAACAGTGTCACAATTGCTGTCTTTGCAATATCTTCCGATTTCATTGGTACTTGATTATCATGTCCACTTTGGAGAAAATGCATGCACCGTCCAGTTTCGCAGCAAAATTCTGCAGATGAGGCAGAGGATAGCGGTTGTCCTCAGACATTGCATTGAGTGCCCTGTAATCGCCAGATGGTTTGGCCACCATGTGCAGCGGAGAAGCCCACGCCGAGCTAAACGGTCGCATGATGCCTATCTCTAATAGTTTGTTGAACTCCGCTTTTGCCACCGCCAATTTGTCATGCGACAGACGGCAAGCACGCGCTAAAACTGGTGGACGATTGCGCGTTTCTATGCGGTGCTTCACATTGTCTTGCAGTCGACATTTCTTGCTGCATGGTATGGCAATCTCTTTGAACTCCTCAAGAATGTCAGAAAATTTATTTTTCTTGACCAGTACACATAGATTCGACACCGTCGACCGATTGTACGATGCAGGAACCGTTACGTAGGTTTCTGCGTCCATCAAACGTTTGAGGCGAAGGTCCACCAACATACCGAAATGACGCAATAAATCAGTGCCGAATATCGGTTTCGTTACTTCTGCAACTGTAAACTTCCAGACGAAAACCTTTGCCAAACCAAGTTCCACCTGAACTGCCCGCTGACCAAAAGTCTTGACGGAAGAGCCGTTGGCTGTCTGCAGCTGCGTGTTGGATGACGGATAACGACGGTCCTCCGGTATTGGCGGCAAAACGCTCACGTCTGCCCCAGTGTCTATAAAATAGCCTATCTTGGTCACGGAATCCACAATTGTCAGCAGGCGACCGATAGTAGTTTACAGGTCGGTGGTCGCCACTAACGACCTGCGCGACCGTTTCCCGCATGATGGCAGCCTTCCATAAACTTGTTTTCCCTGGTACTCCAAACCTCGTGGTACCAGCATATACCTTTTTCGTTGAGACCGCGGTACATTTTGGTATGCTGAGTGCGCCTGATGCTCTTTGCAGCGGAGGCTCTCTCTAGCTCAGCCACCTCACCGTACATCCTTTCGTTGCTCATACGGAGAGTAGCAACGAAAGGATGTACACGCCAAGGGTGTTTAGGGTAACTGAGTCGTCTTCTTTAGCCACGCCGAACTGAACAGAGGTATTGTGCACGCTGGGCACACTGACCAGTCTGTCAGCCATCTTTGCCAACTGCTCTACGGAAAACATTGTACCTGCGACGGAAAACGCGTCAAAAACTCATCTGTCGCAATCACGTCTCCAGAATTCTTTCAATGAGGCCCAACGTATCAGAGGGCCTCTGGTCGTTCAACAGCCCCAAAGCGCGCAATCTCTGGATCCGCTCCGCAGTGCATGGCGAGCGACGCTCCAGAAAAGTGGCCTTCAATTATCTATAGACGTTGGAAGATGGAGGGTATTTCTTCATGCATTAAACCCATCACCACATTAGTCTCGTCCGCCGACATTGACTGTATGCAGTGGTCGAACATGGTTTGCTGTGCAGAAATGTGATGCAGACGGAACTAGCTCTTGCAGTGCAGGAACCATTTCGCGGGGTTGTCTGGCCACAACGCGGGTAGCTAAATTGCCATAGCGTTCACAACAGTAGGAGTGGTCGGCGTCATCGCTTCGACTGCGACGCCAGCGGCAGCTAGAACGGCGGTGTTGGTGGCTACTGCAGCCTGTGCGGCAGCCAGGTCAGCCTTAGCCCGCTCCACCTGTTGCGCCGTTGGAAGGTTGGAAGAGCCATCCTACAACTAATGCTGAGCCACAATTAAACTTCCCCAACACGGTGTTTTTCCATCAGTGAGCTTTCACTGGGGATTCCGCGCCTTTGCCATCTGCAGTTTGTTTATGTACAGCGGTGTGTGTAATCGACATTGATCGAGGTAGTGGCCGGCCATGTGGTCAGTAACAGCAAACACGCGTTGGGCCGAACAATGATGGGCCGTACTTCGCCACTAACTTCACTGTTACATTGCAGGTTGCGTGTTCAAATCACGTCAGGGTCACCATTATAGTAAACAACGCTATTTACTATTTATTCTTTGTTAATACCATAAATACCTACAACCATGTCAACTTGTAGCTACCTTGTTCACCACCCTAATTCGTTCTTGCGCCTCACGAGACATACAGTTCACAAACTTCGCGGAAACGGGTGTCACAGCCAAGGTGTCACTACAGGGTGTTATTAATATTATCGTCGATATTAAATGTAATCGGTAGTCTCCGGTTACACACACACACACACACACACACACACACACACACACACACACACACACACACACACACACACACACACACACACACACACACACACACACACACACACACACACACACACACACACACACACACACACACACACACACACATACATTCACACTCACACACACACACACTCGCACTCACGCACGCACGCACGCACGCACGCACGCACGCACGCACGCACGCACGCACGCACGCACGCACACACGCACACACTCTCTCTCTCTCTCTCACACACACACACACACGCACGCACGCACGCACGCACGCACGCGCGCGCGCGCGCGCGAAGTTGGGCGAAGGCCTCAGCATGTCGTTTCCAAATCTGCCTGTCTTGCGCTATCCTCTGCCAGATGTCCTTCCAGTACTCGTCTAGTTCGTCTCTCCACCGTCTCGCTGGTCTTCCTCTAGATCGTTTCCCTTCATAAGGTCTCCAGGTTGTGATACGCGATGTCCATCGGTTATCTCGTAGTCTGCTAATGTTGTGCTCTGTAAAGGTCCACTTCTGTCTTCTGATTTGTTCTATCACGTCTATGACCTTTGTCTTATGTCTTACCCAGATGTTTATTTTTCTCTCAGGATATGTGATGTTTAACATACTTCTTTTCATCTTTGTTTGTGCGGCTGCTAGCTTGTTCTTTGCCTGGATGGTGAGTGCCCATGTTTTCGCGCCGTATGTCATCACTGGAAGTACGCATGAGTTGAAGAGTTGTCTCTTCAAGCAGGTTCCAAAGTTATCCTTGAAGATGTCGCGTTGTTTGGCGAAAGCTGTCCAGCCAGCGGTGATCCTTCTTCGAATGTCCTTGTCTTGGTTTTTGTCTCTGATACTGTATCGCTGTCCCAGATAGACGTAGCTTTTAACGTTCTCTGTCTGCAACGTGTTGATATATATTGGTGTATCATTTTCTAGCATCACTTTTGTCTTCGAGATGTTCATTCTTAGACCTTGTTTTTCACTTTCATAAGCTAGCTCCTGCAGCATGTTTTGTAGTTCTTGCGGTGTAGTAGCGCAGATGACTATGTCGTCGGCGAAGCGAAGATGGCTGAGTTATTCTCCGTCTATCTTCAAGCCTCTGGTTTCCCAGGTCAGTCTTCGGAATATGCGTTCGAGTGTTGCCGTGAACAGCTTGGGCGATATGGTGTCACCTTGTCGTACTCCTCTCTTGATGTTGATCTTGTTGCTCTTTTTGTGTAGGTGGACTGTCACCGAGCTGTTAGTGTAGATGTCTTTCAGTAGATCGATGTACACTTCTTCTATCCCCTGTTCTTGAAGGGAGGTCATTATTGATTGAGTTTGCGCCGAGCCGAAAGCCTTCTCGTAGTCGACGAAAGCGATGCAGAGCGGGATATTATATTCTCGACACTTCTCTTTCAGTTGGTTTACGACATGTAGGTTGTCTGTCGTTGAGTAACTGATTCTGAATCCTGCTTGCTGTCGTGGTTGGTTTTCGTCGAGTGTCTTCTCTAGCCTATTCTTTAGTATCTTTGTGAGTAACTTGTAGATGTTTAATAATAGACACATCGGTATGCAGTTCTTTTTAAGTCTTTCTTATTTCCCTTCTTGAAGATAATCACCATCTTTGCGTTCTTCCAAGCGGTGGGTATTTGTCTTTCTGATAAGCATTTAGTATACAGCTTAGCCAGTGTCTTCGAGATGGTATCTGCTCCTGCTTTTAATGTTTCAATGTTTACATGGTCGTTGCCTGATGTTTTCACATTCTTCACATCTCTTAGCGTTGCTTCCACCTCCCATGGTGTTTGTTATCTCTGGTACTTCTTTCGGGTCGGTGTGAATTATAATACTCTGTTCACTGTCGTATAGCTCGGTGTAGAATTCCTCTATTCGTTCCATGATCATATCTTGGTCTTGTATTTCTCTACCCTGCTTGTCTAGAAGTGTAATCTGTCTGTCTCGGCCTAGTGCCTGTGTTCTTCTTGCTTTGTTCAGGCTCTTTGATGACATAATCGTTTCTCGTATGATATCTTGTTCGAACTTTCTGATGTCCTCCTTCGTTTTCTTTTTGATGGTCTTGCATATTTCTGCGTACTCTATTTGTTTTTTAAGGTCGCCGTTATCCACCATTTCACGTCGTTTCTTTATTAGTGCTCGTGTCGGTGATGATATTCTCGTCTTTGCATGTCTGTTGATAGCTTTGGCTACACTTGTCGCACTTAGTTAGATCATCTCAGTGATGATTTCGCTCATGGTGTCGATGTTATCTAGTTCCAGTAGTATCTCGAATCGATTTCGTAGTTCGAGTTGGAATTCGATCTTTTTCCTTCCGATTTGTGGTGTATATACACTCGGCGGTCTCTTGTTTATCAATTTCTTCCTTTTAGCCTTGACGTCCAGTTTGATGTTGCACATTACCATTCTGTGGTCACTTCCGATGTTGACTTGGTTGGTGACAGTTACGTCAGTGACCATGTCTGGCCTGTTTGTCAGGATGTAGTCAATTTCGTTCTTCGTTTCTCCATTTGGGCATTTCCATGTCAATCTTTTCTCTGCTTTCTTCTGGAACATGGTATTCCTGATTTTGTACTTTCTTGATGTTGCCCATTCTATCAAGGTGTCGCCTCTTTCATTTCTCACATCTAGGCCAAATTTGCCTGTTGCCGTTTCCGAAATGTTTGTTCGTTTCCCTACTTGCGCATTAAAGTCTCCCATCTCTATTGTGTAGTGGGTTGGCTTTTCTGAGGTCTTATCCACGTCGTTGTAAAAGTTGTCTGTGTCTTCTTCTGAGTATAATGTTGTTGGTGCATATACTTGTACTATCTTCAGTTTGTAGCGCTTTGTTATGCATATAACAAGTTCTGCTACTCTGGGGCTGATGCTGTTAACCTTCACTATATTGTCTTTCCATCTCTTGTTGATGAGAAAGCCTACTCCTGCTTGGCCGTTGTTCGCTCTGGAATGGTATAATAGATGGCCGCTTTGAAATGTAGTGAAGCGTTCTTCTCTTCTTCTGACTTCTCCGATCCCGATCACATCCCATACCAACTTGGTTTCCCTACATTCTTCCTCCAGTTCTTGTATCTGTTCATCTGTCTCAGCACGAAAATGGCGTCGGTTGTTCTTCTCCCTCGTCTAAATTGCATGTGGTCTACTTCCACTATCTCCCCCAGTCTCTTCTCTATGATCTTCTCTAAGATCTTCAAGATGTGCTCCAGTAGTTTTATTTTCCTCGATAGTTCTTACATTCTAGAACATTGCCCTTCTGTCTTAAGATGGGGATCAGAAGGCTTCTTTCCCAATCCTCAGGGATCTTTCCTTTTTCCCAGATCATCAACGGAGTCTCCAGATATATTCTTCTCCTACTTCTCCCAATGCTTTGGTCATCTCTGTTGTGAGTTATGATGGTCCTCCTGCCTTCCCTTTCTTCATCTTCTTAAGTGCGGTCTTCATATCGCTCTTGTAGATGGTAGTTACTGGTCCTTCTAGAGGTAATGCCTCCGTGAGTTCCTCGTGAGGGTTTTCTGTATTGAGTAGGCCATCGAAGCACTCCTTCCACCGATACTTCACCTCATCTGCTTCTAACAATTTCTTCCCGTTCTTGACTTTGATGATAACCATCTCTTCGTTTCAGCCTTTGTCTTGCTCTCGCTACCTTGTAGACCACCCTCTCTCTTTCTTCGCACTCAATGCTTCTGTAATACTCTTCTGTTGCTTGGTCTCACGCTATCGCTACTTTCCTCTTTGCCTCATGCTTCGCTTCTTGGTATCTTTTTCTCGCCTCCTCGGGCTTGTCTTCCTGCCATCTTTTGAATGTCTCTTTCTTTTGATGACTACCTGTGTCTCACTCACCCCCATTGTTCTCCTTCAGTCGCCATCTTTACTCTTATCAACCTATCTGAGACTTTCTTTACCCCCACCACCTTCTTCTTCCAGTCCTCGCACAGGATATCTCACATTCCGTTCTTTCCTTTGTTCTCTCCGATGTAGAACCCACATCCCAGCTCCTTTGCACTTTGTCCCTCCATATTGTCTGTTGGACGCACGTTGCTTGCACCTTTCTTCTCTCCAAGGCATCCACGACCTCTCTCCCTTTTCCGGTCATGGTGCTGACGTTCCAGGTTGCGAACCTGAACTTCTTGATGTTGGTTTGGTCCACTCGCTTCTTTACCTGCTGTCGTGGTTGTTGCGGTACCCCTTGCTCACTTCTTACGGCAACCGGGGGAACACCCAGGCCAAATACATTATATATTCCATAACAGTTTTTGGCTGGGATTTTTATGCCGCCTCGCCAGGGCTGACACAACCATCCTCCTTCTTCCTCACGTGCTTGGTACTGGCATCGACTGGACTGTCTACCAACGACATGCAAAGAAATTAACCCAATCGTTTCCATTTACATGTGCTGTCTTCGCAAGCTGCTGAAAGTCAAGTGGCAGGAAAAGATTTCTGACACTGAGGTCCTTGAGCAGACCGGCATGTCCAGTGTCTCAACTCCGCTGGGCTGGTCACATCACCAGGATGTCAAATGAGCGTCTCCCAAAGCGCATCCTCTATGGTGAACGGCAGACTGGTATACGCTCCCACGGCGGTCAAAAGAAACGCTTCAAGGACACATTGAAAGTCTCCATGAAGGACTTTACCATCGACCCTGCTTGATGGGAGACCACGCTCGGGTCTGACCAGCTTGGCGTTCTGCAATCTCAAAGGGAGCCACTACCTACGAGGAGCATCGCAAATTGAGACAGCCAAAACCAAGCGGATAGTGCGCAAAGCTCGGGCAAACAGCGTCTCCACTACCTCAGCGCTGCCAGCAGCGTTGACCTGCCCCCACTGCTCCAGAAATGTTCAGCCACCTCCCAGCCCACACAGCCAGGACCATGGATGATGATGAAGATGGTCATCTTCGCTACTGATATGAAGGACGAACACCGTGTAAAACAACCTGCAGTGATGCCATCTAGCGAGAATATAACGTATTCCGGAATAACGGTTTTCTCACACAAAAATCAACAGCCACTTACACCAGTATGTTTTGTCATTTCCTAAAAAGTTCTTCAGCTTGACATAAATAAGATTTTGGTATACTCATATTTTAATCATTATTCGCGATGGTGAATAATAGTTATATCTTTCCTCAAGTGACTGAACCTTTCACAATATGTTGATCATATTGTGATAACCAGGTAAGCTGTTCCGTAACTTCGAGAGAAATTTGGCACTTCGCCCTTCCTCATTGATTGTCATTGTTATTGTTATCATGATTGAATGATGATATGATCAGGAACCAGGAGCAGGGTCTAGTCTCTACTACTCTAGTCTAGAGACTAGAGTTCTAATTATAGTTATAGGACTATTTTATTGAACAGTTTAACAGGACGGGAAGTCCCATGAATAGGAGGTGTGACACTGTGACTGTGAGTGTGAGTGTGAGGTTAACGCATGAGCCTGTGACTATGTTCGTGAATATTCTTCTTCTCCTGGTAATCCACTACCGTCAGTACTGACGATTCCGAGGTGTTCTTCTTCGATGCTTCTGCCTGCCCTCAACGTGTTTTCTTAAAATAAAAAATAGGTAACCTGAATGGCTGAATGTCCCATACGACAGTGTCGACACGTATGAAATTGCCCAACTTAGGCATTGAGTATTTTGTAAGGTTTATTATTTTGTAGATTGAAAACAATCTGTTGGTCAGCTGTTTCGTAATTTGTTTAGATAAAGTGGGCACTTCAATGAATTCTGCAAACAGGGTCATTTTTCGCCATCTCATATGCCGGCACGCGGGTAGCGTTTTGTTTCAACTCGTGTTTTGGCAGTCTTTTTTCTGGTCGCTTACCTCATTCACTGCGGCATTTGTGTGGAGCATAGGTTGGCATTTTTGTACATCTTTTTCTGATTGAAATTTAATGAGAATTAAGCTAAATTTTATCGATTTAATGTCGTAACTGTTTTTTTATTATTTTACCCACTTTTACAAGAATGGGGGTATTCGTGGCGAAAAATATTGTCTTTAGACAGATCTATAGGTATTCAATTACTCTGTGTTGAAATTCTAATGACGCCCACGAATGCGAAATGTGGTTTTAGCGCCATTCAAAACATGGAAGATGTGTTTGATTTTGGCCGATCTGCATCCGTGAGATCAACAGCGCGTCCCCTCAGCCAGATGCAGATCATGACTTCTCTGAATTTATATCACTACAGACACAACATTATATGTTCTGACTTTTAGATATGATATTAAGTTTCTATTTTATGAATATGATTGTATTTGGGCCAAGCCATGGCAGTTCTGCTATACGATAATGCATAGCCCTAGACTAGGAAGTAGGATACGGTAGTCAGACTTTATCTTAGGTCAGGGCTGGTTACTTCTTCCCCTTGGGCTTGGGCCTGGCATGGCTTATGCCATTATTTATGGTTATGGTTTTATTTAGACTTAGAAATAATATAAATTTCATTATGCAATAATTTTAATTAATAATTATAGTTAGTTACCTATTAAATCAACAGTTTGTTAAACAATTTGTTTTTGAGGTAAAATATGTAAATTATTCAACTTAATTTGTTTAAAAAAGTGTTTCATGACAAACATTGAAACAGTTATTTAACAAAATTGCTAAAGCTGATCAGATCAGTTGTACCAAGTGAATCTGGAGAAGACACAGGTGCTGTGGGTTGGGCAACAAAGCAAAGAGCTGGAAATACACCTGGAGGGGAAGAAACTAAAACAAAGAGACAGTTTTGTATACCTGGGCAGAGTGGTACCACGGTATGTGGAGATGGCTCCTCAGAGACTGAAATTCGCAGGGGCGAATGCATGGAGGAAAGTAGGTGTGATGGGAGACAGGCACATATTGCGAAAACTCAAGGGAAAGATATTATGCACATGTGTGACACCAGCATACCTGTATGGCCTAGAGACTATAGCAATGGCAGAGAAACAACAGGAGAGGGTACAAGTGTGTGAAAACAACTGGGTCAGGAGAATTACGGAGGTAAAGAAAATAGATAAGCGAAGAGTGGAAGTACTGAGGGAGGAAGTTGGAGTGAAAGAATAGACAAGAATATATTGGTGTTGGACATACATATGTGTGAAATACAACATAACAAATTTATAAATATAAAATTATTGTAATTATATTTTCTAAATAATGTTCTGACAATGACAGAAATGTTATTTGGAGCTAAGATTGATTGATTCACACAAATTCTGGCACATAAAAGGCAAAACATTGATGTCCGACTGTCCAGGCACTGTGTAAGAAAGATCAAACAGACCTTTTAAAATGCATAAAAGCATCAACTCTCCACTTAACAGTAATTGTTGATGAATCAATCTTCTTAATGACATCACTGTTGTTGTAGGTGTGATCTTCTGGGTGAGCCTATTTCCAGTACTGTCACAACCTCTGTAAAACATTCACTTTGTTTTCTAAAATGTTGTGTTTTCAAAATGTTAGACATCACCACATAAATTTGCCCTTTTATACTTTACGACCACCCAGTCAGCTACACTGACGTTAATTTCCTGATGCACTTCTGTGGGTGTGCCCTGAATTTTGGAAGTAATGTTAATCAAAGAGATGAACCAAATTCACATTTTCCTTAACGCAGGACTGTGACTCTGAGGTTTCGGTAACCAACTCGGGTGCTTGTTTCCCTTGATTTTAGTTTGAACATTTAGTGTAACTGGCAAGTAGTGGTTACCAGTAATGTTTTGTTACAGTATGTTCCAA
Organism: Paraescarpia echinospica; assembly: GCA_020002185.1. Taxonomy (NCBI): domain Eukaryota; kingdom Metazoa; phylum Annelida; class Polychaeta; order Sabellida; family Siboglinidae; genus Paraescarpia; species Paraescarpia echinospica. Next base: position 14,012,071 of record CM034534.1, read on the forward strand.
AATTCTTTCTCTTGGATAGTATATTGGGGAAAAATTTGACCTAAGTTACTCCCGTATACTCTCATAATACAGTCACATCAACAAGGCCACCATTGTAGCTACTGTGTGTGACATTCTCCACTTTGACCATGGTGTCAACCTGGGGAACCTGCTCACTTGACCATTTCACCAATTCTGTCTGCAATCCCCTTTCCACTTGATGTTGCTAACAAATTCCTGCCCAATGTCGTGCTATACTCTTCTTCCCATGGGTGGAGGTTTGGTAATAACTTAGAATCTTGGTTTGTATCGAAAATTTGCCCTACCGGAGACTACCAAGATAATCTTGATTCATGATCTATCGACACTTCTACAAAATTATGTCTTCCAATCCAGGAAAAGCATATCCATGAATGCACACACTAAATAAACTTGGTGTCCTGTAATTTATCCAAGACAATGGCATAGTTCTCAATGCTTCCAATATTTATTCGTGCATACTTCTGGCATTAAAGAATAGAATGTGGCTTTAACACAATTTGACAATCTGTATATATGGCAAAACAAAGATGATCGCTGCCCACCAGATGACAGGAAATTATGTCAGCTGCAAAAGACTAATTATATTGAAAAGCTATACATAGGTTTTTGCTTCTTCAAACCAATTTACCTAGATTGTACTAGGCTTTGTTATGTTCAGTTCAATGTTCATTCGTTGTGTCCCTGTTGAAAGTGGGCGATGTCAGTGTAATTAGTTTTATGTTTATAATGTTGTGCAAATCCCACTATATGGATTAATAATGGTTATTATCAGGACAATATGTGTTAACATCACATAGAAATTGCATAAATAGTATCATACTGTTTAAAAATTGGACCCAAGCAAGCACGGTATAAGGTGTCGGACGTAGTGGGTGTCGGACGTAGGGGGTGTCGGCAATACATTTTTTATGTATGTCCGACACTGCTATTGCCGATTAATTATTACATAATCAAACAACACTTTCATTTTTCTTTACTCAGACACATCAAATTAACACTGTATCTCAGTTTGTATAATCTTGCAATCATTAGAGTAGCAGTAGAGGTTAAAAAATGTCATTTTTTTTTATCGAACGTACGTGAGTACATACTCGTTACTATTTTAATTAAAACGCAGTTCAAATTACAGTACACAAATTTATAGTTTGTAAATTAGCTAAGTATATGTATAGGAGTATACCATGTATAAAAATGGATAATCCTATTTTAATATTTATAGTAGATATAATAATAAATGTTTTGGTTGAATTTTTCGTAAAATATTGTCATTATCATTGACACATCATTAGTTGCATTATAAGTGATTATGTAATATCTATTGAACAACAATTAATGTGATATCTAAAACTATGGAATATTACCTTTCAAATTATACATCTCATGCCCAATTAGAAAAAGTTTCAAAATGTGACTTGTTGATTTACCTGAACGCGGAACTGCCCATTTGTTAAATTGGAATTCATTGTAAATAGGCTTAGCAAAGAGAATGCCTTGATGTTATTATCCCCACAGACATACCCCTGTCATTGTGGATGGATACTTGGTTTAGGAAGGTGTCATTATGCGGGAAATGATTCTGAAATGAGTGAAGCAAAATTTAATTCCAAGTCAGATCCGCAGCATAATATTGACAAGTTTTATGTTGACAGTTTGTGTGACATTTTAGGTATCCAAGAGGTATTTCTACAGTGTACACAACGTGATCTAACATATCGTCTCAAATATCTCCATTGGCTTCCCATCCAAGAAAGAATTACGTTTAAAATTCTTCTGATTACCTTAAAGGCACTCCACGGACTTTTAAGTTGCGCCGCAATACAGTTCCGAGCTTCTTGTTGAATATCAGCCCACATTCTCCCTCCGATCAAATTCTGCTGGTTTGCTCACAGTACCAACCACACACCTCAAGTCTTTTGGAGACTGTGCGTTCTCCAAAGCAGCCCCTGTACTTTGGAACAATCTGCCACAGTCAGTCAGTTAGTGTGACACTATTGCATCGTTTATGATGGCGCTAAAGACACACCGTTTTAAAATCGCTTTCACTACCTAAATGATTGACATATAATTGTGAATTTTTTTGTAAAGTGCTTTGAACAGAACTAAGGACTGGATACAGCAATATATAAGACTTTATTATTATTACAATTACTGCAGATATTCATGTGATCCGACGGAAACCAAAAGTGAAAGCCAACTGCTTACAGTGAAGGATGCCAGCAGCAAAGAAAGGCGTTTATGAGACTATCAAGTTAGGTAGGCTCATGTTCTGTCAGTTTGAATGTGGTGTGTGTGCGTGAGTGCAAACATCTGCATGCGGGTATGTGCAAATGTATATATGCGCATGCAGCCATGTACACATGCATGTGATGTGTGAGAGCATGTGTACATGTGTGCAAATGTACACATCTTGTGTATATTTTATGTGGTACACATACATACATGGCATTGATAAATGCCAGTAGTACAGCAGTAGAGTAAAATTGGTTTGGGGATCCAGTGATAGATGTTTTATTTATAATGTGAAACAACTCAGTTGTGGTGCTAAAATCATTGCGCCATTGTTACAGTTACAACCTTACAAGGACGTCAGACTAGGATTATACAAGTTTACAGCTGATAGGAACATTCAATGTAATCAATTACGACTTGGATTACAATCACAATTACGAAATTGAAAGATTTGTTGCAGACTGCAGGTTGATCCGGTGGTCAAGGGTCGAGCTACTTGGTGGCGCCACTGTGGAAGTAGTTCGAGGTGATATGACAAAGTTCCACGCAGATGTCATTGTCAACGCAGCTGATCAGTGGCTAGATCACGATGGAGGACTAGCTGGATGTATTGTCAGTGAAGGTATTGGTGGCTATCATAAACATTTGAAGCTATCATGAACATTTGTAACTCATGAATGTACAGAGTATGTAGGTATCTATATTAACATATGTTGCTGTCATAAACATGTGTTGCAGTCATGACCATTTGTAGCTGTTATGACCATTTGTAGTTGTTGTGAACATTTGTAACTCTCAAGAACATCTGTAGGTATCATGAGCATATGTAGCTGTCATAAACATGTGTTCTTGTCATGACCATTTGTCGCTGTCACAAACATTTGTACCTGTCATGAACTTTTGTAGATGTTAGGAACATTGTAGATGTCACGAACATATGTAGCTGTCACAAACTTTTGTATCATTCTTGAACATGTATTGGTGTCATGGACATTTGTAGCTGTCATGAACATTTATACGTGTCATGAAAATGTGTAGCTTTGTTTGTATCATGACAGTTTTTGCAGACATGAACATTTATAGCAGTCATGAACATGTGTAGCTGTCGTGCACATGGGGTGACAGTCTGCTCGCAATGTTCACAATTTGGCAAGTAGAGGAAACAAACTAGTGCTGGAGTGAATTTAAATTCATAGTTGTGTCATAAAGAACATTGGAATAAAACATATATTGCTTGAATTCATATGATATTACATCCTGCTGTCTATTTCCATGTCCACCAAGCCAAAAAAAAAAAAAATTCAATGAATTAGAAATCCCACATTTTATGCTGTGCATCCAGACATTTTCAAATATGCATATTTTTGGCACGCTTTTCGGAATGCCGAGATGTGACATCACATATGACCCATATTCGCATCAGGCCGACCCTTTCCATGCATTCAGAGCATGTTTACAAGGATAGCTTTCGGGTCGAAAATGAGCATCAAAATTAGTTATAGTGTGATATTCTGATGTAATACAAACACTAGTCATCATAGAGGAACAAGCAGTTATCTTACGGTTCCACATGAATTCAAATTTATTCAAAACAATGAATGCGAATGGGCCTACAAGTCGACTAGGTTTCGCCGAGCTTGGGCTTGTTTTTAGAATAATTATATCGGATGCAACCAACGGGAAATAATCTACACCAATAAACATACATAGCAAACATATATTGTATCCAGCTACAGAAAGTAACGTGTATAATCTCATAATGTCACTAGAATATCGATGTATGAAGGAGGAGTTGTACAATTTATCATATCAACTTAAATCAGTCAGCGAATTTCTGTCGGTCCTGCTAGCTTGGTTCCTTGGCATTTATTTTGCAATCGGGCGACGCCGGTTCAATTCCGACACCAAACCATTGATTTTCTTTACACTTTTTAGTTTATGTTTTCACGAAGTAATATAAACCAAATCATTTTTACATATGATGCACTGCGTGTAAATATTTTTTATTTTTTTTGAGTTATTATTCGCCACAAAAATTAAAATATGGTCATTATATAACGATGTTTCTAAATTTTATTTATCCAAACAAATATAATGTAATGGATATATAATTTATTAATTATATATATATATATATTGTACGGTAATATACTGTAATTATATATGTGAAAACAAATGGTGATCTGTCTGGATAAATAAAATTTAGAAACATCGTTATATATAATTACCATATTTTCATTTTTGTGGCGAATAAATAATTAATACAAAAATATTTCCAAACAGTGCATCATAGTATACAAAATGATTTGGTATATATTACTTCGTGAAAACATAAACAAAAAGTGTAATGAAAATCAATGGTTTGGTGTCGGGATTGAACCGGCGTCGCCCGATTGCAAAATAAATGCCAAGGAACCAACGTGTTTACCATCTGAGCTAGCAGGACCGACAGCAATTCGCTGACTGATTTAAGTTGTTATGATAAATTGTACAACTCCTCCTTCATACATCGATATTCTAGTGATATAATACACGTTACTTTCTGTAGCTGGATACGATATATGTTTGCTATGTATGTATATTGGTGTAGATTATCTCCCGTTGGTTGCATTCGATATAGTTATTCTGAAAACGAGCCCAAGCTCGGCGATACCTAGTCGACTTGTAGGCTCATTCGCACTAATTGTTTTGAATAAAATTAGATTCATGTGGAAAGGTAAGATAACTGCTTGTTCCTCTATGATGACTAGTGTTTGTATTACATCGGAATATTGCACAATAACTCATTCTGATGCTCTTTCGACCCAAAAACTATCCTTGTAAAAATGCTCTGAATGCATGGAAAGGGTCGGCCTGCTGCGAGTGTGGGTCATATGTGACGTTACGATACCACGTGATCGCCTAGCTCATAAAATTTAAATTTTCCGCGGGAATCGCTACACAGACGGGTTTAAAATCGAATTTATGCTACAAATGTATTTTTCTGTATTTTTGTAATGTTCTCGAATGTTACATACAATGTTAAAATTTGTGTACACATGGAAAACGGATTTTAGCTAATGCCTTGTTTTTATTTCCTTTAAGTCACAAAATTGTGAAATTTAGTGTTTAATCTTTTTGGATTCCACGGATCATCATCTTTAAAAAGATACCTCATTTGTTGAAATATCTTCAGTAGTTTTTGATTTTTTGCTAAAATTGAAGCAAACTTTAAAAAAGTAATATTTGAGAAATAAGTTTTTTAAACTGTGCATTCATAAATGCATGTATTTTATTTGTTTTGGATTGTTTATTGTGGAAAATAAACGGGACATTGAAAGCTGAGATTATAAGATATGCATTTCTACCAAAATCACAAAACTGATGGAACATGACCTGGAGGGCTATTGTTGGCTCATGTCTGGAATAAACCAATGCAACATAACACCTGGTTCACTGCGGCGGGTCACATTTTGTCTTAAACACTATTTAAACATTTCTTTTAAACACTGACATTGTTACAGGTGGGAATGAGATTCAGACGGAGTGTACAGACTACGTGAGACAGCATGGCCGACTCCTAGCTGGACAGGTGTACGTGTCATCCTCAGGCACACTTCCTTGCAAGAAGATCATACATGCAGTTGGCCCGGTATGGTATAGCGGTCGGCAGAATGAGGACAATAACCTCTATGTGGCTATCTATGATAGCCTGTCGACAGCTGACAAGCTAGGATACGCCTCCATTGCTCTTCCTGCGCTTAGCTGCGGTAAATATGGCTTCCCCATAGACAGAGGTATCCGGGGAATTGTCACCGCGGTGAAAGATTTCTTAGAAGATGAGCAAGAAACTTGTGTGAAGAAAGTGTCGCTGATTAATCCAGAAGAAAATATAGTTCAAGAGTTTCACAAGACTCTTGGTGCGTTGTTTGGGTTCCACATGGTTGACTGTTTGGGTGGGGAAGAGGACAGATACCAGAAGACAGGCAAGTGTTTACTTTTGTAGCATTCGCACACACACACACATACGCACACATGCACACACACACATACCACATGTATGCATGCACACACATGCACACACACACATATGCACACACACATACCACATGTATGCATGCACACACACACACACACACACACACACACACACATGAACGTACCATACACACCACAGAAATGTATGCACACACCGCACACGCACATACCACATCACAATCATGTATTGTGCACATGCACCACCCATACGCACGCACTCATGCACACATCACAAACATGTATTGTGCACATGCACAACACGCACGCACACATGCACACATCACAATCATGTATTGTGCACATGCACCACACGCACGTACGCACACACGCACACATCACAATCATGTATTGTGTACATGCACCACACACACGCACGCACACACACACGCACACATCACAATCATGTATTGTGTACGTGCACCACACATACGCACGCACTCACGCACACATCACAAACATGTATTGTGCACATGCACAACACGCACGCACACATCACAATCATGTATTGTGCACATGCACCACACGCATGCACGCACACATCACAAACATGTATTGTGCACATGCACCACACACACGCACGCACACATGCACACATCACAATCATGTATTGTGCACATGCACCACACACGCACACATCACAAACATGTATGCACATCGCATACGCACGCACGCACACACCTGGAACAAATTGCAAGAGAAACCATTTCATGTTTTGATTACATTGATGTGACCCTTTAGACATATAAAAATTAGAGTACAGACAACTTGGAAAATGACTCAAATTGAGGAATCAAAATTTTATCATAATACCATTTACCCCATGTTAGATGAATGTGCAGAAAGATTTTGGTCAGCTCATTAATAAAAACACGGTTAAATTAAATGGATATTGTTCAGTTTGTGTGAGCATTACTGGATAAGACGTGCAGGCCTACAGTTTATTTGACTCTAATTATATTGTAATCATAACAAATATTCATGTGTTTGTAACTCATTATGTACAATGTAATTAAAACAAATATTTGTTTGTTCATAATCGAGTATGTAGGCAGGTTGTTGTGTTGTTACGATTATGATATTTCATGATTACAACTAATCAGTTGTGGCTATTACAATCCTAACTGAACTGTGTGTGCAGGCTGCCAAATCATGACAAGATCGAGCATCACTTTACTTGGCAGCATCACAGTGGAAGTGGTTCGAGGCGATTTGACAAAGTTCCATGCTGATGCAATTGTCAACTCAGCCAATGGAGCATTGATACTCACTGCTGGACTGTCAGCAGTCATTGTTGCTGCAGGTATTTGTAGGGGAAGTTGCACAGGCTTTGACATTAAAAGTTTTGTATCCACTGGCCCAAGGGGCAAGCAGATATCAAAAGTTACCGGCCCCCCAAAAAATACTGTAATAATTGTGCAAAAATATGCATTTAAAAAAAAAAATGTCCACAACAGGTCGCTGTGAGCAACATCACGTGAAACTGTTATTTGTGCAAATTATTCTATCACTTGTCACCCTCCGCAAGGAAAAAAAGGGACTTAGAAGTGTGCAGAAAAGAAGAAGTTCAGTCCATGAGTTTCTGGCAAAGTCATAAAATATTGTGCTTTTGCAGTGATTGGGTAGTATGTAAATGATTCTTTTCTTTGTGACTGCAGGAGGACCAGAGATTCAGCGGGAATGTAAGAACTATGTGCAACAACATGGATGTCTTACATTGGGCGAAGTGTACGTGTCAACATCAGGCCGACTGCCATGTAAGAGGGTGATCCACGCCGTGGGTACAGAGAAGTTTTGGGAGGCTGTAAAACAAATTGAAGAACGGAAAGTCTATGACGCCGTCTATGAAAGCCTGGTGGCTGCTGAGAAGTTGTGTTTCTCCTCGATTGCAATTCCCGGCCTTTGCTGTGGGAAAAGACAGTTTCCCGAAGAAGTGACTACAAAGAGAATCGTCCTTGCAGTCAAAGATTTCTTTTCAGTTCGGGGAAAGACTTATCTGAAGAAGGTGTCACTGGTTGATCGAAACGAATGCGTAGTCAGAGAATTCCACAAGCATCTTGGTGCCGAGTTCCCGTTCCTTATGATGGACTTTGATGGTGAACAAAACACTCATCTGGAAACAGGCAAGTTGTATGAATTTTCTAAGACTTACGGCTACACACTCCATAAATTAGTGAGTCGCATGATTTGTCGAACTACATTGGATTGACTGAATGTAATTTGTATTCTCGTTTTGTTTATGAGTGCTATTCAAGTTTACACTCTTCCATCCGTGATGCAGTAAAAACCTAGCACTACAATTAACACCTTTAACATCTTACACTTGTTTATGAGTGCTATACAAGTTTACACTCTTCCATCCGTGATGCAGTAAACCTAGCACTACAATTAACACCTTTAACATCTTACACTTGTTTATGAGTGCTATACAAGTTTACACTCTTCCATCCGTGATGCAGTAAACCTAGCACTACAATTAACACCTTTAACATCTTACACTTGTTTATGAGTGCTATACAAGTTTACACTCTTCCATCCGTGACGCAGTAAACCTAGCACTACAATTAACACCTTTAACATCTTACACTTGTTTATGAGTGCTATACAAGTTTACACTCTTCCATCCGTGACGCAGTAAACCTTGCACTACAATTAACACCTTTAACATCTTACACTTGTTTATGAGTGCTATACAAGTTTACACTCTTCCATCCGTGACGCAGTAAACCTAGCACTACAATTAACACCTTTAACATCTTACACTTGTTTATGAGTGCTATACAAGTTTACACTCTTCCATCCGTGATGCAGTAAACCTAGCACTACAATTAACACCTTTAACATCTTACACTTGTTTATGAGTGCTATACAAGTTTACACTCTTCCATCCGTGATGCAGTAAACCTAGCGCTACAATTAACACCTTTAACATCATACACTTGTTTATGAGTGCTATTCAAGTTTACACTCTTTACACTCTTCCATCTGTGACGCAGTAAACCTAGCACTACAATTAACACCTTTAACATCTTACACTTGTTTATGAGTGCTATACAAGTTTACACTCTTCCATCCGTGACGCAGTAAACCTAGCGCTACAATTAACACCTTTAACATCTTACACTTGTTTATGAGTGCTATACAAGTTTACACTCTTCCATCCGTGATGCAGTAAACCTAGCGCTACAATTAACACCTTTAACATCTTACACTTGTTTATGAGTGCTATTCAAGTTTACACTCTTCCATCTGTGACGCAGTAAACCTAGCACTACAATTAACACCTTTAACATCTTACACTTGTTTATGAGTGCTATACAAGTTTACACTCTTCCATCCGTGACGCAGTAAACCTAGCGCTACAATTAACACCTTTAACATCTTACACTTGTTTATGAGTGCTATACAAGTTTACACTCTTCCATCCGTGACGCAGTAAACCTAGCGCTACAATTAACATCTTTAACATCTTACACTTGTTTATGAGTGCTATACAAGTTTACACTCTTCCATCCGTGACGCAGTAAACCTAGCGCTACAATTAACACCTTTAACATCTTACACTTGTTTATGAGTGCTATACAAGTTTACACTCTTCCATCCGTGACACAGTAAACCTAGCACTACAATTAACACCTTTAACATCTTACACTTGTTTATGAGTGCTATACAAGTTTACACTCTTCCATCCGTGACGCAGTAAACCTAGCGCTACAATTAACACCTTTAACATCTTACACTTGTTTATGAGTGCTATACAAGTTTACACTCTTCCATCCGTGACGCAGTAAACCTAGCGTTACAATTAACACCTTTAACATCTAACACTTGTTTATGAGTGCTATACAAGTTTACACTCTTCCATCCGTGATGCAGTAAACCTAGCACTACAATTAACACCTTTAACATCTTACACTTGTTTATGAGTGCTATACAAGTTTACACTCTTCCATCCGTGACGCAGTAAACCTAGCACTACAATTAACACCTTTAACATCTTACACTTGTTTATGAGTGCTATACAAGTTTACACTTTTCCATCCGTGACGCAGTAAACCTAGCGCTACAATTAACACCTTTAACATCTTACACTTGTTTATGAGTGCTATACAAGTTTACACTCTTCCATCCGTGACGCAGTAAACCTAGCGCTACAATTAACACCTTTAACATCTTACACTTGTTTATGAGTGCTATACAAGTTTACACTCTTCCATCCATGACGCAGTAAACCTTGCACTACAATTAACACCTTTAACATCTAACACTTGTTTATGAGTGCTATACAAGTTTACACTCTTCCATCCGTGATGCAGTAAACCTAGCACTACAATTAACACCTTTAACATCTTACACTTGTTTATGAGTGCTATACAAGTTTACACTCTTCCGTCCATGACGCAGTAAACCTAGCACTACAATTAACACCTTTAACATCTTACACTTGTTTATGAGTGCTATACAAGTTTACACTCTTCCATCCGTGATGCAGTAAACCTAGCACTACAATTAACACCTTTAACATCTTACACTTGTTTATGAGTGCTATACAAGTTTACACTCTTCCATCCGTGACGCAGTAAACCTAGCGCTACAATTAACACCTTTAACATCTTACACTTGTTTCTACTGACACATTTCATTCCTGCCATCAAACATGAAGCCACAATATCAGGGACACATATATAAATAACTTGGTGTAACTACCTTTGTGTTTTTTTTAATGCATTGTCAATTGGTAGATTAGAAGCCAATGTTTGAAGGAAGAGAATGACTACAAAAAGAGGTATGTGCACCTCGGCACCTGGGGGGAGATGGAGCCAAACTCCCCAAAGTTAGCGGATTAATAACAATATATGGAGTAGAAATGACAAAACACAAGTGAATTTTGTCTGTATTGTGGACCCAACTTTAACTAAATGTTTTGTGTTGTTCTTAAAACTTGGCAGCTTGTGTCCAGCCGCATCAAGTGACACATGACATGGAGCAGCAGTCGAGTCATGGGTTGACACAACAGAACGTGTCAGACACCGTCACAGTGTCAATATGTCACTCCACTTCTGGGATGACACAACAAAAGGTGTCCGAAAGTGTCACATTGTCACCACAGAAATCTGAAACTGACAAAGCAGAGGTACACAGTTGGTACTTATCACATCTGTCCATAGCTTATCACATCTGCCCATAGCTTATCACATATGTCTATAGCTTATCACATCTGTAGCTTATCACATATGTTCATAGCTTATCACATCTGTCCATAGCTTAGCACATCTGTCCATAGCTTATCACATCTGTTCATAGCTTATCACATCTGTTCATAGTTTATCACATCTGTCCATAGCTTCACATATCTGTAGCTTATCACATGTGTAGCTTATCACATATGTCTATAGCTTATCACATCTGTAGCTTATCACATATGTTCATAGCTTATCACACCTGTCCATAGCTTATCACATCTGTCCATAGCTTATCACATCTGTCCATAGCTTATCACATGTATGTAGCTTATCACATCTGTAGCTTATCACATATGTTCATAGCTTATCACATCTGTTCATAGCTTATCACATCTGTCCATAACTTATCACATATTTTTATACCTTATCACATTTGGAGCTAATCACAGTTGTCCATAGCTTCTCACATATGTCCATAGCTTATCACAGCTGTCCTTAGTTTTTCATATCTGTCTATAGCTTATCACATCACATTTGGAGCTGATCACATCTGTCCATAGCTTATCCCATCAGTTCATAGCTTATCACATCTGTCCATAGCCTATCACACCTGTCTATAGCTTATCACATCTGTCCATAGCTTATCCCATCAGTTCATAGCTTATCACATCTGTCCATAGCTTATCACACCTGTCTATAGCTTATCACATCTGTCCATAACTTATCACATCTGGAGCTCATATGTGAAGCTTAACACATCTGGAGTTTATAATATCTGAAGGTTATCACATCTGGAGTCCGAGTTTATCACATTTGGAAGTTATTGTGTCTGGAGCCTATCGCATCTGGACCTTACCATATCTGTAGCTAATCACTCGCTAGGCACTGTATAGATTGCGCTATTCTACGGCAGAAGTATCTTGTCAGTCGATGCTTGGCGTCTGCAGCTATTTATAGAACAGTGCGGTGCAGGTGATATGTTTGTCGTCGTTAGTTCTCGGGAACACAGGACACGCATGTGCTGCATCTAGTGATTGTGTTGTTGATAAGAATTGATTTATTTAGTGTTGTTAGTTTGCAACAGTATACGTCATAAATAAATCCTTATCATCAACACAATCACTACATTCGGCACATGCTTGTCTTGTGTTCCCGAGAACTAATAACGGCAAACATATCGCCTGCACAAGACTGTTCTATAAATAGCCGTAGACGCCAAGCGTCGGCCGACAAAATACTTCTGCCGTGGAATAGCACAGTCTATACTGAGCCACTTTAATGTAAAGTTCTTAAGAGTAACTATGTTGAAGGTATACTGCCTGCCAAATTGTGCTTAGTATGTCCGTAACAACGGACGTAATTTGAAGGTACGACTACGGGAACATGCTCACATAGTATACAAAACCTCCAGTTTTAAAACAAGTTTGATTGGCAATATGTCTGAATCGGGCAGAGTTAACTGCTATTCCCTTTGATGTTCAACTTTCCAATGTTCAACACAGCAGACTTCCTGTTACAAATTACTACGGCTGCTAATTCCAGGTAGACGAACATACTACTTCCCTTTAAGGTGTCTGAGGCTGTTGGCATTTCATTAAAACATCTGGTCAGATCTACCTACCAGTTGGGACATGCGCTGTTAACATTGCACCTGAAAATGTTGGCAGTCCATGCATTTTCTGTAGATCTTTGCCAGAATGTTTAGTTTAAGGGATGTTGTCTGTTCCGTAATCAGAATCAGCCGAAGGTTGTAATCATTAGCAGGAAGTTGGCCAGATAATTGTCTTCAGTGTGGTAACCACATGAATTTGTGCCCGACATCAAAGCGTCTTGTGGTTAACCCAGCCAGCCTCTGCAGTATTATCAATAGTGTGGGTTTATAATCTGAATGTTTTGTTTATAATTTGAACCTTTCATTTTCACAACATTCAAAACTGTAAACACTGTTTCGGGTTTAGTAAACATATTTTCACGGGCAGTAACTATCAACATATTTATTGTTGTTGATATTACGTAATTATATTTTTAAATGAGGAAAAGACAGCTTTACTTTTTCTGTTATTTTGCTTCCAGATGTTATCTGATGTTATGGAGCTGGTGTCGCTCGAGTCGCAGCCAGTTATACCACATCGACTGAAGATGGAACTCATGACCCTTCTTGACCCCTTCGATCACGTGTACGGTCGCGACTGGCGCCTTCTGGCGAGTGAACTACGACTCGACGGAAAGATTCACTACTTGGAGAGCAAACCGAATCCGACAGAACTTCTCTTGAGGAAATGGGAGGTAAGAAGTGAAACTCTTGTGACACTGGCTGTCCTGCTGCGAAACATGAAACGTGGGGACGCAGCGGCATTGGTAGAAAACCACATCAGCGCAACCATTGAGAAGACTTTGGACGCAAACCAAACGAAACCATCTCCTTGTGGTGTTGGCGTCGTTTCACTCGATTACAGAATTCCGGAGGAATTAAAATCGAGCCTCGCCATGCTGCTCGATCCTGTTGATCCGGTGACAGGGCATGACTGGCGCCACCTGGCAAGCCAACTGGGACTTGATTTTAAAATAGACTACATGAAGTCGAGGGGTAATCCAACCCACCAGCTCCTTGTGGTGTGTGAATCGCGCCAATTTGGCATGTTGACCTTGGTGGCCATGATGAGGTCAATGGGTCGTGAGGACGCAGCCAAGGTCATAGAGCAGTACGACTGCAAGAAAGAACCTGAAGCGGCAAGAAAAGGCGCTGAAAACTTGCAGGAAACGGAAAGATGTATAGAAAGACAGTGCATAGCTGTAGATAGGTGTGCATCCGCATCACTTCCTATGTCCACTGCGAGGGAACAAACACTAGTGAGTGAAGCACAACCTCATGTAGAGATCATCGTAGATTGTAGGAGGGTTCTAAAAACAATAATTATAAACATAATTGCTTTGCTAGTGAGTTTTCTAAGAATCTTAAATCTAGCAGTAATTCACTCAAAGGCAACTGCAATATGATGAGTATAGGACTGTATTTATTGAACAATCGTTAATGACCATTATTATTTAACAGTTAATTGTAATCATATAACTAAATGCAGTATATAATTATGATAATTTATTTGGAGAATAGTTTGTGTACAGAAGGCTAGTTCCTCTGGTTGTCTTTTCTGAACTGAACATAATTTTCATATTGTTGTTATTTGGATGTTCAACCAGTATAACTTTTCACAAGAGACACGCATTGACTGAGACTATCCTTCCAGAGTAATGAAGAATCTTGCTGTAGACTAGTTGAGGACAAAACATTCAAAGAACAGACATCCACGACATTACAGGACACTGAAGGTAAGATCTGAATGTATGTTGTTATGGGTGGCAGTCATCCCTCTCTTGATGGAACGCGGTGGCTAGAATATCGGACTCTCAACTGAGAGAACGCGGGTTTGAATCCTGTCCTGCCGTGTCAAACCTTGGGCAAGTTCATTCTACTTTGCTCCAGTTCACTCAGCTGTATGAATGAGTACCTGGCTATATAGACAGTGGTGGATATTTGTATACGAATAGTCTTCGCACATAAATTGTAGCATGGCTGAATGCTTCCCAGAGAAGTCGAGATAGTGTTCGATTGAACAGGTCTGTGAAGGAGTAAAGTGTAAAGCACTTTGAGCAGTCCTAAGGACTGGGTACTGCAGTGGAACTTGCCACTTTGAGCAGTCCTAAGGACTGGGTACTGCAGTGGAACTTACCACTTTGAGCAGTCCTACGGACTGGGTATTGCAGTGGAACTTGCCACTTTGAGTAGTCCTAAGGACTGGGTACTGCAGTGGAACTTGCCACTTTGAGCAGTCCTAAGGACTGGGTACTGCAGTGGAACTTGTCACTTTGAGCAGTCCTGAGGACTGGGTACTGCAGTGGAACTTGCCACTTTGAGCAGTCCTAAGAACTGGGTACTGCAGTGGAACTTGCCACTTTGAGCAGTCCTAAGGACTGGGTACTGCGCTAGAACTTGCCTTATCTTTACTTACTCAAACAACATCCTCGATTCTCAGTTTCTCCTTTCAACTTGTAAACAGTATAAATTTATGGACACTGTAGAATAGTGCTAATCTGTGGAATTCCTGAATTTGTGTCAATTCTTGTACAGGAGTGGTGAATGGTATCAGGAAATCACAAGAGGATATGACTAGCTTTTCAGATGGAGGTTCTCTGTTTGTTTTTATTGTAAAATCATGTTACGCAGTATAAACTAAATGCATTCTAACTTACAAGATGCTAGAGGCCTGTCAACTTGTTAAGAAAAGAAAACAGACATTTCATTATGGTTTGGAGGGAATAATTATGGAATACAGACTTAGAGAAAATGTTTTCACACAGTTGTGCTTCCCTGTGTATTTATTTGATGGTTTCAACTGTTTCAGATCTGACTCCGCCTAAGGCTGATCAGAGTTCTTGGCGGCTGCGGACTGTTGAAGTGTCAGGAATCAGTCGGTGTACGACGTTTGAGTACATTCAACTGTTCTTTGAGAACCCACGTCGGTCGGGTGGGGGAGACATCGATGTCCTCAAGTATGAGAGCGAAAAGGGAACAGCCATTATCACATTCAAGGAGACACAATGTATGTAAACTGATGCAGGTTTTTCATTCTTCTTTTGTATGGATAGAATTTAATTTGTTGTATTTTGAAGTTGCTGATCCACTTGGTTGCTTTAAAGGTGGGTGGAAGTGGGGATTTCTCCAATGACCGCAAACATTCAGTGGTTGATGACGTGAAATATTTTCAGAAAAACAGTTTTAACACTTATTGTTGCCGCATTGGAGTCTTTTTTTGATGCACTGTTTTAATGATCCACTGGCATAAAATAGGTCAAACTCACACTCATCTCAACCTCTCTTTCTTAATAATAAAATAATAGTAATATGAAGGAAGTTAACCTTAGTAAATTATGAAATGATTAATTACATTAAGTTCCACACAAGTGGTAGTGTGTCTTGTAATGCAGCGAAGCATTCCAGTCTTGGAAGTTATTGATAACATAATAATAAAGTACACATGTACACATAAAATACAAGAAACAAAAATACAAAGAATATATAGACATATTATCATGGAATAAAAAAAGTTGGTTAATAAAAAAAATTAAAATGTGCGTTCAAGTATATAATTGGATAGTCCATGATTTTAAACATAGGACTTCTAAAATTTATATCAGTATAAAAATAATTTAAAAAAAAGTTGATTTTCAGAGAGTTGAAGATAACATGACAGCGTTTTGTTTCAACAGTAGTGAGTTATCGCAATAAGTGATGTTTGTGTTTGGTTGGTTAGTGTTTGGATACTTCCCAAAAGTGTCCTAGTGCCATGGTTTGGCCCCCTCGGACATCAGAATGTGACACTTGCTTGATGCTTTTACAAATGTGTCTTTCATTTTCAGAGAGCAGGCACAGTGGTGTTAGAACCACCTCTTCTACACTGGAGTGGACATTTTTGAAAGGTTTATAACTACATCTGCACAGTATGCTTTCATTTTCAAATCCACAGGTGCCAGTCGAGTGGTGGAGAGGGAGTCCCTCACAATCCTTGGTGCCAAAGTGAAAGTGAAACTGATGGGGCCATTGGAGGAAGACAAGTTTCTACTGACGGGAGTATCACCATTGTCTACCAGAGATGACATAAGGAAGTTCTTCTCCACAGCAAAGGTTGAAAGTAAAATACAACAACTGACGTTTAGTCAACAACATGGGGTCGTCATGCTGCAGTTTGCTTTCCCACCTCCAGGTAAAAACAGGTGAACCTCGTTTTATGGTCACCTCGTTAATACAGCCACCTCACAATTAAGGTCACCCTACGACAGTCCCAAATTATTTCCATATGCGATAAAGTAAAGGAAATTAGACCTGCTAATAAGGTCACCTTGCTATTCAGGTCACTTGTCCAGTCCAAAGGGTAACCATAATAGCGAGTTTCCACTGTACCACCTTCCAACTCTACTTAGTATTCCTCCATCAGAACAAATTCATCCAGTTAGCTTCATCATACAGTATTATGTACATTTCATATTGCTTTTTAATTAGCAGTTTCTGAATAGGTAAAAACAAAGTGAAAATTATATAAATGCTATAGACAGAATTAAATGTTATCAATTTCTTTGCCATTTCTTTTGAGATAATCAAGCAGTCTATAAAAAATATATTAAAGAAGACATTTACTACTGGTACAGTACTGTTGATTAAGAATATAATTATAAAAAAATGTACGGATGGATTATAGTAAAATGTATGTGTAATTGTATTTGACATTAATGAAATGAAAGTATGTGTATGTATAAATACTTCTATAAAGTATTTGAAAAATTAAAATATTATTCCAAATACTTTGGGCATTGGTATAAATAAAGAGCAAGCTAGATCTTATATAATCCTGCAAACCAACTACACAAGCTACGAAGGGCTGCAATGCTTGGGTGAAGTCATAGGGCATTATTTGTTGTCCATGGGTTGAGGAGAAGGTAGGTCTTCCAAGCTATATGGCATCGTCAGTTGGCATCATTGCTAGCCTACAATGTAATTCCAGACATAGCCAGTGAATATTTCACGTCATAATCGTACAGCATTGTACAAATTATGTTGATAAACAATACCGGAGTAATTGGATTTGTATTTGAACCCTTCAAGAATATTTTCATGTACAGGTATATTTCAATACATGTCAATGTATTTGACCAGGTTTGCAACTAACCTATGAATGGTTAATATGTTACAAAGTTTATATCAAAATTTTTGTTATCACTGAATGAATGAAACTTTTGGCAGATTTTGACATCCTGCGGGAAGTGTGTGCCACCAGTGGACTACAGGGAGCAGTCATTAGTGTACACAGAGTGGCCATGTCTCGAACCATCCAAGTTCACAACATTGGTAACATCAGCGAAGACTTACTCAGCTTGTATTTTGAGCACAAGCGCAGTGGAGGCGGCGAACTGGAACATACACAAGTGTGGCGAGAGGACGACTACGCACTTGTCAAAGTAACAAAGCATGCCAGTGAGTGAGAGTATCTAAGTATATTAAGACGCTGATTTAATGGCTCTGTAAGTGTACCTCTGTTGAGGTGGCATGGTCCACCTGCCTCTGTCTATGATCTACCGAAGTTCCGGCTGTACATTTCGGAAGCAGTTACTATTATTTTCAACGGATACATTGAGTGGTCATGCATTCCAGGTGATTCCCCCAGATGGCACCACAAGTTCATAATATTGTAATGGTGACATCTTCCGCCCTTGGTTTACTGATCCATGGGTGGTGTTAGCTAGTGGATATATAGGCTTCGATTGACTTGGGACACCAAGTCTAAGTTGTCTAACATGTATGATTGCCTTGGTTGCAACTTTTGACCATCTTTGATAGGTCGTTTGCAATATGCCATCCGATAATAACCAACTATTTCATCAGAGAAGTTGTAAAATATTACTGTTGATATTGTTTTTGTAATTATTTATTAATCTGTAACTGTTTTTCTTGTAGTTCAGTTAATACAAAAAGTTTCACTTATAATGGTTACATAATATCAGTTTTAGTTGGATGGTTAATTAAATATCTGCATACAGTTGTCAAGGTGACCAGTAGACTGGTGGTCATTTAGGCAGGTCTCCAATAATCAAGCAACTTTGACAATTACCATGTTTTATAACTGTGCTATTACTTTTATGTTTAATCTGAATACATTGATCTCTGCACACATATAAACAAAATGGAAAATGATGATAGATCAAAAAAATACATAATGTATTTTAAAGAACGAACAATTCAAGTACAGAGCAACCTCACCCTTCGGACTAGGAGAAAGTGACATGACTGGCAAGGTGTCTGTATTAGCAGGATAACGTTCCTAAACTTTGAAACTTTATACACATAATTTGGAACTGTGCTATGGTGACCTTAATTGTGAGGTGGCTGTATTACTCAGGTGACCGTAAAGCGATGTTCAACTGTACATCATATCTAGTGCAGAATCTCCTGCTAAATGTAGTGGATGTTTTGTACTTGACACTGTTTACATAGTTTCCTCGTTATAAACCAACTCCCTATATTCAGATGACATGCTCTGTTGCAATGTTTCAGCTGTTCAAAGCATCCTTGCCATACAGAGCCACCGGCTTGAGGGTCGCGCACTGCATGTGCAAGTTTACCACGACTGTCTGGGACTGACTCCGCCACACCTCGACACTACAAGTACAGACGGGTGGATACCAAGGACTGTCACAGTTACAGGGTTCAGTGTAAATGTCATGACGTACCTTTTCATTTCTCCCGTGTCCAGGGAGAAGGTGGGTAAAGAGATGGCCACTGTGGCTGCTGCAGTAGACTGGGAAACATACAGTGACACATCCAGTAGTGTTGAGTTAAGGTGCACCCTTAGCCACAAGACGGAGGGCGTGCGTGAATTGGCCAAAACATGGAGCCACATTGCAACAACAACTTTCTTGCGGCTAACAAACACTTTGCAGGAAGAGTTGAACAGTGAGTTAATGTATTAGCAGGACAGGGTGTAATGTCTTGCACTTGCTGACTATGTCAATGATTTGTTGCCACACATGATCCGGTGAGTGGTAATTTAGCAAGGGGTTTGCAATAACTTGGTAAGGTATTGGAAACAAACTACCTGCAATATGGGGAAATTCAAATTTGTGAAACGTCTTAATTCGTATTGTTTTCTTGGTAGGACACTGGTCACTATGCATATTCATTAACAAAGACCTCACACCAAAGTGCTCCAAACTTGCATTCGAAACCCGAAAACTGAAAATGGTGAACAAAATAATGACTATTGGACGGCCAGCGGAAAGGTCATAATAAAAGACAACCGCAACACGATTCATGAAATCACGAGCTCCAAAGACCTTCTTGCATACATGTAAACTCTATCAAACTACTTGTGTTTATCAGGAATAATAACATTGTAAGATGCCTCCAATTCATACACATTATTCGATGGCCACGCACAGCCGCGAATTACACGTGTTTGCTCCTACAGTAGCTGCAATAAGCACTGTAGAAACTATGAATGGTAGGGGTAATCTTAAAGGGAGTCGGATGTTTCGGCCCCTGACGGGTTCGGCCCATGGGGCCGAACAATCCGTTTGCGCAGCCGGTTAACTATGACCTGCTTGCGTTCGCGTGGGCCGAATCAACCGTTTCTGTAAGCGTTGTCGGCGGTGAAGTAGGCCGAACCATCCGTCCTCCTTCTGTTTAGAAATATGACTTTTGCGACCTTAGTTACTGCGGAAATCGAAGTATTTGATTTGATAAATGTTTAAATAATTCATATATTGCATGCTACTATTTTGACTTGCGTATTTTCGGTAAATATTATATATTTACGCGTAATGTGTCAATGTATAGCTTGCAATAATAATTATATTTATTCTGGAAAGGAGACACATTCGTCATCATCATACAACCCTTGAAAAATCGTTACAATAGAGCTGTGAAATTTAGAATAACACCTCCATCAATGCGTCTTTGAAAAGTGTGGTCACGCATTTTATCTGTTCAATCGACATCAACTACATAAAGGGAGTGAGGACATTGCATGTGCTCACATCGTGTGGTCCGTTACCGTGTTTGTTTAGCTTACTGCTAGGATACTTTGCAACAAACAAACAAATATCACACATACAAGCAATCCAGGTAAGAGTGCGAGTTCAAACAAACCAACAAACAATAAAGCGGTGGTAGGTAATTTATTGTGAAACATCAAAAACAATCTTCAAAAGCAACGTGCCGAATCAAACGCAGTGGGCTGAGGCAGGACTGACGTGACCGCTGCTTTGATAATTATCAATGGGCATGTCAAATTTTCGGTGAAGTGGGCCGAAACATCCATCGGTGCTGGATCAGCATGGGCCGAAACATCCGACCTTGCATAGCGGATTTTTGTTACGTGGGCCGAACCATCCGTCGGCGTGGGCCGAAACATCCGGGCCGAACCATCCGTCTGCGTGGGCCGAACACGTCGGGGGCCGAACCATCCGGGACCCATCTTAAAGACCTCTCAAACAAGTGTAGACTACCAAACAGAGACTACGGAATTTAGCTTCATGTCGCATCATCAAATCAAATCGTGACATTTATATTGCGCCGTTCCAACAATCGTTGCTCACGGCGCCGTACAGAATGTTCGGGAAAACAGATAAGTTTTAAGGTTTGATTTAAAATCGGTGTTTGTCATTCTTGTTGCAGTCAACTTTTTCGGCAGCAAGTTCCATAGTGTTGGGGCTGCCACGCAAAAGGATCTATCACCCCAGCGACGCGATGCACGTGGTACACATAAATGATTGTGTTCACTGCAGCGCAACAATCGAGTTGGCTGACGTCTGTTCAAACATTTGGTGATATACTGTGGTGCACAGCCAGTCAGTGCTCGGTGCGTGAGTAGAAGTATCTTATACTCTACTCTAACTGCTATTGGCAGCCAGTGCAGCTTCATCAATAGAGGTGTGACATGACAGAACTTCCTGGCGCCGTCGACAAGGCGGGCCGCCCAGTTCTGTACTCTCTGCAACCGTTCTAGTTGTTTCACAGGCAGTCGGTGGAGTAATGCATTGCCTATGACTTGTTCCGTCGCTGCAGGCGTTAGATAACGTCTTATTCTTGCAATATTTCGGAGATGGAAAATTGCAGATCTACAGACAGCAGTCACGTGTGTCTCCATCTTCATCTCGGCATTGATCTGTACACCAAGGTTCCGTACATTCTGAGTTACAGTGACCAAGCAGTCTCCAATGCATAGTGTGCGCAGCTCAATTGTTTTTAGTTGTTGCGCAGAGCCGAGCACGATGACTTCTGTCTTTGAGTCATTCAACTTTAAAAAGTTTGTCACCATCCACGTCCTGATCTCCGCTACACATTCTTCAATACAGACGACAGCCGCAGCAATTTCCTCTTGGTGTGGTTTCACTGGAATGTAGATTTGAGTATCATCCGCATAGAAATGACACATCAAATTGTACTTGCGAATAGTCTTAGCAACTGGTGCTACATAGATGGAGAACAGCTGAGGACCCAGCACGGAGCCTTGTGGTACCCCGTATACCAGAGGACGAGCAGGCGATGTAGCACCATGAATGTGGACAGACTGGACTCTGTCTCTTAGGTATGACTTAAACCAGTCCAGTGCATCTTGGACCACTCCGATATCATGTGAGAGTCTGCAACATCACTTCATGGTCGACAGTGTCAAACGCAACCGATAGATCAAGGAGAACCATGATGATACCATGCTGATTGTCCATTGCGTGCAGGATGTGATTCTGCACACAGACAAGGGCCGTCTCAACGCTGTGATTCGGCTTGTACGCTGACTGATAGGGCTCACAGAGATCGTGCTCTGACATGTGAGCTGACAATCTCGCAGCAACGACACGTTTTATTGTCTTCGATAGATAGGGTAGATTTGACACGGGTCGGTAGTTATTCAAGACAGTTTTGTCTAGACTCGGTTTCTTGAGTACTGGCTGATGTGCGCTTCCTTCAAGTGCGAAGGCATTACACCCATTCTCAGAGACAGGTTAACAATTGTCATGAGCACAGGTACAACATCGTGCGCACAGTCTCTAAGAAGCCATGTCGGAATGGGATCAAGTTTACAAGATTTCACTGGCGATGACTTCAACAACATTCCAATTTCAGCCTCAGTGGCTGGCACAAATGCAGTCAGCAGACACGTCTGCGGTGCATCATCAGCAGAGGCATTTACAGTGATGACATTCTGATTCAGTTCAGACCGAATTTTCGATATCTTTTTTATCAGTGTGTAGGAGCTTGGCAACAATCTTGAACAGCTGCTTCTGGTCACCAGATGCATTAGCAATTTGATTCGTGTGGTATTCAAGTTTTGCACGGTGCACAGACGAAGTGACGAGCTGGCGCTGGAGGCAGTAGGCAAGCCTGTCAGACTCCAGTCCAGATTTTCTCCATGTTCTTTCCAGTTGTCGTCTAACACACTTTTGCGATCGTATGCCATCATTATACCACGGCGTGTGTGGTCGTACAATCACTGTGCGGTTCTTTAACGGTGCTTGCTTGTCAATGATAGCCGCAATGGTTTCATTGTACATGTCAACAGCATGGTTCATGTCATCAGACAGATGATTTGACAGTAGCAACGAACGGATTTCATCACATATCGCAGTGGTATTGATATGTCGATAATTTCGACTCGTCGTCGTTACCCGGACGTTTGGTGGTTTCACGAGTTGCAGTGTGCAATGAATTGCCGAGTGGTCTGACATGTGTGGGATGTCTGTTCGTATATTGTTCAGAAACGTATCAGATGAACGCGTTATAAGCAGGTCGATGGTATGTTCAGCAACATGCGTCGGGACTTCCACGTGCTGAGTAAGATCTGCTGCATTTAGAATGTTTTGAAAGCGCTTAGTGTCATTGTCTGATGTATTGTCCATGTGGAAGTTAAAATCACCTGCGATCAGCATGTTTGACGTATACATCGACATGGAGTCCAACAAATCACCAAATTCTAGGAGAAATTCCGCAGTTATAAAGCCATTCTTGGAATTTGGCGGGGGACGATAGACGACAAGAAGATGAACAGACTGAGTGTCATTGCCGAGTTGTAGACACATCGATTCAAATGTCTTTGATTTCGGCATCTCGAGATGTCGCATAGTGAAGCCAGATTTGTAGACAACTGCAACACCACCACCGGTGCCGTACGTTCTCGGGACATGTCGTAGTTGGTAACCAGCAGGTGTGATGCAACCAGTAGAGAAGGAGTCATCAGCACTCAACCACGTCTCTGTGATGGCGAGTATGTCTAGATCATTGTCCTCAATGAGGTCACATATCACGGTCGCTTTCCCCGCTTGCTTCGCGTCACACACCGATCTGGCATTCAACAAGCAGAAACACACTTGGCGTACAGATGGTATGTCACATACACTGTCGAGTCGAATCAAATTCGATGTGTAGGTTTCACATCTCACGATGACCGATGATGGGAAGTGAGGAGTAATCAGAACAGGAATGGGTCTTTGCTTTGACCTCCCTGCCCTACACCCCCTACGAGTCCGCCGATTGTTCACGCGTTCTAGTGGTCGTAGTGGTGCCACACAAGCATCTATTAAAAGGTAGCATCCAGTAACAATAGAACGTCCAATTCGCAGTAGATCCAATCCGTTGTATGTGATCATGCTGTGGCAGTGCATTGTTCTAGTTGTCGTCACGCCTGGTCAACCGGCTACAATGTTGTGACACAGGTGCAGTTCACTATACTGGTAGGCACTGCATATAAATTACAAAAATGCTAAAATGTCATTAAGTACTTGTTAAAATGGCGCAGTCCACCTTCGACCCGAGACATTCATAAAAAACAACTCTAAAATTGCACTGCTGTTCCACGGTTAAAAACAGGTAAAAATGTAAAATATCCACGAGCTTGTTTTGGTGCAGCCACATAGAGGCGCGACACAATCAACATTTGGTTGTTCTTTGTAATGTTTAGACAAACATCATACACCACCACTACTACCAGTGGTTTAGGTATGCATTATATGATCAAGTCATGTTTTTCCATTATTTTTAATAATACATGTTATATTAAAAATTTTCCTACTTAATGATGCTACGTTTCACTTACTAATTTTTGTTTTGCTTTGTTTTTTGCCATGCAGTATTTAGAGTAACATTGGTTAACTGGTTCTTTTAGGATACCTGCTAATAATTGACGTGTTTTTAGTATGGTATGAATGATTGTAATTATGTTATCATTAACAACATTTTATTATATGTGTTTCTTTAATTTCTATTCTCTCATATCAAATTGAACAGATAAACACATTGTTTGACGTCGCTTTGACACATATAGTTTGTTAACATAATTAAAATAAAATATGTTCATTTAAATTCTTTACAATGTTTAGACAAGCTTTGTACAGCCAGTGGTTGGTTTACATAAGATGTTACCTTTTACTTATTAGTTATATGCAGTGTTTACATATAAACTTAGCACACCTAGTTATTCTAGGGTATACACTAACATGGCTTAGACATGGTTTCAGTATGTAATGCGTAATGTTACTTAGTAATGCTTATATATCTTTTGTATGTACATTACTTAATTTCTGTTAAATATGTGTACCTTTAATTTTCATTTAATGAGGTACCTTGCAGTGTTTAAACAAATATATCACACCTCTTTGTTGTACGTTATGGTACGGCAGTATCTTTTTTATGCAGCCAGCTAAACCAATAACGTTTTATCTGTTTCTGTTTCTTTGTATTCAATTTACATACTGTATAGATACATGTCCATCGTCATAGTATTTTGCTTTACTTGTTGAACATTGTCTAACAAAATATACAAACAAACACACCTATGCAATTACTCAAAACAACATAATTCAGTTAGTGATCACCTCTTCATTATTTATTGCCTCCTCGATTCAGACACCTTCGTTACACACAGGACTATGCACGTGTTCGTGTTTGCTGTCTATACTTCTTAAACAACGAATTAATGACTGAACATTTTGATCGCACTTTTCTTTCATACTTGGGTGGCATTGATAACAACAATTTAATTAACATATTAGATATTGATAAAATGAACTGCAAGTCATAAAACATTCATCTTATTATGGCATAGATCACTTTAAAATACTTGTTGCTGAAAAAGTAAACATTTCTCAGTACTCAGCTTAAATATTCAATGTATAAATCTTTGCAAACGACATTCATTATAATGGTAATAAAGATTATAATAACTAACATGATACTGTCCACTCCGTTTTTAGTCTAATAAATGTTGATGAAGAAATAGTCAAGAAAACCATTGAAAGCCTTCCCAATAAAAACAAAACGGTTGTGGTTGTGACAGTATTTCCTCTAAATTTTTTAAAATAATTTAACCCTCCATCATCAAACCAGTAACCCTTGTAATAAATCAAGTAATAAATACTGGTATATTTCCTTATATATTAATGATTTTCCTAAAGCTAGCGAAATGTTTAACTTTATTGTGTATGCTGATGATACCACCTTATTTAGCACCTTCAATTATTTTCATGGTAATTCCACAAAAAGAAATATCAAATCGGCAATAAATTATGAACTCCTTAAAATACTTGAATGTTTAAACATTAATAAATTATCCTTAAACCGAAACAATTCTAAATATATCATTTTTTACAAGCAAAATAAAGCTGTCAATAATGTTACGCTCAATATCAATGGTCCAAACATAGAAAGAGTGGATGAATTACATTTTTTAGGACTTACTTTAGATACAAATTTAAATTGGAATAAACACATTGAAAAAGTATCAAGCAAATGTTCCAAAACAGTTCAAACATCTTAAACAGACTAAAGTGTCTTTCCTCTAGAAATTAAAATTCTCTTGTAATAATACGTTATTATTATCACATGTCAGCTGTTGTATTATGGCGTGGGAATACCAAGGTAGTTGAATAGAAGCTATGAGAATTTTATCTATAAGTAAATATAATTCACACTCAGCCACTTTAAAAAAAATTGAATATCTTCAAAATTAATGACATTAAAATTACATGACTAAGTTTTATTTCAAATACGTACTTCATGACCTCCCTGCCTACCTGTTAAATTGGAAACTAAATACAAATGCTTACGTACACAATTACAACACAGGGAAAAAAACTATTACACCCATTCAGGACAAAACATGAATTTGCCAAAAGATGTCTTAGATACAGTTTGTCACATGTCATTAACAATACCTAAATTAGTCACAGAGATGATTGGAACACTTAGCTTCAGAGGTTGTGCTAATTATGCAAAAAACAATTTATTAGAAAAATACATACATACGTGTACAATACAAAATTATTAAACTGCTATACATGCTATCAAAGTCAATAAACTGTATTATTGTATGTGATATGTATGGATATCTATTATATATCAGCATATGGATATTGTATCTGTGCATATACATATGTATGTTTTTACAAGTATATTGATGTGTATTATTGACAACTATCATTTGTTTATTTTAACATATCATAAATACTCCAATACATGCATATATATCATCAAGCAATCTCGGTTCCTTTTTTTCATGCACATTGCACTTCCTTTGGTAAAATTGAGTTGAACAAAATTATTATAGTGGCTCCTATGAGAGCGACTGTTATTGTCTTAATAGGAGTCACAGACCCCACCTAATTTGAAATTGCACTGCATTTGTATATATGAATATATATGCCTATTCATGTTACGTTAATTTGATATTATACATATATTGTAATTGGGGTCTAAATAAAACTTTAATATAATATAACAGATTCCAACACAAAGTCCAACTAAACACAACTACGTACGAACACTGGGAGGGACTTATAATTAACGTAACTGGTGGTGGCCTACCAAAACAATTACTATTGGTAATATATACTTACCCCCAAGCATGGTAAGAGTACACGACAGCCAATTTATTAATTAATTCACCACACTTATCTTGTCAGTAGAACAATCTAACACAACTATTAACATAGCTGGGGACTTCAATCTTAATTTCCTTTAAGATAATTTTTTTTCTCAATATGCAGCGATTTCTTTGATATGTTGACATCCCACAGTTTATTTCTTTAAATCACACTTCCTACTAGATTATGCTGTTCAAACAGCACACTAATTGACAATATATTCTGTAAAAGTGGGAGATCTATAGCCAGAACTACATCAGGTATATTAATAAACAAGTTATCTGATCATCTCCCATACTTTATTCTCTCGGAAAGTTCGTTAGTCAATCCATCAAACCCAAAATGGATTAAAATTAACATACAAAACAACAAAACCACTCAAAATATAATAAATTATATCAATGCATCCGATTTCTACAACAAACTAGACAAAAATCTGAAGACCCTAATCTAAGTTACGATATTATATGCGAAGTAACTGATAAAGCCAAGAACAATGACATCAAATTAGTCGGATTTAATCAATACAAACATAACAAATGTAAATGGATCACCATGGGTCTGCTAAAAACCATAACGTTTCGAGATGAGTTTCGACAATGAAACTTACAAATCCTAATTCACGGGAATACGAAGTAATGCTCATTAACTTAAAATATACGTGCATCCAAACAACATTATTATGTGTCCACGTTTGCTAAATATAAATCTGACATCAGAAATACACGGACAACTATAAATGAAATTATCTCAATAAAAAAACACAACAAATCTTTTACCCGAATCTTAATATAAACAATAAAGAAACAACAAACAAATAGATATAGCTAACGCATTTAGCACGTTTTTTTAGTCCTTTGGGTCCAATGGACTAATGCTACCAGTCTGCGTCCGCCGTGTGCCGTCAGCTGCCATATCTCAGAAACCGTTCAGCAACTTTTTCTCTAATTTTGCACAGACGTATCTTAGGGTACTGCCACTATGCACGAGAAATCTGTATTTTATGAAATCATTCTAAGGGCCCCCGAAACTTGTAAATTTTAACATTTTGCCTATTTTTTCAAAATCTCATCAGTAACCTTTTCTCTAATTTTGCATAGACGTATCTTAGGGTACTGCTACTATACACAAGAAATCTGTATTTGATTGAATCATTCTAAGGGCACATAAGGGCCCCCAAAAATGCTAAATTTCCCAAAAATTTGCCTGTTTCCTTACTACTGTGGCAGAACCTGCCCAGATAGCACAACTACAGCGGGCCGACAGCGGGCCGACAGCGGCAAAGTCATCGGCCCGCTGTCGGCATCCGCCTGCGGGCCGAGGGATTTTTTGTCCGGCGGCTCGCCTTCGGACCGAGGGCGGCTCATAGTCGGACGCCGATACTCTGCCGATGGTTAGCCGCTCATATGCTGACTGTGCCTAATTTTGCTAAATGTGTGTATTGTGTGTGTTTTCAAGTAATAAGACCAAATTATACACATACATTTATGTGTACTGGTCTCATAACTTGAACATTTCTATAGTAACCATCATGCATTGTAACTATAATGTTAAAATGAACATTACTTGATACACATTCATCAATTTATTGAGATTAACTGGAATTTGGAAGTTCAAAACAATAAAATAATATAGTAATATATTATTTAGGAACATAAATGTAATCTGCTTCAAAAAGAGAATGGGTGTCGAGTATCCCATCCAATTATAAACTATAATTAAATACGCAAACAACTCCAATGCGCATAACAAACACATAATTTAATACAAGAAAATCAAAAGGCGAAGTTGCAATTAGTGTCCATTGATTCATGCGGCACATGACAACTCAAAATATTTTATAAAAAGGCTGCTTAATTATTAATGTCCATAAAGTCTTTTCTGCTACATCCAGCTGCATTTGTCATCCGGTGCTGTCTAACACCATTCCCGTCAGAGGCAGTCTTGGGAGTACTTTCGAATTTTCTCCTGATGTTGTATACGTGAGTGGCAATGTTGCTACTTCATTCTTTCTGACAGCATCTGGAATATTAACGTACAAATATTTAATTTCTTCAACGAAGGTACCACATTGTACAATGCATAGTATCTATAAAATTGGTAAAATATTAAACATATTTTGTCTCATAATAAGGTCACATAAAATAATTTTTCTTTACTTTTATAAAATAAATTCCCGGTTTCTCATCAGCACAAACATTTTAAACAAGCTTCCACAAAACTTTATTTTGACATATAGTTATCCTTTGATTAAATATGCATGCAATAATTCTGCGCAAAAAAGAGAAAGCTATATTTCACGCCAAACCAAAGGAATGTGCCTACTTGTAAGAAATACATTCAGTAGACATCTTAAGACTTTTAAGTTGTTAATTGTTGACGATGAGTTGCATTGATAGTTGTTAGTACCGTCATCAGGATCAACATACACACATTTACCATAAATTGCACCCCTCATTTACATATTAATGAAGTTCTGATGAGAAACCTGGAATTGTTTTATATAGCCCTAAAGTAAAGCGACATAAATGCCAGAAATCGTGTGGGCCATAAACTGACAGAAGGCGCCTAGTGTAAGCACTTCATCCATCACACATTTACCCTGTCACGCAAACAAACAGGAACACGCAGCACAGGGACAACATTTGTTGTTGAGATCCGTTCATCTTCATCATATCATCGTCATCCATAGCCTATAGGGCGGCCACAATCATGACATCAGGTTATTCTGCCCCACATTTTATTTCATGTTTTATGCATAAATAACAAGTTTCCACACAATCAAATGTGTGTTTATAAAGTCATGCCCAAATTAATGTATTTGAATAATCTAGAAATATACAAAGATTTACAACAGAATGTCTAAAAACGTACCTTTTTCCCCGGAGCTCTGCTTTGACTGTTTCCTCTAACCGTCAGTCTGGACTTTGTTCAAAAATGGCGGTACACCGTAGTGTCAAATGTCACAACCCCAGTGTTCCAGCCGAGGCAGGCCCGACTGCTGATAAATGACTAACGGACTCTGTCACTGGGTCAACGGCGGCTAGGGAGCGGCTGGCAGGCGGCTGTCGTGTGCCGACGAGTGCCGCTTCCCAGCCGCTCAGATCGGGCCGAGGGAGGCGTGCTGGCTGGGTGGCCAGCTGCCAAGTTCTGTGTATTGCTTGCTCTGCCTCCCATTGTCTCAGTGTTGAACATAATGAATGCCTCAATGTGGACTGTGACTAATGTGTACAGCTTTAACCCATTAGGCCCCGGCCAGTTAACCCATGCTGCTGCCACATATTTCAACATTTCTGGGTGCCTGCAGGTTTTAAGCTGTATCTTCAAAACTATTGAATTTTGGGAATATGCCTTCTAGGCAGGGTTGGTTTTCTGCCGTGCCCAGGGCAGAAATAGGGTAGAAAGTATGTCTGCCGGGCAGAAACTGTTTCTGCCCGGCAGAAATTGCAACAATAGGAACTACATGCCATTGGTAGGCAAACGTGTTCTTTTTTTTTATAGAAAACGTCAGTTTCTATCTATACCTATCTACGTGTTATAATTATTTGTCCTGCCCTTCTCACAATAAACAAGAAACATCACATGAATGGCAACAAGAATATCACTGCCACTTAACTTATGGATTATTATTATAAAACTGCTCTGGTACTGTTTGGTGGGCAGTTAATTAGTGGCTCAAGCTCAAATACGTCAGGATGTTTTTCGCACCTGCATGGTAGTTTAGGCTCAGTAGTGAGCTGGCAGCCACTTAAACTATAAGCATGTGTGAAAAGGATAGTTGGCAGAAGAACTAACTTCAAAGCACCATTGCATCCATTTAGCCAGGCAGCAGTCACACTGTTCCAGTGTCTGCTGCTATGTAAACTCTAGAGGAGTCTACTTTTCCTTGTAAATAATTAAATACCCTAATCACAGAAGCATAATGCAAATTCTACTTTTCCAAAAATGTCATTGAACTACAATACTACTATATGATTTACATCCTTGCCGAGTGCCACATTTTCTGCATCTTGCCAACTTAGTGTCATTCTCTTCAACAGGCAAAAATTTTCCCAACCACGACCTACCACCTTAAAACATGGTTACAACATAGCAGTATATCAGACTTATGTATAGAGAGTGAGACAATCTGACCCCTGCCCCATGTTTCTGGATTTGTGGTGTGCACTGGGCCAATTAAAATTCAGTTATATGCAGTGACCGCTGTCTGTGCCTACTGCATAACTGACTTCAAACTATTGCCCAGCCAAGTGCTGCCCTAATACAAGATGCAGATATTCTGGCAAGTTAAATCTCTTTATTGTCTGGACAGTACTTGAAGTCAGCTCACTTTTACTATTTGTTGAAAAGTTATCAGAGGTAGTCAATAGCGTTTGAAGCATTGTACTGACTTTAGTAGTGGCAGTATTTGGTGAACTGGAGTATTTGTGTAGATGAAGTGGGAGAATGGTTGGGGGGAGGGTGCAATGAAGGTAACCAGTTTGGGTAAAAATCGCATGTGAAACCGGAATGTTTATCGGTACTGACTGGGAAAAATTGAACGTTTTGTGAGTTTCTGTCCTTACGGCAGAAACTAGGGGAGAAAGGTATTACTGCCGCTCAGGCAGAACGTATTTCTGCTGCACGGTTTCTGCCGCTCGGGCAGAAACGTGCAAACCCTGCTTCTAGGACTTATCTTTGCCTAAGGTGAATTACTGAGAAATTAATTCTTGGATATTCCTTCCATGAAGACCCAAAATCAGTATAAACAAAAGGAATGATTCTAGGGAAATACACATGATCATTATAATATATAACTAAATATGTAATATATAATAATATATAACTAAATATGTTTTAACTTTTTTCACTACTCCCCGCAGGTGTATTTACCAAGTTATCTCCTATTTTACATAATCACAATGGTAAAATTGTAATAACAACCTTTAACTGTGCTACATGCGAAATTGCAACTCAGCAACTCTCCTGCAAGGTTTCTACAACCACTGAAAATCGGCCTAAATAGCAGAGTATCAGGATCAAATTCAACAGTATTTGTAATAACACATTAACTAATAATATACAATCTTCACAAAACGGTCTACTCGAATATTTTATTTCCAGATGTATTTTCACTGGCATGCATATAGTCACACTGCTAAACGTGTAAACATTTTGCTTCCATCATAACCCTTAATGATCTGTAACTATGATTCACCCAAAAACATTTCATTAATAATTAAAAAATCACAATATAGTCAAAAGGACTTCAGGGCCTCTTGGACCATTTTTTTACAAACGTCGGCACAAAACTGGCTAACAACATAATGTACTCTGGAGAAAAAGATTTCAAGCACTACCTTGACACAAATTGTAACTGCAAATTCGTAATTAATAACGTTGACGAACTAATTGTACAAAAAACAACAGACAACCTTCCGTCTAAACTAGTACCGCGTGTGATTCCATTTCAACAAACTGACTAAAACAAATCGCACCAAAAATAATACAATCTTTAATGCTACTTATAAATGAAGTCTTTAGCACGGGGATCTTCCCTAAAAAAGCTAAGGTGACCAAAGTCATTCCGCTATTTAAAAATGGTGATCCGTCAATAATCAACAACTATAGACCAATTTCTCTTCTACCAGCTATATCAAAAGTATTGGAAACATTACGGGAAATCAACTATCGTCGTATTTCAAAGTAAAAAAAAAACTGTTTTCAAAATCTCAATATGGCTTCCGTTCTGGTCATTCGACCGAATATGCTGCATTAGACCAGGTAGACCAAATAACAACCGACATGGATAATAATTAGGTACCATTCCTTTGACACTTTAGACCATAATACATTACTTTGTAAATCAAAACGCTATGTGTTTGTGTGTGTGTGTCTGTGTGTGTGTGTGTGTGTGTGTGTGTGTGTGTGTGTGTGTGTGTGTGTGTGTGTGTGTGTGTGTGTGTGTGTGTGTGTGTGTGTGTGTGTGTGTGTGTGAACTCGTACCAACAAGCGTTGTAGTTGCGTTGCATCACAAAAATCGCGATCAACGGTTTGTGATCGGTCTTCACTGTGAAATTACGCCCATAGATGTAACTATGGAATATTTCGCATGCAAATACCACTCCGAGCTGTTCCATCTTAATCTGTGCACAATTGCGTTCAGCTGCTGTCATGGAGCGTGATGCGTATGCGACTGTCCATCAGCCTCTTGTAGTAGAACTGCTCCGATGCCATCTTTGGATGCATCACTCGTTTCATAGGCTTCTTCTCGCCGTAATACTGTAGCACTGAATAGCTGGACAGGATCTGTTTGATTTCTTGCCATGCTTTCTCGTCTTCAGGCAGCCCTTGCCAGTCTACGTCCTTCTCTAGTAGCCGATGTCCTGGTTGACATATTCGATATGAATCTTGCCATGCTCAAGACTCGTTGCAGTTCGCTTCGGTCTTTCGGTGTAGGCTTGTCCTCAATCGCTTGTACTTTGATCGGGTCTGGCGTTACTCCTTGTGACGTCAACAATTTGTCAATGTTGATACGCAGCCCTATCTGTACCAGATTATTTACGGCTTTCTCTAGATACTCATCATGTTCTTCGATCGTGGACCCCCATACGATAATATCGTCGAATGTAAACACGGGCGCCATCAAGGTCCTCGAGGTACTGGGACACCGTCTTGTGGAAGGCGTCAGGTGCTGTGCAGATTCCCTTTGGCAGTCGAAAATATCGATGTCTTCCAAATCGCGTGTTAAAGATGGTCATCATGGATGATTTCTCGTCAAGTTTGATTTGATGGAAGCCCATGCACCGTAGCATCCATCTTCGAGAAGCGTGTCGAATGAATGAATGAACGTTTATCCAGAACATTGGCAACAATATATATACAAGACAACCAAACAAGCTTAAATATAACACAAGTGAGAATATACAATGTTTGAAGGGGTAAATACGAATTAAGTCATTGACTTTTGTGTAAATTTACCTCACGACATATATTTATATATAACTATATGTATACACATACATGCATATGTACATATACATATAGACACACACACCCATATATATACATACACATACGTACGTACATCGGTACATGTATATTGAGACATCTATATTATATTAATTGAACTTGCTATTCATCTAACCATCTAGCTACAATAATTGAAAACATGTAATGGAATATGTACATGTTCAAAATTTAAAGTATGTGATAAGTACACATCTTTACACATATTGTATTTTCCTCAATGGCATGATTATATGTGTGTATGATTTTGTTTAGATTTCCACAACCAGATATTTCTTAAATAAAAGGTTCTTGCATTTAAGCTTAAATTCAGTAATAATATTAGTAGTTGTTAGCAAGCTCACTGAGTATCGTTTCCTTCGTTGGAATCTGGAAATATTCTCGTTTGATTGCCTTGTTGACGTCTTTTGGGACCATGCAAATTCGGAGGTCGCCATTTTGCTTTTCGGTAATTACCATCGACCTGACCCAGTCAGTAGGTTTGTTTACCTTGGCCAGGTAACCTTGCCGTATCTGTCGAACCAGCTCTTTCTTGAGTCTTGGTCTCTTTGCGAAAGCCACTCGCCGTGGTGCCCGAATGGCCCCGGTTGAGCCTTCCTTGAGCACAAATGAGTGGGTGCTTGGCAAGCTTCCGTTGCCCTTGAACAGCTGGGGATATGTGTGATCAATTGTATCCACACGCTTGATAAGCCCTAGGCATTCACAGTCATTGCTGCCTAGAAGTGACGGTCTTCGGTCCTGGACGACTTCCATTGTAGTATAGATTCTCCTGTTCTGGTAGCGCACTTGGACCCTACGTACCCCTATGCTGGGTACGGGCTTGCCTTTGTAAGCCTTCGTGGTGGTGACACTCTTTCGCAGCTTTGGTCTGGGCTGTAGCTGCATGTAATCATCTTTGCAGATGATGTTTGTATCAGCCCCAGTGTCCAGCTTAAAGCTCACCTGCAGTTTGTTTACTTTAAGGTCTTGATTCCACGTTTGTCCTGTGGTCTCGGCCGTTTTCACCATGCCAATGAAAACGTCGCCCTCACACCTGTCGTCAGATTCTCGTAAGTCCTGACTGACATACTGTATTTCCCCCCTTGGAAGCTTTTGGAGATCTGCACACTTTGGAAAAGTGACCCAACTTTCCACAGTTGTGACACAATTTGTTGTAAGCAGGGCATTTCCTCGGTGGGTGCTCCGTGCCACAGTTACCACGTTTCTGTGCATAACTGGGTTCCGCCTTTTGTGTCATTCTGTTGTTTCCGTTTTGTGTCGTTGTAGTGCATCCGTCCTTTCGTCTTGCAGTAGTGTATAGACCTTTGTGCGGAATGCGTGTCTGAACCAAGGGTGGTTATTTGCCGCTGTGTGGCTTCTGCTGCCTGGCAGATCTTTATGGCAGTTGCCAATGTTGGATCTTCTTCACGCAGCAGTCTTTCCCTCACCCTCTGGCTCACGATGCCCAGCACAATACAGTCGCGTGTCATGCTGTCACACGTCTCCCCGAATGCACACGTCTGAGCGTTCAGCTCCAGATCTGTGACGAATTGTTCGAATGGTTCTCCTTATGCCTGGTTTTGTGTGTAAAAGATGTAGCGTTCGTACGTTTCATTTCGTTTGGGATTGCAGTATGCGTCAAATTTTGTAATCACACTGTGAAATTTACCTTCTTCTGCAGCCACAAAAGTGAAGGTGTTATATACATCTACGGCTGGCGTCTTTGCTACATGTTTGTTTGTTTTGACATCAAGTCCAGCTGCAGCCAGATACAGCTCAAACTCATGTTTGAAATGACGTCAGTTTTCAGCAACATTCCTGTCAAATTGACGCAACTGGCTGAGCAATTGATTCTGCCATAGTAAATGTTCACAACAGACAAATGCGCACTGGTATACACGGACCTGCAGTACGCAGCGATACAGCGTGACAGACGTGCTCAAAACGGACAGTAAACACAGTCACACATTCCTTGCCTACCGGACACAGAACAGCCAGGCAATAAAAAAACAGTGTATGTGTGCTATACTAATGTTCCTGGCCTGTGTCAGTGGTGCATCGCAGCCAAACAAGGTCCAGAGTCCACAAGGCAGCTTGGGCACAACCTTGTTTACGTCACCGTCCCAACTATGGCAACAAATTAGCAACAAGGCTACACACCGTTCTAGTTATCAACAAGGGTACACGTCGTTCTAGATGACCTTAGCAACCACCTTATCCGTTTTTTGAGAGTTAAATCCGTCTTCTAGACACCATATGTTAGGATTTGTTCTATCATAAAAGCAATTTAATAACCACCGGGTTCGAGTACAAATAACTGCTGACGTGGCTTTATTTAGACCATACGGTGGTGCAGCTGAAAGGTTTTGGTGAGCTTCAGACCCCCTCAGCCCCACCCCAATATTCACCACATCCTGACGCCTATGTAGAGGGGATGTAGTAGTCCGAAACTGTATCCGATTGCATTTCGAAGCCAAAATAAAACATAACAAGGGCACGAAGAACAACACAGGACTTCTACATTGACCATTGAGCTTAATTTCTAAAGATTTAGGCGCAGAAGAAGTTACTTTATATTATTATTGAATGACATATATTATTATTAGATGGCATCCATCTCTAATAAAAAGTGGACATGAACCTTTAATAGTGCAGCATAGAAACAATCAGTGCTGCCTGGATAACATGCGTTTATTCCTTACGCACGTACATTTTCCTGCTAGGTCTACTATCAAACTACGCAGTCCACATCCTACTGTAGCAGAGACTACAGAGGCAGCATCATTGGCTGCATGTACAAGAACACACTGGTTGACCTGTAGTAGATTGAGGAAGCAGACTATGATGAACATGCTTACTACATAGTCACTATACAGTGATACGATGAAGGCAAATGTCTTGATAGATAATTAACTTCTGGGTTTGTCGTCCCAATGCAAATTCCAACTATTCCAGGACAGTGACTACAACATATAATGCAGACTTCAATGTGTACAGTGCATTTGTAAGACGGGCCCATCTTGTCTAACAAAGTATTCCAGGACAGTGACTACAACATATGATGCAGACTTCAATGTATACAGTGCACTTGTAAGACGGGCCCATCTTGTCTAACAAAGTATTCCAGGACAGTGACTACAACATATAATGCAGACTTCAATGTGTACAGTGCATTTGTAAGACGGGCCCATCTTGTCTAACAAAGTATTCCAGGACAGTGACTACAACATATAATGCAGACTTCAATGTATACAGTGCACTTGTAAGACGGGCCCATCTTGTCTAACAAAGTATTCCAGGACAGTGACTACAACATATAATGCAGACTTCAATGTATACAGTGCATTTGTAAGACGGGCCCATCTTGTCTAACAAAGTATTCCAGGACAGTGACTACAACATATAATGCAGACTTCAATGTGTACAGTGCATTTGTAAGACGGGCCCATCTTGTCTAACAAAGTATTCCAGGACAGTGACTACAACATATAATGCAGACTTCAATGTATACAGTGCATTTGTAAGACGGGCCCATCTTGTCTAACAAAGTATTCCAGGACAGTGACTACAACATATAATGCAGACTTCAATGTATACAGTGCACTTGTAAGACGGGCCCATCTTGTCTAACAAAGTATTCCAGGACAGTGACTACAACATATAATGCAGACTTCAATGTATACAGTGCATTTGTAAGACGGGCCCATCTTGTCTAACAAAGTATTCCAGGACAGTGACTACAACATATAATGCAGACTTCAATGTGTACAGTGCATTTGTAAGACGGGCCCATCTTGTCTAACAAAGTATTCCAGGACAGTGACTACAACATATAATGCAGACTTCAATGTGTGCATTTGTAAGACGGGCCCATCTTGTCTAACAAAGTATTCCAGGACAGTGACTACAACATATAATGCAGACTTCAATGTATACAGTGCACTTGTAAGACGGGCCCATCTTGTCTAACAAAGTATTCCAGGACAGTGACTACAACATATAATGCAGACTTCAATGTATACAGTGCATTTGTAAGACGGGCCCATCTTGTCTAACAAAGTATTCCAGGACAGTGACTACAACATATAATGCAGACTTCAATGTGTACAGTGCATTTGTAAGACGGGCCCATCTTGTCTAACAAAGTATTCCAGGACAGTGACTACAACATATAATGCAGACTTCAATGTGTACAGTGCATTTGTAAGACGGGCCCATCTTGTCTAACAAAGTATTCCAGGACAGTGACTACAACATATAATGCAGACTTCAATGTATACAGTGCATTTGTAAGACGGGCCCATCTTGTCTAACAAAGTATTCCAGGACAGTGACTACAACATATAATGCAGACTTCAATGTGTACAGTGCATTTGTAAGACGGACCCATCTTGTCTAACAAAGTATTCCAGGACAGTGACTACAACATATAATGCAGACTTCAATGTATACAGTGCATTTGTAAGACGGGCCCATCTTGTCTAACAAAGTATTCCAGGACAGTGACTACAACATATAATGCAGACTTCAATGTATACAGTGCACTTGTAAGACGGGCCCATCTTGTCTAACAAAGTATTCCAGGACAGTGACTACAACATATAATGCAGACTTCAATGTGTACAGTGCACTTGTAAGACGGGCCCATCTTGTCTAACAAAGTATTCCAGGACAGTGACTACAACATATAATGCAGACTTCAATGTATACAGTGCATTTGTAAGACGGGCCCATCTTGTCTAACAAAGCGAATGCAGCGTGCACTCCTCGCTGAATGCCATATTGGCAGCTCCTTCATCACTGAGTGTATATTTCCGCCACCGAAACTCCATGTTCTTCCTGTGGAACTATACACTTTGTGGACCGTACTTCATCAGTTGTGCTGGCAGCTTCAATCATTCCAAGATATCTACTGGGAATGCAAGGAGATGCAGATACTTTTTTGGGAAAGACTTAAAACGAATTATCTCACATCTGTTAAAAAAAATTATAATTTCAATAATTTGTGTCCACATTGATGGGCAAATGAATTAATAGGATGTTTTCAGTTAGCATCAAGAAAGGATGTTTATTATTGTGGGGCATTGGCTTTATAGTTTTCCAAAGCTAGAACTATAGGGAGTTAAGCTACGTGTCATTCTTAAGGGTAACAGTGACAAAGCCTACTCCTCTTCATCAATGACTTTCCCATGTTCTCTACCCTTGACCAGCACTTCTCCCTCCTGTCCACCAGCTACTTAATCATTAACAATACCAATATCAGCTGCGTCAATAGTTATTTGATAATTAAAAACGTAACTTGCCGATTTCTTTTGCCGATGTGAGGCTACGTCAACGCCACCATTAAGGGCTTGTGCGCTATCGCTGACTTCATAGTAGCTTCATGCTTCTGTTAGTTTCGCTCCATAGAGGTAGTCAAACATTTACAAATTGTTGCAAGTGAATGATGACATACATTATAGGTCTATGTTTGCCTAGACACCGACTTGCCCGTCGGCCGTTTACCAGCGGCAACAACTTTGTAGGGCTGCCTGCTTCTTGTAACTTCATCCTGGGTCATCAAAGTATTGATACATTGTTACAAGTTAATGATAAAATTTTCTTTGCCAGCAACGTTATCAGTGCTTCCAGCAGCCACTGTCTTAAATGGATTTTTTGGTATGATAAATTGGTGTGGAAGCACGTGCGTACGTGTGTACGTGCGTACGGTAGCTACGCCCCTGATTGTCTATCCAATATTTAAGTCAATTAATACATGTTATGTTCTATAATGTTTACATAAACATACCAATATCTTATTGGTGTGGATCAACGTGTTTAATTATGTAGGGACACGATAGTCAGTGAGTCACGCAAACATGAATGCCATGAGACTCTCGGAAGTCCCGTCTACGCATGCGTGTGTAATCATAAAGAAAGGGGGACAGATCACATTGTTTATCATAGATACGAAACATGATTGTTATGAGCTACAGGACATTACAGGATCCATATTCGTATTGTTGTATTGTTCACCCGGAAGACGCAGGTTGAAGATTTGTTCAGTTGTGTTCCACCCACCTGGCTGTTCGACAATGAACGTTACTGCGGTAGACTTAAATATGTCAGCACGTGACCTTTCTTACTGGCTGATTGACTGTATAGTAAATTTTACAATTGTTAAGATTACTTGTGCTACAAACGAGCCTAGTACACTTACGTAGCCTCTACTACGTAGCAACGTGCTATACAAACTTATAACTTGCTACACAGCAGCCTGCTACTACTTGATTGAGGTGGTAATACAATGATTAATTTTATTATCAATAGTTGTGGGGCCGAATAGGTGTATGAATAACACAGCTCAAATACTTTCAAATGTCTTGATGTGTGCACATGCATGCTGGTTGCATACATGCATGCGTGGGTGTAATATCAACGGGATGTTAGGTCGATATTAATATAACATTGTGCCACACATTGAGTACCTATGTTGATACGTAACACCAGTTAATGTTAGTAGGCATGGTGATATCAACCAAACAACTATGTAGCAATTTAAACTAAAATGCTGCATGTTCTGACTAAAACGATTAACATTTCAGTTGAACTACTTAAGTATCAATAAATGGTCGCAGTTTCATGTCGACTGTTTTAAACGAATAATGTTCACGCAATTGCTCCCACGAAACACCTTGCGCACGAGGATCTGGTTTGTTTCCAATGTATAGCCCGTTTATGTTGATATCGAAACAACGCCCGTACCACCAGGCCCCGCGGTACAATTGAGCGCAACTATAAGTGGCGATGTCGTTGTCGCGGTCTTTCGTGCTGAACTGCATGCCAGCGTGGATCGCCAATGAGTCTCCTACAATAATGTACATTGTCATATCATACATCACCATGGGCTTGACTAAATATCAAGTCGCGACAGAGAGAGATAGAGAGAGAGAGAGAGAGAGAGAGAGAGAGAGAGAGAGAGAGAGAGAGAGACAGACAGAGACAGAGACAGACAGAGAGAGAGAGAGAAAGAGAGAGAGACAGAGAGAGAGAGAGAGAGAGAGAGAGAGAGAGAGAGAGAGAGAGAGAGAGAGAGAGAGAGAGAGAGAGAGAGAGAGAGAGAGAGAGAGAGAGAGAGAGAGAGAGAGAGAGAGAGAGAGAGAGAGACAAGAGAGAGAGATAGAGACAGAGAGAGAGAGAGAGGGAGAGAGAGAGAGAGAGAGAGAGAGAGAGAGAGAGAGAGAGAGAGAGAGAGAGAGAGAGAGAGAGAGAGCTGTCATTGATAAAATGAAACCTGACATCTTTCGTCAGTTGTCAACAAACGTGATGCCCTTGTAAGAAACAGACAAGCGCAGGTCCAAACGGAATGCAAACAGACGAGTTTAGACATTTGTAAGGCGGGTCAATACATTTGCTTCATTCTTGCTATACATAAATATAATATATAAGACCAAACTGAAGACAAGAGTGTTACCTGCTGTTCCGCTATACGCTCCAAATGCAATTTTGTATTT
Source organism: Paraescarpia echinospica (assembly GCA_020002185.1). Taxonomy (NCBI): domain Eukaryota; kingdom Metazoa; phylum Annelida; class Polychaeta; order Sabellida; family Siboglinidae; genus Paraescarpia; species Paraescarpia echinospica. Next base: position 14,054,459 of record CM034534.1, read on the forward strand.
GTCACATTCAGATGCCACAGTAAAATACGTATATTTAGCGTATTTTGTGACATTATTGAAGTCTTCTATGTCAAATCTTAGTTCATATTGTTTGCTCGACGTGATATCATGGAGATTGTCGTTGCCTGCAATGTAAAAATAACGAGGTTGTCATACCTGGTTACAACTATTAGTAATGGAAATAACGATTGTCTGAAAATAATATTGTGTGAGTGAGCGTACGTGCTGCTTGCGTGATTGTATGCGTGCCTGCATAATCAATGTTTAAGCTGCTTCCTCAGCTCGTTTGCCCATCGCGAACCCGGTACTTGTATGCGTACTATTTTAAACGTCTAAAGAAATAACTTTGTTCCTTAGATCTGGTAGCTTGCTAAAGCCAATTGCCCGGTCGACATGTATCGCCCACCTATAGAACTTGTCCATCTAGAGCATTTCGCTAGACAACAAAACGCGAAACACGTGCGTCACTTTTGTCCATTACCTTAATACATCATCACGATCGGACTCTGTCACTGGCTAGATTCGGCTTTAAACCTCCTTTTAGCTGACAATAAAAGTGGCGAACTTGTCATGTAAAAAAGCATGCCGAACAATTTCCAATCGATTCGTAAATAAGTTTACAGTTTGTCTGCTAATTACACAATAATAAACACGCACAAACTAGCATATGTCATAGTGAATAGTAGGTAAGTTTTCCTTTTTTTGCGAAATTACTCTCAAATATGAGGGTGGAACAAACATTTCGAATTGAACGATGTATATAACATCTATGCCTAATTATAAGTCACGTGCCATAGTGGTGGTTACATAATTATAATCGTTACAATTGTTATGATACTGTGCTTATTTGGAAACATAACAGTATCGAATGCAACGCATCGCTATGTAACAAAAATAGTGTTTGTTCAGTTTGACCCACCAAGCCAGAATTCGCCAGATACGTTGCCAAATCCTTCCTTGTAGCAGGTCCAGTCGAGGTAGAAATCAACGCTACCATCTTGGCGACGCTGTACCACCTGTAGGCAACAACCGGTACTAAATATTTTGCCTGATTATTATATTACACTGTTACACGCATGCACGCACGCACGCACGCACACACACACACACAGAGTGGCACAGACACACACCTGAGCGTTTGCGAGTATGTGTGCATTAGCGAACATGAGCATGCGTGCGCAATGCCGGCCGGTTTACACTAAATGTGTGATATTTCACACTAAGAGGCGGGCCAAGCGAAATTGGAATGGTCACTTTATAATAATAACGATAACAATAATAATTATTATTTGTTATTACTATCATTATTTATATATGTAAGAACCAAAAGTAACATAGCATGGAAAGTTATATAAATGAACTCTCGAACAATGTTGGATAGTGGCCCATTAGCAGATACGGCATATTAATAGGTGTACTTCTGAGGAATAAATCAGAAGACAGAAGTGGACCTGGGCAGGACACATCAGCAGACTACGAGATAACCGATGCACATCCGTATCACAACCTGGAGAGCTTACGACGGGAAACGATCTAGAGGAGTCGGTGGATCAAAAAGAGCCAATGGTATACCTTTGAATACCATTCTGTACCCTTGGACCATTCAATGGTAAATCAGGAGGACTCAGTGGTACTTTCAATGGTATTTGAAAATACCATTCAGTACCACTGGACCATTCAATGATAAATCAGTGTCTCAATGGTACTCTCAATGGTATTTGAACATATCATTCAATACCATTCAATGATAAATCAGTATGTTTCAGTGTTACTCTCAATGATATTTGAACATACCATTCAATACCACAGGACCATTCAATGGTAAATCATGTTTCAGTGGTACTCGCAATGGTATTTGAATATACCATTCAATGAAAAACCTGTATATCTCAGTGGTACTCTCAATGGTATTTGAACATATCATTCAATACCATTCAATGAAAAACCTGTATATCTCAGTGGTACTCTCAATGGTATTTGAACATACCATTCAGTACCAACGAACCATTCAATGATAAATCAGGTTTCAGTGGTACTCTCAATGGTATTTGAACATATCATTCAATGATAAATCAGTATGTCTTAGCGGTACTCTCAATGGTATTTAAACATACCATTCAATGATAAATCAGTATGTCTCAGCGGACAACATACAATTCAGTACCATTCAATAATAAATCAGTAGGTATCAGTGGTACTCGTAATTGTATCTGAAAATATCATTCAGTACCATTATGACTCTCAATGGTATTTGAAAATACCATTCAGTATCACTGGACCATTCAGTGATAAATCAGTAGGTGTCAGTGGTACTCTTAATGGTATTTGAAAAGTACCATCCATTACCTTTGAAAGGTTACCGACTAAACCACTGCATATATACAGTCGAGCCTCAAAAGTAAACTGGCAAATCTCAGCCATATTTGAAAACATAATTCACTATACTGAACGTTGACAGCGTACCTCTAGATACCATTGAACCTTCAGTGGTAAACTGAATGGTACCTTCAACTCAATGGTACCATAAACGGTAACTGCATATGTTTTTGAAACGTATGTATTTTGTGTCATGTGCTCATGTGGTGAATGCTTGAGTCAGAATAAAGATTATAATAAGTATATGTATGTCTAAGTTACGATGTTTTATATAACTCTACTGAATAAATTAACCCGCGAATATAAACTCAATTCGCGCCGCTCCACAAATTTGAAATTACCCGTGAGTCATTTCGACGCGCGCCAACTTTTAAACTGATTTGGTTTTTTTCGCGGTCAAGGAAAGAAACATTATCAGTGGTAGATTTGAAGGTGTAACTTCAGGTAGTCCAGACGGATTACCAATGTATGGAATTCAGTAATCCGTCTAGAAATCTGGTAATCCGTCAAATTCATGTAAAATGAAAAAACGTGACTACCATAATTTAAATTTCCGTGTATAATACACCCACATGTATTATACGCACCCTGACTTTACAATTTTTTTTTAAAATTTCTATATCACCACGTATAATACGCACCCTGACGTTTGACATCAATATTTTGCTTAAATCCATCAATCCGTCTCAGAATCGTAAACATGTCACCTATGCAAGTTACGATATTGCTGCCGGCTTGTCGCTCGTTAGTGACAAGCGTGTAAGCACTATATAACTTGTTTTGTAGCTTGACGATTGCGCAACTGATTAAATCAGTGCTTGCTAGAACTTACATTATGTCGTTCTGATTTCACTTTTAAATTAACGCCAAATTATATTCTGAAATGCCACATGCAAACCTGGTACTTTCAACTGCGAAGCATACATGCGCTCCATTCGTCTTTATTTACATTCACAACATTTGCATTCACAACTTTAAACATGGAGTCACACTTGTTGACACTCGACCCGTGACGCGGGCATCATTCACGTGATTCAGGAAATCACTTGTCATTTGTCCAATCACAGAATATTCCCGCGGGATCCCCGTTGTCTCCAATGGTGACACCTAGCAGAGTTTTGACATACTAGAAATCTAACATGAAGTCCAAACGGTAACTGCGTTTGGGTGATATATATGGAACTCAAAGAAAACGGTAGCCGAACTAAGATGTCTTTTGCGCTCAATTTTACTATTATAGTATGTGCCCACATGAACTCATAATGCTGGTGTACCTATTTTCCAACATATAGCGGTAATCCTGCCGGATCCCCGTAGCGTCGAGTCTGGTAATCCGTTGCAAAATCTGGGGTGCTCGGAGTAAAGGAATACTATTAAAATCGACCCCTGAATGGTCAATAATGACTGTGAGCATGCACTATTCGGAAGGACGGAATATCCCAGGCTGAGATACTTAAAGTTTGCTGAGTAATTATCCAGACTATCAATAATTGTCCAAATGCTCCAGTTTTTTATTGACAGTACAATATTATACTAGCCACACACATTGTATTTTTATTGTTTTCTTTTCCATTTATTTCAGCTTGATGTCATCGCTGCATGATGGCCAAAAGCAAGCTTTCTCCAGGCTGCACAACAATTAAATCAGTAACAGTGGTATAGTGTTTGTGTGTATGCATTTTGAATTATTGAATATTATTATATCATATAATGTATACTGTACATATGTAAGGTTTCAGGGCAAAGCGCGATATATCAAAACTCAATTATACGCTTCATCGTTATAGTGTAAATGAAAACTTTGATATAATATTGGAATGTCTTAATAATACAAAATCATGATGATTGATATTAAGAGCCAAACTGTTTTTTATAGTAACTACTAAGACCTGTTTTTGGACAACCATCTGCTTTTTCACTTCCCCTTAAAATTGACCACCTTTACAATGTTTATTGACATGCCATATGATAAGGCCAGACACGACAGGCAGATAGGATTATTTTTTTATTTGTGGAAATTGTGTCTGCCCAAAATATCGAACGGATCATACTGGATAAAAATATATTTAACTTTTTCAGGCCAAACTCTTGTTTCTATGGTAAAAAACAAAATGGCCACCATTTTGAGCCAACATTGGCACATTTGGAAACACTGCCATTCTTTTTGGAGCACATATATATGGTCAAATCCAACGAACGGGGTACACGGCATGTTTAGACATGTATCTTGAGAAATTATGCTGCGTTTATTCGGCTCGATGATACCTTTCGAGGGATGTATAGTTTGTTTTATCTAGTTTGAAAATCTTTGGAACTAAAGCTGATAAACTGGTCGTTTTTGGCCATTTTTTAAATGTTGACCTCTATATTTTTTTCAAATCAGTTAGTAATCATCGTAAACCATGAATATGCACTGTGTTTATTACTTTATTAGAACGCCACGTGTGTCTATGTTGTTACTGCCTTGTGGTTAATGCAATTTGCAAATAACCTGATTTTGTTTACAATATATTGGTCATGGGGAATATTGGTGTTATCGTCCGAGAACCATTTTTCCTAATGGCATATTCATGAAAAATTATTAATCGATAACATGCATATATTTAGCTGTACATATATACTAACATGTGTAGTACCATAACGCACTGCTATTTTTCAGATGTACCTTTTGGTATTTTTGTTTCTTTTTTCTCCGCCGACTCAGGTTTGGGGAAGTTTTTCGCGTTATCATCCGGGGCCCTTGTTTCTTTCGTTTTAACTCAAACTTGTGAAGAATAGTAGGAGATTTTTATTCGTACTAAAGAACATCTCTCTGGCTATCCGAGCAGTCATTTGAACTCACCCAAAATATTTTCTCTGTATGATATGGCCCGGGAAAAGCATCAAGTTACCGTCCGATTATAGTTATCGTCCGATCCGCGAGACGGTGGTAGTGTTTTGAGTGCTTTTGAGTAGCCTCTATCGTTCATCATCTTGTTAATGTGCGCTACAAAAGATCGCACTAAGTAAGTATATTTCCTTATTTATTACTGTTTTGCTACATGTAGATTGTTTTTGCTAGACTATTCTGATCTACGGTAACAGTCATACACATGTTATTTATGCGTGATAGTGCTCGAACTTGATGTTATATGTGCCTCTCAATGACGACCACATATCATAACGCATCAGCTATAATACTGCGGGATACAATGTTTTTAAAAGGGGGTCGATAACGATGATCCACGGATGATAACGCAATATGTTGTTAAATGCCATATCCTGGGAGAAAAAAAATTGCTAATAAGTATAAAAATATGCATGTACATATGTGTTCTGCAATATAATGACAACCCCAAAACCACACATTTGCTGAAACATTTCTAAAATTGACATTAAACGGGACCTGTCTTGGTGCAGGCTTCGAAAAGTCTGTTTTCCGGAAATGCCGCGAGGGGCAGAATCGTGACGTCAGTTGTGGAAAACATTCCCGGGATCGCAAGCGTTCTCGGCGGCTGGATTTCTTTGGTAGATGTTTGAACTGGTATACATTCGTTCACATATAGAAATGGTGAACAAATGTGTTGTTGGAAACTGCAACAATTCGAATCTGACTGGCCATTCTGAGCACACATTTCCCAAAGAGCCAGTTACTCGGCAGAAATGGGAACGTTTTGTTCGAAACAGCAGGGCCGACTGGACGCATGCTACGGCAACTAGCATTATTTATGGTTCGCATTTCATTGCGCCTGACGACTTCGAAGGCTTCGTACAATGGAAGATGGGTTTCAGGCGTAAGTCAGATGTAAAGAAATCTGTCGTTCCTTTGAAGAACACAACAGAGGCGAAGCCTACGGCGAATCGGTTACCGGCGAATCTGCGCAAGTGGGCCCGGTCAGTTGTCGGAGCATCTTCACTGGTTCATGTCTATACGGTGCCACAACGTGCTGACTAACATCAACATTGTCGATCTCGCCAATGTCATCCTCACTGTCACCGAAATATATGATCAAACGTTTCGTGATCCGTGTCAAAATTGATATCGCTCTCTGAATTACTCGAGTAAGCCGCCATTTGTATCGAGTTGTTTACATGACACCGCGCGACTGCGCAGGGCCGCAGGCGTGAAGCCGCTGCACTAACTGACGGCGGAACCACAACTGACGTCACGTTTCAGCAACAAATGCAAACCCAGCATCGCTCGGGAGTTTCCGTAAAATGGCAAATTTAAAGGCTCTTTTTATGTCGTATGCTCATATACGATATTTAAACATTTTGGCACTATCATCATTTGAAAGGGTATCAACCGCTTGTTATTAAGGGACAGAGCACATTTTATTCCAGGATATGGCCTTTAATAGTAATACTGCATTAAGAAAGGCATTGTTTGAAATAGAGTCATAATATGCCATTGTGTGTGTGTTATATGATAGCCAATATATCTTCCTGTCCAATATGACTCATTAAGTGCATTAATTACCATTATGCGTGGCATTATATCGGTTTCGGTAGAATTTGCACATTATTTCCTGATTTATTAGGATTTGGAAAAAGCTGTCATACCAAATAGTCTGCAAAATAGTAAAAGTTTAGCATTCTATCGCAAGCTATTGTATGTTACGCACACTGTGGAGAGGTTATTTTGGCCAAATTAAGATAAAATAGTGCTTTCTAGAGGGAGCCACGGTCGATAACCGTGACCCATGGACGATAACACAATACACTGGTAAAAGTAGTACTGCATTGTGCTGACTTGTTTTGTCTTGTCTTTTAACAGGCCAACATGGGGCTATAAAGAAAAAGGCTGACAATCTCATCAAGAGTGGAAAGATCATCACCAACAGCGGTGAATTCTGCAACAAGCTCAGAGAAGTGAAGACCACAATGAGGTGCAGCGATGCAAGGGTATGCTAGAGTCTTGGAAGGTGACAGCAATGCCGGGCATCATAAATGCACATACGATCGTGCCAGTGGGTCCATGCATGATTATTCGAGAGACATCATGCTTCCAAGACTGCTATGAACAAGGGGGTGTTTTGTACCCTACGTGTGTAGGGTGGACAAAACACTTCTGCAGATCGAGAGGAAGAAGACAGCAGTGGCAGACAAGGAAACAGAAGTGCATGAGAAAGAGGTGAATGTGAGAGTGATAGAGGTGCAGGAGACAGAGGTCACGGAGAATGCAGCAAAGGACAAGGAGGTGCAGGAGAAAGAGGTGGATATGATGAGGATTGAGGTGCAGGAGACAGAAGTCACGGAGAATGCAGCAAAGGAAAATGAGGTGCAGGAGAAAGAGGTTGGTGTGAAGGGGATAGAAGTGAATGAAAATGAAGAGAATCACGGTGCAGTTAAAGAAAGGGAGTCGGAAATGGGAGTACAAAAAGTGGTGGTAGACAGTTGGTTGGCCGTTCGATTTAACAAGAAATGGTACACGGCCCGGGTGCTGCGTATCACGACCGATGGCATGTTTGAAGTAGCATACATGACCCGCACTCGAGGAAACTGGAAATGGGGGAGGCTTGAGTTTGGGATTGTGGAAGCCTCAGACATCATCAAGGTGGTATCATCTCCTACAGCGGTAGGCAATGTGTTCACCTTCAAGCCTCATGAAATAGAAGTTATAAAGAAATGCCTTGCTATGGAGGAAAAGGACGATGATGATGAGTAGACGATGTGATGGACATTGGACACAGAGTAGACAATGTGATGGACACTGAGTAGACATTGTGTTGGACACTGAGTAGACAATATGATGGACACTGAGTAGACAATGTGGTAGACACTGAGTAGACAACGTGATAGACACTGAGTAGACAATATGATGGACAGTTAAAAACGTTATCATACCAAAGTGTTGCCGATTTATACTGTTTTATTTGTATGTAAGTACATCTATTATATTTGTTAATCTTTTTAAATAAAATTGGTTTAATGTTCGAGTAATGCCGAGTTATGGCTCAAACAATGACATTATTAATTTGCAGACATTGCTCAGTGTAGTAAATAATGTAGAGACAGTTTACGTGTTTGTCTTTTTGTACAAGTAATGACAACACATTCGGAAAATACAGTAGGGCAATATTGAAGTGTGAAAAAAACTTCACCGCACTCTGATAACTCTAAATAAGTACCCCCACCCCAAAGTCACGCCGTTATAACATATGTCCACATGTTATCCATCGACAAAAAGTTAAATATCCAACACAACACCTTTGTACTGTTGGTTATGTCCTGCCAATGGACGACAACTTGTGGTCCTCGGATGATAACATATAGAACACACCTTTGAACTTCAAGCAACTGTAAAATCGTCAATGTTGTGAATTAGTATGCCCAATTTTTTGGGAAGTCGCCTCAATATTATGCACATTTAATACCACAACTGAACAAAAGATCCAGGCAATTCTATTTTTGACCTTGTGTGGAGCTCCAAGACCCCAGTTCGTTGGATTTGACCATATATATAATTGTGATTCTTGCAAATCCATGTTCTGTATACATTCTATTGTGAGATGATCATATAATTTTTTCGTATGTTTTAGTTTTAAAATAATTTGGTTGGTAAAGTGCAAAAAACTTGTTTTTTTTGCAACAAATGTGCTTATCTCTTTCAAACTATTGATTATTAAACAAAATTCTGATCATTTTACACTTCTGTGTCTGCTGAATGCAACACTGAAAACCTTATTTGTATATAGCATAATTATTTCCACAGATATCCCATTTCGAAATGAAGAAATTTGGGAAAAAATGTTTTTTATCAAACTGGTTTGTTATGAAAACATGGATTATTAAAAAGGTAGGTCATACATAAATTCATGTTATTTACTGTAAATTAACTATCAATCTATTCTAGCATTTTATATACGTTATGTTTAAGGTTCTTGTGATGGCTTCTGCAAGAGTTAATTTTTTTATTCATAGCTCGAACATTTGTAAGTGTTGGTATGGATGCGTATTGTACAAAGCAAATATTGCACTAGCATCATATTATGTAAATACGTCCTTTAAAAAACTGGTAGTTGACATGTCTCAGTGGATATACTATCGAAATTCTTGAAGACGGTGACAATGTTACAAATACTTTTTTCTTCAAGAGTCCATTATTTTATTTATAATATAATCATCACAATTAGCTTAAAATGTGATAGGCTTAATATTCATAGACAGCCAAGATATTAAACTGCCTCTTATTTTTTAATCTACGGTGAAATATTCCTTTACTATGGTACCGGGATTTTTTCTGAAATTTCATCACATATATCATAGTTTGATTGCTGTTTTTGTTGCTTTCTAAAAACATACTTTTGCATATACATGTGTGTACATTTAAATTGTATGGCATGTTCTTGATTTGTATATGTCATATGAGCTAAACATGCAGACTATATAAATATATCTATATATATAAGATTATAACATTACTTAATTACTTAATTGTATTAATTAATCAATTTAAACAACTTGTAGCAGTAAGCACCATGGACCGAGACGGGTACTATTTGAAATTTGACAGGTACTATTTGAAATTTCACACATTTACCCAAAAGAATAGGTTGTTTATACCTTGCTGATGGTTAATGGCAGAACCCTGAGCTTGTTTGTTATAAGAATTGAACAAGCATGAATGCAGTTGGTAACGGTCGTTTAATAATTGTATCTTGTATCCAACAGGAACAAATCAAATTCATCACTCGATGAGATAAAGCTTAAGCGCTAAACAACTGACACTATCATCGAGGTACTACAAACAATTATTAAATGATAAATCAGATTAGCAAAGGTAGGGTGGTAATGTTTCCCCCATCCCATATCAAACAATAATGTGTATATACATATTCAGCACAGGTACAATAGACAATTGGAAGTGATAAACACAACTATCTCCAACGTTATGGTAACACTTGCAAAGAAAGTATAGGCACATACAAGTGCCGCAGGTTCATCACAGCCTGCTACCAAAGAAATTAAATATAATTAGGTATCATGCAACAAAGTATCATGATGGTTGAAGCAAATCTTCCTTTGTGTTGAAACGGCAAAGACTTTCGCTGCCATCATATTCCAACACAAACGGACAGTCAACACCCAACCTCGTTTTGATCCTGGGTGAATGTTTACGTAATTCGGAACGGTGGAAGACTATTGTGACAACGGATCGTTGACAGATTATTCGCATCACATTGCATAAATACTATTTTTGACATATGTAAAAATATTCATGTGTTTGACGTGTACATGCAGTACTATACGATAGATATATAATAACTTATTTGTAACATAAATTGGAGGTGGTTGGAAAAATGTAAAATTTTTAAGTGATAAAACCTTTTTTTATACATTTCCGAATATGTTCGGGAAATCTTCCCACTTCTGGGCAGAGACCAGAAGAAGTCCTCTGAAGTCGCCTTCAATATGCTTTGTCGTTCAACGCTTTCGAATGTCAAAAAACAGTCGCAAAAACTGTTGTTAATTTACCTTCACTATGTTTTCTGTTCTATGTGTGCTCAAAAGTAACACCTTTATGTGCATGGTATTCTAAATGTTAATGTCAATGGTATTTTAATTGCATCATTTCGTGGTATATATCCCATATATATATATATATCCCTTTTTACTGGTGTGTGTTTGTAATACATGAAGTACCGATGGGCAATTTAACTGCCGTTCAGTAGTGCATGCACTACATTGAGTGATAATCAATGGTATTCAAAAGTTTATATAAGCTTGAATTTGTTATTTAGAATACGCTGTTCAATGGATTTTTGAATGGTTTTCAACATATGCTTCAGTGGTATACCATTCGGTGTAATCCAATGGTATTCTGAATGGTTTACCAATGGCATACCATAGATCGGTATAATAAATTATACTGACAAATACCATTGAAGACCATTCAGATTCCAATTCAATTATATTTTGAATGGTATTCTGAATGGTCCTCAGTGTTATGCCATTCAATGATATACCACTGAGGACCATTCAATACCATTTGATTAAAGACCATTCAGAATACCATTGAATGATATTTTGAATGGTATTCTGAATTGTCCTCAGTGGTATATAATTCAATGATATACCACTGAGGACCATTTAATACCATTGGGTTAAATACCATTCAAATACCCTTGGCATTAATACCCCCTAATACCATTGAAGACCATTCAGAATACCATTGAATGATATTTTGAATGGTATTCTGAATGGTCCTCGGTTGTATACCATTCAATGTTATACCAGTGAAGACCATTCAATACCATTGGATTAAAATACCATTCAAATACCCTTGGCAATAATACCCCCTAATATCACTGAAGACTATTCAGAATACCATTGAACAGTACAGAAAGGGTTAATTACAAGGATCATTCAAAATACCATTGAAGACCATTCAAATACCATTGGCCATAATAGACCATTCAATGATATTTGAGTGGTATTTTTTGTAAGGGGAGAGATGAACTAGACGGGTACTGAAAGGGCACCATCTGGCAGAGGATAGCGCAAGACAGACATATTTGGAAACGACATGCTGAGGCCTTCGCCCAACCACAGGACACAACGGCTGCACAATGATGATGATAATTATGACTTTTGAGGAAGTTCCTTTTGTACGGCAAACACAACAGAGCTAAAAACTACTCAGGGCGTATACCTACCAGCCAGCCACCGCCGTCTGTCTCCATGTCGCAGTACACTTGAATGTACCGTCCTGTCTTGCGCATGTACACGTCATAAACCCCACTTTGCGTGTGACCCTTCCGCAGTAGATCGGCGCAGTCCTCGGGCCTGTTCAACACTGCATGAACAGAAGCAGTCCTTGAGAGTTGGTCCGTGATACGATCTACAGATTCTACACAGTACGGACTACGTGATTGCAGAGAACATGACCAAACACTCATATGCTTAGATGTGTTATTTTGTTCCACGTTATTGCTGACTAAATCTGCCGCGTTTAGGAAACATGTCCAGCGCAGTAAAAGAAGATACCGGACGAAATTAAGATTTGAGCGGCGTGTCAGTAGATTTCTTTACTTTTTTCTTTATAGAACACTAGTAGGTGTTGGTATGAACATATGTGCTACAAAAGAAAACATGGCATTAATGCCATATGTCACACCGTTCCATGCTCGACAACGCCGCCATTTGTTAGTAACCCCGGGTTGAACCCTGACCAATCATGTGCCACCAAAACGCAGACTAGCACGTGGAGCGGTAGGCCAGTCATAAACACGAACTCGTTCGATATTTAGTCTTTACAAATACAGATAGCAAGGCCTAGTTGGCAGGACAACATGGGGATATCTCAAAAACAGATGTCTCCGTCAATTTGTATTAAACATAAACTGCTAACCAATGAAACAACGTTACATTTCATCCAAACCACGTATCTGGTGACATGTCTGTTATCAATGACAACCAGGAAGCATTGCTCAATGTATTTTTTTAAACTGCAATAGTTACGAAGCTATAACTTGGCACGCACGCTGGCCTTACATGTGCGCCAAATTGCACGGGATTGATTTACGATCGGTGATGGGGTTGTACCAAAAATACACTTCAAGTTTTGGCTGTCTGTCAACATTGTTGTAACATTTTTATGAAGATGTAGCACGCTTAATATGCATTTGTTCACAAAACAGACCCGTGGGAATGTCAATAATATATTTGTGCATACAAACATGCAACTTTTTCGTTCAGGGTATTTCTCAAAATGAAATCAAATGCCATTTTGAGGTGATTTTTGACATATTTTTAAATTGTCTTTAAAAGCATGTAAATGACACTAAACAACATAGAAACGTAAGTCTTTTTTCACTAGAGTATTGCTTGATGTATTAGGCAGAGTCTTCAAAACTTTTATTAGAAATGATTAATTCAAAACAAGAGCCACCTTAAAGTAATGCAGAGTTTATTTGTAGTTATTTTAAAAACATTTCTAACGTATCAGTACATAATTTCAAATTATCCAGGTTTTCAGTATTCAATATACACATACACTTGCACACGCACACACTCACTCACATACACGCACGTACGCACGCACGCACGCACCCCCCCCCCATACACACGTACACACACAATACTTACTCTCTTCAAACTGCGCTTGTCGCGTTTGCAATGATTGTATCTGTTGTTGCTGCTCCGCTAACTGCCTCTGTAGACGTAAAACAACCGACGACAAATCCATGTCCTCGGCGCCCTTATGGCAATATTTCGTTGTGCACTGGGAGTTCACAGATCCCGTGTACAAAATGTACACGGTGACTAACACTGCTTTTAAATACATGCCTTTCCCTAAGTTGCTTCGAGATGTTTGGCTAACCTGACGAGCAATGTCATGTTGTAACAGGTACGTGGAGCTCCACTTCGTGTCACTGCTACGCCGAATGGGGTTAGTGCTATTCTCGATCGACCTACATTTTGCCCTCATAACTGCATAATAACCATTGCAGTACGACAGGCCGGATTTCAGGCCGCACTGTCTGTGACACTTCGGTACGTACGCCGGTTAGGTTTCATGACACAGTTAGATTTCCTGTTTGGTTAAACAAATGCAGTGTAATTTTTAGAAATTATTTGTTTTTACAAAATTCACCTGCTCTGACATAAGTGTATTTGAGTAGTCAGATTTCCAGGTGTGATTGTAGTTGCTGTTGACAGTAAAATTACATTCTGACTAAACTCGACCAGCATGTCAATGCGATGATAATAACAGCAGGTCAGAAGTTTAAGAAATTGTGTAGGTCACGTTTTCTTATAATCAGACAAAATATTAACATGATCGCCAATGGGAAAACTAACAGTGTGCTGAGTCCAATTAAAGTCCCTAGCAACGGAAACACGCTACACAGTGAGGCATCATGGCGGACACATTTTATAAAAAATATTCTGATAAAATTAATGAAAATGTGTGTATTTCAACAAACAATAAATGTATATTGTGGACAGGCTGCAAGAAAGGCACAGACGAGAAATACGGTGCAGTTAACTGCAAGTTTAGATGTGACAATAGACATACCATCACGACACACCTGTTAAGGTACATGCATGCCCCACAGGAGAACATTTATAAAAACGAATCTAGATGCTTCACATGTTTGCCACAATAGTCTTTGTGTGACAGCCACACATGTCAGCCTGGAATCACACCGTGTCGATAATGAAAGAATTTCTTGCGTGAATGCAAGCGAATGTCATGGTCATGGTATTTACCCTGCATGCATGTTAGATTTAAAATTAAATCCATTAAAAATGGTGAGTACTTACATTTTTCGGGAGTTGGTGTACGATTAACTTTTCCGAAGTGTGATCGTTACGACTGGTCACTGATATATGTCAACATCAGTCAGCCCCTGCTGTCACTGATGTAGCATTGCATCGTGTCGATTGATCATGGTACTCAAGATGTTCTGACTGATTGTGTTCGCATGAATGTCGGCAGGCAGATGGTGTCGTGTGTGTCGGATGGTCTAAGTCTTCGCATTGTGTTTGCATGGATGATGGTCAGTTTGCAGCCCAAGTAGACGCTGCAGAAATACAGAATGTCATATTGTTAAAATATTGTGTCTGCACATTGTGCTCGTGTGTGTCTGTGTATCTGTCTACTCTCTGCTTGCGTAAGAGTGATCAGCCGATTTTCGTGACCTTAACGAATATGGGTGATCGGTACGATTTTCAGGTGGCTGTCGGCGCCTCCTTCTCATTGGTGTAACTGCCGTTTCTGCCACTGCTACTGTTGTTACTGTATGTCTTGCTGGTTTGGGATCAAGGTGACTCTTTCTGTATATGTCGTCTTGACATCTCTGTCGTTTCGCCTTAAAGTAGTCTTTCATCCTCTTTGACTTGGTGGCTCGTCTGTGTAGGCGCACCGATGGCCGTCTGGCATATTGTCGTTGGTAAACTACATCTTGCTGGATCCGTTTAACCGCGCAAGCAAATCTTCCGCCCTCCGTAATGGGACACCGCACATTTTCCAATTTTCGTAGCATTGAATCTCCAGCACCACAGTTTAGGCGATCGATGACTGAACACACACGTCCCAGAGCATTTGGACTGAATTTAATGTTCTTATGTATCAACGCGGAATAAGCTCTGTTTGCGGATTCATTTCGATTTGTTGTTAGTCTGCGTAGTGTCATTTGAAGTGCGGCATTGCAAAGACGCATTTCGATCAGTCCTTGAAATGTTGCTCGATTACTGTCTTTCATATTTACTCGCGTGAGGTCGCAGGCCTTCAAATGCTGTGAGGTGTTCCACCAATTTTTGCGACCACCACGGCAGACAATATCATATCTGTGACAGTTTCTGCACGAGCCAGAAGAGCAGCCAAGTGTGGCTTGAATGATGTCCGGCATACGTCTATAGCTATAACTCTTGTGTCACTGCCGTGGAGTGTGTGGACACTAATGTAGATCTTCTGGCATCTTGTTTTCACATCTTTCGCAATCATTCTTCTGTTTTCTGCTCGCCTTGCAGCAGTTTCTCCTGGAAACATCCTGGGGGAGAATGATGCTTTCATGATATGACGAAATTGCGTTTGAGACAGATGCGTCGCGTCGGATTGTCTCTGTGTCTCCATACCTGCTGGCATTGCATCCTGTAAACCACGCGATGCTAACGCATCACCGTCTGAAGCAACATACCTGATTGCGACGTCATCTTGTGCCAAACTGTCGCCAATCTTTTTCCAAATTCTGTACTCGGACAGCGGATCTGTTGCTTACACATTGGCCGGGAAACCAGCATGGCCAGGACACGTGACATTGATACCCTTGTTCCGAAGTGAAGATCCTAATTTACACAGCTTGTCCATCCAGAAAGCTATGATTTCCTTTTCACCGGTTTGCCAACTGATTGCAGTTCCCAAAGCCTGTGACGCATTCTGCCCACAACAGCTGTAACTGTTTTGTGGAGTTGTACCGAACATCGACGCTTATATTAATCGGAGCATCTTCTGGCAGACCACGCAGAGTGTTAGTCTCTTTTGTTTTCCGTCTTATCCTGTGTAAGTCGTCCATGGTTGCTTGTGCGGTGACAGTTGCGACCTTGTTTGCAGTTCTCTGTAATCCCGTGTGACTAGATGGTGGTGTGTCCATTGCAGCTAGAATGTGACGGATCTTTGTGGTCCCTATTGTCGAATCCTGGAGACCGACGTGAAGTGCAACGTTAGTTATAGCAGCTCGCTGACCACAACGTCCGGTGTCGACCTCAGGGTACAGTAACTACAGGCGCGATCGAATGATAGTCAAAATGTGCACATCGAAATTGTGGAAAAGTGCACATCTTCTTGCTGGCGTGCTCAATGTAACATTCATTCCACATCTGAGCACTCTTTTCCATATTTAGCAGACGCATCTCGGAACCTCCTTGATTTTCGTCTGGTTGGAGGTAGCTGTCGGTCTGGCCGCAGTCATAGAATTTTGCTATTACCAGGCCTGCCGTCAGCATCGGGTACCGTTAACAGTTCACCTGAAGTTTCTTGTACGACTCTTGAAAAGTCAGCCATGCCGAATCGTGGCATCCATACCAGACTGTGAGGTGTTTCTGTTGATTCACCATGCATTGATTCAAAATATGGGTGGCCTTGTTGGAAACCGCGCCGATTTCTCCCCATTCCTCCAACAGGCGGTGTCTTCCTATCACTATGTTTGCTAAGTTTATCAGTCTCATTATTCCCAGTCTCCTTCATTGTGATAATGCAGAATAGTCCCAGCAAAATCACCGTTGAAACGGACAAACCGTTATTTGAAATCACAAACTTCTAATGAGTCTGAAAGTCCAAATCACAGTAACAGAACTTGGGTGTGATAAGGGGGGTCGGAAGAGAATCACATTAGTGAAGCCTCCATTTGGAAATCTATATCAGAAATGGACCAGTGACATTGCAGAAGGGTGATTAAACAATCTTTTTTTGTTTACTTCAGCTAATTAAACATGCATGAAGAGGTTGAGAGCGACCCTAGTGACATATTGGCAGAGTGACTACTGGGAATCCGCTCCTAGGCCCACGCTGCCAGGACATACAGTCACCTGACTTGATCAGTACTCAATCAGGCAAGTGCCACAGTGTAATCAATGTCTACTAATTGGGTTGTGTAATGCTATGCAATTGAACTCATTAAGACGTTGGCCTTTGAAGAATCCACACTTTAACGTCATATATCATGTATATTTACAGTTGTCTAATATTAGACAGCGTGGAAGGGTAGGCCAACAACACCAGCATGCAAAGTATAATGAAGCCAAGGTCCCCAGTTCCCAGCAGCAACAAGGAGGCGGATCGGGTCAACTACGTCTACGTGCAGGGGTGCTAAGAATTTCTGGGTCAAGAAGAGCCGCCGAGAGAAGGTAAGTAGACTGAAGATAGCAACATATAACGTAAGAACACTACTAAGAGATGAACAGATGCAAGAACTGGAGGAAGAACTTAGGGAAACCAAGTTGGTATGAGATGTGATTGGGATCGGAGAAGTCCGAAGAAGAGAGGAATGCTTCACTATCTTACAAAGCGGCCATCTACTATACCATTCCACAGCGAACAACGGCCAAGCAGGAGTAGGCTTTCTCATAAACAAGAAATAGAAAGACAATATAGCGAAGGTTAACAGCATCAGCCCCAGAGTAGCAGAATTTGCTCTATGCATAACAAAGCGCTACAAACTGAAGATAGTACAAGTATATGCACCAACAACAGCATACTCAGAAGAAGACACAAACAACTTCTACAACGACGTGGATGAGACCTTACAAAAGCCAACCCACTACACGATAGTGATGGGAGACTTCAATGCGCAAGTATGGAAACAAACAGACATTTCGGAAACGGCAACAAGCAAATTTGGCCTAGGTGGGAGAAACGAAAGAGGCAAAACCTTGATAGAATGGGCAACATAAAGAAAGTTCAAAATCATGAATACCATGTTCCAGAAGAAAGCAGGGATGAGATGGACATGGAAAAGATCAAATGGAGAACGAAACTGACTACATCCTGACAAACAGGCCAGACATGGTCACTGACGTAAATGTCATCAACCAAGTCAACATCGGAAGTGACCACAGAATGGTAATGAGCAACATCAAACTGGACGTCAAGGCTGAAACGAAGAAATTTATAAACAAGAGACCACCGAATGTAGATACCACACAAACCGGAAGAAAAAATATCGAATTCCAACTCGAACTGCGAAATCGATTAGAGACACTACAGGAACTAGACGACATAGACACCATCAGCGAAAACATCACTGAGATGATCCAACTAAGTGCGACAAGTGTAGCCAAAGCAATCAACAGATATGTAATGACGAGAATATCATCACTGACACGAGCACTAATGAAGAAACGACGAGAAATGGTGGATAACGACGACCGTAAAAACCAAATAGAGTACGCAGAAATATGCAAGACCATTAAAAAGAAATCAAAGGAGGACATCAGAAAGTACGAACAAGAGATCATACGACAAACGATTATGTCATCAAAGAGCTTGAACAAAGCAAGAAGAACACAGGTACTAGGCCGAGACAGACTGATTACACTTCTAGACAAGCAGGGTAGAGAAATACAAGACCAAGATATGATCATGGAACGAATAGAGGAATTCTACACCGAGCTATACGAGAGTGAACAGAGTACCATAATTCACACCAACCCGAAAGAAGAACCAGATATAACACCATGGGAGGTGGAAGCAGCGCTAAGAGATATGAAGAATGGGAAACATCAGGCAACGACCATGTAAACATTGAAACATTAAAAGCAGGAGAAGATACAATCTCGAAGACACTGGCTAAGCTGTATACTAAATGCTTATCAGAAAGACGAATACCCGCCGCTTGGAAGAACGCAAAGATGGTGATTATCTTCAAGAAGGGAAATAAGAAAGACTTAAAGAACTACAGACCGATATGTATATTATCAAACATCTACAAATTACTCACAAAGATACTAACGAATAGGCTAGAGAAGACACTCGACGAAAACCAACCACGAGAACAAGCAGGATTCAGAAGCAGGTACCGAACGACAGACCACATACACGCCGTAAACCAACTGAAAGAGAAATGCCGAGAATATAATATCCCGCTCTGCATCGCTTTCGTCGACTACAAACTCATGCAATACTGACCTCCCTTCAAGAACAGGGGATAGAAGATGTGTACATCGATCTCCTGAAAAACATCTACATTAACAGCTCGGTGACAGTCCACCTACACAAAAAGAGCAACAAGATCAACATCAAGAGAGGAGTACGACAGGGTGACACCATATCGCTCAAGTTGTTCACGGCAACACTCGAAAGAATATTCCGAAGACTGACCTGGGAAACCAGAGGCTTGTTGATAGACGGAGAATATCTCAGCCATCTTCGCTTCGCCGACGACATAGTCATATGCGCTACTACACCGCAAGAACTACAAAACATGCTGCAGGAGCTAGCTTATGAAAGTGAAAAACAAGGTCTAAGGATGAACATCTCGAAGACAAAAGTGATGCTAGAAAATGACACACCAATATACATATCAACACGACGCAGATAGAGAACGTTGAAAGCTACGTCTACCTGAGACAAAAACCAAGACAAGGAGATTCAAAGAAGGATCACCGCCGGCTGGACAGCTTTCGCCAAACACCGGGACATCTTGAAGGGTAACTTTGGAACCTGCTTGAAGAGACAAGTCTTAAATTCATGCGTCCTTCCAGCGATGGCATACGGCGCGGAAGCATGGGCACTCACCATCCAGGCAAAGAACAAGCTAGCAGCCGCACAAACAAAGATGGAAAGAAGTATGTTAAACATCACATATCGGGAGAGAAAAACAAACATCTGGGTAAGACAGAAGGCAAAGGTCATAGACGTGATAAAAAAAATCAGAAGATAAAAGTGGACCTGGGCAGGGCACATTAGCAGACTACGAGATAACCGATGGACATCGCATATCACAACCTGGAGATCTTACGAAGGGAAACGATCTAGAGGAAGACCAGCTAGACGATGGAGAGACGAACTAGACGAGTACTGGAAGGGCACCATCTGGCAGAGGATAGCGCAAGACAGGCAGATTTGGAATCGACATGCTGAGGCCTTCTCCTTCCGCACGGAACACAACGGCTGCACAGTGATGATGATGATGATGATGAATGGGGAAAAAGTAAAAAGTCAATATAAATGCAACATAACAACTGCCCGTACGTGATACGTTTTCAGAACACATACTGGACATTCTGGAAAATAGGGTTAGGTGTTAATATATGCCGGATGAGAAAGTATGTACAGTGTAGAGATATGTTAGATTAGAATATGTCCAACAGTAAAATGGTGCGTCATAAAGTTACTCATATTGTGCCCTGTCAAGTGGGGTGGCACGTTTGAAATGAGTATACAAAAAAACTTGTGGATGAATGACAAAAAATATTGCAAAGTGTTTGAGACATGAGTGCCTCTAAAATATTTTACATTATTTTCAATTTCTGTCTCAAAAATTGCCATGTCTATTTGGGCTCATGACACAGTTAGACTTCTTGTTTGGTTAAATAAATGCAATGTAATTTTTAGGAATAATTTTTTTTACAAAATTCACCTGCTGTGATATATGTGCATTTGAGTAGTCAGATTTCCAGGTGTGATTGTAGAAGCTGTTGACAGTAAAGTGGTGTATTTTAGCTGATTTTACTAAGCGGAAGGGTATTTGGCAGCAATTTGGCTAGTTGATCCTTTAGCCGGATTACTGCCTGCATCCATTCGTAAATATTGCCGGGTATCATGCATAGAGGCATTTTACGAGAGCTATAGATATTAGATTTTGACTAAACTCGATTAGCATGTCAGTGAGATGATAATAACAGCAGGTGAGAAGTTTAAGACATTTTGTAGGTCACGTTCTCTTATAATCAAACAAAACGTTAACATGGTTGCGGAAAACTAAACTGTTAGTTTTCCCATTGTGTCGGCGAACTCAGTATACAACTGCATGTTCACCAACTGCAAAAACGTTGAAATATTGGCGGCCATCTTGGATTGATGGTTACCATGACGACGGAATATAAAATGATATGGCTAATTTTACTTGGTGATTATAAAATAGTGACACGTGCATCGTGGCTTCGGTGACAGAACTAACTTCTTTATTCTCGTAATTACAGGAGAGTTCCAACATGTTTAAATCACTATAAACTATACGACAGGTGGCAGCATCAGACGGTGTTATGTTCATTACATCTCCCCAAACTGTATACCAATGTTTTGCAAATAAACAAAATATCGCCTGATATGTTAAAACTATACTCACTACAGTGTTGAAACTACATCACTGTTTACAGAAACTAGGCAGGTTTACACGAAAACCTTCAAACCGTTTGGGTACACTCTTAACCCTAGGTGGACGACTGGGTGGAGCATGCACGGAAGGGGAAAGACTCGTACTAGCCTCAGTTGAGTACGGAGATCCCACTGGATAACTTACTGGGACTATTGGGGGTACTACAGTAGGAGCTGGGTCAGGTTCGACTGGCCTGTATTGCAACGGCTCAATGTCAGTGCTGACTCTGCGAAAATGACTTGTGTTTCGCGCCTTGACCTCCTGGCCTCTTTGTGCTGTTACCATTGTACCTTTCCTGTCTATGACCTCGAAAGGCTCATGTTGGAATTTGGGCACTAGTTTCCCTTGTTGTGCCACATTCTTCAACAACGCTATCTCCGATACCAATGTCAGACTTGGTTATCTTTCGTCGTGCTTCCGCATATTCCTTCATCTTGTTCTTTGCCGCCCAATCCTTTTGACGGAGTGTTTCATCCATTTCTTCAGCATGGACCTGGGGTAGCTTCATCTTCAACGGTACACCATTCAAAACCGTTGCTGGTGGTAATCCTGTCGAGGTATGCGGGGTTGCCCTGTAGTTTCTAAGAAACCGGTACAACTCTCGTTTCCAGGGTTTACCTTCTACCTGTGCACATTTGCAGACTTTGCCTATGGTTCTCATGAACCTCTCGGCTACACCATTCGCCTCAGGCCAATATGGTGTTACTCTTTGGTGGAGAAAACCTAGGTTGACAGCAAACCTCTTAAACTCTTCACTTTGGAATGGAGTTCCATTGTCTGTTTTCAGGTTGTCGGGAGTACCTCTTGACGAGAATATCTTCTCGAAGACTGGAATAACTGTCTGAGCCGACAGGGATCTTATCACTTCGACTTCAGGGAATCTGGAGTACTCGTCCATGACAACAAGGAGGTAGTCACCTGTAGGTAATGGTCCATAAAAATATGCGGATAGATGAGACCATTTCCTTAACGGAAGATCAGACATGACCAATGGTTCTCTTGGCTTTGGATCATAAACCGCTTTGCACGCTACACATTCATCAAGTAGCTTAGTTACCATAGCGTCAATTCTGGGAAACCAGACTTTCTCTCTGAGGAGAGCCTTGGTCTTGTTTATCCCTTGATGCCCTTCGTGGGCCAGATGGATTACCCTGTGCTGTAGACTCGCTGGAACCGCAATACGGGTTCCTCTCAACACTAATCCATCTCGTGTTACAGTGAGTTCATTTCCAACTCTGCTGTACGATTGCATCGCTTCAAAGTCCACACCTGGATCTTGTCCATACTTTGTTTCAAGCATGTACCATTTTCCAGTTAACAGAAGATCTTTCACAGCACTGAGAGTTGGGTCTGCCAACGTTGCTTCTAAGACTTATGTACTACTCACTGCTTTTGGGATACTTTCCTCTGTGACTTCTGCCACAAGTTCTTCTCGAGAACTTCTGTCTGACACTTGCGGATGGCGAGATAAGTAATCCGACGGATTATCTTTACCCTGACGGTACTCGATAACTGGCTGTTATGGCAGTAGCCTCATAGCCCATCTTTCTAGTCTCAGGGGCAGCTTGGCGCCGGGATTTCCATACAACGTTACTAACGGCTTGTGGTCAGTTACCACTTTCACTGGCGCACCGTAGACATACACATGAAAGTATTCGCAGGCCCAGACAACTGCCAGCGCTTCTCTTTCTAGTTGACTCTTGTACCGCTGCTCAACTGGTTTTAGGGCTCTGCTCCCGTATGCAACTACTTGGGGCTTCTTGTCTTGGTATTGTACTAGCATCGCACCTAGCCCTACAGGGGATGCATCTACAATGATTTCTGTCTCCTTCTTCATGTCGAAGTAGGCAACGATTGGATACGTACCAAGGACACCCTTCAGCATCTCAAACGAGGACTGTTGTTCAAGCTCCCACTTGAACTCTTGCTTCTTGCATGTGAGCTTCCGTAGTGGTGCTGTTACTGTCGAGTAATTGGGAATAAACCTTGCGAGGTAGTTTGTCATTCCCAACAAACTCTGCACTTCTCCCACATTGACAGGCGGCTCCATTTCTAGGAGTACTTCTACTTTCTTCGGATCTGGTTCGATTCCGTTCTTTGAGAACATCATACCGTAGAATTCCATCTTTGGCTTTCGAAACGCACACTTGGCAAGATTTGCTGTGAGTCCATTCTCATCGAGCCTCTTCTGCACCTGATCCAAACTCTTGTCATGTTCGGCATACGCTTCCTCGTCGGTTTTGCCCTTACCGAACACAAATATGTCGTCGGACATATTGAAAGAACCGTCAATTCCTTCAATGACATTTTCAACAACATTCTGAAACACTTCGCTCGCACTCGAAATACCAAAATTAAGGCGTTTGTATCGCCACAAACCATATGAGTGGAGAATGTGGTGATATAGCGAGACTCCTCTGCAAGCATCAACTGATGATAGCCTGATCTTAGATCAATCTTGCTGAACACACGCGCATTGTTCAGTTTTTGAACAATGTCATCAACTGTAGGCGACGGGTGTCGCTCTCTCATGATTGCTTTGTTCGCCTGTCGCATATCGACACAGATACGAACCTCACCGGGCCTTTTGGGTTTCGGTACCACCACTATTGGGGACACCCATGGAGTTGGACCCTCTACCCTTTCGATCACATCATTCCTTTTCAACTCAAGCAGTTCCTTTGTAACCTTTTGACGTTCATGAAAAGGGATTCTTCTGTGGCGCTGAGCAACAGGGGGGATAGCTTCATTGATGTGAAGCTTTACCTCAAAGTTCTTTAACCTACCAATACCCTCAAATACCTTCGGGTATTTCTTCACTTCTGGGCACTCAGTATTTCCGACATTATGCACCACATGATCTGCAACCTGAATGAGTCTGAGTTTTTGACTCACATTTACACTGAGCAAACATCCAGTTTCCTTTCACTACATAGAAAACATCACTAGCAGTTTTCTTACCACACACAATAGTACTATGAAACTTTCCAATGGTTACTATACGTGTACCACCATATGCATTCTGTTTGTCATGACATGTTTCAAGACGAACACTCTTGAATTTGTTCTGAAACGTACTCTCATCAATTAGACTATACGATGCACCACTATCAGCTGTCATCATCACTGAACACTTTTCAAACTCGATTTTGAACTTCGGCGGTTTTGCTACAAAAGTGCTATTGTAAACACCATGTATACTACTTTCACAAACATCACCCTCAGTGTTTTCGGAAACATCATTTATACTATTTTCACAACCATCACTCTCCGTGCTTTCATCATTTACAGTCCCTACTGTAAATACGTAATCCTCAACCTCATCACTAACTTCACGAACTGATTTCTTCACAAACTGTTTGTTTGTGGTACTTTTCTGACCTTTCTTAGGAAAAAAATTAGCAAAATGGTTTCTTCCATGACACACAAAACACTGTTTACCAAATGCCGGGCAAGTTTCCTTGCCTCCTACTTGCGGAAAACCTTTCCCACAGTATCTACATTTTGTTACACCCTGTTGTGGTTTTCTACGTTTCGACTGTCCGAACTTGCGACCGATTGTCTTGGCATCTTGTTGGATGCCTGTCATGTCTTTTTCAATGTCCAAACTTTGGGCTTGCGCTAGCTCGTTATTTCGACCCGCTTCGATTATGTCGCCTAGCGTCAACGCATCGTTTGTCAGTCCTTGATTACGCAGTTTTGAGTCTGTGGTTGTCTGTATCACGTGTGATTTAATTTCACCGTTAATGTCGTTGAACTCGCAACTGGCCGCTGCCTGGCGGAGACGGGTATGGTAAGCATCAATTTTTTTGCCACTCTCTTGACGTATGCGTCTAAACACGGCACGTTCATACTCACGATTAACCTTCGGCTTGAAGTATGCTGTTAGCGCTGTTTTGGCCTGTTCATAAGTTGTCCCTCTGTTCGGCAAGTTGACAAAAATATCGAATATTTTACTGCCAACTGCATGCAACAACAGTGCTCTCTTCTGTCCTTCGTCAGTTACTGCGATGGCGGACATATAGTTCTCAAATCTGAGTAGCCACTTATCCCATTTGGGACCTAACGAGGCGTCACTATCGGAAAGTTCGCTTTCAAAAGGCTGTACGCACGGCACATTTAATGACGTTGCCATGACTGCATCCTGCACAAATCTACTCCATGCAGATACAGTCTACTGAATCACGACTGCTGGCTTGTTTACTAGTTGTACACAGTAAACAACCGACTGGATACGAATGTCACATGTTCGCAGTATGCGTGGTTCCCGCTCATTTTGCACACGTCACTGTCTGTGGTATGGTTCTCGTGGCTGACAATACGGCCAACGGATTAAAGTTGAACAACACGTTCATAACGGACTTAACACTAACCGTTTCTTCATATACGCATTTTACACACGTCTCTGTGCTGTGTGGTAGACGACACTACTCACACACTTGTCTTTTGGTTCTGTTTCGCGCATCTCTCGTCGCCAAATATAAAATAGTGACACGTACATCGTGGCTTCGGTGACAGAACTAACTTCTTTATTCTCGTAATTACAGGAGAGTTCCAACATGTTTAAATCACTATAAACTATACGACAGGTGGCAGCATCAGACGGTGTTTTGTTCATTACAGTGATCATGATGTTTTCCGAAAATTTTTAACATTCCTGTTCATAAATGCATTTTTGTTGCTCAAATCTTGACTTGAAGTGAGGTAATCCGTTGTCTTGCATATTCACTGGGAAAAAAAGTATTCAGTACTCACAGATGGTCAGGGCTGTAGAACTGAAATGGTTAAACAGATTCTGCATGTGCAGCCGTTAGGGCATCTAAGAATCATTTCGCGAATTGCCCTAGTGCAGTGTTTCTCAACCGGTGTGCTGTGGCGCACTGGATCTGATTCATCCCCCGCAAATTTAGTAACTGGTACTGGCAGTGAACATATATGGTAAACACTGAGCTGAAATACTCATTTAGGGTCTCGGCCATATGAAACCCATCAGATAAAACGTTTCCTGCACATTTATCAAGTGGTCCAACTTTATCTCGAACTTTCTGTTTACTACTTACATAAGCGTAGCAACTCTTATTTTTTATATAATTCGCCAATTTTTGCTGAAAACTTCGTTTGGATTTTCTAATTTCGGTTGTGATTGGGTTAAGGGCCTCTTTGTAGTTATTATAATCTTCCATGTTTGTAGTGTTTCTGTAAACTCTCCACATAATTTGTTTGTAAGCAATATTTCATATAGCTTCGATCTTTTGATAGGTGTTTCTTCCTAGATCGTTTCCCTTGCTTTTTTAGGGGAACAAATCTTTCAATAATGCCTTCAATTTCATATTTCAAATTGGTCCAACATTCTGTTGCTGTCTTGTTCTTCATTAAGGTAGTCCAATCTATGTATGCTAAATATTTTCTCGTCTGTTTATATTTGAAGTTTCTCTTCCGTTGCTCTTTACCATTATTCCCTGATTTTATTTTTGTATTAAAATGGATCTAATCATGATCACTAGATCCCAGAGGCTCATATACTTTCACATTATCAACTAATTCCTTCTGAGAAGAGAACACTAAATCCAACACATTCCCACCTCTAGTTGGTTCCAAAACATGTTGAATAAAAAAACAGTCCTGTGTAACAAGCAAAAACTGTTGGTCATTACCTCTAGCACTCTCTAATGATTTCCACTGAATATGTCGGTAATTAAAATCACCCATTATAACACATTCCCCTTTGCTAATCTCCTTTATAGCGTTGTGCAGGTTTACATCATCCTCGTGTCGTATGCCAGGACTACTATAAACTAGTCCTATTGTTAAAGTTGACTTTCTGGTAACTATGTTGCACCAAATAGCGTTCTCGTAATCTGCTTCACATTTCAGTCATTCTTCATATGTATATATATTCTTTAATATATAGAACTAGCTGAGGTACACGGCGTTGCCGGGGAAATAGGTAGACACCCCAAACCCATCCCAAATGTTTCCATGGTAACTGGTCACTGGCATAGTTGTTAGTACATATTTTTTTTAATTTCAATCTAAATCGCTCACCCGTCTAACTGACGTAACCAGCAACAGCGGATGCTGGGTTGAAATTTCAGCCAGATACATGCAAAACTAACGGAGATGTGGGTGCACAGACAAACAGAGAACGAACTGTTTTATAATATAGATATGTCGTATTCCTAGTTATCGAATATAACTTTTGACACTCACTTTTTATAATACACTAACTTGACTGGCGATAATTTCGACGCTGAATAATAAAATGACACATAGCTCCATCTGTAGGAAATATATGAAATGCGAAAGAGGGCGCTACTTTTAAGTCCAACGACAGGTAGACCTTGTGCATGTTGAGCGCTGAGGATTTTCAAACGTCAATAACTACATTCAGCGACATATTTGTAGATGGCATAATTATCTTTACGATGATATAGAAAAATATTAAATTCAGCGGCTGGAACTCCACGTACAGCCTTTTGAAATATTGAGCCCCCCAAATTATCCACCCCCCCTGAACGAATTTCGAAAATGTGTAAATCTACGAACCATCTCAATGGGCCTGCTAGATCACATGCAAAATGTCAGCCCGATACATGCAAAACTAACGGAGATGTGGGAACACAAACAAACAGAGAACGAACTGTTTTATAATATAGATGACCCCGCCTCCCCTTCTCTCTTGTCTGTCCTTTCTAAACATGACGTAACCTGTCATATTTATACTCATCCTCCATACACAACTTCTGTAACAGTGTGTTAATGACCATTCTTCTATAATCCTTGTAATACTGTCCCCTGCCACCCATTTTCGGCAGTATACCCGATAACACAATGTGTCCAAAGCGTGCCTCTTTCAGTGTGCGGACTACTCTCCTATACTTGCAAAAGATGGCCGTCGTACCTTCCTTCTCAGCATTATTGGTGCTCTCGTGCACAAGAATAGATCCG
Source organism: Paraescarpia echinospica (assembly GCA_020002185.1). Taxonomy (NCBI): domain Eukaryota; kingdom Metazoa; phylum Annelida; class Polychaeta; order Sabellida; family Siboglinidae; genus Paraescarpia; species Paraescarpia echinospica. The sequence continues at coordinate 14,083,084 of CM034534.1, forward strand.
CCGTAGCCGTTACCCATGACCTGATCTACTAGCTCTGTGACAGCCTCTATCTTCGCTCCTGGTAGATATACTGTCATCCCTCCCCTTTGTTTATTGTCTTGCCCAACTTCCTGATAATATAATCCCTCATGTGTACTCTCAGTTTCCTCCCTTTCCCATTAACTACTGCATATGCATAGCTCTTGTCTACCTTCTGTTGTAGTTCGTCAACACCGACCTGTTTACCTTTCTTTTGCTGAACACTCTGTCTTCTTCCGTCTGCTTTCTTCTCAATATTTTGTTTCACAGTCTTATCAACTTTCTCGGTGGTATCTACCTCTTGGTCACGTATATCGCAGTCGTTTCTCTCCTCATTCTCTACAGTCTGACCACATGGTGATATGTCCCCACTGGCCCGTTTATCTTTCCTCTGCCGAACACTTTTCTTCTTCTTCTCTCGTTCCTTCTGTTTTACAGTCTCACCAACTATCTCTCTAGCATCTCTCACCACATCACCTGTCCCCTTCATTTCCACTGTCATGTCACCTGATTTCCCTTCCTCGTTTGTGTTTCCCATCAACACCCTAACTATATCCTTTAAATCGTCTACTTCCTTCTTTAACCTTCTAACATGAGCACAACCCCGACATTCATTTTCTATTAATTTAGCCTCAGCCCAAGTCTTATTGCAGCCGGACATTGCAAAATCAATCAAACTGCCGCACGCGACACACACCAAATGTCGCGTTGCCTTTACTTTCCGTTTGCACGGCGCTATGCTAGCTAGAATTTACTATATTTCTGATATAGTCAACTATCTTTACACTATTCACTATGAAGTCTTTAAGAAGACTGTTTACTGTGCGCAAACGTTACACATTACTCTAGATTGCCTGGTTTATTTTGGTTATATCGCGCCATAGCGAATGCGCTGGACTCTAGCCACATTAACAAACTCGATTTACCCCAACGATCTACCGAAACCTGCCACTAACTTCCTCAAACACACTTTCTCTGACTACCGTTTAGCTACAGCCGTTTGTTAATATATGTCAATGGATAGTTTACGAATAATATTTATATAATAAAACTACTTATCTCTTCATTACTTCCATTTTTTTTATTTCTGCACCGATATCCACAATGATCCGAACCCACGATTTTCCCGCCAATACCCCAAGTGTACCGCTGTACTTTCAATATTAAAGGAAAAATAACATATTACTATGTATTTTAATCCAAGTTACCGTCGTATTATAAATTTCAGTTTCTGTTTGTGTCGACGGAGCAGCTGCGATGACGGGACATGCTGCGGGGTTTGTGGCAAATGTGCCATAAGTGTAACCCCGGAAATGGTAGCTAAGAAAATAAGGGCTATGAATGATACTAAATCACCTGGAGTGGATGGAATTCCACCCAAACTACTATTGGAAATTGTACAACAAATTATCATGCCGCTTGTAACAGTTTTCAACTTGTCATTGGAAGAGGGAGTGGTTCCTTTAGAATGGAAAGAAGCAAACTGTCACGGATTAGCGAGGTCTCCGTACACTAGATAGCTCATTCTAGTAGGGTTCTTATATATCAAGGTCAACGCATATGAGAAAGAACGGTTATCGTGAACAAGCAACAAAGAACGAGGAAAATTTAATAAACTTTATTACAAGATATTTTCCTTTTGGTAAATATCTCGATTAACAAAATAAACAGAATAAAGAAATCCCGTAACCAAATCTTAATAGAACATAATAAACAATAACACTGAATCTTTCGATTATCAAATTCCACTTCCTTTCTAAGGTGGATTATACCGCTACACGACCATACACTAGGCGCCAATTGTTATATAAGAATAACTCCCATAATATAAATACACAGTATAAGCTAGTCCTCGCGGACTCTCATTACAGCAATATGTTACAACACACACATATATTTATATATATGTGAATACTTCATGGGTAATAATACCTCAGTTCAAAACCCACAGATAACTACTAATGATAATACAGCAAATAATAGATACGTTCAATCAGAAAATAAACACTTATACTGGGCTAGTCCCATCTCGAATATATACGAACGTTTGTTGAAGTCAACATGCCGAGCTTGGAACACAATTAGAACGGTGTATCTCGGGCGCACGAGTGATGTTGCCGGGCACTTGACGATTGCCGTCGTACGCCGCGAATTCTCGAGTCGCGTCCGTTCAGTGATCGCACGGTCGCAAACGATTGCGAAGTCAGTTGAATACGTTCAACTGAAAGACGAAGCCGGGCAGTAGACGCTTACCGCTGGCCGCTACGAATTCGAACGAGAGGTCTTGTTTTGTCGCAAACGATCGAGAAGTCGGATGAACGGGTTCGCTCGAATGACGACGCCTGGCAGAATACGTTTACCGCCGGCCGCTACGAGTCGCATTCGGTCAAGCTTTCTGACGATATCGCTGTGAGACAGCTATTCGAGGATGGCCCGTGCTGGGTGAGCGCGTCGCGATTATCGCTCATCGACGCAAATACGTTGGAGCCGACCGGAACGTTGTCTCAAAGTACTGCTGACGTGGCGGCATGGTTTCTTCGAAGTTCGATCGATTAGTCACTCTGGACACTGAATATTACACACACACAAAAGCTTGGGAGCGTAACCCACGTTAACGATTCCCACCACGCTTTACGACTTTCCTTGCCATTCTCTTGGCAGCAGGGCAACCTGTCTAGTTCAACCCTGGATCTGTCCCAGTCCTTCGCCAGCGCCCAGATGGCGAAATGCGTACAACAAACGTTTATATAAGCAGACCTAATTACACATCATATGACAGGTTTCCATCATTTCTATTGGCTAATGCAATATACTAGTCAAACTAGGCACTGTGGAACACCCTCTCTACGATTACGGTGAAACCACCTGCTTGCCTAGAAACACTAGCAACAGAATACCACGCTTCACTGAGCGCATCTGCAACCGAGTTGCTGTAATTACGTAACTAAGGCGGTTGGTTAACAATATGTCTATCTACTGGCTTGACCTTCCTCATTTATAAAATTAAACCTCAGGAAAGTAGATTAAACATCCAGAAATAGCAGAAATGCTACACAAACATTACACCGTTATTTAAACAAATGTTTGAGAAACAAGTCAGAGAACTACATACCAGTGAGTTTAACATCGATGATTTGCAAATTATTAGACAGACTAATTAAAAATCACATGGTGGGTTTTCTTGTTAAACATAACTTGATAAACCCATCTCAACATGTGTTTCTAAAAGCGAGGTCAAGCTTAACAAATATGTATTTTGGGAAGATAAGCGGGCATTGAAAAAGTTGAAAACTGTTACAAGCGGCATAATAATTTGTTGTACAATTTCCAATAGTAGTTTGGGTGAAATTCCATCCACTCCAGGTGATTTATTATCATTCATAGCCCTTATTTTCTTAGCTACCATTTCCGGGGTTACACTTATGGCACATTTGCCACAAACCCCGCAGCATGTCCTGTAATCGCAGCTGCTCCGTCGACACAAACAGAAACTGAAATTTATAATACGACGGTAACTTGGATTAAAATACACAGTAATATGTTATTTTTCCTTTAATACTGAAAGTACAGCGGTACACTTGGGGTATTGGCGGGAAAATCGTGGGTTCGGATCATTGTGGATATCGGTGCAGAAATTTCAACAAAAAAAGGAAGTATTGAAGAGATAAGTATTTTTATTACATAAATATTATTCGTAAACTATCCACGGATATATATTAATAAACAGCTGTACCTAAACGGTAGTCAGAGAAAGTGTGTTTGAGGAAGTTAGTGGTTGGTTTCGGTAGATGATAGTTGGGGGAAATCGAGTTTATTAATGTGGCTAGTGTCCAGCGCATTCGCTATGGCGCGATATAACCAAAATAAACCAGGCAATCTAGAGTAATGTGTAACGTTTGCGCACACTAAACTGTCTCCTTAAGGACTACACAGTGAACAGTGTAAAGATAGTTGACTATATCAGAAATATAGTAAATTCTAGCTAGCATGGCGCCGTGCAAACGGAAAGTAAAGGCAACGCGACATTTGGTGTGTGTCGCGTGCAGCAGTTTGATTGATTTTGCAATGTCCGGCTGCGAAAAGACGTGGGCTAAATTAATAGAATTTGAATGTCGGGGTTGTGCTCACGTTAGAAGGTTAAAGAAGGAAGTAGACGATTTAAAGGATATAGTTAGGGTGTTGATGGGAAACACAAACGAGGAAGGGAAATCAGGTGACATGACAGTGGAAATGAAGGAGACAGGTGATGTGGTGAGAGATGCTAGAGAGATAGTTGGTAAGACTGTGAAACAGACGGAACAAGAGAAGAAGAAGAAGACAGAGGTGCGGAAGAAAAGTGCTCGGCAGAGGAAAGATAAACGGGCCAGTGGGGACAGATCACCATGTGGTCAGACTGTAGAGAATGAGGAGAGAAACGACTGCGATATACGTGACCAAGAGGTAGATACCACCGAGGCAGTTGATAAGACTGTGAAACAAAATACTGAGAAGAAAGCAGACGGAAGAAGACATAATGTTCAGCAAAAGAAAGGTAAACAGGTCGGTGTTGACGAGCTACAACAGAAGGTAGACAAGAGCTATGCATATGCAGTAGTTAATGGGAAAGAGAGGACACTGAGAGTACACATGGGGGATTATATTATCAGGAACTTGGACAAGACAATAAACAGGGGGGATATGACAGTATATCTACCAGGAGCGAAGGTAGAGGCTGTCACAGAGCTAGTAGATCAGGTCATGGGTAACGGCTACGGGGGATCTATTCTTGTGCACGAGAGCACCAATAATGCTGAGAAGGAAGGTACGACGGCCATCTTTTGCAAGTATAGGAGAGTAGTCCGCACACTGAAAGAGACACGCATTGGAAAAATTGTGTTATCGGGTATATTGCCGAAAATGGGTGGCAGGGGACAGTATTACAAGGATCGTAGAAGAATGGTCATTAACACACTGTGACAGAAGTTGTGTATGGAGGATGATTATACATATGACAGGTTATGTCATGTTTAGAAAGGACAGACAAGAGAGAAGGGGAGGCGGGGTCATCTATATTATAAAACAGTTCGTTCTATGTTTGTTTGTGTCCCCAAATCTTCGTCAGTTTTGCATGTATCGGGCTGACAATTTGCATGTGATCTAGCAGGCCCATTGAGATGGTTCGTAGATTTACACATTTTCGAAATTCGTTCAGGGGGGTGGATAATTTGGGGGGCTCAATATTTCAAAAGGCTGTACGTGGAGTTCCAGCCGCTGAATTAAAAATGTTTAATATCATCGTAAAGATAATATGCCATCTACAAATATGTCGCTGAATGTAGTTATTGACGTTTGAAAATCCTCAGCGCTCAACATGCACCAGGTCTACCTGTCGTTGGACTTAAAAGTAGCGCCCTCTTTCGCATTTCATATATTTCCTACAGATGGAGCTATGTGTCATTTTATTTTTCAGCGTCGAAATTATCGCCAGTCAAGTTAGTGTATTATAAAAAGTGAGTGTCAAAAGTTATATTCGATAACTAGGAATACGACATATCTATATTATAAAACAGTTCGTTCTCTGTTTGTCTGTGCACCCACATCTCCGTTAGTTTTGCATATATCTGGCTGAAATTTCAACCCAGCATCCGCTGTTGCTGGTTACGTCAGTTAGACGGGTGAGCGATTTAGATTGAAATTAAAAAAAATATGTACTAACAACTATGCCAGTGACCAGTTACCATGGAAACATTTGGGATGGGTTTGGAGTGTCTACCTATTTCCCCGGCAACGCCGGGTACCTCAGCTAGTTCTAGATATTAAAGAATATGAAGTACGACTGAAACGTGAAGCAGATTACGAGAACGCTATTTGGTGCAACATAGTTACCAGAAATTCAACGTTAACAATAGGACTAGTTTATAGTAGTCCTGGCATACGACAAGAGGATGATGTAAACCTGCACAACGCTATAAAGGAGATTAGCAAAGGGGAATGTGTTATAATGGGTGATTTTAATTACCGACATATTCATTAGAGAGTGCTGGAGGTGATGACCAACAGTTTTTGCTTGTTACACAGGACTTTTTTTACTCAACATGTTTTGGAACCAACCAGAGGTGGGAATGTGTTGGATTTAGTGTTCTCTTCTCAGACGGAATTAGTTGATAATGTGAAAGTATATGAGCCTCTGGGATCTAGTGATCATAATCAGATCCATTTTAATAAAATAATAAAATCAGGGAATAATGGTAAAGAGCAACGGAAGAGAAACTTCAACAAAGGCAAATATAAACAGACGAGAAAATATTTAGCATACATAGATTGGACTACCTTAATGAAGAACAAGACAGCAACAGAATGCTGGATCAATTTGAAAGATGAAATTGAGGGCATTATTGAAAGATTTGTTCCCCTAAAAAGCAAGGGAAACGATCTAGGAAGAAACACCTATCAAAAGATCGAAGCTATACGAAATATTGCTTACAAACAAATTATGTGGAGAGTTTACAGAAACACTGCAAATATAGAAGATTATAATAACTATAAAGAGGCCCTTAACCTAATCACAACCGAAATTAGAAAATCCAAACGAAGTTTTGAGCAAAAATTGCCGAATTATATAAAAAATGATAAGAATTTCTACGCATATGTAAAGAGTAAACAGAAAGTTCGAGATAAAGTTGGACCACTTGATATTTGCGCAGGAAACGTTTTATCTGATGGGTTTCATATGGCCGAGGCCCTAAATGAGTATTTCAGCTCAGTGTTTACCACATATGTTCACTGCCAGTACCTGTTACTAAATTTGAGGGGGATGAATCAGATCCAGTGTGCCACAGCTCACCGGTTGAGAAGCATTGCACTAGGGCAATTCGCGACATGATTCATAGATGCCCTAATGGCTGCACATGCAGAATCTGTTTAACCATTTCAGTACTACAGCCCTGACCATCTGTGCGTACTGAATACTGCATTCCCAGTGAATATGCAAGACAACGGACTACCTCACTTCAAGTCAAGATTTGAGCAACAAAAATGCATTTTGTGAACAGGAATGTTAAAGCAACTAAAATTAGCCATATCATTTTATATTCCGTAGTCATGGTAACCATCAATCCAAGATGGCCGCCAATATTTCAACGTTTTTGCAGTTGGTGAACATGCAGTTGTATACTGAGTTCGCCGACACAATGGGAAAACTAACAGTTTAGTTTTCCGCAACCATGTTAACGTTTTGTGTGATTATAAGAGAACGTGACCTACAAAATGTCTTAAACTTCTCACCTGCTGTTATTATCATCTCACTGACATGCAAATTGAGTTTAGTCAAAATCTAATATCAATAGCTCTCGTAAAATGCCTCTATGCATGATACCCGGCAATATTTATGAATGGATGCAGGCAGTAATCCGGCTAAAGGATCAACTAGCCAAATTGCTGCCAAATACCCTTCCGCTTAGTAAAATCAGTAAAATACACCACTTTACTGTCAACAGCTTCTACAATCACACCTGGCAATCTGACTACTCAAATGCACATATGTCACAGCAGGTGAATTTTTTAAAAACAATTATTTCTAAAAATTACACTGCATTTTTTTAACGAAACAGGAAATCAAACTGTGTCATGAGTCCAAATAGACATGGCAATTTTTGAGACAAAAATTGAAATTAATATAAAATATTTTAGGGGCACTCATATCTCAAACATTTTGCAATATTTTTTTGTCATTCATCCACAAGTTTTTTTGTATACACATTTTAAAAAATGCCACCCCACTTGACAGGGCACCATATGAGTAACTTTATGAGGCAACATTTTACTGTTGGACATATTCTAATCTAACATATCTCTACACTGTACACACTTTCTCATCCGGCATATATTAACACCTAACCCTATTTTCCAGAAAGTCCAGTATGTGTTCTGAAAACGTATCACGTACGGGCAGTTGTTATGTTGCATTTATATTGACTTTTTACTTTTTCCCCATTCATCATCATCATCATCATCATCACTGTGCAGCCGTTGTGTTCCGTGCGGAAGGAGAAGGCCTCAGCATGTCGATTCCAAATCTGCCTGTCTTGCGCTATCCTCTGCCAGATGGTGCCCTTCCAGTACTCGTCTAGTTCGTCTCTCCGTCGTCTAGCTGGTCTTCCTCTAGATCGTTTCCCGTCTTAAGGTCTCCAGGTTGTGATACGCGATGTCCATCGGTTATCTCGTAGTCTGCTAATGTGCCCTGCCCAGGTCCACTTTTGTCTTCTGATTTTTTTATCACGTCTATGACCTTTGCCTTCTGTCTTACCCAGATGTTTGTTTTTCTCTCCCGATATGTGATGTTTAACATACTTCTTTCCATCTTTGTCTGTGCGGCTGCTAGCTTGTTCTTTGCCTGGATGGTGAGTGCCCATGTTTCCGCGCCGTATGCCATCGAAGGAAGGACGCATGAATTGAAGACTTGTCTCTTCAAGCAGGTTCCAAAGTTACCTTTGAAGATGTCCCGGTGTTTGGCGAAAGCTGTCCAGCCGGCGGTGATCCTTCTTTGAATCTCCTTGTCTTGGTTTTTGTCTCTGATACTGTATCGCTGTCCCAGGTAGACGTAACTTTCAACGTTCTCTATCTGCGTCGTGTTGATATACATTGGTGTGTAATTTTCTAGCATCATTTTTGCCTTCGAGATGTTCATCCTTAGACCTTGTTTTTCACTTTTATCAGCTAGCTCCTGCAGCATGTTTTGTAGTTCTTGCGGTGTAGTAACGCATATGAGTATGTCGTCGGCGAAGCGAAGATGGCGAGATATTCTCCGTCTATCCTCAAGCCTCTGGTTTCCCAGGTCAGTCTTCGGAATATGCTTTCGAGTGTTGCCGTGAACAACTTGGGTGATATGGTGTCACCCTGTCGTACTCCTCTCTTGATGTTGATCTTGTTGCTCTTTTTGTGTAGGTGGACTGTCACCGAGCTGTTAGTGTAGATGTCTTTCAGGAGATCGATGTACGCATATTCTATCCCCTGTTCTTGAAGGGAGGTCAGTATTGCTTGAGTTTGTAGTCGACGAAAGCGATGCAGAGCGGGATATTATATTCTCGGCACTTCTCTTTCAGTTGGTTTACGGCGTGTATGTGGTCTGTCTTTCAGTACCTGCTTCTGAATCCTGCTTGTTCTCGTGGTTGGTTTTCGTCGAGTGTCTTCTCTAGCCTATTCGTTAGTATCTTTGTGAGTAATTTGTAGATGTTTGATAATAGACATATCGGTCTGTAGTTCTTTAAGTTTTTCTTAGTTCCCTTCTTGAAGATAATCACCATCTTTGCGTTCTTCCAAGCGGCGGGTATTCGTCTTTCTGATAAGCATTTAGTATACAGCTTAGCCAGTGTCTTCGAAATTGTATCTTCTCCTGCTTTTAATGTTTCAATGTTTACATGGTCGTTGCCTGATGTTTCCCATTCTTCTCGTCTGTGGATGTTGATCTTGTTGCTCTTTTTGTGTAGGTGGACTGTCACCGAGGTGTTAGTGTAGATGTCTTTCAGGAGATCGATGTACACATCTTCTATTCCCTGTTCTTGAAGAGAGGTCAGTATTGCTTGAGTTTGTAGTCGACGAAAGCGATGCAGAGCAGGATATTATATTCTCGGCACTTCTCTTTCAGTTGGTTTACAGCAATCACGTAGTTCGTATTGTGTAGAATCTGTAGATCGTATCACGAACCAACTCTCAAAGACTTCTTCTGTTCAGTGTTGAACAGGCCCGAGGACTGCGCTGATCTATTGCGGAAGGGTCACACGCAAAGTGGAGTGTACGACGTGTACATGCGCAAGACAGGACGGTACATTCAAGTCTACTGCGACATGGAGACAGACGGCAGTGGCTGGCTGGTAGGTATACGCCCAGAATAGTTTTCATCTCTGTAATGTTTACCATACAAAAGGAACTTCCTCAAAAGTCATCATCATCATCATCATCATTGTGCAGCTGTAGTATCCTGTGGTTGGGTGATGGCCTCAGCATGTCGTTTCCAAATCTGCATGTCTTGCGCTATCCTCTGCCAGATGGTGCCCTTC
>CM034534.1:14098135-14270333 GCA_020002185.1 Paraescarpia echinospica
TCGTTGGACGTGAATCCAACCAAATGATCGTCTCTTGACATGAAGGTATGTGATGTTTGGCACCTCATTGAATGAAGTCCTGTCAGGTGGTTGTCCTTACATGTTATTGACATAGTCGTTTTCGATCGTAGCAGTTTTCAAATTCGCTTGCTATGGTCGTGTGTTAAAAAGTTCCGAGTCCTACCGACTACCCAGTACTACCGACACTAAAAAGTTCCGAGTACTACCGACACTAAAAAGTTCCGAGTACTATCGACACTAAAAAGTTCCGAGTACTACCGACACTAAAAAGTTCCGAGTACTACCGACACTAAAAAGTTCCGAGTACTAACGACACTAAAAAGTTCCGAGTACTACCGACACTAAAAAGTTCCGAGTACTACCGACACTAAAAAGTTCCGAGTACTACCGACACTAAAAAGTTCCGAGTACTAACGACACTAAAAAGTTCCGAGTACTACCGACACTAAAACGTTCCGAGTACTACCGACACTAAAAAGTTCCGAGTACTACCGACAATAAAAAGTTCCGAGTACTACCGACACTAAAAAGTTCCGAGTACTACCGACACTAAAAAGTTCCGAGTACTACCGACACTAAAAAGTTCCGAGTACTACTGACACTAAAAAGTTCCGAGTACTATCGACACTAAAAAGTTCCGAGTACTATCGACACTAAAAAGGTCCGAGTACTAACGACACTAAAAAGTTCCGAGTACTACCGACACTAAAATCTCTCGTGTGACGTGGCATCCGTAGTCTCGTGACATATCTCGGTTAAGTCTAGAGGAATTGATGCAATAACACGTCTATTTTCCTGAAAAAGGAAGGAATTGATGCAATAACACGTTAAGATTAGTGTTTCGTTTGTCCAACTAGTTGATCTAAGTTCAATTCGTGACACGTGTTGGTCAAAGCATAGTGTTTCGTTTGTACAACTCGTGTCTCGTCGGTACTCTCGTGTGATGTGTCATCCGTAGTCTCGTGACATATCTCGGTCATAGTCTCGTCTCTTTTCTCGTCGGTACTCTCGTGTGACGTGTCATCCGTAGTCTCGTGTGATGTGCCATCCGTAGTCTCGTAGCATATCTCTTGTCTCGTCCGTACTCTCGTGTGATGTGACATCCGTAGTCTCGTGTGATGTGTCATCCGTAGTCTCGTAGCATATCTCTTGTCTCGTCCGTACTCTCGTGTGATGTGTCATCCGTAGTCTCGGTCATAGTCTCGTGACATATCTCTGCCATAGTCTCGTGACATATCTCGGTCATAGTCTCGTGACATATCTCGGACATAGTCTCGTCTCTTGTCTAACCGGTACTCTCGTGTGACGTGTCATCCAAAGTCTCGTGATATATCTCGGCCATAGTCTCGTGTGATGTGTCATCCGTAATCTCGTGACATATCTCGGTCATAGTTTCGTCTCTTGTCTCGTGTGACGTGTCATCCGAAGTCTCGTGCCATATCTCGGTCATAGTCTCGTGTGATGTGTCTAGTTGATCTAAGTTCAATTCGTTTGACACGTGTTAGTCAAAGTGTAGTGTTTCGTTTGCGTGACTAGTTGATCTGAGTTCAATTTGTGTCACGTGTTGGTCAAAGTGTAGTGTTTCGTTTGTACAACTCGTGTCTATAGACCGTACTCTCGTGTGACGTGTCATCCGAAGTCTCGTGTGGTGTGTCATCCGTAGTCTCGTGACATATCTCGGTCACAGTCTCGTCTCTTGTCTCGTCGGTACTCTCGTGTGACGTGTCATCCGAAGTCTCGTGCGATATATCGGTCATAGTCTCGTGTGATGTGCCTAGTTGATCTAAGTTCAATTCGTGACACGTGTTGGTCAAAGCATAGTGTTTCGTTTTCGTGACACGTGTTGGTCAAAGCATAGTGTTTCGTTAGTGCAACTAGTTGGTCTGAGTTCAATTCGTGACACGTGTTGGTCAAAGCATAGTGTTTCGTTTGTACAAATAGTTGATCTAAGTCCAATTCGTGACACGTGTTGGTCAAAGCATAGTGTTTCGTTTGCACAACTAGTTGGTCTGAGTTCAATGTTCGATTCGTTCAGCGTGTTGGTCAAAGCATAGTGTTTCGTTTGTGTGACTAGTTGATCTGAGTTCAATTTGTGACATGTGTTGGTCAAAGAATAGTGTTTCGTTTGTCCAACTAGTTGGTCTGAGTTCAATTCGTGCAGTGTAATCGGTTAAGTTTCTGTTTCGTTTACGCAACTAGTTGATCTGAGTTCGATTCGTGTCGTGTGTTGGTCAAAGCATAGTGTTTCGTTTGCACCACTAGTTGGTCTGAGTACATTAACATCTCTGTACTGAACTACACAGACATGAGTGGTTAACATATCTGTACTGAACTACACAGACATAAGTGGCTATCATCTCTACTGAACTACACAGACATAAGTGGCTATCATCTCTACTGAACTACACAGACATACTTGTGAAGTGTAAGACTATTAGTAAGGTTCCCAACATATGCTTTGCATTACACTATGAAAAAGACAAGATGAGGTTTGCACAGTTTATTCGTGAACAACACAAACGTATTTACATGTCACGCTCCATAACTGCAAGAACCATATGTTTCATAATGTTTCGCCACTGTTTCGAAACGAAGTATTGCAACCAACACTTGATACTACACATGGGTAGTGTCGTCTTGAGTGTTCAGCTTTGCACACCTTGGTTATGGAGCTAATTTTGACGCTAAGCCTAATCCTAACCCTAACCCTAACGCTGACCGAAATCCTAAGCTTAACCCTAACCCCAACCCTAATCCTAATGCTAACCCAAAAATTGTGACATTGGTCACGTGAGTAGAAGTTGTGACGTCTTCAGGAGCGGTCGTTGTTACATTGGTACCATCGATAGAAGTTGTCACATCGGTCGTATCGCCAGAAGTTCCGACATCGGCGGGAGCGGAAGTTGTCACATCGGCAGGGATGACAGCAGAGAGAGGCTGAAACAGGATACGGAGCCTAGTGTATCACCTCCACGCGAGTGACGTTAAAGTTTGTGTAAGTATCTCGTCGAGTTTTCTTTATGGTGAGAGACACACGAGTTCCCGTCAACGAGTTCAGTTTGTAAGTCTACATCGTTTCGTCCATACCAGCAAACGTCTCGGCATTCACGTCAAGGAGAGGAGCCATACACTGGTCGAATAAAGTCAGCCATATAGATCGACCCGTCGCTGTCTCGACAAAGCACATGCGCACCACGAAATGCACGTCAGAAGCAACGTAACCGTGTCGTTCGCATTGCAAATGTCCCCTATCGTCGGTAATCATACGTTTCTTGCAGTACCTGCACCCGATGTACAAGGGAGTGTGCTGGCGTACTCTATCGATGAGGAGCCCTCTGATCTTGATAACTGCGTCGGAGCTTACCGTTGCTTCTAGAGCCGAGATGTCCACGACGTCCACGACGTCTGGTTCCGACGACACGGAAGGACGGTTGATCACCGGCATGATGGGTCGGCTCGTCCTCGTCGCTCGAGTCTGCCGCATTGCGAGGTCGGTAGTAGGGTGTCTTCAACATGATGATGATGTTAACAGTGCTGTCGTCGTGATACGAATGACGGTCCGATTGGCAAAACACTGCGCTTATATAGTTAGAGAATGTGCCGAAAAGTCACGTGGGCGTGCCGAAAGCTCACGGATTGTAGAAAATTCAAAAGCACGGACTGCTGAGTAGAATGTACACAAGCGCGGACTGCTGAGTAGTTATTTAGTTCACCACTTATCTAACAGGGGTGCTTTCAGTTGATGATTATATATCCACCAGGTGTTTATGGACGAGAAAAAACAAGAGACACGAATATTTGCAGTACTCATATGTGGTTCGCTCACTTGGCCACTAGGGGATGATGTTTGTAGTTCGTGATGTACCCGTGAGGGGGCTCTATTGCACGCAAGCGTGCAAGAGACACGAATATTTGCAGTACTAGAACATTTAGTTTACAACTTGTCCACAAGATGACACCACTTGTATAATTAGTATCGAAAAATCCCGATAGGGGTCGCTGTTTTAATTAACCAACTATCCGCCAGGGGGAGCTATTTTGGTTTTGGCGGGAAATAATTAGTCCACCAACTATCCGCCAGATGGCGCTACTTTGATTTTGGCGGGAAATAATTAGTTCACAAACTATCCGCCAGGGGCGCTATGTAGTTTTGGAGGGAAACATTTTAGTTCACAAACTATCCGCTAGGTGCGCTGTTATAGTTTTGACGGGAAATATTTAGTTCACCAACTATCCGATAGGGGGCGCTATTTTAGTCCCGAAAAATTTCGATAGGGGCGTCACGTGACATTGACCTACATCCGGGTACTTGACCTTGACCTTTGACCTTGACATACATCCGGGTACTTGACCTACATCCGGGTACTTGACCTTGACCTACATCCGGGTACTTTGCTTTTGCTTCACTCCGAATCCAACTGCCTACGCTACTTAACCTCTATTACTACTGTGTGTGTGTGTGTGTGTGTGTGTGCGTGTTTTCGTGCGTGTGTGCGTGAGTGCATGCGTGTGCGTGCGTGTGGGCGTGCATGCGTGCGTGTAACATATTAAGTGTTGTGTGATGTGATAATCAGACAAAACATTTAGTACCGGTTGTTGCCTGCAGCGTCGCCAAGATGGTAGCGTTGATTTCTACCTTGACTGGACCTGCTACAAGGAAGGATTTGGCAACGTATCTGGCGAATTCTGGCTTGGTGGGTCAAACAGCACAAACACTATTTTGTTACATAGCGATGCGTTGTATTCGATACTGTTATGTCTCCAAATAAGCACAGTAGCGTAACAATTGTAACGATCATAATTATGTCACCACCACTATGGCACGTGACTTATAACTAGGCGTAGATATTATATACATCCTTCAATTCGAAATGTTTGACTCATCCTCACATTTGAGAGTAATTTCGCAAAAAAGGAAAACCTACCTAGTATTCACTACGATGTTTATTATTGTGTAATTAGCAGACAACGTGTAACATTATTTCTGAATCGACCAGTTTGAATTCGATTGGAAATTGTTCGACTATTAGTTATATAACTTGTGTCGGGAAGTTAAGCAGTTACAATCTCGTCGAAGTTCAACGGGTTTGAGTTATACTATAACTATGACTATATATATATATATATATATATATATATATATAACTTATAGCCTATCTCAGCCGAGCTCGAACTTACGGCCGGTTTTTTTACATGACAAGTTCGCCACTTTTATAGTCAGCTAAAAGGAGATTTAAAGCTGAATCTAGCCAGTGACAGAGTCCGATCGTGAGGATGTATTAGGGTAATGGACACAAATGGCGCACGTGTTTTGTTGTCTAGCGAAATGATGGACACGTTTATGGGTGGGCGATAAATGGGTTCGCGATGGGCAAACAAGCTGAGGAAGCAGCTTAAACATTGATTATGCAGGCACGCATACAATCACGCAAGCAACACGCGCACGCACGCTCACTCACACAATATTATTTTCAGACAATCATTATTTCCATTACTAATAGTTGTAACCAGGTATGACAACCTTGTTATTTTTACATTGCAGGCAACGACAATCTCCATGATATCACGTCGAGCAAACAATATGAACTAAGATTTGACATAGAAGACTTCAATAATGTCACAAAATACGCTAAATATACGTATTTGACTGTGGCATCTGAATGTGACAAATACAAAATTGCATTTGGAGCGTATAGCGGGATAGCAGGTAACACTTTTGTCTTCAGTTTGGTCTTATATATTATATTTATGTATAGCAAGAATGAAGCAAATGTATTGACCCGCCTTACAAATGTGTAAACTCGTCTGTTTGCATTCCGTTTGGACCTGCGCCTGTCTGTTTCCTACAAGGGCATCACGTTTGTTAACAACTGACGAAAGATGTCAGGTTTCATTTGATCAATGACAGCTCTCTCTCTCTCTCTCTCTCTCTCTCTCTCTCTCTCTCTCTCTCTCTCTCTCTCTCTCTCTCTCTGTCGTGACTTGCCCATGGTGAGGTATGATATGAAAATGTACATTGTTGTAGGAGACTCATTGGCGATCCACGCTGGACAGCAGTTCAGCACGAAAGACCGCGACAACGACATCGCCACTTATAGTTGCGCTCAATTGTACCGCGGGGCCTGGTGGTACGGATATTGTTTCGATATCAACATAAACGGGCTATACATTGGAAACAAACCAGATTCTCGTGCGCAAGGTGTTGCGTGGGAGCAATGGCGTGAATATTATTCGTTTAAAACAGTCGACATGAAACTGGGACGATTTATTGATGCTTAAGTAGTTCAACTGAAATTATAATCGTTTTCGTCGGAACATGCAGCATTTTAGTTTAAATTCTACATAGTTGTTTGGTTGATATCACCATGCCTACTAGCATTAACTGGTGTTACCTGTCAACATAAGTACTCAATGTGTGGCAAAATGTTATATTAATATCGACCTAACATCACGTTGATATTACACCCACGCATGCAACCAGCATGCATGTGCACACATCAAGACATTTGAAAATATTTGAGCTGTCTGTTATTCATGCACCGCATTTACAATGTACGTTCTTTAATAATTAAGATAGTTCTTTCCCTACGAATAGTTAATGTGCAAGCACGTATTACACCTATTCGGCCCCACAACTATTGATAATAAATCATTGTATTACCACCTCAATCAAGTAGTAGCAGGCTGCTGTGTAGCAAGTGGTAAGTTTGTATAGCACGTTGCTACGTAAGTGTAGCAGGCTCGTTTGTAGCACAAGTAATCTTAACAATTATAAAATGTACTTTAAAATCAACCAGCCAGTAAGAAAGGTCACGTGCTGACATATTTAAGTCTGCAGCAGTAACGTTCATTGCCGAACAGCCAGCTGGGTGGAGCACAACTGAACAAATCTTCAACCTGCCTCTTCCGGGTGAACAATACAACAAGACGAATATGGAACCTGTAATGTCCTGTTGCTCATAATAATCATGTTTCGTATCTATGATAAGCAATGTGATCTGTCCCCGTTCATTCTGATTACACACGCATGCGTAGACGGGACTTCCGAGAGTCTCATGGCATTCATGTTTGCGTGAGTCACTGACTATCGTATTCCTACACAATTAAATACGTTGATCCACACCAATATGATATTGGTATGTTTGTATAAACATTATATCTGGCGACGAGGATGAACTTTGGTACGTGATTACAGTGTCGTAACGCCACGAGCTAGCAATACAAACTGTTTCCTTGGCTCTACCTCCCGCGGTGCATGTCCACTGCGCCGATGTCATGGACTCGCTACCCCGTTTTGAAAAAAATAATTGTCTATGGGGAAGAGACAACAGCCGGCACCAGATGGCATAAATGGATAACCAAATTCGAAAGCCTCCTTTGTGTCCTTGACATTTTTGAAATTATGCCAGAGAAAAATCCCTCTTACTCCATTATGGGGAGATGATGTCTTCGAAATATATGACTCTATGACTGATGAACAAAAAAAGGGTTGGAGCAATGACTGAAGGAGAATCCTATTCCAAGAGAATATGCAGTGCTGGTGAAGTCCTTGGAAGAGTATTTCACTCCCAAAAAGAACATTTCTTATGAGACAAACATCCCAGAAACAAGGGGAGAGCATCGACTGTTTCCATACCCGTCTGAGAGGCATGGCAACGTCCAGAGAAGAGAGGAACAGCACTATCCGAGAACAGCAGCAGACTTGCCAGTCCCTGGAAATAGGAAAAGAGGGGACCAGCAAAAAGATGGAAAGACAATGTGAAGAAGGACATGGCGTTGATGAGGCTGAAAGAAGAAGACGTGCAAGACCGAAAAGGTGGCGACCACTCCTACACTCCCGGCAGACCCCGTGAGGAATAATGGCGACGGAAGAAGAAAGTAGACAGTCCAGGTCTCGCATGCATAGAGTAGGGTAGAGAGGACGACAGCTCTGTAGACATTCAGCCTGGTTGTGAGGTTCACTCCTCTGCGTTCCCACACTGACGAACGAAGTCTTCCGAAGGCCATACTGGCCTTAGCGATTCGGGCATTGGTTTCTTCATAGATGTGCACAATGCGAGAGAGTGCTCCCTAGGTAGGTGAACCAGCCTACTACTGTCAGCTTGTGGTTGTTCCCTGTCACAGTCGGCTGTCGGTAGGGCTTCCCTGGCATTGGTTGGTACAACACTTCAGTCTTCTTTGTATTGACGGTGAATCCGAAGTTGTCACAGGAGGTGGAGAGCAGATCCATACTGCGCTGCATGTCTGCTGCGTTTCGAGCATTCAGTGCACAGTTGTCAGCGAACAGGAACTCTCGAAGCCTGTCAACGTGGATCTTGGTCTTGGTCTGAAGGCGTCGCAAATTAAAGAGCTTGCCATCTGTTCGATACCTGATGTATATGCCTGGGTCACTGGCTTGGAATGCATCAGCAAGCATTGCTGAAAACATTATGCTGAGCAGGGTGGGCGCCAGCACGCAGCCTTGTTTTATTCCATTGGTGACAGGGAATGGAGCAGAGAACTCTCCGTCATCAATGACGTGAGCGTATATGCCGTCGTGGAATTGCCGTACTATCAGGATGAATTTGTGTGGGCATCCAAACTTGCTCATAATTTTTCAGAGTCCCTGATGACTGACAGTGTCGAAGGCCTTGGCAAAGTCGACAAAGGTAGTTTGACATAAAAAAAATCTCAAGGCATTGTAATCTAAACAGCCCAGTCTTCGGCTAACGCAGGAGTCTATGCTGGTATGTGCGTATGTTTATGTATAGTTAATGTAATGATAACTTGGTAGATTTGTTGATTGGTTGATGGGTGTGTGGAACCTGCACATATCCAGCCAAACTGTCTAGAGTCAGCTTCCTCACACTGGTGCAGGGAGATCAGTTTGAATAACTGTCATGTTATATTTTTTTTTTTTAAAGGCTGAGAAAAAAAGGATTTTTTAGCAACCTGCATTTGGATCATGTTCCATATATAAATATTGTTAGTAATAACTGATTTATTGATTAATGTGTTTCAATGTTTGACTGATTGGTGTGCGGAAGCTGTCCCTGTCCAGCCTCTCATTCGAGAGTCAACCGCGATCCGCACACTAGTCGGCTTTGAATTATGTTTGCTTACAAACATCCAAGGCTATTGCTTGGGTGTGTCGATTTTTCCTGTAACTCGTGGTTGTATAATTGTCCATATCGAACGTTGATCAGTTTATGGGTGCCCCCTGTCCTTCCTCACATTATTGAGTCAGTTTCCACACTGCAGGGCCTGTATAATTGAAGTGTGTGCGTGTGTGTGTGTGTGTAGTGTGCGTGTGTGTGTGGCGTGTGCGTGTGTGTGTGTTGCGAGGATAAGTAAATGGGACTTTCATTATGGGTGTCTGAGTAAATTCATGCGAATTGCTCGGGGATAAAGCGAGAAGACTATTCCATTTAAACGGCACCTAAGAGCTAAGAAATGTCCACTATTTTGTGATTTAGTTAGTAGGCCTGGAGGAGGGATGATCTAAACAATATTATTTTTTTAAATCAACAAAACCTTTGACTTGTTTAATAATTGGCCGTCCTTGTAGGGTTGGCAAACCAAAGGTGGATATTAAGTCAGCTGGATTTGTTTCATCCGTTATCATTTTTGAAAAATCTGCGGGGATTCCAAAGGGGTGATGCATGAATACTTGAGTTTTCACCGAATTAGCATATTATATATGTGTCTTGCTTGTTTAAATGTGGGTCTGCACAACACGGTACAATTGTACAACTTTCTTACTTTTACTTCGTTACTTCTATTTCTTTTATAACATATTTGCAAACGTACACTTACAAACAGACTTGCACACTTGGATACTTACACTTGCAAACAAATTCGCAAACAGACTTACAAAATCACAAACTTGCAAAGAAAAGAGAGGAATAGAGAGGAAAAAGGAATGGAAAGAAGAGAGGAAAATTTGCAAACTTACACTTACATACTTGCAAAGACACTTGCAAACTTTCAAATTCGCAAACTTACACTTACCACTTACAAACTTGCAAAAACACTTGCAAAGTCACAAACTTAAAACAACTTAAACTTGCAAACAAATTCGCAAACAGACTTGCAAACTTACAACATCGCAAACTTGCAAAGAAAAGAGAGGAAAAGAGAGGGAAAGGGAATGGAAAGAGAAGGGAACAGAGGAAAATTTGCTTACTTACATTTACACTGACAAACTTGCAAAGAAACTTGCAAAAACACTTGCAAAGTTACAAACTTACACATACAAACTAGGACACAAACTCGATACAGACTTGCAAAGTTTGAAACTTACACTTACAAACTTGTAAAGAAACTTGCAAACAGACTTTCAAAGTCGCAAACTTACACTTACAAATTTACAAACACACTTGCAAACTTACACTTACAAACACACTCGCAAAAAGACTTGCAAACTTAAATTTACAAACTTGCAAACAGACTTGGAAACTTGAAAACTTACACTTACAGACAAACTTGCAAACAAATTTGCAAACAGACTTGCAAACTTACGCTTACGAACTTGCAAATAAACTTGCAAATTCGCAAAATTACAATTACAAACTTGCAAACAAACTTACAAACAGACTTGCAAACTTACACTTACAAACAAATAAGCAAACAGATTTGCAAACTTGTCAAGTTGAAAAGTTACACTTACAAACAACTTGCAAACAGATTTGCAAACTTGGAAACTTACAAACAAACTTGCAACAGACTTGCAAACTTACACTTACAAATTTACAAACAAACTTGCAGACTTGCAAACTTACACTTACGAACTTGCAAACAAACTTGCAAACAGATTTGCAAACTTACACTAACAAAAAACTTACAAACACACTTACAAACAAACAAACAAGAAACATAATTTTGTGTTGGGTTCGTTACAGAGTAACAACTTTGTAATTAAGTTTTATGAAATAATTCTTAATTATTTAAATAATAAATATAAGTAGTTATTATATTAATAACAATGTTTTATCTTTAGTTTTTTTGTATAGACAATCTCAAACAGAACTGAATTATTTGTTACAGAGTGACTTGTCGTGCAGTGGCTAGTCGTGCACTGGCTAGTTGTGCAGTGGCTAGTCGTGCAGTGGCTAGTCGTGCACTGGCTAGTTGTGCAGTGGCTAGTCGTGCAGTGGCTAGTCGTGCAGTGGCTAGTCGTACAGTGGCTAGTCGTGCAGTGACTAGTCATGCTGTGGCAAGGGTTGTTATAAGATTACAGTAATTATGCAATTTCCAGTCAATGGATTTTATAATTACATTATGCCATGTAAGGGGATATATATATATACATACTGCTTTATCACGTTACCTTTGCTAATTAATTGCTTGTAACTCCTTTGCACAAAATGCTGTAATATTAATGAGAGCATAAATAATGATATATATATATATGTTTAATGTACACTGAATATTATCATGCCACTTAAGAGTTGTATCTAGCTATTGTTGAGTTTAGTAATTCCAGTTTTCACCAGTTGGAACTATAGTATATGCATATTTCCCACAAGTGGGTCATTCTATGTGAACGCAACCAATATTTCTGAAATGTGTTGCACTCATCTCTTCAATTTTTGAATGAATCGGATTGGTCGAAGTCTTTCGTAACATAAACAAGAATCCACAATTTTACTGTTCTTGCTCCAGTAGTTTTTGAGCTATGGCACTTAATAATTTTGCACATTTTGTGACCCCACGTTAAAAATAAAATTATTAATACTTCTTGAACTAATCAACCTGTGTCAACGAAACTATGTGCAGTTGTTCTGGTCTGAATGTCTTAATTATTGTCGGAAAATGGTAATTTTTAAAGCAATTATTAACTACCATATCTTCATATATATATATATATATATATTCATAATTAAGACAACCAGACCTCTCATGTTGTGCTGACTTGCACACTGGCATGCACAGATACGACGTATACAGAAGTTGGTTTTTGGATGTGTGTATTATGCTCACAACCAAGATCATTATTCTTACCAGATGGATGCACATTAATTAAAAACTGCTAGAGAAAGAACCTTTCAAAAAGTAAACTATGCACATTTCCTGAAAGGGCACACCATTCTCAATTATTTTATTCCAAATACATAATACACAGGTAACAGAATATAATTTTCTAACATTTACACAGAAACTATTGTAAGAGACGTATTGCAATGCATGGTAAATGCATGATAAAACATATTGTGGCTTTGACATTTGTTTTTGTTTATTTCGTTTTTTGTTTATTGAGTCCAATAGTCGTATACGTCGTTGCCCTTATTTGGTGTCGAGTCGTCAAGGTGATCCGCCATCTAGCTTGGCTATACACAATCGAATGTTGTGTATTGTTTACCATGGAACCGAAATGATACAGCAGCGTTTTGATTGATAGAGACATCTCTAACGCCTGACAGTAATACACGTTCTTAAGGTAGCAAGGCACTCCCAAAATATGATTTTTTTTAAACAAATCATTTTTTAGATATATATACATTTTGATACATTTTATTCATCTAAAGCTTATTTTAGGACAATTTTCATTCAAAACCAATTAAAAGGGGGTTATTTAGCTTAATTTTGGGAACAAAGTGTTTGTTTACTCTCCCTAGCAACGGATTTTGTCCTTGGATACATGCCCTAATATCTCATCAAATCTGTAAAACTGAGTGTCAATGAATTCAGAAATGTATATAGCATGTTTTGAAACTGACCAATCATGGGAAGTCTTACAAATGCACATGGTCTGAGCTACTTCCTATTGTAGATATCAAAGCTCAAGCAGCTGAAATTTTCTCAATTCGTTCCACTAATATCTTTCACCAAAGTGACCATCCGATATCATCATTATCATAAATGTGCTAGACTTGTATATTTCACAATTGAGCCATCATGGGATGCAAGCAAAATTCAGGGAAATACGTCAAAACAAAGGAGACTTAATTTATATGCAGCTAGCTGTACTTGGTAGCCTGTATCATGTTGCTAGTACAGCGGACGAGCCAAACCATAATATGTGTCCCTCTGGTGATGATACGTGGTGTGGCTACAACATTGATCCGGAAACTTACAGACATAAGCTTGACCTGCCTCAGTGCATTGTAGAGCTTCTGGAGCCAATATAATTATGATTATCTGAGTGCTCCAGGGCTCTTGTGTAAATGTTTACATGGCAAAACCCAGAATAATAATGAGTGTCTCAACAAGTTGATATGGGACAGATGTAGCAAAGGGGTGTTTGTAGGTAAACTTATACTTGAAGAGGCAGTGGCACAGTTTAATGAAGGAAATGTTGCTGTCTTAAGAGTTTTTGAACTCCTTGGACTGTCCCCAGGCTATTTCACTTTGAACTCTGCCCTTGCCAGTGATGTGAAGAGACTATACGGGGCCGGGCGAAAGTCGTCCGAGGTGGGAAGGGCGAAGCGAAAGCACATTCGGGCAGTAAAAAGGGCTTCAAAGACAAAACTGATAAAGTAGAAGGCAATGTGTATGAAACTGGAGCACACTGAGTATATTTCTGTGTGATAGGACCACTGCTGTGCTTTCATACATGTGAAATGAAGTGAAAGTACACTGAGTTTCAGTTTGAGTTTCATTTTTTTTCATTTTTCCAAAAAACAAATTTCACTTGAGAAATCCTTACTCGCTCATTTTTTGAGTTATCAATCTCATTTTTTGAACACAAGAACTTAATATATATCCCTAGGGAAAGATCTAGGGATGTTCTCTTAAAATAATTCTATGTGGTACGTTTATTGCTATGAATATATAATTAGCTGACGGAAATGACAAAAAATTGAAAAAAGACAATTAGTTTCCTCCAAAAAGTTTTCTCAAGATTTCCTCTGATCAGGACATGTGCCATTGTGTTATAAAGAACCTGTGAACATTGCAGAGTGATCACATAAAATGTTTTGGAGAAATCCTGTCTTAAAAATGGCTGATTTCATGGTTTTGGCGGCCATATTGGACACTAATTAACATAATTTATGCACGTTTTGCATTTATTAAAATGTGCATGTTATACCCTTCCAAATGGCATATAGGGTTGATTGATATATGTTGAAGGGAAAAAAAGTCCATTAGGAGTGCCTTGCTACCTTAAGGTGACCGACCAAATATGTGCACCTGAAAAACGAGTGGACTGTTCCCCTCGTTTGATTGCAGTAGAAGGTGACGCGCCTTCTGGCAGTTGTTGTGTACAGCCCGCCAAAAGTCGTTGCTATATCTATGATACGCAGCCATATGTCATGTAATCGCTATAATGGACTCATTAACTTCAGGTTTATATTTTCTCCGTTAAAATGCACGCACATATAAGTGGATGAGTCTTAATTGTTGGTCTTATGAGACACAGCGATTTGGATGCAGGGTTATAACAGATGTTAGTTCTTCAATTTCATCTTGAAAAACTTCAGTTGTTAAGGAAACTAAAAGAACGCGATTCAACACTCGAAATGTTTCGTTGTTGAATCATGTAGAAGAAACGTGCGAAGGCGCCGCGATTCGACTGCGACTGCTTGTTTATCATCATGTCTATTTCGGTAATTTTTCATTATATTAAAATTATTGGGTGGCTAACATTATATACCAACATCATAATTACGTCTAATTGGAGCGTATACATGTGTGGTGTGGTTTGGGTGTTTTCTGGGCCCCACATTGATTCCGCTTAGACAGAGTTAATTATTGGCATTCCCGTCGACAGATATGTACGAAACTTCTATGTTTGTAAGGGGAATTGCCTTTTTTGTCTATCTAGGTCGACGGCAATGCCCATTATCTTGTCTTTACCATTTACATTACTATAATTTACTACATGTAATTAAAGCTAGGGCATTGCCATTTTCCATCCACATTCTGTAACTTTCTTTCTCTACATAACCCTAACAATGCGCATATCAGATTCCAATACACATCACATCCTATAACTACACTATAGATGAGGCGAGGAGCAGTGAATAAAATAACCCATAAGAACGTTAGATTAAAAATTATAGCTGATTCAGTCGGATTTCGATAAATGTTTTAATAGCTAGCATCGCTTTCAGTACATGTTTACACTTACTATCAAGCACGTGGACCATTGTGACAGGGGTCAGACCAACAGCCAATGGGCGTCGAGGAGACATTTCACTATCTACTAGCTTGTTTGTCACGAGTAAGTGTACAGAGAAGTGGCGCCATCGCGTGGACTGCGGCACAATAACGTCCATGACATCTAGTTGGTACAGTAGCGACGCGTAGCGTTATTTATAGAGACAATTTCCTACCGTTCACGCACGTCTGTCCAAACCTACAGTCGATCACCTATCCCGAAAACTGAAAGCCACCATCCATCGGGACAATCAGCCTTGAATCAGCTGTTCTAGCATACCATCTGGGAAACTATGCCACCGGAAGAAACGTTATATGAAAAATAATACGAATAAAAAACCGTCTCGCTCCATACCATGACGTAAGGCATGAGGCAAGATGCCTCCATCTGGAGCAGTAACACGGTCCCTGACGTTCCCTTCACATTTTTTCGCCTTTCTGAATGTCGCTGGTATAATAAATAAATAAACAAATAAATAATAATAATTAATAATAATAAACTATTTGCATATATGGAAATATACTGAAATTAAGATACTTCGCCTCGGGGTACATTCCATGGAGTTCACATTTACATTATGACACCGGCGCATATGTTGTCTTTAGCATTGCCACTGCGATACGCGATGCCGATAATGTGATATAATAGATGTCACACTCAGTGTGAGGCACAGACAGTCATTATGACTGCAATGAATATGCATGTGCCCGCTGCTCTCGGCGGAGTCTCGCAGTTAATCAAAATCAAATACATTTGATATGAATAACACTGTCCTTCTATATTTAGTTCCACAATACCATACATTGGTCTATACCACCACAGTACTGCATACGAACTACTACAATAATAAAACAAGAATAGCTCTCAAGATGCATGTTGTAGTTTACAGGCAACTAAGCAACCGAACCTTCCGGCACAGCTTCCAACACGTGCTTCCGGGTGGGTCAAGGGCGCCGAAACACAGATGTAAACAAACATAATTTTTCGCTTTTGAAGCAGCACAAACCATCCGTTTGCAGCCGATAGGTGGAATAACATAATACAGCGCTATCGAAAGCAAACGATGTGTAACAACACGTTTTAAAAAGATTCCTAGTTTTTCCGCTATCCAGAGATTTTGTAACGGGCTCTGTGATTGGCGAAGGCCAAGCCAAGGAACAGGTATGCATTGATCCTGGTACGCACACTCACACGCACGCACACACGCACACAGGCACATTCACATGGATTGCGGCTTGACAGATTGAAATCATTTCGGTGGTCTCGACCAAATTCACTTAAAATTAACTTGTAAAGACTCCAGTTTGCCGCATACGAACAGAAGTGACGTGTAGGTGAGTTTGCTAAACGCTGCATATTTTCAGCCGTCAGAAGAAGCGTTTGTGGACGAGGTATTGACGATTTTGTAGGCGCTGTCATTCTGCCAATTTTTGCCGGGTGTCGTTTGGCTCGCTATTTTTAGAAGGTGGTTGCAATGGAAAGGAATTGCCCGAGTCAGTGCCAATAAATGTTCCAAGAAAACATTTGATGACTACGTAGACCAAATGTAACTGAAGAACATTTGACAATGTTTACAAACTGAACGACGTCAGTGAAATGTGCAGGGGTAAAACTACTCGAGTAGCTGTGAAAACAAAATGTAAAATATGAAGTGATATGATATTGTCATCGTGGAGAGCATTCCAGGCCCAGCCAGAGCAGTGTACGTAGCCCATCATATACTAAACCTAAGTGTAGGCCCCTACTCGAGCCATCGTTTTGTATATCAGTTTGTCAGTACTATGAGGTCTATGACTATGTGTAGTGATGTTTACCTGCAGTATTTTCTTTTTATTCATTGACTTTTGTCCTGCCTGCCATATCATATATATAGGATTAGTTATAACCCATCTTTTTGTTTCATCAATAAAAAATACATTCTTTTTGTATACCCTCAGTTAAATTTCTAGATTATCGCATTCAGTTTGTGCTTGCTTGGAATCATGAACTGTACGTGTAGTGTAGTGTAGTATAGTATAGTATAATTTCAGTTAACATTGATGATCATCATGCACCTGGTGCCATCTCCTAGCCATCAGAAGGTCGGCTGTCCAAGATCGTAACTCCTATTTTAGGCATAGTTCAATGCCCCACTTGCGACATTATTATTGGGATATTTCCCTCAAGTAAAGGCTTGGTTCCTTCTATGCATAAAACACACCCAGGAGCAGCCTTGCTTAAGGAATTGTTCCGACAAGAATTTTGCATTTTGGGGCCATTTTTGTCATGAACACTCATGAGCATTCATTTCCCCGGTACTTTAAACGGGTTGCAGTCATCCCTCTCTTAATGGAGTGCAGTGGTGCAGTGGCTAGAGCTTCAGACTTCCGACCAAGAGAACCCAGGGTCGAACCTTGGGCAAGTTCGTTCACTCTGCATTGCTCCAATTGAGTTGTATGAATGAGTACCTGGCTATAGACTGTGGTGGATATTTGTGTACAAATAGTCTTCGCGCATTAATTGTGTACAGCTGTTTACATACTTGCCGTCCATCCAAGACATGCTCAAAGTAATCTCATCAAGAATACTATATCTCAACAGGATAGCCCACTCGGCTCATATTGACCATGCTGCCAGCGAAAGTGGCGCCATCTACATAAATGCGTGCGAGGAGAGAAATGGCTCAGGTGCCAGTGTCATGGGTAGTGGGGAATATTTTGCTTGTTTGGCGCATGATCTGGTTGATAATTATGAACCATGTCCAAATTGTTTTGGTGCATCATATGGTCAGGCCTGGCCAATAAAGATATATGAATATTATTTAATAGAATGGCTAAAGGTATGACCCTTTTCCCCATACAGTTAACAAGGTTTTGCCATTAGGATTTTTCCTCAAATGAATAGTGTACGCAGGGTTTTTAGGGCGGAAATAAGTTGACATACTTATATAGTAGTTAATATGGTGGGTGAAGTGACTCCCACCCATATATGGTGAATTGAACATTATTAGCCAGTAGTAATTTAGTTAGTAGTCTTAATATTGTCATCAAGGATTGTCGCACTCAATACATTTGCGAATTATACCTATTTTGTGAAATTAGCAGTCAGTTGCCGGCTTGCTTGCTGTGATTATTTGACACTTGATTATGGGTGTTTACACAATTACTCGCAACGATTAATACAATTGCATGTCATTAAGTTGGCCTAATTCAATCTGTACTTGATTTGAGTTGTTTTTTCTGCATAAATATGCATGCTGCATATTATATAATAATATTTATCTTATAAGCACATCCAGGACTTTTGAAATGTTTTTATAAAGAAATAGTGCAATTTAAAAAAAAATTTTTTGAATATGTAGATTTTCATACCATCGCATTCATGTCTGTAATAAAGTAGTATTTTGAAATACAAAAAATTGTGGTTCAAATGTAGTTAAACGTGCCTACGTAAATCATAATTATATCGCACGCAGTAAAATTTAGAATACTATATTTATTAGGAGAGTGCATTAAATATAGTATCACTAATCGACCCCATTTATTGGCTGGTCCCACTTGTTGACATTTTTATCATTGGCTAGTGCGTAGGTGTGGGGGCTGCTTTCAAAGACGGTATTTTGGCAATTACTGTGGTCAATACAGTTGACAAACACACACCAGTGTCAATGAATCACACACAATTTACAAATATATTTTGGCAATGTTGTTAACACGAAATCTCCAGCCGAATGCACTACCACAAAAGTTACATGACCTCTTGCATTGGCGTAGGTTTACAGTGAAATATTCGCCACATTTTGCGAATATTTGTATTGTAACTGTTTCGAGAATACCACTTGCAAAAAATTCCAATTGAAGAATATGGTTTGAATGTGCATTAATCCAGACAGACCACTACTATATACAAACTGAGCAAAACAAGAGATGCAGGCCAATGTTGATCAAGCTGTTAAAACCAGCTGAACGGTGTTGCTAGCACACATTTACGTAGATGGCGCCACTTTTGCTGGATCATGCGAATGCCGGTCGATATGAACTGAGTGGACTATCATGTTGAGATATAGTATTCTTGATCTCATCTCAAACAAGTCTCCTTGGTGCGCAAACCACTTTACATAATTTTTACGTTCTATGTGGCTCTCATGTCAATCAAATTATTGATGAGAACCTGATAAAGATCTACAGATCACCAATTGCATTAGTCCACAACATGTGACACATTTAAGATATTTATTTTGTGCTTAAGATATTTTATATCCTCTGGCTTAGACGCCAGGTACACGCCTCTTAGTTGATGCCAAGCCACTGTACTCGACATCTCTCATTCTTTCTCTACTAAGTAATGTTATTGGAGTTGATCCCACACTGTCAGACTTTGGAACTTTCTCTACATTTCCCTTCAAGATGAATTCCTTGTTGTCTGATGATGTGACTAACCTGTTTTAAGTTGTGCTTTTGGATTTCGTGAAACAGCTTGTTTTGTCTACCCCAGCCCGCATAAGAACCTCCTTTAATGACTCGCTAATTTCAGCTTATACGTAACACACTCCACACACAATGTTGATGAAACAAATAAAAATGACACAATTACAATTTACCCATCCATCATATGACCTGTTGCCTAGCAACAAGATCCATTAACCTTTCAAAATGGATGCGGACATGTGCGGCTGACATTGGACGTTTCGTCATATTATATATTCTGGCTCCAAATGATTTTCTGTGTCAAAAACATATCTTGGAGGCAATTTTTAAAAAAGTGAGACCTGCATTATATGGAAGTTTGATTTAGCAGATATTATGTCATCCTTATAATGCACATGTACAAGTAACAACAATTTGATTTAGGTCACATGATACTTATGATTGTGACTTAGGAAAACACTGACATATTGGATCCGTTAATTGACTGAATATCAGCAGCGTCTCTTTATAATATGAACAGGTGTGCAAAGATACAGACCTTTGAAGTGAGGAACCAGGATGTTATGTCTGACGTGTCTGTTAAAGTGAGGTTGTCTGTTCTGTTACATAGAACCATCCTCTCATGCAATGGGGGTCATTATTAGCAGGAAGTTCACACAATTAGGTCTTGATTGTGTGTGTGTGAATGTACCAAACATTGATCAGCAAGTAGGGCCAGTTAGTGGTTTATTGTCTCTGCAATACTGAAAATAACAAGGTTTTTTAAATATTTATGTTTTGTTTACAATTTGAACATTTTGCGGGCGCAAGGCTGAAATTGGGAATAATGTCTTGGGCTTATTAAATGCAATTTCACTGCCAGTATACATAAAAAAAAATTACTCCATTATCTAAGTACTACTACCACCCTAGCTTGAGAAGGCGATTTTAGGTAACGGAACAAACCAGTCTGAGTACCAGTTGTCATATTCAGTGCAAAATGAGTGGCGGGAATGTTCGAGTATTTTCACGAGTTCTCAATTAATTTTGCAGTTACAGTATATTGTAACCAAAATACACATCAAACTGAAAATATCAGTCCATCTCCTTTTAAATGGAACTTTTAAATGGAGATCTCTGCTGGCTAGTTCTGCCCGGATCCTCGTTGTCTCTCACTGCCTGAGCAGCATGCAATGTTTACAAGTTCAAAAAGGTGAAGTTACAGTTATATCTATAGCTATACGGAGGAGTGCCTGGTACTTCATCTACCAAGGCACTTGTCAATTCCCCAAGATAGACCAACTTATTCTTCAGCATATCAGAAAAATGTTCAGCTATGTTGCAGTTAGCAGACAAAAGCTTTGATGACATATTCGCATCACTGCCTG
Organism: Paraescarpia echinospica; assembly: GCA_020002185.1. Classification (NCBI taxonomy): domain Eukaryota; kingdom Metazoa; phylum Annelida; class Polychaeta; order Sabellida; family Siboglinidae; genus Paraescarpia; species Paraescarpia echinospica. Next base: position 14,119,012 of record CM034534.1, read on the forward strand.
TAAGCAGGTCCTCGTGTACACAGCTGAGTGAATTGTGTCCACTAAGCCTTGAACCATTGTGCTCAAGAAGATGAGACTCAGTCCACACCTGTGTTGATATTGAGGTTGGTTACCTTGTCAAGACTGGGTTTACCTTTGACATTACTAGCATTATGTAGAGTGCTAATTGGAGACACATCCTTGCGAACAAATGGTAACATTTGTTATCACTCGCGGTGTCTCTCCTACACAGATATGGGGGTGAACTTTATCCTGATCCTGTCATATTTTGATGACGGAATATTCACAGACAAGTCTACAATGTTCAGCACTGGTGAAGTGTATTTTTGAAGTGGTGAATTCCACGAACTATCTGTAATTTATTTAAGTTATAAATTATCACATATTATTTATCACATTATTTGTCACATGTATGGTTGGTCCTGTTCTGAGCTTCATGTATGAAAACTACACATCTGCAATTAATTCCAATAACCACAAGTGTTATGTACGATCCAACTATATTCCACTTTCAGAGAAAAATGTTTGCCGCTGTTAATGAATGTAGCAACAATTTATCATCTTATTTTACTGTGCATTGCATGTGTAAGTACTTCATGAATACCCATACTGAAGTAGATTCACTGTGTATGTAACATCCATAATTTATAATTTGGCCTAGATACTGTGTGGCGTTTAGTTAAATTTTTTTAGTGTACACTACTAGCTTATATGCACTCATGAGAAAACAAACAAACAGCATCAGATGTCACCACTATAGTAATTTTTTATCTTCTTTATCGCATCCACGGTGCTCTGATGGGAGAGTTGCTCACGACTCAATTCACCCAGTTTTAATCTTTCTCCGAAGGTGAAAAGCATATCGGGTATGCGTAAGTAAATAACCAATTTAGTGCCTTTCTGTATTTTTAAATACATCACAAATCGGTAGATCTATCCGGTGAAGAGAATGGGCATAGCAAGAGTTGAGTGTACACAAGTCTTGGGGCGAGATGCAACCATACAGTTGCAACATCAATATACATTTTTTTTGGTTCAAATATCGGTTCTAAATGAAAACAATTGCACAAGTGCATACAATGGTTTAAATCATCTGCTGGATGTTTAATATGATTGCATCCTCGTGTTAGAATCATGTAGACAATTCACTTTGATCAGTGTATTCGTTCCTCGTTGCAACATGAATATTTGTTACGGTGAATATTTCATCTCACACAGGCGCTACCTTGGGCTCTGTAACATTGCAGTTAGTACCACTAGATGGCACTGCAGTCCCAGCAGGCAGATTTTATTTCATCACAGCTGCATACGTCAGTGTTGATTCCAACACAGACTATGGTAAGCATTCAGTCATGTTGCAATGAGTGCAAAAGTTGCTCGAATATACAGTTGAACCTCGCTTTACGGTCCCCTCGGTAATACAGCCACCTTGAAATTAAGGTCACTAGGATAATCCAAAATTATTTCTGCAGCAGTTCTTAAAGTATCTAGGAAATTAGTTTTGCTAATATGGTCACCTCGCTATTCAGGTCACTTTAACCCAGTCCTGAATGTGACCTTAGTGGCAAGATTCAACTGTATCTATATTATAAAACAGTTCGTTCTCATGTGTGTCCCCACATCTCCGTCAGTTTTGCATGTATCGGGCTGAAATTGTGCACGTGATCTACCGGGCCCATTGAGATGGTTCGTAGATTTATACATTTTAAAAATTCGTCCGGGGTGGTGGAGAACTTGGGGCGACTCAATATTTCAAAAGGCTATACTATATATAGTTCCAGCCATGGAATTTAATGTTTTTCTATATCATCGTAAAGATAATTGTGCCATCTAAAAATATGTCGCTGGATGTATGCAGAAATTTTAAATAGTTTTTAATTTATTGACGTTTGAAAATCCTCTGCGCTTAACATCCACCAGGTCTACATGTCGCTGGTCACGTAAGCATTTCGCCTCGTCAGCCCTGTGAGCGCGTGCTGCTTCTGGCAAACAACACACTGCAACAATTCCATGGAGTTCCAGCCACGGAATTGAATGTTTTTCTATAATATCATTGTACAGGTAATTATTCCATGTACATATGTGTCACTGAGTGTGTGCAGACAAAACTGTATATTATTTTTATGTTAACGTTACAAAATCCCGGACGCGTAACTCTGCTGCCTGTTGCAGGTGATCGCGTGCGATTTCTGGCAAAAGGTTGTCCTAACAACTAGGCTAGTGACCAGTTACAATTTATTAATGCGGGTAGGCTGGAAACATGTGGGATGGCTTTGGGTGTCTGGAACTCAAATGTTGGGCATTTGAGGTTTGGTCTATTTTCAGTGTTCATAATTATGTCAACGGTACTTTTTTTAGATTTCAATTTTCAATGCAAATGATTTGAGGATGTATACGTATATTCCTGGGCAACCCAGCTAGTACCATATGATTCCACCACAAGAATATCATCACTGCCTCATGTATACAACATAGTGAATTAAGGTAGTATTTGTTTATGTAATTTAGGGGACGTGTTACACACGAGGAAACATGTTTGGATTCTCGATCTCAGGCGAATAGCTTCCTTGTTCACTTGCAGTCTGAGGTTTTGCTTTGGGTGGCAATCTAGTCCAATCTCATCCAATATCTCAGTTCTGTCCCACGCAGTGTGACTTCACTGCTGTATCATAAACCAGGTCTGCCTGTGGCGTCTTTCATTTCCGGGTCTGCAAACCAGAGACACCAGAGGGGGGACATTGATCCCTGAACATTGTCAAGTTGGGTATCATTCGACCATGGGAGCAAGGTGCTAACTCCTGTTGAGTTAGTCTGGACATGGTTCACTGGTGATCCTTCTATAGTCTGCCCTGCAGATGCTGAATTTGAGACAACACACCCCTTTAGGATGTTTTTATTGTGAAACCAGATAAAAGGGAAATTAGCGTGTTGTAAACAGTTACACCTGTCGACTGAGTAGGATTGCAAGAGGCTTTTTGGCAGTGTAGGCACCTATCAGTGGGGGGTTGGGTCTGCTACATGTATCTAGACAAAACCCCAAACTGTGAAACAATCGCAGAAAATGTGTTTGAGTGTTAACAGTACATGAACAATTGATTTTTGTCCATCTAATGTATAGCATGAACCCTAAAACGGTAATTAAGAACCCATAATCAATGGGTAATTAAACAAATTTATAATTTTCTTCCAAATGGTCGAAGATTAATCCCTGATAGTTTGGCATGTATATTTCAAACACTGATTTATATCCTTTGTTGTCACTCAATGGTTATGCGATTGTGTTTAATGTATACGTTATTTGGTGATAACGGTCCACTTGAAATGTTAGACATTTCTGTCGAAATGTTAGACATTTCTGTCACTGGTCAGTTGTGGAACATGGTGGCACAATGGTTAGAGCATCACACTTTCAGTTTCAGTATAGAAATTCTTGGTTACAATTTTCTTGCTGCTGTTTCATACCTTGGGCAAGTTTGTTCATTTCACATTGCTCCAGTTCACTTAGTCTTTGTGCAGTGATTGCAATGTAGCAGAATGCTTCCCAGATAAGTCAAGATTGTGTTCGAATGAACAGGCCAGCCAGGGAGTGAAGTGTAATGTATTTTGACTGGAAACTGTCAACACAGGATATGACATCTGGACACATTCACCGGCGTGTCACAGAACTACCTGGTAGTGTCCTTGGTGATATGGCTACTTTGCATATTGAAATATCTTCTTAAATTTAACAATGGAGTCTGTTTAACGATGGATTTTCCTAATTATGCTAGTGAAATGGTCCCCAGATCTGCAAGTGTGATGGGGGTGGGGGGCAGAAGATACATACCATGTCCCCTTGAGGTGAACATACTGTACATCAGCAGTGAGAAGGCAGCGACAGTAAAAGGCAGGACATAAATGCCAGGACTTATTAGTGCATTGTGAGTCTTGTACATTCCACCTGAACAGCTGAGGCCTGTTGCAAGATCCTATTGCAGACTGGCCTGAGGCCATAAGACACTCTGTCATTCTACCATTCTCTGGTCAAGACTAGGGCAGGTTGGTCTTCATGGTGGTAATTTTATACCAACAGGCAGCAATTACAGTTATTTATTCTAGTCATAGACCAGAGTTGAAAGTATTTGAAACAGTATAAGTAGATACATGTATGTGACAAGTGTTAGGGCAAATTACGATAAACGTTAAAGGAGGGAACATTTCTGAATAGGCTAAATTTCAGAACCAAAATCTACATTAAGTTGTTAAAGATTTCAGTCCATGGTCTTTACTATTAATGGTTGTACCAGTCGCTTTGTTTTTGTATTCTTAAGATATTTCAACATTATGTTTTCATTTAGTCAGTCTACAAAGAACGAAGCATAGATGCGAGATTTCATCAAAATATATATTTCATTTTGTGAACAATACTTAAATGTTTAATCTTTCCTCAAGATGGTCTGGCAGGCTTTATGGCGTAACATATATTCTATCGAAATAAGCTTTAGTAAATACATTTCATGCCTAATAGTTATCACCTAACCGTGTAACGTTAGAGGAATATCTGATTTGTAGAGTCTGCCTGCAATAGCATTATTACTGTGCATCAGTATGATGAAAGAGAATGAAGCTGGTTATCGGAGATGGATTCGAACAAAAACAAGGCTATAAGTATTACCGCCCCTGGGAAACTCATTTTTCATTATTAGTCTGCCATTTTTATTGTCCTGCGAAATCAATGACTGTCTACATAGAGTGCTGCTCAAAATAACTTCCAAGCTCCATTCAGTTATGTGGCAGGTGCATACATAAAGTGTGTCATCCTTGTGAAAGCCTCACTTAGTATGACATGTAGCAATCTAGATAATGCCAAAGACCTTTTTTGTTGTAACAAAACTTGTTATGTAAGTAGGATAATAACTTATATAAATAATAAACTTCTGTTTTGTCTATGCCCTGAGGAATTTAAGCCTGGAGGTACAACAAATCGGAATCATTAAGCATAAGTAAAATGACTCTACATGGTTATCCGGTGGACAAGTGAAAATTTACATTAAATAGTGATGCATGCAACATTGCAAACTTTTTATTTGAGGAAATTCAAAAAGTAATTGAAGTTCGCTATCAATTGCGCGCGTTGCAATTTTGTTAGTGTGTCGGTGTCTTGTCGTTCCTCCACCAGTGTGTTGTACGTCAGTGTTCGACTGCCGAGTTTAGTGCCTGCGTTAACAGGGTCATCCGCTGAGCGCACCGACCTAGCTCTGTCATATGCGCAGGACAGACTCGGCATCAGCCATCGTTGATCGAGGCTGTATTTCACAAAATCGTTCAGTTTGGCTGACGTACAACTTGCTTCCACTCATGGATCATATTTGATGAATTTTGGAAATAGTAGACTTTGTATCGCTACCTGTTATTTGAATAATTTTATAGTTTTAACCATTATTATGCCTAACCCACATGGACTCGGCAGTCTTCCAAAACCAAGTCATCGAATGTTAGCCGATCCAGATCGGTGACAATTTTCAAAACTTGTAACTGGCTCTCCGCTAAATTTATGGTGGTTGTTGATAAATAGAATATTAATGGAATTTCAGAAGTGTTGCTGTATGTATGTAACATTTAGTTTAACCATCAATTGCAGGTTTTCGAAGTCGAATTATACAAGATGCTCTGCCGGGGACGGAGTGCCAACCACTGTTTACATGTCGGCTTCCGCCAACTTCGGCGGTCTGCGCGGCAGGAACGTTACGAAATTATATTCCGCCTGGTAAATGTAATTCGGGCACCGTTAAAACTTTTTTATTATCATTGAAATGGTAATATAACATTTAGGAAAAATATGCGTTTGTTTGCTGATGATCAATTGAGTATTATCTTCGTTTGTAAAATACAGAACTTTGTTAATATTGAAGTTCATAGACTGATAGGGGTTGAACAAAATAATATCAGATTATATAGATTATTATGATTTTTGTGACAACATTTCCTGGCTTTGCATTGGTTGTGTTCCTGATGGTTGAATGGCATCTTCAATGACAAACTGATGCCAAAATTATACAGCAGTGTTTTATATATATATATATATACATATATATATACATATATATATACATATATATATACCATATTAAACAGAAACAGTTTTTGTAACATTATAACAAATAGCAAGGAAAACAATTGTCTCATTCCTATCATCGTAATAATAATTTTTTATTAATAAAAGTATTTATATCAACATCACTAAAATATTGGTATATATACTTTTATTTTTTGTGATGAATAATAATGATACCTGACCAGAAAATAGTTGCAAATATAATTTTGCAATTTCAAATGTTATGCCGTCTTCCTGTGACCCCATAAACATAAATTTCGAAATATACATATACGTCTACGATTATTATCATAAGTGTATGATATCTTCTGTATAACAGCGGAATTGTGGCATGTATATGTATAAGCAGTATATTTATGGTCTGCTGGCATATATATATATATATATATATTATACATGTACATGGACTTCTGGTCCCTTGGTGTGTTCACGTGTATATGCAATTGTAGAGATGGCCCATCCTCTATTGCCTTAGCGTCAGCACAGCAGAAGCCTTCTTCCAGGTGCAGACTAATGGTACAATGATATTAATGCTATTGATATGTCAAGGTTTTCAAGCTGTAATTTCGCACTTCAGTGCTCAAGATAATGTCAGTTGTCATTCCTGCTCCAGATTGTCTTGCCTCCCACGTTGTACATGACTGTCGAGTATTAATGAGTCATAATCCCACTGAGATACCATGCAAATTCTGAGATACCAGGCAAAACACAACGCAATCTTATTTGACAACTTGTTGCAGGTTGAATATTGGAAGCAACGGGGCTGTGGAAATGATATGTATATTTATGTTCTAACATATATATGTGCAGCCATGTGGAAAACTTGAGTGACTCGATAATTTAACTTACTCTGTGTTGGTTCCTGTACCGGAAAATGGACATTGCTGTTTAACATAATTAAGTGAACTAGTTGTCTCCCTTGTCTGTCAGCCATGACAGGAGAAAGAACAGCAGCTGTGTAAATGACAGAAAGAAGTAGTCAAGGAAATACATAGCTCTAAATTACAATTTTACTGTTCACAAAGTTTTGGAAATGTGATGGTTTTCAGTTTCAAAATGCACGCACTGTGGTCAAGTTTGAGATGTATGCGATATGCATGTACATGTTTTGATGGCTTATCACAGTATGTGTCAGTCGAGGTACATGAAAAGTTGTATCAAGTGGTGGATTTCAGTCAACCTGTAGACACTAAACAAGGTCTACGAATTGTTACTCATTTTATTTGCGACAACAAATCTTCATTTCAAATGATGTGTTCAATTCAATGCACTTAAACTATATTGATGAGCAAACAGTGTTTTCGAAATTTCAGTCAGTGTAGCATCTTCACTGTAGTGCTCGGTCAGTTTAGCAATATCTGTGTAACTACCAGTGTAAAAGTATCAGCGTAACAGTCTTACAGCTTTAGTGTAACAATACCAGTGTAACAGTATACCTTTGTATGTAAAAGTCTCAGCATTTAGGAAGGAAGCTGAATCACAACTTAGATCACAGGCTAGTCACTAAAATGTTTGATTCGTGGCTCAAAGAAAGTGGGAATGTACCTTGTGTATAGAAGGCCCTATAGTACGATAGGGCCTATAGTATGATAGGGCCTATAGTATGATAGGGCCTACTACTGTGCGGCGATGTCGAACTTTGGGCAAGTTCGTTTACTTTACATTGCTTCAGTTCACTCAGCTGTATGAATGAGTACCTGGCTATAGACAGTGGTGGATATTTGTGTATGAGTTATAGTCTTCGCGCATTAATTGTAGTGTGGCTTAATGCTTCCCAGAGAAGTCAAGATTGAACAGGTCTGCCAGGGAGTCAAGTGTAAAGAGTTGAGCAGTCCAGATGACTGGATACTGCGCTACGTAAGAACTTACCTTTTTACGATGATGGCACTATTTGTGGCCTGAAGCTGGTGAGTCGTAGTTCATCTATCAGTGTCATTGTTTATGACACAATGTGTTTTTCTGAGGCCCATTCTTTATTTTTTTTAATATAGACTGTTTCTGCGTTTACTATCTGGTCTGGGAGGATGTTTTAGTCATTTATAATCCTGGCACAAAAAGTCTGACACCAAAGTCGGGTCATGACATGTGTCTTACTAAGCTTTAGTGAGTGTACGTGTGCGGCTACATGTATTTGTTATGTTAAAAAAATAGTTTTATCTAGTCTTGTTATGTCCATGTGTAATTTGTAAACTTGATCATACCTCCTTTTCTGCGCCTATTGTTAATTGGTCATAAATTCAGTTGTTTCAGTTGCTTTGTGCTGGTCATCCTTGTAGTGCGGGGCGGGAACCCCAGATCAGAAACGTTTAAATCAAATATTACCTTTTGAAATTTAGACAATGTGCACCATGCTTTTTATTATTCTTTACATCTATGTACACCTCCTTCCAAGACTGATCAATATAGAGGTTCATTCTTTCTAAAGACCGTCATCAAATGGAACGCCCTCACAGATGGCATTATCAACCTGCCCACACCCAACTTATTTTCATCTGCAGTTCGGGGGGGGGGGCACAGTGTTTCACTGAATGGCTAACAACCGTCCACATGTTTTTTTAAATTAACAGTGCTTTATAAAATATTTAAAACTGACTTATACATACAGATTTATACAGTTGTGCTACACACGCCCTAAATGTCTTCAGATTCAGATCCTTCCACAAAGGTACAGATGGTGATTTCAGTGATTTTCAAATGATCTTGCCCGTCTGGTAGCTGTCATACTAGTTCTAGTTAAAATAGCAGTATTCCAGACTTTGTTTTTGTGTTCAAGTCAAAGGGTGTGCTGGTGTGGGAGTTACGTGTAGCAACTATTTGGCACAGAGCCAGGGAAAGCCAGTGTCAGCAAAACCTTTTCCAACCAAACCAGTTCAGCCTGAATACCGCTTGCTATAAAGAAACACAACGGCTCTATTTAGACGACTCAAGGATATATGTACATTGTACAGTGTACAACGAAATGCATCAAATGGCTTATTCATCTAGGGAACTATCAGTGGTGTTTTGTATTACAAAAATGCTGCAATAATTTTAACTTACCGATCTCTGAAATTACTTCAAAATTAACACTATTGTACTTCATATTTTTCTCTGTAGATATTTCTGTAGTGTATTTACCATTAAGATTAAAAGGGGATAATTAATAAAATGCTTGCAAAATTACGTCATCTTTTTTAGTTTGAGTGGTGGCTGTTTTATGGCTGTACATTGTGACATGTATATATATATATTTGTATTTTTTATTACTTTAAAAAAAATACACAAAACTGGTCTTTCATCTCCTTATATTTCAAAAATACACAATTTGGTGACTAACATAAAATAACTAAGTTTTAGAACATATATAGACCATTGTATTGTATACTTTGGCTAGCTAATAAATCAGCCAGTGAAAATAGTCCCTAAAGAATTGGTTGATAAGCAGTTGCCAATCTAATTTATATTGATTGGATATGATCCTCGAGATGGGGCATTTGCCTCCACGTCGTGCATGGTCCTTCAGATCACTGATCAGTCATGAAATTCCAGATTGTGCATGATCCTCCAGATCAGGCATGATCCTCCAGATCAGGCATGATCCTCCGATTGACAAAAACAATTGACAAACACTAGAAAATGAGTACCCAGTGATCCTCTGTATTATTGATAACTCCTGCTCTCTCATAATGGTCTTTTTCTTTGCATTTCCCTTCCAGTTTTTTCAATCTCCCCTTCTTTTTTCACCCAACTTCTCTTTCCCCTGGGATCCCAGCATTCTGATTCTTCCTATCCCCTTGCCAGCTTCCATTTGCTGACTTCATCTTCCCACCATCTACTTGTTGGACTGTTTGTTCCCCAGGGAACTGGAATACCTTGGGCCAACACAGGAAGGGGAACCAGGGAAGGACAGAAAGTTGGCTGTCATGTGTCATGTCGGACATGTCACATGCTTCTGATACTGGGTTGTAAAAACAGTTGAAAGCTTTGAAGTTCAGTGATGCAGCAGATGCCTTCTGAGAACTGGGCGGACCCAGAAGACATCAGCATAACCCGTCGTACGACCTCCCAGTCTTTGAAAACACTGCACATAGGAAGCACTTTCTCGGTGACTAAGACATTTTGTTGAAATAGACTCTTAGACAGGCAGGCAGGTGCCAGCAGGCAGGCACGCAGAGAGACAGAGAGACAGAGAGACAGAGAGACAGGCACATACAGACAGACACAGACACACACAGACAGACACACACAGATAGATACACTGATAGAGAGACATCCAATATACATGCATGCACACATATTTACACATAGACAGACAGATTGACGGATAGATGGACAGGTCAACAGATGCATCTGATAGATGTACAGACAGACACACAGACAGACACACAGACAGAAAGACAGACATACACACAGATAGAAACATATGTACAGGCAGTCAGGCAGGCATTTTAAAAATGCATCGCCAAATGGTAGATCAGAGCCCAGTGAACCAGGGAAGGGAATGAACATAGAGACAGGCGAGAGGACCTCAGTGCCTGGTAGGTTAATTGGTTAGACTGCCTCAAAAGTTTACATAATAATAATATATTAATGTATATATATAGATATATAAATATATATAAATAATAATATAATAACAAAATTTGTAAAACTTATTTAACTGAATGATATGTTTTTTTTCCTTACTCAAAAACTGCTTTTGTTTGTTGAATTTCTACCCGTTTTAAAAAGTAAGAACTAATTTTGTAGAGTGCAATACAGTTGCTGTATTTGTTGTTGATGCAGTAAACATCCATGTTATTTACTTGCTAAAGACTGCAGTCTGTAGAGGTGTCTGCTGATTGCCCAGCAAACAGACTGCCTGGCATTTGCGACTATTGTTGTGCTAACTGATTGAACAACATTTCTCTAAAAGTATAAAAAGCAGACTTCCACCATATCGACGACAGCAATTTCCCATGGCATGCACATACAAATAATCAATGTACTGAATGTATTAGACTTTCAAAACAACCTCTCATGAAAGTGGAAATGTGATTTTCACGTAAGTGTGCATGTAATATTCAACGTCTGGTGTGATGTACTTGTAGGGGACAAAGACTTTGATTGTTTGCCTTGTCCAGCTTATGTTTCCTTGCGTCTATTACCTTGTTGTTAGTCATATGCTGAAATAATGAATAAATAAAGACTGAAGGGACCATGCCAAAAGGTTTCTGTAAATGTACACCGAATAAGGCTAGTATAGTCATAGTGCAGCTGCTGTACGTTTTAAATGAAGTACCGATTAGTTTTAATTTGCCCCTTCGTCAGGAGTTATTGAGATATCAAGCAGCTATGGATATTGCTCTGCTAATGTGAGGCTTGTCAGCATTGCAATAGGTTGAGTCGTTTATAAATCATTTTATGTAATGTTTTATCTCATGGAATGTATCATTGGTATTGGACATGCTGTGTTGCATGCGCGCCCGTACTCTTCATTCGCACACATACACATTCACATTCCAGTGATCTTGCATATCATGTGCAGCCCTGTGTGTGTGCGCGATACTTGTATAATAAACTTTTAAAACAGTGATCGGATGTAAATAAATGCACATTATTTATGCAGTTACACAGTCGGTAAACTAGCCGCATTTGTACAGTTGACTGAGTGAATGAACGCTAAATTATGCTAATATTTAACCAGGTAGCCACTATGAAAACTAACAGAGCACTTGGCTAGGCAGCACATAAATAACTCGGTAGGAATATAATGTGCTTCGACTTCCACTAGTGGTGGGTAAACTGGGAATCAATGAACAGGTCGTGGGTAGTTGTACCTCTACCATTGAGAAGGCATTACAGTATGCAGACGCACGGACATACATTGTGATTGACGCCCGTGGGAATGGTACGTAAATGTCAGTGGCAATCATATATAATATCACCTGGGTGTCCTCCCACGCTGATGTGGGTGTCACTGTGTCACCTGTAGACTGTAGTCACCAGAATGTTACATACATGTGTATATATATTATATATATATATATATATATATGGTAAATTCCCATGAAACGTTGACAAACAGATTGCAGGACTATAACTCATTTAATATACCAGTTGGAAGGCTGAAATGATGTTGTACGCATGTGTCTTCATTAGGGCTTTCTGGGAACCCTACTTTTGTGTATGTACCATGGAATCTCTGCGTACTGTCGTGTCTCTAATAAATGGGTAATTTCTACTCTTTTTTATGTGAAATATATGCCATCAGTACTTTAAAACGCATTGTATTATTCGAACAACATATGCAAGGTGTACAGTTAATGTTTGGCTATGAAAGTCGATGTCTCAGGCATCATTGATCAAACAATTATAACGTCAGGTCAAAACCCTGATGTATGCGCCCACTGTCCCATACAGTGTAGCTTGAAATAGGCCAACTTAATGACATTAAATTTATTGTTTCACATAGGTTATAACAACAGCACATATACATCAATACATGTTCACAGCAATCATGTTGGGGAAATTGTCTGAAACTGTCCATCTGCAATCATTCATATAGGAAAATGCGGTACAACAATTCATTAAATAACACAGATTCCACACTCAACTTGATGCCGCAGCTGGATACATAGGTCTTGTGCTGTTTTAAACCAAAAGTATTGGCTAATAAATTGTGTTGAGCAACAAAACCGATTTGTGGAAGTTTTTCATGAAACTGTACGTTGCAAGTTTGAATACGCATTGTAAGCAGAGATTTGTAGATTAGTAAGACATATTAGTTGGTCATAAATAATCTATAACAAGGTAACTATATCACAAAATTGTAATTTGTAGATAAATTTCCCTTCAATTTATTTAATTTTTACCTGTCTTTGCAACCGTACGTCTCCCGAAACCGTACGTCAGCTCTAACTGCCAGTTGGTTCATCGACCCAGTCATCCCATCTATCATTGTTTTCGGGAACCAGATGATGCCAAGCGAAAACAGCAAACAGCGGTACTTCACAACGTTCCCTCCAGAACTGTCGACTCTGCATTTCATCACAGACTCACCAACTTTGCCGTACCGGAACCACACAATATGTGCCCTAGTAGCAAAATTTCCATCACTTGAACAGTCTTAGAGTTTCGTGGACCTGGTTGGAGGCTGGCCATGGGAAAGGCCCCTGTGACAGAGTGATATGAAAAGGAAGGCTGACAATCTGGTGAAGGCTGGAAGAGTAATCACCACGAGCTAAGAGTTCTTCCAAGCAATTCATGCTAATGACACAACCATGACTCTCCTGGAGGTAACCCCGGAAGTCATCCAGGACTGCAAGGATGAGATTGAAACATGGAAAGTTCCAGCATTCCGTGGCATAATGTCTGCCCGTGCTGTTGTGGTCCCGGGCCCAGTCGTGAAGATCCGCAGTACTTCCTGCTTCAAGGATTGCTGCTACACGAAGGGCGAAGTGTTCCATGCAACATGTTCAGACAGATAGACAGACAGACACTCAGGCACATTTACATACGCATGCACAGAAACACACACGCACATGCATGCATGCATGCACTCATGCGCGCTCACACGCATGCCCACCATCATCATTACATTTGTTATCCTGGGACTCAATGGACGAAGGAACTAGTATTAATTTGTACAAGATGTATAGTTTGATAATTAGGTATTTTGTTAATTTGTACATTTTACATTTCAAAATGTGTATATATGCCTTGTTTCGCTTTGTAATGCTGTTAGGAAAAATAAATGTATCCTTATCCTTATTATAGACTTTTTTGTTTTTTAATAATAATAATGACAACATTTTATTAAATACTATTTTTTTAAAGCAAATTTAGACCACAGTCATAAATGCTAGATCGATTTTAATGTTTAAGTCTACTTGATTTATTAGTACTTAAGACATTACAGTTGAATTACTTGCTTCTTATCAGCAACTAATATTTTTAAGATAATTAAGCTATTTATTGTGATTACTTGGCAGAAATGGTTACCATATTTCAAGAATATCTGCTGCACTAGCCAACCAATTCATAGAATAGTAAGTGCAGTACTAATGACCAACCAGTCTTTATTTAATTAACTTGCATGACTATTGAATGTATCAGAATATAAAATGGTGTTCATGACACTGGATGGCAATACTCCTTTGTGGAGCAACATTTATTATATTTACAGGTGTCGTGCACAGTAAATGTTAACTGCAGTTTGTCCACTGTCCTTGATATAACACAGCAATAGCCGACACATTCTTTGTATCGATTCATTCAAACTTCGATTCCTCATTATCTGTGTCTGAATACTGCACTGCCAGGTGCGCGGCAGGGTATAGTGCATTGCATGGATAGTGCACTCCCAAGTTAATGGACCACTAGGTAAGTGCACTCAAAGTTAGTGCACCGTCAGGTTATTGCATTGGCCAATAACATTAATATCATTAACCTGTGCTGACAGAGTGCAAACATTTCTGGTTGACTGCCCCCTTTGGCTCTCTCCAATACTCCACTGGGGCCGGTTTCATGAAGCGTACTTAAAGTTACGCAATTACTTAAGCGTCATGTGTTTGCGTAAACTCTATGTTCGCTTATAGTTATATTAAAAAAATCATGTAATTTACTAAGACAATCATCTTAGCGTTAAGAACGTTCATAGCCGCTTCATGAAACCGGCCCCTGGCCTCTCTCTGTGAATAAATACTGCATGCTTGTCAATGCTGTGTGATTGCCATTACGACTGGCTTGTCATTTGACCATGATTGTATATTAGGTTAGTCTGAGTAAGGCTCATTCCAAACTGGACAATGTGATGTTTACTTTTTGACTACTTAAAGCATAACATTAATTTGATTTTTAGTCAGGTGAGCAATATTTTAATTGACTCCATCAGAAATGCATCGTTTCATTTGTTTTTTCTGGCTGATTTCCTCCGTTAAAATCTCTTATGAATAGACATGCATCAGGAATCTGGTCATTAATTTTTCTTATTTTTTCTTATTTCCTCCATTAGAGATGCATCACTCATTTGACACTCAATTCCCAGTTCGATTTCACTAGAACTAGTTTTATTTGATCAATTTGTCTGCATTCAGCATATCAGTTAGACTTGTTGTCATTTAAAATCTTGTATGTGTCACTGAATTCAAACTGAGCAGTTGTTAAGCAGCACATACAGTATGTTGTAGATATTTGATTATATTCACTTTAATTCAATGCAGACTATTTTGACTATTTAGATTATTTGCAGTGTTTGAGACGCACACTCCACTCGATGCGGTGGGCAAAGGCATCCTGGTGGCATTACCAAAACCAAAGAAACAGCTTGGCCCTTTGTCCAGCCTCAGACCTATTGTACTTCTCAACAGTAACCGCAAAATCCTATCCACAGTGGTTCTCCGCCACATCCAAAACAAGGTCAACTTGTTCACCAGGCCATACCACAGCGGCTTCAAGCAGGGCTGCAGCTGTGCAGACATTTTAGGGGCTCAGCGGATGCTAGTGTCTGTAGTAATGGCACGGCACTGGGATTTCCACAAGATGAGTATTGACATGATCGCGCATTTTGACACCAATCAACGCGGCAGAATACTGGATGTTCTCCATCTTGCTGGCGGTAGCGATGATGACCTCCGACTTGTATGTCTCCTCCTCGCTGGGAAACACCTTGTTGGATCTGTGCAGTCAGTGTGGTTCAAGACGACACTCGGCTCCCCACAAGGTGACAGCTTATCTCCTGTGCTGTTTACATGCTATCTTGCTGCAGCACTGGCCGCTGTCCAACAAAACACAACTAGGCCTGATCTACCTATTTCGGCCCTAGGCAGGCCACTAGAGTGGAAATATGCAGATGATGTGGACTTCGTAGATGAAGAACTAGACGCATTACTGACCACCGTTTGCACTGAGCTCTCATCTCAAACTGGAACCTCTTTGTCAACGAGGCGAAGGCGGACCATGTTCCCATATTCCTCGGTAACACCAACGAGACCGGCGATGTCGGTGCTACACTACGAGGAAATGAGCAGTGGAGATCCAGCAGGATGCTAGGATCCCTGCTCTGCAGCACAAAAGACGTGCAACATCGGTGCTTGCTGGGAAATATTAGATTTTATGTCGTTCTGGAAAATTTGGATGTGTAGGCCCAAAATCCTGTTAAGCAAGCGAATTATGGTGTACAATGCCATGGTCATATCTGTAATGCTATATAACTGTGACAGCTGGGTGGTGCCAGCCACGACACTTCAAAAACTGGATGCCTGCCACAGGCACTACCTGCGCTCAATACTGGGCATGCGGTGGCCATATGGGATGATTTCAAACGAAGATCTGTAAACGCGCTGTGACACAGAACCGCTGTCACAGCGAGTACAGAATGTGGAAGTCAATGTTCGGCCACGTGTTATGCCGTTGTCCGGTAATGTCGGTACAAAGGCCGAGTCGGCAGGCACTCCACCAACCAGCTAGACCTACTGCGCACAGACCTCAGAGTGACGAGCGTCAGGCTGAGGTCGCGCAATGACATCAAGACTCTGAGAGAGCTGGCGGAAGACCACACGGGATGGAGGTAGACCACACGGGATGGAGGTAGACCACACGGGACGGAGGAAACTTTGGGGGGACTGATTGCGACATTAAGATGTCTCCCAGACTATTTATGTCGCAGGAACAGTACATCATCATTATTATTTGCAGTGCTTTTTGTCTCAAGTTTACAGCAGTAGTATAACTTTATCTAATACGTCTGTGTCCATATAGCAAAGGTGACAACACAGTTAGAACAGCAAAAATACAACAACAACAATTCAAATTAGTATGGATACAACAACATCAATAAGAGCATGTACCTAGGTAGTATAATTTGTCAAATGCTAACAGCAGCAACAGCCACAACAACAGCCACAACAACAACAACAATAATATTTTAAAGTGCTAAAGACAATAACAACTGTAAGTCCAAATGCCATTGACAACGATGACAACAATAGTTCAAAGTGCCATTAACTAAAAGACAATAACAACAACAATTAAACATGTTAAATGTAACAATGACCTTCGCAACAACAATTAAACATGTTAACTGTAACAATGACCATCGCAACAACAATTAAACATGTTAACTGTAACAATGACCATTGCAACAACAATTAAACATGTTAACTGTAACAATGACCATCGCAACAACAATTAAACATGCTAACTGTAACAATGACCATCACAACAACAATTAAACATGTTAACTGTAACAATGACCATCGCAACAACAATTAAACATGTTAACTGTAACAATGACCATCGCAACAACAATTAAACATGTTAACTGTAACAATGACCATCGCAACAACAATTAAACATGTTAACTGTAACAATGACCATCGCAACAACAATTAAACATGTTAACTGTAACAATGACCATCGCAACAACAATTAAACATGTTAACTGTAACAATGACCATCGCAACAACAATTAAACATGTTAACTGTAACAATGACCATCGCAACAACAATTAAACATGTTAACTGTAACAATGACCATCGCAACAACAATTAAACATGTTAACTGTAACAATGACCATCGCAACAACAATTAAACATGTTAACTGTAACAGTGACCATCGCAACAACAAGTAAACATGTTAACTGTAACAATGACCATCGCAACAACAAGTAAACATGTTAACTGTAACAATGACCATCGCAACAACAAGTAAACATGTTAACTGTAACAATGACCATCGCAACAACAAGTAAACATGTTAACTGTAACAATGACCATCGCAACAACAAGTAAACATGTTAACTGTAACAACGACCATCGCAACAACAAGTAAACATGTTAACTGTAACAATAACCATCGCAACAATAATTAAACATGTTAACTGTAACAATGACCATCGCAACAACAATTAAGCATGTTAACTGTAACAATGACCATCGCAACAACAAGTAAACATGTTAACTGTAACAATGACCATCGCAACAACAATTAAACATGTTAACTGTAACAACGACCATCGCAACAACAAGTAAACATGTTAACTGTAACAATAACCATCACAACAACAATTAAACATGTTAACTGTAACAATGACCATCGCAACAACAATTAAACATGTTAACTGTAACAATAACCATCACAACAACAATTAAACATGTTAACTGTAACGATAACCATCACAACAACAATTAAACATGTTAACTGTAACAATGACCATCGCAACAACAATTATTCTAAGTGCTATGCTATTGAGTCAGCTGCTGTATTCTCGCAGACAACGTTATGTATTTGCTACACCTGCGTGTTGCAAGTTATGATTATAAGGGATGTCACAGTTGGCTATTTTTACCACAACAAAAACACAAAGTAAATGCTGTTAGGCCCATGTCTGCCGTCAGTGTCATGATGATTGATCACCATGGCAACTGTGTACAGCTTGTATATTAACATCTTACTTAGTGTGTACACAAAGTACAGTTTCAGTTACAGGGAGTCACTGTGGACATTTTTTCTTCACAGTTGAGCCAGAATTTTACAACGTTTGACGGGTCGCGATTGTTAAGACCTTAAGGTATGTAAAGGTCACGTAAAAGGTCAATATTTCAGTTTTACAATAATAACAGTGTCAGTGTAAGTACATTTGTTGCAAAGTTATGGGTGGTTGAACTAGCCCACCCAAAGTATTCAAGTTTTGAGACAGACAACATCAATTTGAGGTATTTACTCAGTCCAAAACTCACATCAAAACACTTTGTGTAATAATTGCAAATTGCATTATTCGAACTGGTAGTAAACTGTTTGTTGTTTTGAAAAATGCAAAATAAATCAAAATTGATACCGGTACTTTCACTCTTGCGAACGTATGTTAGCTTTCCTTAGTTTAATGAAATGTACCTTGTGGTTTGAACTCTGTTGTGGTCTGACACATATCTTCTCTATTAGTCATATTGGTGGGGCATTGTTTATTCCCTGCCAAAGTGGTACAAATTAGTTACTATTCAATTACTGACTGAATAAATTAAATAGTCGGCAGAAACAATTTTAAGGCTAGTATTCAATGAAGATAAAAGAGCTTAGGTAGTCATTAACGTTGTGACAAAACAGTACCCTTGGAGTGCTATGGTACATTGTAAATGTTGTGACAATACAGTACCCTTGGAGTGCTATGGTACATTGTAAATGTTGTGACAATACAGTACCCTTGCAGTGTTATGGTACATTGTAAATGTTGTGACAATACACTACCCTTGCAGTGCTATGGTACATTGTAAATGTTGTGACAATACAGTGCACTTGCAGTGCTATGGTACATTGTAAATGTTGTGACAATACACTACCCTTGCAGTGCTATGGTACATTGTAAATGTTGTGACAATACAGTACCCTTGGAGTGCTATGGTACATTGTAAATGTTGTGACAATACAGTACCCTTGGAGTGCTATGGTACATTGTAAATGTTGTGACAATACACTACCCTTGGAGTGCTATGGTACATTGTAAATGTTGTGACAATACACTACCCTTGGAGTGCTATGGTACATTGTAAATGTTGTGACAATACACTACCCTTGCAGTGCTATGGTACATTGTAAATGTTGTGACAATACAGTACCCTTGGAGTGCTATGGTACATTGTAAATGTTGTGACAATACAGTACCCTTGCAGTGTTATGGTACATTGTAAATGTTGTGACAATACACTACCCTTGCAGTGCTATGGTACATTGTAAATGTTGTGACAATACAGTGCACTTGCAGTGCTATGGTACATTGTAAATGTTGTGACAATACACTACCCTTGCAGTGCTATGGTACATTGTAAATGTTGTGACAATACAGTACCCTTGGAGTGCTATGGTACATTGTAAATGTTGTGACAATACAGTACCCTTGGAGTGCTATGGTACATTGTAAATGTTGTGACAATACACTACCCTTGGAGTGCTATGGTACATTGTAAATGTTGTGACAATACACTACCCTTGGAGTGCTATGGTACATTGTAAATGTTGTGACAATACACTACCCTTGCAGTGCTATGGTACATTGTAAATGTTGTGACAATACAGTACCCTTGGAGTGCTATGGTACATTATAAATGTTGTGACAATACAGTACCCTTGGAGTGCTATGGTACATTGTAAATGTTGTGACAATACACTACCCTTGGAGTGCTATGGTACATTGTAAATGTTGTGACAATACACTACCC
Organism: Paraescarpia echinospica; assembly: GCA_020002185.1. NCBI lineage: Eukaryota > Metazoa > Annelida > Polychaeta > Sabellida > Siboglinidae > Paraescarpia > Paraescarpia echinospica. Next base: position 14,139,279 of record CM034534.1, read on the forward strand.
TTGGAGTGCTATGGTACATTGTAAATGTTGTGACAATACACTACCCTTGCAGTGCTATGGTACATTGTAAATGTTGTGACAATACACTACCCTTGCAGTGCTATGGTACATTGTAAATGTTGTGACAATACACTACCCTTGCAGTGCTATGGTACATTGTAAATGTTGTGACAATACAGTACCCTTGGAGTGCTATGGTACATTGTAAATGTTGTAACAATACACTACCCTAGCAGTGCTATGGTACATTGTAAATGTTGTGACAATACACTACCCTTGCAGTGCTATGGTACATTGTAAATGTTGTGACAATACAGTACCCTTGCAGTGCTATGGTACATTGTAAATGTTGTGACAATACACTACCCTTGCAGTGCTATGGTACATTGTAAATGTTGTGACAATAATGTACCCTTGCAGTGCTATGGTACATTGTAAATGTTGTGACAATACAGTACCCTTGCAGTGCTATGGTACATTGTAAATGTTGTGACAATACAGTACCCTTGCAGTGCTATGGTACATTGTAAATGTTGTGACAATACAGTACCCTTGCAGTGCTATGGTACATTGTAAATGTTGTGACAATACACTACCCTTGCAGTGCTATGATATATTGTAAATGTATTTTGAAGAGGTTCAACTTATCCCATGATTATCATATCTAGGAGTAATATAAAATGTGTGTTAGCATGATATGTAACAGTTTTGTTATTATAAAACAGAAAATAACCAGTACATACAGTTTCGTTCGTTTACCCAAAGTAAAGCGGGATGTCAATTAAAAAAATTTGGCAATATGTATCATATTTATATCTCAGTCTATGTATCGCGAGGTATCGAAACATCGGTTAATCATTACAACTTAATAGTGGCAGTTACTGAAGTAGCTGTTTGAGACAGCCAGGGAAGGAGGAATCTGGTAGGAACAGACCCCTAACAGCTGGGTATTGTTATCCCCACATTATGTAACAGGGCTCAAAGAACATGGGTGGGGGGGAGGAGAAGTAGAGCCCAGTAATTCCCCCTGGAGTGCATGGGTCAGGTTCTGTCATTGTTTGGTTGCTGGGGGGGAGATTAATTGATGTTGCTTCCTGTTTACAACACAAGTTAGCTGACAGTAGGGTATGGATAACTATTTTCCCCCATTGAAACCAGTGTTAAAAGTCGGATCAATATGATACTTCTCATTGCTCTGCATATGCCATCTATTGGATCAATATGATACTTCTTATTGCTCTGCATGTGCCATCTACAGGATCAATATGATACTTCTCATTGCTCTGCATATGCCATCTATAGGATCAATATGATACTTCTCATTGCTCTGCATATGTCATCTGTTGGATCAATATGATACTTCTCATTGCTCTGCATATGCCATCTATTGGATCAATATGATACTTCTCATTGCTCTGCATGTGCCATCTATATGATCAATATGATACTTCTCATTGCTCTGCATATGCCATCTATAGGATCAATATGATACTTCTCATTGCTCTGCATATGCCATCTATTGGATCAATATGATACTTCTCATTGCTCTGCATGTGCCATCTATAGGATCAATATGATACTTCTCATTGCTCTGCATATGCCATCTATAGGATCAATATGATACTTCTCATTGCTCTGCATTTGCCATCTATAGGATCAATATGATACTTCTCATTGCTCTGCATATGTCATCTATTGGATCAATATGATACTTCTCATTGCTCTGCATATGCCATCTATTGGATCAATATGATACTTCTCATTGCTCTGCATATGCCATCTATAGGATCAATATGATATTTTTTATTGCTCTGCATGTGCCATCTATAGGATCAATATGATACTTCTCATTGCTCTGCATATGCCATCAATAGGATCAATATGGTACTTCTCATTGCTCTGCATATGCCATCTATAGGATCAATTTGATACTTCTCATTGCTCTGCATGTGCCATATATAGGATCAATATGATACTTCTCATTGCTCTGCATATGCCATCTATTGGATCAATATGATACTTCTTATTGCTCTGCATGTGCCATCTACAGGATCAATATGATACTTCTCATTGCTCTGCATATGCCATCTATAGGATCAATATGATACTTCTCATTGCTCTGCATATGTCATCTGTTGGATCAATATGATACTTCTCATTGCTCTGCATATGCCATCTATTGGATCAATATGATACTTCTCATTGCTCTGCATGTGCCATCTATAGGATCAATATGATACTTCTCATTGCTCTGCATATGTCATCTATTGGATCAATATGATACTTCTCATTGCTCTGCATATGCCATCTATTGGATCAATATGATACTTCTCATTGCTCTGCATTTGCCATCTATAGGATCAATATGATACTTCTCATTGCTCTGCATATGTCATCTATTGGATCAATATGATACTTCTCATTGCTCTGCATATGCCATCTATTGGATCAATATGATACTTCTCATTGCTCTGCATATGCCATCTATAGGATCAATATGATATTTTTTATTGCTCTGCATGTGCCATCTATAGGATCAATATGATACTTCTCATTGCTCTGCATATGCCATCAATAGGATCAATATGGTACTTCTCATTGCTCTGCATATGCCATCTATAGGATCAATTTGATACTTCTCATTGCTCTGCATGTGCCATCTATAGGATCAATATGATACTTCTCATTGCTCTGCATATGCCATCTATTGGATCAGTAAGATACTTCTCATTGCTCTGCATGTGCCATCTATAGAATCAATATGATACTTCTCATTGCTCTGCATATGCCATCTTCTGGATCAGTATGATACTTCTCATTGCTCTGCATATGCCATCTATAGGATCAATATGATACTTCTCATTTCTCTGCATATGCCATCTATAGGATCAATATGATACTTCTCATTGCTCTGCATATGCCATCTATTGGATCAATATGATGCTTCTCATTTCTCTGCATATGCCATCTACTGGATCAATATGATACTTCTCATTGCTCTGCATATGTCATCTATTGGATCAGTATGATACTTCTCATTTCTCTGCATATGCCATCTATAGGATCAATAAGATACTTCTCATTGCTCTGCATATGCCATCTATTGGATGCATATGATACTTCTCATTGCTCTGCATGTGCCATCTATAGGATCAATATGATACTTCTCATTGCTCTGCATATGCCATCTATAGGATCAATATGATATTTCTCATTGCTCTGCATGTGTCATCTATAGGATCAATATGATACTTCTCATTGCTCTGCATATGCCATCTATAGGATCAATATGATACTTCTCATTGCTCTGCATGTGCCATCTATAGGATCAATATGATACTTCTCATTGCTCTGCATATGCCATCTATAGGATCAATATGATACTTCTCATTGCTCTGCATATGCCATCTATAGGATCAATATGATACTTCTCATTGCTCTGCATATGCAATCTATTGGATCAGTAAGATACTTCTCATTGCTCTGCATATGCCATCTATTGGATCAATATGATGCTTCTCTTTGCTCTGCACATGCCATCTACTGGATCAATATGATACTTCTCATTGCTCTGCATATGCCATCTATTGGATCAGTATGATACTTCTCATTGCTCTGCATGTGCCATCTATAGAATCAATATGATACTTCTCATTGCTCTGCATATGCCATCTACTGGATCAATATGATACTTCTCATTGCTCTGCATATGCCATCTGTAGGATCAATATGATACTTCTCATTTCTCTGCATATGCCATCTATAGGATCAATATGATACTTCTCATTTCTCTGCATATGCCATCTATAGGATCAATATGATACTTCTCATTGCTCTGCATATGCCATCTATTGGATCAATATGATGCTTCTCATTTCTCTGCATATGCCATCTACTGGATCAATATGATACTTCTCATTGCTCTGCATATGTCATCTATTGGATCAGTATGATACTTCTCATTTCTCTGCATATGCCATCTATAGGATCAATAAGATACTTCTCATTGCTCTGCATATGCCATCTATTGGATGAATATGATACTTCTCATTGCTCTGCATGTGCCATCTATAGGATCAATATGACACTTCTCATTGCTCTGCATATGCCATCTATAGGATCAATATGATATTTCTCATTGCTCTGCATGTGCCATCTATAGGATCAATATGATACTTCTCATTGCTCTGCATATGCCATCTATAGGATCAATATGATACTTCTCATTGCTCTGCATGTGCCATCTATAGGATCAATATGATACTTCTCATTGCTCTGCATATGTCATCTATAGGATCAATATGATACTTCTCATTGCTCTGCATGTGCCATCTATAGGATCAGTATGATACTTCTCATTGCTCTGCATATGCCATCTATAGGATCAATATGATACTTCTCATTGCTCTGCATATGCCATCTATAGGATCAATATGATACTTCTCATTGCTCTGCATATGCCATCTATTGGATCAGTAAGATACTTCTCATTGCTCTGCATATGCCATCTATTGGATCAATATGATGCTTCTCTTTGCTCTGCATATGCCATCTACTGGATCAATATGATACTTCTCATTGCTCTGCATATGCCATCTATTGGATCAGTTTGATACTTCTCATTGCTCTGCATGTGCCATCTATAGAATCAATATGATACTTCTCATTGCTCTGCATATGCCATCTACTGGATCAATATGATACTTCTCATTGCTCTGCATATGCCATCTGTAGGATCAATATGATACTTCTCATTTCTCTGCATATGCCATCTACTGGATCAATATGATACTTCTCATTGCTCTGCATATGCCATCTATTGGATCAGTATGATACTTCTCATTGCTCTGCATGTGCCATCTATAGAATCAATATGATACTTCTCATTGCTCTGCATATGCCATCTACTGGATCAATATGATACTTCTCATTGCTCTGCATATGCCATCTGTAGGATCAATATGATACTTCTCATTTCTCTGCATATGCCATCTATAGGATCAATATGATGCTTCTCATTTCTCTGCATATGCCATCTATTGGATCAATATGATACTTCTCATTGCTCTGAATATGCCATCTACTGGATCAATATGATACTTCTCATTGCTCTGCATATGTCATCTATTGGATCAGTATGATACTTCTCATTTCTCTGCATATGCCATCTATGGGATCAATATGATACTTCTCATTGCTCTGCATAAGCCATCTATAGGATCAATATGATACTTCTCATTTCTCTGCATATGCCATCTATAGGATCAATATGATACTTCTCATTTCTCTGCATATGCCATCTATAGGATCAATATGATACTTCTCATTGCTCTGCATATGCCATCTGGATCAATATGATACTTCTCATTTCTCTGCATATCTATAGGATCACTTCTCATTGCTCTGCATATGCCATCTATAAGATCAATATGATACTTCTCATTGCTCTGCATATGCCATCTATTGGATCAATATGATACTTCTCATTTCTCTGCATATGCCATCTATAGGATCAATATGATACTTCTCATTTCTCTGCATATGCCATCTATTGGATCAATATGATACTTCTCATTGCTCTGCATATGCCATCTATAGGATCAATATGATACTTCTCATTTCTCTGCATATGCCATCTATAGGATCAATATGATACTTCTCATTGCTCTGCATATGCCATCTGTAGGATCAATATGATACTTCTCATTTCTCTGCATATGCCATCTATAGGATCAATATGATACTTCTCATTGCTCTGAATATGCCATCTATTGGATCAATATGATACTTCTCATTTCTCTGCATATGCCATCTATAGGATCAATATGATACTTCTCATTGCTCTGAATATGCCATCTATTGGATCAATATGATACTTCTCATTTCTCTGCATATGCCATCTATAGGATCAATATGATACTTCTCATTGCTCTGCATATGCCATCTGTAGGATCAATATGATACTTCTCATTTCTCTGCATATGCCATCTATAGGATCAATATGATACTTCTCATTGCTCTGAATATGCCATCTATTGGATCAGTATGATGCTTCTCATTTCTCTGCATATGCCATCTACTGAATCAATATGATACTTCTCATTGCTCTGCATATGTCATCTATTGGATCAGTATGATACTTCTCATTTCTCTGCATATGCCATCTATTGGATCAATATGATACTTCTCATTGCTCTGCATATGCCATCTATAGGATCAATATGATACTTCTCATTTCTCTGCATATGCCATCTATAGGATCAATATGATACTTCTCATTTCTCTGCATATGCCATCTATAGGATCAATATGATACTTCTCATTGCTCTGCATATGTCATCTATTGGATCAGTATGATACTTCTCATTTCTCTGCATATGCCATCTATAGGATCAATATGATACTTCTCATTGCTCTGCATATGCCATCTATAGGATCAATATGATACTTCTCATTTCTCTGCATATGCCATCTATAGGATCAATATGATACTTCTCATTTCTCTGCATATGCCATCTATAGGATCAATATGATACTTCTCATTGCTCTGCATAGGCCATCTATAGGATCATATGGTACTTCTCAAGCATCCTTTGTTGTTTGGTACTTTTAAAATTTCTTTCCAATGGTTGTTTCTTTAGTTCCTCTGAGTGCCATATGATATGGAATCCTGCAAAATTAGAGATTTCAAATGACCTTTATCTTGACTCATTCCACCTCTCAGGGTGATTTGTTTGACTAAAGTCAGCAGAGTGCCATCGCCCTTTGTAAGTGTAAGATAACTTGCTACGCGATATCTGCTGAATATCATGTGACACACACACAGCATTCTCAGTGGTACTTGACACTAGTTGACAGAATGACATGACAGAGGGTAGCTGTAAGTGTCACCAGTTTGTGCAGACACTAGTCGCTCTCGTATCCACAGTTTTTAAAATTTACAAATCTTTTTATGTAAGGTATCAATATTTTGAATCAGAATCACTTCATCAATGGCATGTAAACAAAGCATCAAAGTTGTCTTATTGAAATTTGATATAATTTCTTGCGCTAAATGGATACTTTTGGTTTCTGCCGAGTTGTATTCAAAGTCAATGCTATATGGCAAGACAGGCCACATTAAATGTCTAAACACCCAGGCTGTTCGATAACTTTCCCGTGATGATTAGTGTGAACGTTTGCTTACAACTTTTTCCAATAATTTGAAATAGTGTGGATGTTTACATCACTGTCACCGAGATGTCGTACTATAGTCATGTGACCTGCATTTATTATAAAAAATATGTCTCAAAAACTGTTTGCCTCGTTTTAATTTGAAACAAATAACCTTGTTACAAGTTTGTAGATCTGTCCTTTGCTTCCAGTGACTGGTATCATCTTCAGCCAGATATATCTGACTAAAAACTATATATCTGACTAAAAACGATGTATCTGACTAAAGACGTATTTAATTCTAATGTGAAATCCAGCAGAATATAAAAAGGCAGCAGAAACTGGGAGTCAGCAGAAAGTGTGTTGGTGATTATACACCAGGCTGTATTCACGAGGCCCCAGGCCATAAGTACACATGGAGAGGTGGAACACGTGTTAGCTGTACTCACCCAGACTTTTTAATTTTGATCAGTGCAGTATTTTTTCCATGTGCTAATCCTGGGGAGGGGATGGATGGGGTCGGAAATGTGGGATCAACATGACACATTCAGTGTTTTCTCATTTCTTGAATGTCTAAATATGCATGAAAAACCTGGCATGAATGCTGTCTGCATGGTAAAAATGTGTGTTTAGATATTAATATGCTGACTTTGGATCATTGTGCGTGCATCTCCTCTGAGGTGCCAACATTTAGTTGCATCTGTCAATGTTCATTCGCCTTCCATGGACCATTTGCCTCTGATCTATTGACTGGCAGCGTATTTCAGTACATGTAGTTTAGTATGGAACAAAGTGGCATAGTGGGTAGAATGTTAGACTTAATCGAGAGAATCCTTTTGCAGGTGTTTCAAACTTTGGACAAGTTCGTTCACTTCATGTTGCTCCAGTTTACTAGCTGTCCCCGTAAACGAATGGGTACCTGGATATAGACAGTGGTGGATATTTGTGTTGGAATAATCTTTGTGCTGTAATTGCAGTATGGCTGAATGCTTCCCAGAAAAGTTGACATGGTGTTCATTTTACTCAGGATAATACTGTACAATAGCCACAGCAACCACCTGATGCCATTTAAATGTAAGTGTCAAAGCTTCATGTTAATGATGCTTACGCAAGTGGCTGATTGCTATAATTCCTGACACTGTTTTTGTGGCCCAGTGGTTTGGCCAAACCAATATAACACCAAGCGTAAGTTGCTGACTCATTTTACTATTACATTTTTCTATTTATCTAGAAAGAATTTGAAAATGTCTGTTTGGTGATCTGCTAAGAGGTCTTCTACTTTCGGTTTCTGCAGGAACCTGAAACTGAAAAACCTTACACATGGGGTAAATGTGTACCCCACTGTGCACTCACAGAATGGTGGCCGCCACCTCTAACCCACCAAAGCATGAGTGACAACGGGAATGTCACAGTCAGGCAGACAGTGGAATTAATCCTTTTGAGTACTTACGTTGCTCCACTGGTTATAGGCATCAGCTCAGTGTTGGATGATGAAAGCTGTCAATGTAGAGCCAGCATCAAGGCAACCCACCATCTGACTATAATGGAGTGTGTGTGTGTGGGTATGTTAGTATTTCCCCCTAGACGGCTTGCACCTCGGGTGTACAACTTTCAGGATTTCATATACAACCCATCAGAAGAAGCTTTTTTTCCAAATTCCCCTTTGTTACAGGTTTTTTAACAGTTTTACTCAATTTAGGATTTTGTACTGGATGTTAGGTGGACGTAAATCGATTATTCATAACATCATTTGTTAGCCACCAGAAATGTACTTTTTAAGCCTCTGAGCAGCTTTGCAAGGCAGCCCACAAATATTCCTGGGGCCGGTTTCATGAAGCATTCTTAAAGTTACGCAAGTACTTAGCATCATATGTTTGCGTAAACTCCTATGTTTGCTTATATTAAAAAAATCTTGTAATTTACTAAGACAATCATCTTAGCGTTAAGAACGTTCTTAGGTGTTTCATGAAACCGGCCCCAGGTGTACACAATTTTTATTTTTTGAGTATCAGATGTCCTTGTAAGGGGACACCCACTGTCCACTGACACTTCTTTCTTCTTGCCATGTACCAGGAAGTCAACTAGTAATCTGTCCCAACTTGTAGGCTGGGGGATATGACATCACAGCCCCTGACTAGTGGTGCCACTTGCTGGTAGACTTCTGACAACTGCTACTGAGAGTATAATATTATACTCTGTGTGTGCCACTGGTCGTGAAGCCAGAGACTGACAGGTCAATATTTTATTATTAGTGCATTTCCAAGGGGCTTTCTCCTAATCAGGTCCTGCCAGGCTATCACTGATGTGGGGATATGTTCAAGCCATAGATTGAAGGGCAGCCAATCAAGGCAAGATAACCAGTGGAAGATGGCTGCAGCTTTTTTGGTAGATTATGTGATGTGATTACACAAGACAAAGTGATGGCTAATTATTCAACTCTTAAGACTTACTTAAGTTTGTTTGCTTGTTTCATGTGCTCTGAAATGGTAATCCTACTTTTGCAAGGGTGAGTTAATCGACTAATTGAACCAATTTCAGTGTGGATCACATTGTTCTTTTGTCTCAGAGTCCATGTTGGTAATTAGTAATTACTAATGGTAATTACTTAATGTTCGCTTGTTTCAAAGTCATATTGGTAATTACTAATGTTAATGTTGTAATGTGTCTAATAGCTGGTGCTACCCCTACGGCCACACGATGACACCACTTGTGGATCAGGGTGTGGGACTGTTTTCCTGGCTCTTCACTTATTTATGATAGCCAGTGATAACATCACAATAGCTATGAAACTTTTGACATAATATTGTAATATATTAGTAATTGCATTAATATCGCAATGATGTAGCGTCCATCTCCTGATGATACACCAGGAATACTGGACACCTTCTGGCTCAGGTGAATGTGCCATGGCTAGGGATCTCACAGCAGCATGGGACATTAAAGGTGCACTTGTGCATAACTCGCCTCTGCCCCAGTCACCACGCTATGTCCTTGTAAATAGTAAACCCATCAGCAGCAGCAGGCCGGCCCTTAGTCAGAGACCCATTACCCCATTATTGGAATAGATTTGGGGAGAATTGCAATGGTTTTTCTTTTTTATATAACTGGTCTTTTCGTCTTTGGATAATAGGATTTTTATCTTTCCGACACCATGTTCTTGTGTTGGATCGTAACGCGGTTTTATTTTCCCAATAACAAGGTCAAAACAGTGTTTGCGTTGTCATTAAACAAACAGGTCTTGTACTAAGATTGAAAGCGAATGGAGAGTGTAGTTTAAAGTTTGAGTATTTTGCGAGACTCAGAGGGGTGCAGTTGGAGGTTGTCAGAGTGCCCTGAAGGGGTTGCTGTTGGGGGCCTTTTTGGAGTGCTTCAGCCACCTGAATATTCACCACGTTGCAACACCAGTGCAAGTGTAGTAGGGTTTTCATGAGCATTATGGATGTAAATAAAAAATGAGAACGGGTAAATTGGAAAATTTCATGGTTCTGGCTAAGGGCCTGGGTAGCAGGATAGGGGGGTAGCGTTGAGTGCAGCAGGAGATTACTGTTTCATTGACAGAATCGTGTGGGGCCTGGAGGATGTCTCAACAATCTCATAGCCCAATCATCCTACTTAGCAGGGCACTGCAGGGCAACCAACACACTTTCTGACTATGAAACAATTAGACAGCAAGAAATAAACTTACTTCGACACACTTTCCGACTATGAAACAATTAGACAGCAAGAATAAACTTACATCGGAGCAAATGTTGAAACGTATACCATATACATGGTGTTTCGACATTTGCTCCAAAGTAAGTTTTTCTTGCTGTCTAATGGAATCTTGTAGCCATGAACAATATATCTCATATGAAACACTTGTTCTCCACTGGACCCAAAGCGCGATGGTTCTAAGAGTCGTGGTTCTCTTGTTTCCCTGTCATCAGGGGTGAGGCTCGCCTCAATTCCTGTGCGATTCCTCGATTTTAGTTATCGTTTTTCTTCTTTTCCCTCACCGATCTTGCACTGCTCTCTCCAATGTCTCCATTCCCCTCTATCTTTCACTCTCGTTCTCCACTCCTCTCCCGATCCTTCCAAGTCTCTCTTTACACAGTCCTCCCATCGCAGTCTAGGTCTTCCTCGCCTCCTTATCCCTTCCAGCCTCTGGGCATATCTACTCCAATTCTCTTCATAAGCCCAGCCCATTTCAGTCGACTCCTCAACAGCTTCTTCCTAAATCTTTCTTTTACTCCAACCTCCTGTCTCAGCTCCTCCATTCTTTGCTGATCACTTCTTTTTACTCCAGCTATTCTTCTGACCCAGTTGTTTTTGCAAATCTATACCCTCTTCTATTGTTTTTTCTGTCATCTGTCCTACAAGTACAATCTACTAAGTACTTTGCAAGGTAGATTGTACTTAACTTGCTCAGGCAGAAGAATAAAAAAGTAAAAATGTCTATAGTCAGTGTGATAGTCAGAGATCCAGGCACCGTGTAGAGTCTGCTAGACAGCCTGCTTTCATTAGTGGGATACATATGTGTCGTAGTGTTCAGAGCGTTGGCCTCTCAGTTGAGAGATTCCAGGTGGGATACATATGTGTCTTAGTGTTCAGAGTGTTGGCCTCTCAGTTGAGAGATTCCAGGTGGGATACATATGTGTCTTAGTGTTCAGAGCATTGGCGTCAGTCGAGAGATTCCAGGTGGGAAACATGTGTCGTAGTGTTCAGAGTGTTGGCCTCTCAGTCGAGAGATTCCAGGTGGGATACATATGTGTCGTAGTGTTCAGAGCGTTGGCCTCTCAGTCGAGAGATTCCAGGTGGGATACATATGTGTCTTAGTGTTCAGAGCGTTGGCCTCTCAGTCGAGAGATTCCAGGTGGGATACATATGTGTCTTAGTGTTCAGAGCGTTGGCGTCAGTCGAGAGATTCCAGGTGGGAAACATGTGTCGTAGTGTTCAGAGTGTTGGCCTCTCAGTCGAGAGATTCCAGGTGGGATACATGTGTGTCATAGCGTTCAGAGCTTTGGCCTCAGTCGAGAGATTCCAGGTGGGATACATATGTGTCGTAGTGTTCAGAGCGTTGGCCTCAATCGAGAGATTCCAGGTGGGATACATATGTGTCGTAGTGTTCAGAGCGTGGCCTCTCAGTCGAGAGATTCCAGGTGGGATACATATGTGTCATAGTGTTCAGAGTGTTGGCCTCTCAGTCGAGAGATTCCAGGTGGGATACATATGTGTCTTAGTGTTCAGAGCATTGGCCTCAGTCAAGAGATTCCAGGTGGGATACATATGTGTCGTAGTGTTCAGAGCGTGGCCTCTCAGTCGAGAGAGATTGCAGGTGGGATACATATGTGTCTTAGTGTTCAGAGCATTGGCCTCAGTCGAGAGATTCCAGGTGGGATACATATGTGTCGTAGTGTTCAAAGTGTTGGCCTCAGTCGAGAGATTCCAGGTGGGATACATATGTGTCATAGTGTTCAGAGCGTTGGCCTCAGTCAAGAGATTCCAGGTGGGATACATATGTGTCGTAGTGTTCAGAGCGTTGGCCTCAGTCGAGAGATTCCAGGTGGGATACATATGTGTCGTAGTGTTCAGAGCGTGGCCTCTCAGTCGAGAGATTCCAGGTGGGATACATGTGTGTCGTAGTCTTCAGAGCATGATATTTGTATATGAATATTCTTCCTTCGCGGAATAATTGCAGCAGGCAATATGCTTCACGGAGAAGTCGATATGGTGATCGTGACTTAAGTGGCTATTATGTGGTAACTTAAACGTTCGAGTAATGTCCACTCGGAAAGTTTTATTATTTTTATATAACGGCAAATTAACATTGACTTTAGAATGTACATATTTACATTTCTAACATGCAAAGTTGGGTAAAGTACTGATTCAGTGTACTTTCTGCTAATAATTACCATCCCTGGATGATTCTGTGTAATGGGACTGACAACCTTGCTTTAACTATTTTCCATACTGCATAATACCATATAAATAAAAAAATATATTGTACAAATATATTGTACATACCGTTTATGGTACACAGCATAAAGCTTTGTACAGACAGGACACTATTTCAGGTGACACCCACTGGCAGCCACTTGTTGTGGTTGCAGGTAAACTTTGAGAACACCAGCGAGATGGCAGTGATAACATTACATGTAGTTTAATAACATCTCTGATTAGTAATATCGTGGGAGTCCCTGGATGTGAACCAAGACTGATTTACAAGTACCTAGGTATATGGGCAACAAATGAATGACTGATAGACATCCAAAACATCCAACAGGATAGCTGCACCAATGCAGGAACTACTTGGCTATAAAGGTAATTTATTTATATATTAATCCGTAAGTTATATATCATTATTTACTTTTTGTCTACAGGTGTTTGTGACAGTTTTAAGCCAAAAAATTGGCAAGGCTAAAATATGCTATATATATATATATATTCATACCTTGTGTCATGCCGTTTTATGGTGCGTTGGTTATTAGCGGTGAATCATGCCATTAATATTCTACCGGGGATTTATTAGGGTTACCACCTGACTACTTCACATTTGATATATCACATACATTTATAATGTACATGAGTAAATCAATACACAGATATTAATATATAACTATATAATATTTAAATATATACTTATATTAATTTATTTAATTGTTACAGGAGTATGGTTGACTTGTCGAGTGAAGATTTGGTTTTGGTTACAAAGTGTGTACGACATGCCAGGGCTAGCCGAACCTCATATCACGTTGATAAATCGTACAAAAGAATAACATGACAATTGAATTGATACATATGTTATTTTTGATGCAACTATAATGCTTTGACAAAGTTTCGGTGGTTGCCTTTATCAGGAACTGAATTCTGGGACCTAATAGTTCTTATTCTGCTCACCAGGTAGTTGCCGGCAATTGAAATCGTTTATGTGAAGTATTCAGCCAAGTTGTAAATACCATGCAAAAGCAGGAATAGTATCGCATGTCTTACTCAAGAATGCAGTCCAGCCAGTGTTCCATGCCTGGGTCTGGTTTATGCAACAGGGTAAAACTGTGGAAGTGTTATCATTTGGGTAAACTAAAGCACACTCTGTATGAGGGTGATATTCTTATCGTGACATGTTTTCTTGCTTATCGTCATGATCCTCCCTTCAGGGTGTTTGTCCCCAAATATATTCACCATGTCAATGTGGGTTGGTCACTGGCTACTTGGAGACTCAAATAGCCCACAGAATGTGCAACGGACCATGGTATTTGAAACGTCCTTCTGAGCTCAACGAGCTTCACAGAGTCACTAATGATTACTAGAATTTCCATCCAGATTATACTGAGATTTCTGAGAATAATATTACTGGATACTTGGGATTCTGTAATTACAACAATCGTTTTTTAAAAAAGACTTAGTATCAGCTGTCAGAATTGATGCCTAAACGGTCCGAATATGGCTTCTGGAGTATCATTTTACATACCATGTATTCAGTGGAAAGATGTGATGTTCCAAACATGGCCAACAACATAAAATGTTATTAACAAAAATGGGACAGGATGCCCTGTTTTCAGTTGACTATACATCTCATGAACCTTTATTTTATAAACTATCTGGATTGAAGGCTTGAAATTTTGCACACCTTTGTACAATCAAATGTATTTTTAGTGTGTTTTTCATTGAATTCTGAGGGACCACTAGGTGAGTTGATTTGTTTCGAGTAAATCGGTGTACTAATACAGGGTGACCAAGACCTGTTTTGGTTTCGTGAGAAACACGCCATTGACATTGTTCTAAACTGCTATTCTTATGGAATGTTCAGAAACGTCACATTACAGAAAGATGTGTGTGCGTATGTCAAATATGTCATGTATTTACATCAGTTCTTACCAACGGGTCGCACTAATATTGCCACTTAATGCTTTCTTAGAATCAAGCCGCCCACAAAACGATTAAATACAATTGATCATCGATCAGTTAGCCCTAACGGATGATCGATTATGAAAATCAAAGCGATTCCCAACACTACTGGTGGATGAGGGTCCACGCTGCCACTCCCATTTGGGAATAACTGGTTGGAACAAGATGATTAATAATCTTCTTGAGAATACTTGGCTGTTGTCTTTCCATTTGCTGTGGCAGAGGTGTGCATAATACATGGGATGTGGGTGCTTTCAACACTCCCCATTACTGTTTTCATGTACCACAATTGCATTAGATTAAGTTATAAAGTCACTGGCATGATCCACATTGAACAACAGGTATTGTGCACACATCTACAAACTCATTAATTACCTAGTTAGGTGCAAACAAATCAATACAGTTCTCTAAGGAATTACTAATGAATATTAATACAGTTTACTATAATGAACTTTAAGAAACACTAAACTTGTACGTGTAAAATGTAATTTATAATGTTGTTAGTCCTTTGTTAATAATATTATAACAGTGTATTTTATTATTTCATTAATTGATATTTAATATTATAAAACAGAGTGTGGATCTCAGTCATTTGTATACATATATGTGTGTGTGTGTGTGTGTGCGTGCGTGCGTGCGTGCGTGCGTGCATGCGTGCGTGCGTGCATTTTTACAGAGGCGTTTGAAAACTTAAGAATGTGTACAAAAATAATAAATGTTATGGATTTTTAGGATGTCTCAAAACAAAGTATCCGAATACACATGCAGTCATTATGGAGCCAGCAGTTGTGTACATAGTTAGGGAGCTGAACAACTGGTGTAGATTGTCATGTTATCCTGCATGGGACATGGTGCCTGACATGTCACCCCATCTAGCCCACTCGTGTTATTGCAAGCTGTGAGTTGGCACTTCATCAGCTGCCCTGTGATCATACCTGGAATGGATCCCACTGCCAAAACTCACAACCCCATGGAAGAACGGCTGATTACTAAGCCGCACATACCACATCAACACCAGCACCTGTTGAGACTGAATTATATCAACAGGGCTTTCATTGTGCGGAACAATGCCTTCCTATGTAGTACTTAGTGTGTCCGTGTGCTGGCATGCAGTTGGCACAGTGTGCTTGTATCAGTACTGTTGTTAAATTAACATCAAATGTATTGCCCACTAAAACTACAATTTACCAAGTGCTGGTTTTAATGCGTCTTCGGGCAGAATGCATGATGAGGTGTTGTGCGTGTCTTAAATGTGATGTATTAAAACGTGTGTTGCTGCGAAAAAACTTCCAGTTTTGCTGCATAACAGTGACTTAGTCTTAGGGGCCAGTCCGTCCGTCCATTTCCATAAATGTGGGTTGTATGTTGCATAAACCGAGAGATTCACAATCTGTTATGTAGTTTTCTAAATAAAGTGCCTGTAATATTTGAGGTGACCCCCAACATCCCTGGCTCTGTCTACCACACCTTATGTGCATCACAAGCTTTTACTCATTGCGAATAACGAAAGTTAGCCATGTTTTCTCAGCTCCTGGAAAATCTTATTTCACAGTGACAGTGAAGTATATTTTCTTGGACAACATACCGCTTTGTCCTAAATTGTCATTTTGCTTGGTGCATTTTTTACACACATAACTTTTTCGATTTGGTTTGATTTGTTCCCCTCTTAATTGCCTATTATAAACAACTTCCCGAATTCATGTCGTTTGGTATTTACATCACATACGAAAACTTCAAGAAACCATCTTCTGCATATGTGCGATTGTAGTGCCATTTGGAGGATGGGCATTTTGCTACATACTGTACTGGCCGTATGTATTGGGACACTTAAAAATAATCAAATTATCACCTGTCCCAAAACATACGGTGCACAAAAATAAATCTCAGATTCACTGTCCCAATACTTACGGACGCGAATGAATCCTGACGTCACATCGTCCTTGTCTATTACCCTGCTACTAACTATGTTTGAGTGTCAATGGCCCTATATTCCGTATGTCCGAATACTTAGGAACAAAAATAATTACATTTATTAAGATGTCTCAACACATACGGTTAAAAAAATAATTATATGTCTACATTTTTAGGGCGTCCCAAAACATAGGAAGTCCCAATACATAATGTCATTACAATTATTTTATGCAATCCATGAGAGTTTCAGAACTTTGGTCTGATTGGGCAAAGACCTTTCAGCACTCAGTGTGTTCTCTTTGTGATTGTCCTAGCAGTTGGACACAGTCATTACTGTGAACTTGATCACTCTAATTAGACCAGCATCAAATGTTGAAGAGAGGTGGAAACCAAATCCAGAATGATTGGAACTGCATCAGCAGGATTTGGCTGTAACTAGTGTTATCCCTGACCCTGAGTGTGGTACCAGGTCCACCCATGCTCCTGATGACTAAGGGGTGATGTTGTTACACAAATTATCCTCTTCAGGGAACTGTGACCAGTGACCTGGGGACCATTTCACTAAGGTATGAGCTCAAAGAAAATCCATCTCTAAACAGATATGTTGTTAAATTTAATTATTTAAAAAAAAAAAGCAAAATAAAACATTGCTGTATCACGTAGGACTCTATTTCTGTGACACACCGGAGAAAGTGTCCCTGGTGTTGACAGTTTCCAGTATACGAGATCACTGGCAAGGAGCAAAATTGATTATAAAGAGCACAATAGGATGTATGAGAGCACAATAGGGTTTATGAGCTCATAAGAATGTAGTGAGACCGTCCCCAGATGTAACTGGGTAAACTCTCCACTGCCTACATTCGTAGAGTTTGATTTATAGGCAAAGTAAACGTTTGTATTTTTTTATGTTAGCCCCTGCATTTTAAATGAAGCATCTTTAGAGCCAGGTTCTTCAAACTGTTCGATGCAATACAAATCTTGGTGTTGACACTGCTAGAGCCAATAGAGCCATCTGATTATACAGAACCATGTCTTGTAAGTTGTTCTTGTAAATATTAGAGCCAGGTTGTCAATTATCTATAATGTCAAAGTCATGATTGTTACATGGTTAGTGCCACTGTGTAACAGTTACTGTTGGGCATTTGAAAATGAAATGTTCAGGACCAATTTAAATGCAATGATAATTTCACAGCTGCATTTGAATTCACTTTCAAGTACTCAGCATCCAAGAGGTTTTTGCATTTGTTAACAACTATTTTACTAACTGGGCTATGCTATCCATACCTCCTCCGATGTTGAGGATCAGGTTATTGTTATAGAGATACGTTATACTCCCATGCATTCTTCATTAATTACACATACGGTGCCTGTAATGATGTGCATGTAAATACAGATATAATGTATCATTGCATGCATCCATTAATGTGATGGAAAGCATATAAAATGTAATGCTAAAAAAGCAGATCAAAGTTTAGTCAGCGCCGATTATTTAAAATCATTGTTGCTTTTTTGTGCGATCATCATTTAGGCCGAGATTTATGTTGAGAGGGGCGGCTGGTCTATTCCACACTGTCAGTGCTGTGAGTGCCAGACAAACGTGTAGAATGGAAGTCTACCGAGGTCTCACAATAGGCAGCCATAGGTGTTCTCTAACTACTTTATGTAGTGGTCTGATGACAGGCCAGCTTACAGGCTAACTTCATGGGCCCTGGCTGCTTATCTATACCGCTTGCTCATCATTGGCAGAATGCCAGGTGTACCATTGTGTTTGGTGTCACCCTGGCCATGCAGCCACACAAAGTTCACCGTCGGCTGTCTTGATGGTAGTTATCATAATAATTGTGATAATCTTATATATATTGTTGAAGCATTGTTGCGCAATGTTCTGTTGATTTGACTGCAGCGTTTTGTTGTTGTGGAGAGGGTCACAGTGACTCACAGTATTGTGACAGGGGTCACAGTGACTCACAGTGTTGTGACAGGGGGCACACTGATTCACAGCGTTATGGCAGGGGGAACACTGACTCACAGTGTTGTGACAGGGGGCACACTGACTCAGTGTTGTGGAGGGGGTCACACTGACTCACAGTGTTGTGACAGGGGGTACACTGACTCACAGTGTTGTGGAGGGGGTCACACTGACTCAGTGTTGTGAGAGGGGGTACACTGACAGGGGGAACACTGACTCACAGTGTTGTGGAGGGGGTCACACTGACTCAGTGTTGTGAGAGGGGGTACACTGACTCACAGTGTTGTGGAGGGGGTCACACTGACAGTGTTGTGAGAGGGGGCACACTGACTCACAGTGTTGTGACAGGGGGCACACTGATTCACAGCGTTATGGTAGGGGGCACACTGACTCACAGTGTTGTGCAGGGGTCACATTGACTCACAGTGTTGTGGAGGGGGTCACAGTGACTCACAGTGTTGTGAGAGGGGGCACACTGACTCACAGTGTTGTGACAGGGGGCACACTGACTCACAGTGTTGTGCAGGGGTCACACTGACTCACAGTGTTGTGGAGGGGGTCACAGTGACTCACAGTGTTGTGACGGGGGCATACTGACTCACAGTATTGTGACAGGTGGCACACTGATTCACAGTGTTGCGACAGGGGGCACACTTATTCACAGCATTATGGCAGGGGGCACACTGACTCACAGTGTTGTGACAGGGGGCACACTGACTCACAGAGTTGTGCAGGGGTCACACTGACTCATAGTGTTGTGGAGGGGGTCACACTGACTCACAGTGTTGTGACAGGGGTCACACTGACTCACAGTGTTGTGACAGGGGGCACACTGACTCACAGTGTTGTGCAGGAGGCACATCTCCTCGATGTTATGGCAGGGGACACACTGACTCAAAGTTGTGGCAGGAGGCACACAGACTCACAGTGTTGTGGCAGGGGGCACACAGACTCAGTGTTGTGGCAGGGGGCACACTGACTCACAGTTATGGCAGGGGGCACACTGACTGACAGTGTTGTGACAGGGGGCACACTGACTCATAACATTATTGTAGGGGGCACACTGACTACTTTAAAATATGGAATGTGATCACCAGAAACAAAGACTGTTGAATTGGCAAACTATTTACACCCAAACAGCTCAAATTAGTTTTACTAGCACACCGGTAATAAATCTGGAATTGGTGATAATTAATCACCATTAATAACAGTTTTATACCCAAGAAATCTTAGCATGTTGCTTTGGAGATAGATAGATGACTTTAAGGTGACATTTGACCAGCTGTGGTGATAATGTGTGACAGTAATACTTGAGCACAGGTGTCAACAATGTAGGCCTGTCACCAAATTGTGTCTTAGGTAACCTTTTATATCTTGTAGAGATGTAAAATAATCAGCTATTTATGTTGTCATCTTTATATGTCAGTTTCACACTCAGTTCTGGTATGTTTAGTCAAGTACTTAATCCTCTTTGCACATAATAGAAAAAAGACATTTAGATCTGTCTTTCTAGCTGTCTGTGGCCTACTTAGCTGCCTGGCCACAGCTGAGGTGCATTTCCCACAATTCCCCCCTCCACAGTTCTCTTCCATTTTATTTTTGGTCATCCTCGTTTTTTTCCATTGTGGATCCACTTCGAGGCTGTTTTGGCTATCAATGTCATCCTTGTTTCTCAAAGTGTGGCGAATCCATCTCCGTCTTCATTTCTTGAAAAGGTCACAAGATTTATGTTAATTTGTGTAGTTAGTTTCTGTGGTTAAATATTCTTTGTTGTTCTTTTGTGGCTAGAATATTAACATTACATTTTGTTTTGTATGAATTCTCCCTGGTGCAATGTGCTATTATATTTTACTATATATATACAGGGTGCACAGTGGATTTAGTTGACAGGTAGTCCGTGGGACTAGCTGACTCAGAAACAACTAGTCCTCATATTATTTTAGTAGTCCTTAAAAATAAACGTGCCAGGTACCATCAATCATACTGTTGTGTCATCAGCGTTCGAAATAGCACTTGTCCGTTTGTCCGGGACAAGTGATTTTTGGCCCGGACAAGTAAAATGACTCTACATGGTTATCCGGTGGACAAGTGAAAATTTACAGTAAATAGTGACGCATGCAACATTGCAAACTTTTTATTTGAGGAAATTTAAACGTAAATGAAGTTCGCTAGCAATCGCGCGCATTGCAATTTTGTTAGTGTGTCGGCGTCTTGTCGTTCCGCCGCCAATGTGTTGTACTTCATTGTTCGACCAAGTTTAGTGTCTGCGTTAACAGGGTCATCCGCTGAGCTCACCGACCTAGCTCTGTCACACGCGTAGGACAGACTCCGCATCAGCCATCGTTGATCGAGGCTGTATTTCATAAAATCGTAAATCGTTCAGTTTGGCCGACGTACAACTTGCTTCCACCCACGGATCACATTTGACGAACTTTGGAAATAATAGACTTTGTGTCACTACCTGTTATTTGAATAATTATATAGTTTTAACCATTATTACACCTAACCCACGCGGACTCGTCAGTCTTCCAAGTCATCGAACGTCGTTAGCCGATCCAGTCCCAAATCGATAAAAAGTTCAAAACTTGTAACTGGCTCTCCGGTAAATCTATGGTGATGGTTGATAAGCGGAATATTAATGAAATTTCAGAATTGTTGTGTCTGTGTAATATTTATTCTAACCATAAATTGCGAGTTTTCGAAGCCAAATTTTATGCAAGACGCGCGGCAGGGTGCCAACCGCCGTTGATATGTCGGCTTCCGCCAACTACGTCGGTCTGCGTGCGGCTGCGATGTGACGTCGTCACTAAATCTATAAATTATATTCCGCCCGGTAGACGTAATTCAGGCACCGTTAAAACTGTTTGTACATAATTGAAATGGTAATATAAAATTTAGTAAAAATATGCGTTTGTTTGCTCGTGATCAATTGAATATTATCTTCGTTTGTAAAATACAGAGCTTTGTTAATATTGAAGTTCATAGAGATTGAACAAAATAATATCAGATTATATTATAGTTTATTATGATTTTTGTGACATTTCCTGGCTTTGCCTTGGTCGTGTTCCTGATAGTTGAGTGCCATCTTCAATGACAAATTGATGCCAAAATTTTACAGCAGTGTTATATGTTATATATATATATATATACCATATTAAACAAAAACAGTTTTTGCAACATTATAACAAATAGCAAGAATAACAATTGTCTCATTCCTATAATCGTAATAATTATTTGTTATTAATAAAAGCGTTCATATCAGCATCACTAAAATATTGGTATGCATCATGTAACGTGTCTAGTTTTAATATTCGTGATGAATATATATATATAGTAATGATAATGGACCGAAACAAATAGTTGCAAATATAATTTTGCAATTTCAAAATTTGCAGATTCAATCAAATTGTGTCTTTGATCACAAGTCACTCAGATGTTCATGCAACGAAACAGCAGGAACATTGTGTAGTTGTCATAAAAATAAGACAGACTTTTTACGTTTTTTCCAAAGCTTCGATTCCCCTTGACAACCACTCGGACAAGTTACAATTTTGGCGGACAAGTAGATTTCAAAACTGACTTGTCTGGCGGACAAGTAAATATTCTGGCTTATTTCTATCGCTGGTCATATATGTGTGACACATAGTAAAAGTGGCTTTATTTCATAAAGAAAACAAGCCGTTTCCCATTTCAATTAAATATTCAACTAAATGTGTCATTAATAGAAACAAATACATGTGATTTCGTAGATCCAATTGCAAAGTTATCAGAAGAAATGACTAGTTTAATCAGGGGCAGCAAACAGGAGTCGTGGACAAGGTGATGCCAGCAGAATTTGAAGCCTAACGGCAACAAAGGACCGACATTGTCGAACTAAGTTGCATCATTTGCCCTATACTTTTCATTAGCATTTTCTTTCCCGAAGCCGACTAAACAATCAGTAACATTGCTGGCGTTTGGTAACTTGCTAAAATAATCACCCGATGCAGGAATAACGCAACTACCATCACGACGGGATAGCACGTAACGATGTCTGTAACCCGCGCATGTATGTTAGTCCATGTCGCTCATCACTCATGGTCGCTAGGTGGCACTACCTATCCTACGCTAACCGGATGTAAACAGCCGCCATTTACATTCACTGCGTTCAGCAAGTTTCCCATCTGACAGTCGTATGGAATATTTAGCTGCCTGTAATAAAATGCTACCTTACTGTCTTATTTTGTTTTATTCCATCACAACACCCAACTAGCGTATACATAGCCTAAATTAATTCACATAATAACAGCTAGTCCTATGGGACTGCTCCACTAAATAAGGACTAGTCCGATCACTGAAACTACTCGTCCGGGACTGTATATATAATTTGTGCATTTTTCAAACAATATCTATGATAGTTCTTTTTTCAGGTATGTTTCTTTGGATATTAGTTGAACTGATTTAGCTAGAGGATCAAGGGTGTTTAACATTTTAGGCTTATAAGGTTATCATATATCTAGAAACTATCATTAAATGCTAGTTTATATAAAAACAATTGTATAATGTTGTCCTGAGATTTATATAGACACCATTATATGTTTAAAATTAAGGCACAAATAATTGTATTTGATCCATCAAACTGAATTGCAGTGACATGAATAGTTTATCAGTAATAATGCCATTGAACGTTACACTAAATTGAAAGAACAGGTTTTCTAAGAAACATTGAATGGCCTCTCTCTCAGGAAGCTTTGAGGCACTCATACGAGTAATCTCATTTATGAAATTAATTATGTTTATTATCAGATGGTATTACAGGTGGATGAGTAAGGGCGCGTGGGAGTTTGATGTTATATCTTGTGTTGTTTGGCTTTGCAACAATATGTATATTTACGAATTAATCTAATATTACTACCGTACGAATTTCTGTGGTTTTTCATGTCGGGCATTTACAGCAGATAGTAACTGGATTAGCAGTAATTCTGTCTTGTGGAGCAATGTTGAAAGCATAATTTTGTCATTACTAATGCTTCATAGGATCCATTACAATAATGTACTGCAGCACAGTGAGTGTGGAATATCAGACTAGTATTCATTCGGTTTAAATCCACTTGTTGCTGTTCTAAAGAATGGACAGTTTTGTTTATTCCACATTCCCTTAGTTCACTCATCTGTATAAATGGCTGTAGACAGAAGTGGATATATAAATGATTTCAGTTTGATTGGGACCATATTGGATTTGGATGTTGATTTTCTGAAGAACGAAATGAGAAAATTGGATGAACTTTGTCCAGTGTGTTGATGAAAGATAATATATTATCGTATTATTATTATTACTAGCATTTCCGTAGTGCCGTATCTCCAGGACCAACCCGTTCATAGGCACGTACACACATTATAAACGTACATGAAAACAAATGTAAAAATATATATGTATAAGGATGCTGGTAAATATAATAATTATTAAGATTTACAAGATTGTATATACATAATATGACTACAATACATGACATATTTGCACAAATATTAAGATAATTAAGTAAAAGAATATATATTATAATATATAAAATTGTATTAAAAGATAAATAATAATACATTAATTAAAATATATTATATAATAGACCTAAATTAATTGATTAAATACATGTCCATAAAAGTGTCCTACAGCACAGTTCCTCAGTTGAAGTACGCCTGCTTAAATAGATACGTTTTAAGGCAAGTTTTGAATCTAGCTGACTTTCCAATAAAAAATATGTCAGAACAACTTTAATCTGTGTTGATGGTGTTATTAATGCGAAATATATAGTGTAAACAAATCTGACACCAACTGTAGGACTATGGAGCTGCAAGAAATTGAATGTATGTAGTATAATGATTCATTACCCAAACTTTCTTTTATTTACACTGATGGCACTGAAAGGGTTACTGGACATGTGACCACAAAACTGTAACAACGAAATGGTACATTCCTGTTTGTAACCACGACGTATTGACACCTGGATTAATTCCTAGCACCTGTCAGATATTGGAAATAAATGTGAAGTTCTTCGAGCATTCCCACGTATAGATTGTCCCCAGCTGTGGTGTGTAGGTATTGTCATATTTATCATTTGTCATACAATATATGAATCTCAATTTCGCTGGTCATTTGCAAGCTTGCTGGCAGGCGTTTGTGACAGATAGGCGGCTACTTAAACATGTCACACTAATGATATCTAGCCTTGTGAATGCTGAGCTGACAAATGAGTGAAAGAACAAATGAGTGAATAATGAACGAATAAATGCACATGTTATGGCGACAAGAGCCCATGTGTTATTATGCGTTTGCACATAAAGGTGTGTATAAAGTCACGCGTGTATACGTTTGTTTGCATGCATTATGCAAAGTGTGCTTATTATTATTACTGATATGGTGGGGGAATGGGGCAGTATTTCTTTATGTGCATCTGTTTTAACGATAATCTTTATTAATGTTCTTTCTTTTGTTGCAGGTGCTTGATCGGATTGGAAATCATTTCGTGTACCTACGCACACAGGTGAGTTTCACTGATGGAGGCACACAAGATTAGTTTCTGATGTTTTGAATTTTAAAACTTACTTTGTTTATTCTCTTTCTGCCGTGTGGCATATAAAGCTCGCACAAGATCTCGCCAGACCCCTCTGTCTTGGGTTCTCCTTGCCGCTGGGCTCCAGGTCAACCCAGCAGTCTTCAGTTCTTCCATTGTTCGTCACCGAGTTGTTTTTTCTGCCCTATTCTGTTACCTTCTGGCATCCTGGCAAGTGCTGTTTTTTGCTGGCATGTCTCTGCTCATCCTGTGTACATGGCCAAGCCATGTCCACCATCTCTTTTTCACGGTGAGGCAGATTCTTGTTTCGTTGCGTGGTGGAAGTTTTAAAAGCCATCTATATGATAATATTCGCTCACCATTTCTGTCGCCCAAACCACCAGGTTTAAATGTAAGATCTCATCTGTTATTTTTTCCTTTTACTTCTCCGTAATTGTGTACATAGTAAATATTATAAATGCCATTATTTAGGTGGTAACATTTAAAATCGACAGCAGTATTTGTTATTAAGCAGTATTGCAGTCAGTACGTTTTAGGATTTCAAAAAAAATACTTAAATTGTAATTATTCCATAGAAATCCTATAACATTTTTGTGGCCGCTTTTATCCAAAAGTGTCCTCATTCTAGGATGGTGTTTGATCAAAGCCTTGACTACTTAATTCTTGGAACAGTAATTGCTGATGTCAACTGAATTATGTAACAATTTGACAAGGATATACTCAAGTAGAAAGTGCAGATATGCTG
Organism: Paraescarpia echinospica; assembly: GCA_020002185.1. NCBI lineage: Eukaryota > Metazoa > Annelida > Polychaeta > Sabellida > Siboglinidae > Paraescarpia > Paraescarpia echinospica. The sequence continues at coordinate 14,165,485 of CM034534.1, forward strand.
CGGCCAGTTCGCTTCCTGGCAGAATGTCTTGGTGCTGGGAAGACAGAAAAAACTCATCCCTTATTGCAACATTGATCCAGCTTATAACATCTACCGAGAAGGCCTTGTTAGGGTGAGACCACATCTGATTCCACATAGATGGCCGCTGTTCTCACTCATTGCCACTTCTAAAATCACTGCATTGGCTCCCTGTGTGGTATTGCATTATTTTCAAGATTTGTACAATTGCCTATCAAGCTGTGTAATCAGGAATTTTGTCAAAATATTGACGCAGGAACTTGAGATAATCTGAAGTAAACTTTCAAAGTGAATAAGTTGCCGAACACCGTTCCGCCATTTTGTTTTCGACTTTCGCTTTGGAAGGCTGATGTTGCTACATTTGAAACCATGGTTCTGATTCCCTGAATTAAGTCAGTCCACTGATGTCATTTTTGGCAGATCAGCCAATGATAGAACTTTCCATCGATACCATGTGCGCAGGGGGGTCTAGACTTTATGAATGGATGCGTAAATTCAGTACGCAGGACGTAATAAAATTACCAAAATGTGGGCGTCAACCGCGTCACATGTTTTGTAAGTTAGACTGTGAGTAGCTGTCATAGAATCTGCTCATGAATAAATATACACAATCTCGAAAAATCTGTCAGCTATCCATAGATACCAAATGTTCGCGTGTCAGCTGCGCGTAAAGGAAATGAAAATTGTTACAACAAAGGCAGGTTTGGCCGAATTTTGGCCCGAGACACTCCAGAGTTTTATAATTGTAGGCCAGTGATCAGCAATCGATGGTGCCACAGATACAGCAAGATTAGTTCTTAGAAGATGCTGACAGTTGGCGAAACGTATCACTCTGCTAGGACCCTACATAAGCAAGGCTCCTATCTTGTATAATCGTTGTCAGGTTTCTACAACATAAGTAATTACTTTTCATGCGAATTGCCATTAATCCCGCCCCATGACACAAGTATTCACTCTGTACAGGGTATTCCTGAGAGGTTGTCAGAAGAACTTGATCTGTTGAATTTACGCAGCACACAACATAACGTTGTCCATACTGGGGTTGAAGGCCTGAGCGATTGTTGGCGAATTCCAGTGATTAATATGTTGTTCCGGTTATGCTTCTGGGCAGGCTACTGCCTTCAGCCATATACCTGTGTGGTTTGTGTAATTACTTAAACACTCACATGGCTGTTCGTCTGAGATAAGTTAGTTCTTTTCCCACTGTGTGAATATAATTTTACAAGTGAGAACTCAGGTGTGATATGACCCCTCCCCCAAATTCTTCACCCTGGAGTGAACAATATTTCATATGAAATCAACACCACAGGGTGGGTATTTCATAATGGCACATTCACTGGTCTGATGTGTAAGATTTACACCCCAGTGTCATCAGTTTTTTTTATTAATTTCTTACTTGTAAAATACTGTCAGTGTTTGAACATTCCTGCGCACGCTACAAGTGGTTAGTATTAGTAGTGATGTTTTAAATAAACAGACATTTCAAACCGGCATTGTTCTTTAAAGTAAAATCAACATAACGTTGAATAATGTCCATGAAAATTGCATCGAGGGAGTGATTTCATTGTGAAACCATTACCCCGGGGTGAATGTTTCAAGGGGGTGAATATTTGATCTCACAAGCATTAGATTCAGGCACAACACTTCCTGATTGTGGGGCAGACATCATATCACATAATTGCCAAGCCGTAGATAGTCTGGTTTCCTTAAACACAGAAGTGATCTGGGTTAGCACTAGACCTAAATTCTCTTGGGCAAATTTGGCTAAAAGGAGTCATTTTGTTTTAGCCAAATAAAATATTCTTTAGCCAATTTTTTAAAGTTGTATTTAGTTTATAAATGAACACGAAGGAGTGCATCAAAACTTGTATCTTCTGTATGATGAAACCAACCATTCAAAAATCCAATTTGCTCTGCTGGTTGTGCATTTCTGCAAGTTCATTTTATTCTAGACCATTTATTCATTAATCAATGTTGTTCTATTTTATTATCCAATGGATTGTTACTCATACCATGTATACCTGTGTGGGTATACTTTAAGGTGACAATTTGTGAAATATGTTGTTAGTTTCAGAAAGAAAATAATAAATATTACTTTAAAATTAACCTTTCGTTTTGATTCAACAGCTTAAAAGCTACAATGACGGTCTACTAAAAATAATATGCTTGTTACATGTTCATGATCATATGGCAAAGTCATTATTATTATATTTCATAAGACAGTTGCAATATTTATAAGTGGTGACAGCTTAGTATATGTAAACGAGTGAATCAACAACTTTCGATTTGAGTATGCGGTAGTAGAATTGTTGTTTTATTTACATAATAATAAACGCATTGTGAAACTTACATTTCTTAGCTTTTTTATTGACAAGAACCACGAAGAAAAAGTCAAACCATACAAATATCAGCAACATATATACAATAATATGTGTAGAATATGTATAGTAGATATATGAAGTTTGGTGACTGTAGGTGACCGTTTTCATGGCTTTTTTGGAGGTGCGGGCCTAAACTGCAAAATTTAAAGTACCACAACTTGTTTCTGGTATTCTTCCGACCGTACATGTATTTCGACTCCGGCCAGCTGGACTGTGATATGTCACATGACATATTCGTGTTAAATGGTTTAAGGGGTATCCATGTTATCTTTTAATAATAATTTGCCTGTGCATTTAAGGATTTTCTTTAAATTAAAAACAAACTTACAATCATTGTGTATTGTGCAGACGCCATGCTAGCCTTATGAAGTTAGGTTGTGCACGGCCAAATTAGTGATAAGGATTCTCATTGTCCCCTCGGCTATAAATATTGGCAGTCGGCTATCCACAACTGAACGATCAGGCGAATGCAAGAAATTGAAGAACAATTTTAAATCAGTGACATTTAATCAAATAAAAATATAAAACCAGCATTTCGCATCAGTATTTCATGTTTCGCAAATTTGGCGATCACATGTATTTTTCTTTTCGCCAAACCATACAAAAATTAGTGCATGGCGAATGGCGAAGCTCTAGCGCGAACGCTGGTGATATGAATAAGTCTTCTCTTTACCTGTGCCTTTGGATTATACACAATCTATAAACATTAAAAAGGCTGTCATGACCTGGATATCCTGAAATACATGTATTTATTTCAGGGACTACGACCAACTCAAACAAAGCCCATATAGCGCGTGTCCTGGGAATGGGAGATTTTATGATAAATAACCAATTCATCGAGGAGCTATTATCAGCCGTAATGGAATGCCGTGACATGTATTTGTCTTCTTATTGATCAGTGGTTATCTTCTATTGAGGCTATGTGTAACGTGACCCGTTGTTGAGTGAATCTCCTGCCTCGTCCCCCACAGATGAGGTGTGAGACTCACAATTTTGCATTAAACACAATACAGTCGAACCTTGCTTTATGGTTACCTTATTATTGCAGCCACTTCACAATTAGAGTCACCCTAGTCACATATATTTTTGTAACAGCACACCAAGGAAATTACTGCCGTTAATACAGGGATCTCGCTATTAAGGTCACTTTTTTCAGTCTCGATGGTGACCTTAATAGGGGGATCCGCTGTCGTCAGAAGTGTTTCCCTGCATGCTAAACAAATGTCAATTTTGCTGCAGACATCTTGGTATCACTCCTATCAAGTGAACTATAAGGAAGAACATTTTATGCCATGCATACTAGTGTTGTTCCAATTAATACATTTTATCGATTCATGTATCCGATCAATTAATCGATTACAATCGTGTGTGATCGATTATCGTTTCGATTACAGTATGTAGCAAATTGCATGTTTTAAGTGAAATATGTACAATTACAAATGGCCAAAACTTACCTTAGTTTTTGCTAAAAAGACATCATTGACACCCTGAACCCAGAAATAAATAGTGATCTGTCCCCATTTGTTTTCTCTCTCAATCATAGTTACCCTGATCTCTAACCGCATCCCTTAGTCAACACCACGGGATGTCTCAAACTGTTGACCTTCAAATGTTAGTTTTGTCGAATGTGTATGACTGTCACAATACCAAGTACTAACCTGAGATGTACATGAAAAACATATTAGATTGTATATGTAAATGGATGATAATTCAGCATTAATGGGGGTTTCTGACAACCCCTCTGTAGAGGTTTAACATTAGTGACGCATGACAAATACGTATGATCGTCACTGGATGCAAAAAGCAGAATCCTGTGTGTAAGTAAGTATGTGTCTGGCAATACTGTCCTTGTGGATGAGTGAATAAGTACTGTTTGTGTGAATATGTGTCACTGTGTAAGTATTGTCTGTGTCAATATGTAAATACTGTTTGTGTCAGGGTAAATAATGGCTGCATTATTATGCTGACACTGTCTGTATACATGTGTGTAAATACTGTCAGTATTGAAATGTAAATACTGTATGCATCAGTCTGGAAATACTGCACGTCTGTGTTACTATGTAAATACTAACATCAATGTATTATATATTAATACAATCTGTGTCAATATGTGAAAAAACTGCATATACTGTCTGTGTCAATATAACTATGAAAATACTATGTGTATTGGTCCATAAATACTGTCTGTGTTAGTGTGTAAATACTGTATGTCAGTGTGTAAATACTAGCTCAGTGTGTGTACATGTGTCAATATCATAAACAAGTTGCAAGTGTAAAAAGTTAAGTTCTTATATAGCGCAGTATCCAGTCCTCAGGACTGTTCAAAGCGCTTCACACTTTACTCCCTGGCAGATCTGTTCAGTCGAACACCATCTCGACTTCTCTGCTGCAATTAATGTGCAAAGACTATTCGTACACAAATACCACCACTATCTATAGCCAGGTACTCATTCATACAGCTGAGTGAACTGAAGCAATGTAGAGTAAACGACCTTGCCCACGGTTCGCACAGCCGCACAGGATTCGAACCCGTGTTCTCTCAGTCGAGAGTCCGGAGCTCTTACCACTGCGCTACTGCGCTCCACTCCCACCGTAAATGCTACTGACTGGTGCAGTCGCTATTCATCTACCACGGACAGTATATGGGCCTGTAAGAGTCAGACAGCCTCAGAATGTTCATTAGTTTTTCATTTGAAAGCCCGTCTAACATTCATGCAAGACTAAATAGTTTATTGTATGTAGACATGCTTAGTGGATCACGCTAATGATGCCGCCATCTAGCTATTCAATGTGGGAATATCTCGGTGATTATGCATAATTCATAAACTTGGGACAAAGCTGCATGAACAAACCAAGATATTTTAATAATGTACAAGTCATTTAATTTGGAAACCATGCATTGTGTATTCATTGTATGCGTGAACGTTCTCAAAATGTGTTTTGTGTAGACCCAGGATATATGTTACCAGCATTCCATTAATTATATATTTGGGTGCAGCAGTTTTTAGGCCTGATACATGTATTCAGACTTGTACGTAGATTCACAATTTCTCACCCTAAAAACATGTAGGAGTTCGGAACATGGTAGTAAGAATTATGTTAAATAAAAATAACCGTCATGAAGAGTGTTCAGTAATACAGTCCGTCACTATAGAATGTTAATCCGATTTAGTGATCCCTGTGAGAACTGGTTTTTACACACCCGTTGCTTCATGTAACCGGCTCGGTCCGTTGTCGGTGATTGTCATCGTTAGGCCGCATTACTTGTCTGGCCAATGCTTCATTGAGTGCTTTATTTCCACTACAGACCAGTTGTCTAGCTCAATAAGCAGGGCACATTGTGCTCACAGAATCACATGTTGATTTTCCTACCTGAGAAAATATTCAACACGCAGTAGGTAGGTGTTTGAACATTGACTGGTATTCTATCTGTCAGCTACATAAATACAAGGGTGAATAGGGTCTTTGTGGGGCAGGTAGCTGGAGGACAGTAGGGTATTATTATTGTTTGAAATGCTTACCCTTCTAACTAAACCCTCCACAGCTCAGGTAATGTCAATCGGGTATTTGTTTATTTTACATCTTTTGTATATTTTATAGCATAATAGTTTATTTACAGCTATGTTTGCATTGTAAGTTAGTTATGTGCGAGCTGCTATCAGATTCTGTTCTTGTTTGCACAGTGTCCATTCACTAAATAGTGTAAATGTTTTCCTTCTCCAAGTTAGAGAGCTCTGCCTCAATTTAGTTACACCATTGGAAATCAGATTCGAATCAGGTTTTTGATGTTCAGATCTACAATGCACGAATACTTTACGTAATATGGCCATTCGTTTTTATATCATAAAAAAGTCACTTTGATTGGGTATTCTGCAAAAGGTGGGAGAATAACAAAATGTAGGTAGGCTCTTATACAATGCTGCATATCCCATCCTTAGCACTGCTCGAAGCACTTTACATTTCACCCCTGGCAGAACACCATCTCGACTTCTCTGGAAAGCATTCAGTCACACTGCAGTTACTGCACAAATACTACTCGTTCACATATATCCATCTTTGTCTATACCCAGGTTACTCATTTATACAGCTCAGTGCTCTCAGGCAATGTGGAGTGAATTGCCAAAATAGCTGCAAAAGGAAATGAATCAAAGTCCTCATAGTTGAACATTTGGTGTTTTTACCCTTTGCCACCGTGCCCCACAAGAGCAATTTAAGGTATTGGAGGAGGGAACGAACTCAAGGTATATAGGGTTCTACCTGTTTTCTTGTGAGATGTTTCATAACTCTGAGCTGATGTTAATAGCTGCCAGTTAGTTGATAGCTGATTTGTGCAGTATTCTGATTGAGTGTTTGGGTGCCATTCTGCAGTCTGTTACTGAACCAGCATTGTGTCTATTTACTGGCCCTGTCCTGTGATGAGTGAGATTAGTGTACATTTTCAGTTGAGATAAGGGTGAAATCTTCTATCCTGTAGGATCTCATTAGTTGCCCCGAGGGATGGTGTTTCTCTGAGATATGTTTGTATGTTGATTGTGCATGTTTGTTGCGTATAGTCCCAAATATATTAATCTTTTGCTTACGCATGTCAAATAGATTGGTCTTCAGATTTATAATAAGATCAGCGCTGAGAAGATCACCATTTAACTTTAAGATGGTGATGCTAATCTTATAAACATGTCTGTGAAACATATTCTGTTTTGATCCTGGTGGTTTATGTTAGATGTGGAGATTGCTGGAGACAGTGTGGGGGTCTGACAAGATGTAACTGTAAGTTACAAACATGCCCTAAGCCCACTAACATTTAGGGAGCCGGTGTCATGGGAGGGTTTGTTTCTGCTGTAACTGTGAGGGGAATTGATGGGAGGGAGGGAGGGAGGGAGGGTGGGAGAGAGAGAGAAAGAGAGAGAGAGAGAGGGAGGGAGGGAGGGAGGGAGAGAGAGAGGAAGGGAGGGAGGGAGGGAAATAGGGAGGGAAAGAAGGAAGGAGGGGAGGGAGGGGATATGAATGTCTGGACACTAGTGGATGGAATGTCTTCTCTAGTGGATGGAATGTCTGAGGGAGGGAGGCAGGGAGCTGATATGAATGTCTGGACACTAGTGGATGGAATATCTGCACTAGTTGATAGAATGTCTGGGCACTAGCGGATGGAATGTCTGGACACTAATGCAGTGTTTCCCCTGGGTGAAATGATGGGCGAGGTGGTAGGGGTGGGGTATGTGAGCACTGGAGGCGCTAAGCGTTGCTAGGGGGGGTCCGGGGGCATGGTCCCCCCGAGATTTTTTTAAAACTAGCTTTAAAATGGTGCATTCTGAGGTATGTTTTAACCTTTACTCTTGGATATAGAGGGGAAGATATAAAACAACAAGACACTACTTGTAAATGTAGTAATCATGATTGATAAAAGTCAGTAATCATGATTGTTTCATCATGTTGAGGTGTGGTTTCCATTTTACCACTGCTACTCAGTAAAGGTGTGGTTTCCACTTGACCACTGGTACTTGGTTATGGTTATGTTTTCTTGCACTAACCCTAGGCCTTGTTACCTCGCTGACAGAGTCAATCAAAAAGTAAACGGTAAGTTCTTATATAGCGCAGGACTGCTCAAAGCGCTTTACACTTTACTCCCTGGCAGACCTGTTCAGTCGAACACCATCTCGACTTCTCTGGGAAGCATCCAGTGGTATCATCTGAAGACTCTTTCATCATCACCTTTAAATTATTTTAATATCATAATATTATGGTAAATTGGTGGTTTATGTTCAAAAGATTATATTTTATTTGTTTGCTAGAATGCTATACAATTAATTAAACAGTCATTTCTGGAATGCCACAAAAGTATGTTTCTATTAATCGCAAGAATGTTTCTCAAATTGTGAACTTTTAATAAAACAGTATAATTTGTTTAGTACATCCAATTACTGTGCAAACATATCATTGTCTAACCAAAGTTATTGATAACCCATTAGTATACACGGTTTTGGGTAGTAGGCATTTTTTATGAGAAGTGAAATTCGGTGGTTTATATTCGTAAGTATTTCACTCAAACCAACTTTCCCAAAAGTTTGTTTGCACAACTTTGTCGGAATATGTATTATATATTTAGCACAAAGATTTCTTACGAATCACATTCCTTATTTTGCTAAAACAAAACTGCATAAAACATTAGACTTGTTGAATAAACTTGTGAGTTGTGGGCATTTCATTTGCGTCGAATCCGAACCCACTTTGTCATTGATTTTGCCGCTTGAGTTTTGCTTAACTTTGATACCTCATCCATCCATCACTCAACATTATCCTAGGCATATTTACCTTTAAGAATATTGCGTCTTACGTCCATTTGAGGCGTAAATAGCGCCCCGGTTTGTATCGACATACGCTGCTATATATATCTGTGCAGTAACGTACGGCCGCAGCGGCACAGACTAGCGCAAACCGGGTCGCTGACGCTATTTGAACTTCAACAGGGTCCGGATTCGATACAAATGCCGACTAGTGAATAGGATTAGGATGCACGGTTTTTATTTGGGCTTCAAAAGAGTCCGGATTCAACACAAGTGTCGACAAGTGACGTAGTGCCATCAGCCTGCACAGTTTTCACTCCCACCACCGTCATAAACCAAAACACAAGTTACCGTTTGGGCGCCATTTTACATGAATGTCTAGTATGTCGAAACTCTGCAAGGTGTCACCATTGGAGACACTGGGGATCCCGCAGGAATATTCAGTGATTGGACAACTGACAAGTGATATCTTTTACGTTGTCCAATGACGGCTAAACGATGTTGCTACAAATCTGCGATTTTGCAGGAATATAAGTGACTTTGTGGTGTCATTACGCACCGCTCGCCGACGCTGAATGGGCGTATGAAATAGCTACGAGGCGGCAATTTTTGCATATTTTGGGTGAGGTGGCATAGAAAAACGGCGAGGCGGCCCGCCTCACTTGTTATATACCAGGGGAAACACTGCTAATGGATGAAATGTATTAGCCCAAGTGGTTGGAATGTCTTGGCACAAGTGTATGGAATGTCTGGACACTAATGGATAGGATGTATTAGCCCAAGTGGTTGGAATGTCGGGCACTAGTGGATGGAATATCTTGGCACCGGTGGATGGAATGTTGAATATTTTGCTGAAACTAAAGTGCAATTAATTTAATACCTACACTTACAAAAAACATCTACATTGATTACAACTCCTGCTTATCATTACATCCTTGACACACCTGATTGCAGTGTAATCGACTACACACACAATCACTTATCATTCCCACCTTAATCAAATTCAACCTTGGTGTGCCAAGACGCCTGCAATTTCCTGCAAAGTGACATTTCAGTAACCCACTCCTTCATCCTCAGGTACCAGGTCTATGGTGTAATGTGATGGGGCTCCTCTGACTAGAGTCCAGTCCTGATATGATTAATGACCAAGTTGGCTGTAGGTGCTGGCCAGGCTCATTCAGTTTCACCCTAGGTGTAATTGCAAGACTGATATTGCTCCTGCCTTATTTAACTACCAGTAACTGCAGACTTACATGTGTGGCGGCAGTCAGGCCCAGTGATCACAAAATATAGGACAGGCTGCAGCGGTTTGGAACATTTATAAAGTGCATTTCATAAAACCGAGGAAAAGTGAAAACACATTTGTGGTGTGAAAATATTGATTTTTTGGCATTTTTAGAGACAAGAAACGATTGTGTTGCTTCTGTTGTGTTTATTTCAAAAACAGCAACAACAATTACAACATGTAGTTTGCGAAATATACAGTTGTAAACTACGTATCGATGTTGAAATGGGAAAGAAGAAGTGTATCAAAACACTTGCTACCAGTTTGAATATTTGGGAGTATTTTCATTTATTGAAACAAGCTTTTGGTGTGTGTTATAAATAGACTGATATGTGATTTGAATCATAAATAAAGCTATGTCATCTGTTTCGTAATTTAATTAGTCTGAGTTGTTAGTCAGATTAATCACCCGTAACTTTGCAACAAAATTACCCACATAGGTAGCATTGCTACCATTGTAAAACTGGAGTGCTGACCTTTAAAACTATGCCTATAACTCGGTACCACCAAAATATACCTCATGGTCTGAACCATTGTGATATTGTCCATCTTATGGTCTGCATTATGCATGGAGGCAGCTGTCACATCAAGTCTTTCAACTCATCAGTCTGATACTTAGAGGGCTTGCCTGGATTTCCGCTCAACTGAATTAATTCCAATTCACACCTGGTGGGAAGTGTCTGTGAGATATGAACAGGAACTGACGTCCAGGGTCTCTTAGAATAAGATGAAGCACAAACTCATCGTCATCATATTTCATGGTAGAGTTGACCTTCAGTAGCACAATAGTTGCTATCCAAAATAGCATATTCTTTTATTACCAATAAACCGTTGAGCTCATGCATAAGTCCGATTTTACTGTTTAGAATCAATTTTGTTCCAAAACACTGATCTTGTGTAATGAAGACTGTCAACACCAAGACACGCCACTTTGACCAGTGATCTTGTGTAATGAAGACTGTCAACACCAAGATATGTCACTTTGACCAGTGAAGTTGTGTAATGAAGACTGTCAACACCAAGACATGTCACTTTAGCCAGTGATCTTGTGTAATGAAGACTGTCAACACCAAGACATGTCATTTTGACCAATGATCTTGTGTAATGAAGACTGTCAACACCAAGACACGCCACTTTGACCAGTGATCTTGTGTAATGAAGACTGTCAACATCAAGACGTGCCACTTTGACCAGTGATTTTGTGCAATGAAGATTGTCCACACCAGGACATATCACTTTAACCAGTGATCTTGTGTAATGAAGACTGTCAACATCAGAACAGGCCACTTTGACCAGTGATCTTCCGTAATGAAAACTGTGAACACTAAGACACAACTTTGACCAGTAATCTTGTGTAATAAAGACTGTCAACACCAAGGCACGCCACTTTAAGTTTAACCAGTGATCTTGTGTAATGAAGACTGTCAACACCAGGACATGTCACTTTGACCAGTGATCATGTGTAATAAAGACTGTCAACACCAAGGCACGCCACTTTAAGTTTAACCAGTGATCTTGTGTAATGAAGACTGTCAACACCAGGACATGTCACTTTGACCAGTGATCATGTGTAATAAAGACTGTCAACACCAAGGCACGCCACTTTAAGTTTAACCAGTGATATTGTGTAATGAAGACTGTCAACACCAGAACAGGCCACTTTGACCAGTGATCTTCCGTACTGAAAACTGTGAACACTAAGACACATAACTTTGACCAGTGATCATGTGTAATAAAGACTGTCAACACCAAGGCACGCCACTTTAAGTTTAACCAGTGATCATGTGTAATGTAGACTGTCAACACCAGGACATGTCACTTTGACCAGTGATCATGTGTAATAAAGACTGTCAACACCAAGGCACGCCACTTTAAGTTTAACCAGTGATCTTGTGTAATGAAGACTGTCAACACCAGAACAGGCCACTTTGACCAGTGATCTTCCGTACTGAAAACTGTGAACACTAAGACATAACTTTGACCAGTGATCATGTGTAATAAAGACTGTCAACACCAAGGCACGCCACTTTAAGTTTAACCAGTGATCATGTGTAATGAAGACTGTCAACACCAAGACACATAACTTTGACCAGTGATCATGTGTAATAAAGACTGTCAACACCAAGGCACGCCACTTTAAGTTTAACCAGTGATCATGTGTAATGAAGACTGTCAACACCAGGACATGTCACTTTAGCCAGTAATCTTGTGTAATGAAGACTGTCAACACTAAGACACGTCATTTTGACCAGTGTATTACAGCGACAGTGTCAGTGGTGATAGAGTGGCAGTTTTACGTTTTGAAAACACTCCTTAAATTTAGTGATGATTTCTGTATAATGATGGACTTGTCTAATGAATTCATTATCTTAGATATGGTTCCCTGCCACCACAACACCACAAGCACCCATAGAAATGATTCCTTGCAGCCACAGCACCACAGAAAGCACCCCTAGAAATAGTTCCCTGCCACCACAGCAGCACCACAGAAAGCACCCTTGCCTATGTTAAGCATAGTTTCAGGATCAAAAGGTGTTGACATGAAATAATTCAGGCCACAGTTCCAGCATTGATGGCTCATGTTGGATGTGACAATGGCTTCAGTTAGCTAATGCACCACTATTCCTGGCAAACACAGGCTGGGCTATCTTCAGTTAGCGAATGCACCACTATTCCTGGCAAACACAGGCTTTGCTGTCTTCAGTTAGCGAATGCACCACTATTCCTGGCAAACACAGGCTCTGCTGTCTTCAGTTAGCTAATACACCATTGTTGCTGGTAAACACAGGCTGGGCTGTCTTCAGTTAGCTAATACACCACTATTGCTGGCAAACACAGACTGGGCTATCTTCAGTTAGCTAATACACCACTATTGCTGGCAAACACAGGCTTGGCTGTCTTCAGTTAGCTAATACACCACAATTGCTGGCAAACACAGGCTTTGCTGTCTTCAGTTAGCTAATACACCACTATTGCTGGCAAACACAGGCTTTGCTGTCTTCAGTTAGCTAATGCACCACTACTGCTGGCAAACACAGGCTTGGCTGTCTTCAGTTAGCTAATACACCACAATTGCTGGCAAACACAGGCCTTGCTGTCTTCAGTTAGCTAATGCACCACTATTGCTGGCAAACACAGGCTTTGCTGTCTTCAGTTAGCTAATACACCACTATTGCTGGCAAACACAGACTGGGCTATCTTCAGTTAGCTAATACACCACTATTGCTGGCAAACACAGGCTTGGCTGTCTTCAGTTAGCTAATACACCACAATTGCTGGCAAACACAGGCTTTACTGTCTTCAGTTAGCTAATACACCACTATTGCTGGCAAACACAGGCTTGGCTGTCTTCAGTTAGCTAATGCACCACTATTGCTGGCAAACACAGGCTTTGCTGTCTTCAGTTAGCTAATACACCACTATTGCTGGCAAACACAGGCTGGGCTATCTTCAGTTAGCTAATACACCACTATTGCTGGCAAACACAGGCTGGGCTGTCTTCAGTTAGCTAATACACCGCTATTGCTGGCAAACACAGGCTGGGCTATCTTCAGTTAGTTAATACACCACTATTGCTGGCAAACACAGGCTGGGCTGTCTTCAGTTAGCTAATACACCACTATTGCTGGCAAACACAGGCTGGGCTGTCTTCAGTTAGCTAATGCACCACTATTGCTTGCAATCACAGGTTCTGCCGTCTTCAGTTAGCCACTATTGCTAGCAATCACAGGCTCTGCTGTCTTCAGTTAGCTAATACACCACAATTGCTGGCAAGCACAGGCTGCGCTGTCTTCAATTAGGTAATACACCACTATTGCTGGCAAATACAGGCTGGGCTATCTCCAGTTAGCTAATACACCACTATTGCTGGCAAACACAATCTGGGCTGTCGTCAGTTAGCTAATACACCACTATTGCTGGCAAACACAGGCTGGGATGTCTTCAGTTAGCTAATACACCACTATTGCTGGCAAACACAGGCTGGGCTGTCTTCAGTTAACTAATGCACCACTATTGCTGGCAAACACAGGCTGGGCTGTCTTCAGTTAGCTAATACACCACTATTGCTGGCAAACACAGGCTGGGCTGTCTTCAGTTAACTAATTCACCACTATTGCTAGCAAACGCAGGCTCTGCTGTCTTCAGTTAGCTAATACACCACTATTGCTGGCAAACACAGGCTGGGATGTCTTCAGTTAGCTGATACACCACTATTGCTGGCAAACACAGGCTGGGCTATCTTCAGTTAGCTAATACACCACTATTGCTGGCAAACACAGGTTGGGCTGTCTTCAGTTAGCTAATGCACCACTATTGCTAGCAAACACAGGCTCTGCTGTCTTCACTTTGCTAATACACCACTATTGCTGGCAAACACAGGCTGGGCTATCTTCAGTTAGCTAATACACCACTATTGCTGGCAAACACAGGCTGGGCTGTCTTCAGTTAGCTAATACACCACTATTGCTGGCATACACAGACTCTGCTGTCTCAGTTAGCTAATGCACCAATATTTCTAGCAAACACAGGCTCTGCTGTCTCCAGTTAGTTAATGCACCACTATTGCTGGCAAACACAGGCTCTGCTGTCTTCAGTTTGTTAATACACCACTATTGCTGGCAAACACAGGCTGGGCTGTCTTCAGTTAGCTAATACACCACTATTGCTGGCAAACACAGGCTGGGCTGTCTTCAGTTAGCTAATGCACCACTATTGCTTGCAATCACAGGTTCTGCCGTCTTCAGTTAGCCACTATTGCTAGCAATCACAGGCTCTGCTGTCTTCAGTTAGCTAATACACCACAATTGCTGGCAAGCACAGGCTGCGCTGTCTTCAAATAGGTAATACACCACTATTGCTGGCAAATACAGGCTGGGCTATCTTCAGTTAGCTAATACACCACTATTGCTGGCAAACACAATCTGGGCTGTCTTCAGTTAGCTAATACACCACTATTGCTGGCAAACACAGGCTGGGATGTCTTCAGTTAGCTAATACACCACTATTGCTGGCAAACACAGGCTGGGCTGTCTTCAGTTAAATAATGCACCACTATTGCTGGCAAACACAGGCTGGGCTGTCTTCAGTTAGCTAATACACCACTATTGCTGGCAAACACAGGTTGGGATGTCTTCAGTTAGCTAATGCACCACTATTGCTAGCAAACACAGGCTCTGCTGTCTTCACTTAGCTAATACACCACTATTGCTGGCAAACACAGGCTGGGCTATCTTCAGTTAGCTAATACACCACTATTGCTGGCAAACACAGGCTGGGCTGTCTTCAGTTAGCTAATACACCACTATTGCTGGCATACACAGACTCGGCTGTCTCAGTTAGCTAATGCACTACTATTTCTAGCAAACACAGGCTCTGCTGTCTTCATTTAGCTAATACACCACTATTGCTGGCAAACACTGGCTTTGCTATCTTCAGTTAGCTAATACACCACTATTGCTAGCAAACACAGGCTCTGCTGTCTTCACTTAGCTAATACACCACTATTGCTGGCAAACACAGGCTGGGCTATCTTCAGTTAGCTAATACACCACTATTGCTGGAAAACTCAGGCTGGGCTATCTTCAGTTAGCTAATACACCACTATTGCTGGCAAACACAGGCTGGGCTATCTTCATTTAGCTAATACACCACTATTGCTAGCAAACACAGGCTGGACTGTCTTCGGTTAGCTAATACATCACTATTGCTGGCAAACACAGGCTGGACTCTCTTCGGTTAGCTAATACATCACTATTGCTGGCAAACACAGACTGGGCTGTCTTCAGTTAGCTAACACACAACTATTGCTAGCAAACACAGACTGGGTTGTCTACTGTACTTGATGTAGGTAAATCTTGATCAAACACATTTGCAAGAATTTGAGTACGGACAGTGTTAACAGATGGATTGATGTCACAAAAAGCTGGTCAAGTGTGGGAGATGTATTACATGTATTTGTAATTCATCTCCACATGTTCTCTGTAATGCTGTCTGGTCTTACTCATAAGCACTGCGGTAGGTGCAATGATCAATGGTATATTAGTACTAGTTATTTTTTTAATCTAAAACTGCACAACTGTTATGCACCGGCAGTTGCGCAATTTATTATCAGTTCTGAAAACCTTTGTTGAACTTGCAGGGGTTTAGGCTGACCTTTTCTGTTCATCATTTATTAGTGTAATGTTTTTAATACTCTTAGAATATATATGTTGAAAGTGTGCTACCCACAAAATTGCATTTAAAAAACCTGAAGCATTGTTATAATTTGAATTTATCCCACAAAACTTTAAAATTAAATAAACACATTAAAATGTCAAACACCAATCTAATGGAGGCAAGTAGGGCTGTGCTACACCACAAGTTCTTGCAATTGTTGTTTGACTGAATTGAACTGAACATATTTGAGCAGTTAGGTACGTTACCTCACAGTTTGTGTCAAAAATGTATTGTAAATTTTTGTTCACATTTTGTTGTAAATAGATGATAACTTGTTTTATTTCTAAAAACCCTGCAACTGTCAACTTTTAGTGGGAGTGGCTTAAAGGTGTCTCAGCAATTCACTTGTCGTCTGTCATAATTAGAGGAAATCAGAATTCTGTGAAAGAGAGCGAGAGAGAGCAAGAGGGAGAGAGAGAGAGAGAGAGAGAGAGAGAGAGAGAGAGAGAGAGAGAGAGAGAGAGAGAGAGAGAGAGAGAGAGAGAGAGAGTACGAGTACAGAAATGGCTATGTTTAGCCCAGCTCTATATTATACTATATATATATGTGTATATATATTATATATATATATATGGTAATCACAAAATTAAAGGTAATTTAAAAAAAAGATGCACATTTTTATTAGTTTTACTGCACATATTCAACTATTCACACATAACCATTTTTGGCTAAATCAATCAAGTAGACTGTACACTATGTTAATGCCTGCCCACAGAGCTGATATAATGTACTGTGATCAATGAATAATTTCTTTTATGGCAGCTGATGTCAATTCGATCCAACACAGCTCCGTGGTGAAACAGATTGGTTTAGGTAATTGTCATGAGATGTCAGCTGAAAATGATTGGCGGAAGGTTTCACCGTAATCAGGTTCATTTGATTGACACCAGGTTTCGCCTCCGGTGGTCTGTCTTTGTGTCGGAGAGAGCAACTCGAACTGAGCATGTGTGAAAAGTACATGTTTCGGGTTTCGTTACTTGCCTCATGTATCATTCATAGGTCATTTTTTTCCCGGGCCTTCAAATAGCTCGGGCCTCACACCATTAAAACTGGTATCCCTTGGGAGCCATCTGTGGAAAAAGGGACAGACCACTTTTTTATATCTGGGTTCATGATATATGAATGAAGGGCGACAGATTTTTTGATATTACTCACTAAATTTGGCAATTTTGGGGCTGCCAGTACAATTATTGTTAAACAGGGATGTGAATGTATTTTACAGAGATGGAGTAACTGTACTCGATAATTGTAATAATGTGTAATAATTTGCTATTTTTGAGTAGTCATCCTTGTACTGAATTATGTTGGGTAAAAAGTATATATATATATAGTAATTGTAAAAGTACTCGATTACATCGACAGAGTAATTGTAATCTTGATTAATTACAATCACATTTACAAATAAACCGTCCCATCACAACAATAGCATGTTGACGAAAGAATATGTTTTAAAGCTGCTGTTGTTGCTTTTCAAGTTTTCAGATTATTCAAAATATATATATTGCTGAAAGACATTACAAATAGAGAACTGTCCTGTAATAGGCATGCCTTGACAGAGGTGTAAATTTACATATTACGATAAAACTGAATACAGCACAGAAACAACAATTGGATGAAAAAATGCAAAGAAAAAGTAATATAAGCAAAACTTATGAACAGCGTTAACAAAGTTTATATTATCACGAAAGGGAATTGGATGATGATCTGGCCCCAAAACGCCATCGAAGTAGTTGTCATTATTGTCAGCTCTGTGCAAGATGTGGCAGCCTCGGGAATAATGGTACATAGATGGTTATTTGTTGTTTGCAAACGAGACAATGCCATGCACTAGATATAGACAATAAATAGAATATTTTGACGTAATAGCTGCTCGTTCTTGCATAAACTACCCGTGTAATTGCATACAGCTGTGTCTGTGTGAGTTGTGTGGTCACGCGATAAACCACAATTGGTTTATGATTTCCAGCAGCTTTTGTGGTGGTCATGCATGTGTTAGTCGGATTTTTATTTGCACACGTAAATAGCTATGTGTACCTAACTAGACATAACAACTCAAATGTCAGAAATGCACGGTGGTTGGGTTCCAAGTTCTTGTTTGCATGATATTAGATTTTGTCCACAGATGCGTACAATCAAACGTCGCCTTAAGTCCCCCTAGTAATACAGCCACTTCGCAGTTAAAGCAATGATCCTTCAAGGAGCGCCGTGGCGCAGTGGCTACAGCTTCAGACTCTCGACCGAGAGAACCCGGGTTTGAATCCTGTGCTGCAGTGTCAAACCTTGGGCAAGTTCGTTCACTCTACGTTGCTCCAGTTTACTTAGCTGTATGAATGAGTACCTGGCTATAGACGGTGGTGGATATTTGTGTACGAATAGTCTTTGCGCATTAATTACAGTGTGGCTGGATGCTTCCCAGAGAAGTTGAGATGGTGTTCGATTGAACGGGTCTGCCAGGGAGTCAAGTGTGAAGCATCTTGCAGTCCTCAGGACTGGATACTGCGCTATATAAGAACTTACTTTACTTTACTTTAAAGTCAACCTAGTGCAGTCCTAAATTATTTAGATAACAGTGAAGTATAGGAAATTAGTCCCATTAATTTGGTCACCTTGTTAGTGAGATCATTTTGGCGCAGTCCCAGGGGTCCATAACTCCTTTCTTGGGGGGTTGGTTATTTGGGATCTACATACAGTAATAACTCCAATGGATGCAGTCATCCATGACCGTGTTCATGCGTAATATTTGACTGTTTCAGCATTGCAAGACATAGGAGTGGGTCCACGGAGAGTGACTTAGTGAGAGTGATGTTATTAATCACACAATATGATTTCTAAATCCACACTACATATTAGTTATTAATGGATAGACACATTTATTGTACCTTCAGTTAAGTTGCCTACAGTCAGTGCACCGTGAATAATGAAGGCTGTAGATTTGTTAGGTTGTTTATTATAAACCTGGGGCCGGCAACCATTTTGAATGGCGGGCCAAATAAGTGACTTGGGCTAGTTCAGTTGAAACTGGTACGTTATATTATGATGCTTATGTAGTATATATATATATATATATATATATACATATATATATATATATACATATATATATATATATATATATAAGCATTCTAGCTCATATGTTGAAGCTGAACATACACATATTGCCCATGTATAAATAAAGAGTTGTTATTATGAAACATCAAAGGCTAGTTTTGAATAATTTACTACTAAAATACACATTATTCATGGTTCGTGTTGTCGTCATGCAGCTGACATTTTAACCAAGTCCAAGTCAGCTTGGTGAACTGCATTTACACAGCTTCCAGCGCATCATTGATTATAACGGGCTGAAAAATAAGAGAAATTATGAGCTCAAGTATATGTAAAACGCTCTGCAAACTCCCACCTCAGCAGTTCAATTAATACTTGATGTGTTCAGCCTTTCTTGTTCATTTTCAAGAATGTTGAGGAATGCAGTAATTGCAATGGGATCTCGAAAGCGGAAACGAACTGGAAGAAACAAACCAGAAGAGTTCTTTGGTTAGGTATTCTCGTCGCTTGAGTTGAACATTCAACAGATTGAGATGTGCCCCAATGTCGACAAGAATTGACAACCAGTAGATGCACCTGGGGGTCAGCGATGTCTAGTAGGCATTACCTATGGAAACGTCTGCTCCATGAACCACCTAATGCCATGTCTCGTCTCATCTCATACGGTGCATGGTACTTCAACTCATCGCAGTAGCATAGGAGATCTTTGCGCATTTATCTCTGCCTGAAGGCACTTGAACTGCTGGAGGTTTAAGCCACGAGCACGAGCGTAGTTCACGGTCTTCACAACAGCTTTCAATATCTTTAGCTTTTTCATTAATTTGCTACATAGGCTGGCTTTCTTGTTGGACAGATGATGCAGTGGGCCTGAAGAGATTCGCAGTGGCACCTGAATTGTGTTGAACCTTTCCAATCAGCAAAACAACTCCTTTCATCCTTCCTCCCACGGAAGGTGCACCATGCAAATGTATATTGTTATCCCACGGGCCACATTGTGGGCAATTTCGCGTTTAGTCTGCGGGCCGCATGAAATAGCTTTGCAGGCCACAGTTGGCCCATGTGCCGCAGATTGCCGACCCCTGCTATAAACTAATCTTGTGAGTTCCTCAGCGTTATTAATATAATGTTCTCGATACTAAAATAAATAGGTTAAAGATACACTGACCACGAAATTTTTTAAAATAAACTGAAACATTGTTTGCAGTTTGAAGGTTGCACCTGTAAAACGTTCAGTTTAAGTTGTAAACAAATCATTCAAATTGTAAATACCAGTTATTTTCAGTTTTGTGGAGGCGGAAAGAACAGGAGATGCTCTTTGAAGAGACTGGTTCCGACGCAAGTGGATCGGCTTACAACTGAGTCAGCAAACTTCCTGTTCATACTTTTTACAATAGTGTCAATTCTGGGTTATGGAACAGACTAGATCGCTTTTAAGGCCAACTCCAGTCATCGAATTTTGATACTGTTGAACAAGTTGGCTTTATTGCAGGTCTAGTTTTGATTAGCATTGAAACATCACTGTATTTTCTCCCCAAAAAGGGTTATTTTCTAATTCATGAGCATGCTGACGTCAGTGCATTTGGACAGTTTTGCGTTATGGTTTGTGATGGTTACACGTTGAGAGATGACAAGGCCATTGTCATGGACAACCACCAGTCAGTGTAATTTGAAGTTTCATCTAGTGGGAGAGGTTTTAATGTACATGAGATTGGCTTTGTTTAGCATGTTCATTCATTGAATCAATATATTTCTATCTTGGTGCTTTATGATGCTTCTGTCTGCTATCTTGTTTGGGAGCTTCAGGATAGAAAAGAACAGTATTTGAAGCTGCTTCTTAAACTAGTTTAACCCATCGTAAATCCACTTCTTTTGACAATGGTCTTGGTGGCAGTCTCCCTGACCCCCTTTACCTTATCTACAGCAATATGATAGCCATGGTTGGATCTTGTCAATTCGTTATACTGTACATTAATTCATTATTGTTCTATTTTTACGTTATACGTTTTTAGTTAATAATACATACATGTATGTATTACCTGCTATTATTTTCAACACATATTATTTCACAACTGAGCTGTAGATATTTCTGTTTTGAAAATTGTACCGTGTTGTTTTATATGTGGGTCAAATAAACACTTCCGATTGGACTTTTGCTGCCATGGACATATACCCAGCTGGTAGGCTCTACAATGGATGTGACTTTCAAACTGAGAAAGATCAATCACAATTATTGATCTCCCAAACAAGGCCTGTGACATCACAGCCAGTAGGTGACTTTGTCTCTCAGACAGATGTCACTCACAGGTAAACAAAAAGGACGAAATGCTTGTTGGACTTATACTGTTGAAATGCAGCAGTCTTCCTTTGTGCTGGTTGTGGGAAGTGGTGGCGTAGTTGTTAGAACAGTTGAGAGATTCGGGTTTTTGGATCCTTTTACTGACATTTAGAACCTTGAGCAAGTTAGCTCATTCCCTATTGCTCCAGTTCAGTTAGCTGTATACACGAGTACCTGGCTATGTACACTGATGGATATTTTGCAAGAGTAATCTTCGGGCAGTAATTGCAAACGTAATGGCTTAATGCTTCCCAGGGAATTTGAGATGGTGTTCAACCTAATAGGTCTGCCAGGGAGTATATCATGAGAAAGGTCTGAACATTCCCAAAGACTGATTACTATACTGTATAAGAACTTTTTACCTGGTCATGATGTTCCCAGTCATAATTACTGGGTTCAGTGACATGGCGATAGAATGTCAGGCCCTAAAATGAGAGCACAAATGTTCAAAGCAACCACAGCCATTTCAATAACTTGGCAATTTTGTTCGCCTTATATTGCCTGTGTCTCTCAAAAGAGACACTAAAAGCCATTCGTGCCTGATGTCTATGCCAGGGGAATAAAAGATCCCACACAGGAAAATTGAAAGAGCTGTTGTATACACACAGAGCCACTTTGGTCTCGATCTGTAACAAAAACACACACATGGGCACTGCATTGGTTTGTGTAAAATGTTTGCTCTGGTAATGAAGAAAGTGCCTTGAGTCAGTTAGGGTTATATAATGATTAATTAATGCTTCGATAAATCGTGATACACAGCTAACAATATGATATATCGATATACATATCGATATATCGCCAACATATTTAAAATTGGAGTTCTGCTTGTTTTCACTTTGATGAACGAATAACATTGTTTAAGTACAATGTTTGGTTATTTTAAATTTGACAAAAAAACTTTTTCATGCATTACAAAACATTTCTCTGTCATCAAGGTAAAGTTTAAACTCTACTTCGATATGTACCATTTTGAAGGAAGGTAGTATTAAAAAATGACAGGTCATGTCCCAAAACCCCCAGATATGTTTTATTCATTGGAGCACTTCATATCAGCCAACGCAGTTTTAATTTGAGTAAGTATCATAATACATATTGTATCATGACTTGTGTATTGTGAGGGCACCACAACGTTACATCTCTAGAATCTGTGCCTTGTCAAGGCAGATACTGGAAGTATATAACAACACATACTGTAATTATTTTGATTATGAAATATTTAAATTCTAGTTTGGCCAGTTTTACTTTTCGATTCGACTTCACTTTGACATCGTAGTCTTTCCAGCAGGACACATCGTTGAATGCAGTTGTGATAAATGTACAAACAAGGCCAGAAATGCAGCTACAAAATGTGCACATTATGTGTAAAAAAGAAAAACTGTCAAAACCCATCTCACTGCCCTGTAAAGCAAACATCTGGACAATTATTTGATTGCACAACTGATACCAACTGATTTAAACAAACTTTTTTTGTCTTGACATGTGCTAAAAGAAAACCTGTGTCAATGGCTGAATGACGCTGGTTCCTGGAATCATTACTACATGAACCAGATTTCCCAAGTGCTGCTAAGTATACTGGAGCGCATATTGGAACTTACGTAAGTCTTATTGACTGTGTACTTCTGTAGGAATGGATAGCATGGAGACCGTAAACAACACTGCAGTAATTAGTCTCTGTTGTTTTAATTACCTTGCAGACAAGGAGGCTTACATATAAACAAAGGTTGTCTCTTCCAAATTTTTAAATAAATAATGTTTATAATATTAGAAGACTGCCAAATTGTCTTTAATTAAAGCTCAAAACAATGTTGACAGTTTTGAAAGTTTTCCCTGCGAAATGTTTAAAACCTAAACATAACATTCAGATATTAAACAATTGACCGCTATTGCCAGTAATTGGCACTTATTGCATAAACACGTGTCCCTACCTTTGATGTGTTTGGTTTCCAATTGTTCCTACACACCAAACCACAAGTGCTGCTAATCACATTTATTGCTTATTAACCCCTAGCTTATTCTGTATAATGGAGAATACAATGCTTCTAGATAAAAAGGAATTTGTTTAAGATTTCAAAAGGTTATGTTCTAAATTAGAAGGACCCATAGAAAAGAACTATGAGACAAGATGTATTAGTAATGTTAACAATGGAGCTTTGTGGATTAGATATCAAACAGTAATAAATTAATGTAACAAATTATTGGCTGATTGCATAATTTTTACTTGCAGTATGAATATGTTTTGAAATGTCTGCTCTGGATAAATTTGGTTAAATCATAGACATCAATATAAATGTATATACCTTAGAAATTGTGGACACCATTGTAGCCATAAGACAACGCATATGCAAACTAAATGCACATGCATGCGTGCTGAATGGAAATATTCGCTTTTTACAATGTCGATAGAGAGGCCAGATTGATAGCGGCTGCCTTGTGGCAGTGTGCGGCAACAGGAACATGTAAATATCATAACTTGAATAAATAGATTCCACGACTATCACATGACGCAATTTATTATGCTGTATATTGCAAATTGATCCATTTCGTGGCAACTCACTTTGATCTTGCCGCAAGCCATCAGGTTCGACAAATTTGTCTAGCCTTGATCGGATGCCATCAACCTTGTTTTTTGTCATGTGTTTTCTAATACGCTGGCCGGCCAATCCTTTCATCTTTTATATCGTTTGCCGGAGGCACGTTTTAAATTAGTTATTGCACTGGTGGCGAAGTGGAACGAATAAATGACTGCTGCTTCTGTTCCTACAGATACAAGGTTAATTCTGAGGTACAGGTCACCTGTGAAATGCTGTAGCAATAATATGTTTACCAAATTGCGCTGTGCTGTTTTTGATGATTTTCGTGCAATTAGATTAGTTATTTGTGGAAAGTATTATATCAGAAATTTTGTTCTAAAATTGAAAAAATATGTACCTCCTCTGCTCTGTCATAACATCAAGTTATGCATTTCGCCAAGCAAAGGGACTCATTTTGATTAACTATTTTTTATATAAACGTGTAATATACCTGTATACTTTTTTAATGTTTACACATTAATTATGGTAGGATTTTTTAAAGAGTTATTGTAAACTATATTTTAGAATAATAATTTTAGTATTAATAATAATAAGTTATGACTACTGGTATATCAAGCACCAGAAAACAGTATTGATTAATCGTGCTCACTTTATTTTAATTATTTGTCATTATTATAACCAGTTTTGTTTTATTGAAGATTTTGTTATTTTAGGGGTAGGTTTTTTGGTAGAAAAATGAGAAGAAATGTATTAGCATGTAAATTGCTTCCGGACTCGGTTACATTCATAGTTTTGAAAATATGGTAAATTACCTTTCCGAGTCCTATGTTGCTCTGAACAGAGCTTTCGACGTCTTCACGACGTCTTCATCAGCGTTGGTCTGATGAAGACGTCAAAAGCTCCGTTCAGAGCAACATAGGACTCGGAAAGGTAACTTACCATATTTTTAAGAGAAGAAATGTAGTTGTGTAAAATTTTAGTGGGGTGGGGGGATGTAGAAAGTGGGCTGGGGATGTAGGAAGTGGGCTGGGGATGTAGGGACTAGGCTGGGGATGTAGGAAGTGGGCTGGGGATGTAGAAAGTGGGCTGGGGATGTAGGAAGTGGGCTGGGGATGTAGAAAGTGAGCTGGGTTGTAGGAAGTGGGCTGGGGATGTAGGAAGTGGGATGGGGATGTAGGAAGTGGGCTGGGGATGTAGGAAGTGGGCTGGGGATGTAGGAAGTGGGCTGGGGACGTAGGAAGTGGGCTGGGGACGTAGGAAGTGGGCTGGGGACGTAGGAAGTGGGCTGGGGACGTAGGAAGTGGGCTGGGGACGTAGGGAGTTGGCTGGGGACGTAGGGAGTTGGCTGGGGACGTAGGGAGTTGGCTGGGGACGTAGGGAGTGGGCTGGAGATGTAGGGAGTTGGCTGGGGATGTAGGAAGTGGGCTGGGGATGTAGGAAGTGGGCTGGGGATGTAGAAAGTGGGCTGGGGATGTAGGAATTGGGCTGGGGATGTAGGAATTGGGCTGGGGATGTAGGAAGTGGGCAGAAAGATGCTTTTACAGCTCATCTATACCAATGAACATCATTTTAATGTGTACCCACTGCGTTTCACCGTAGACAGAATCGAGCAAGATGCAACTTAGGTGAACTAAACCAGCACTGACAGCTAGTCGATATGGGGATAATGGCTGACAGCTCTCAGAAAGGAGCACCAGATAGACTCTGGTGCCCTCATGCATGTTGTATGCTTTTTTCGTGGGAATAATCTAATTTGTCAGCACATTTGTTGCGTGTGACAGCTGTTGGTTGATCAGGTGCAGTGTGGTCGACTGGTCTCTGTACCTGCCTGTCTGGTTAGTTCGCTGTTGTCTCTAAGGTTTCTTACATGTTGTTTAGGAATTATTGTGAAATACTGTAATGACTATGTATTCGGATACATAAAATAATAACATTTCTAGCTGTATGAAAACATTCAGTACAGAAAGATATTTGTTATACATTTTACAGTGTCCAACATGTACATACAGTACATTCCGGTAGATATATAAGAATATTTTGAAAGTTAGGATTACAGTCGTGGATTGTCTCAGTAAATTCAAGTGAATTGTTGATTTATACCCTGCTGATGCTTACTGGCAGAACCCTGAGCTTGTTTGCTATAATAATTGAACAAGAATTAATGTAGTTGGTAACGGTCATTTAATAATTGTAACCAACAGGAACAAACCAAATACATCACTCGATGAGATAAAGCTTAAGTGCTAAACAACTGATACTATCATCGAGGTACTACAAACAATTATTAAATGACAAATCAGATTAGCAAAGGTGGGTGGTAATTTTCCCCCACCCGGCCTCCTGTAATAGAGGCCCAACCCCACCCCGTACGAAATTGCACATACAAGATCGAAGTATAGTATGAACAACGTTGAACTATACCAACCTCGAGAACTTGAGTGAAGTAAATCTTCCTTTGTGTTGAAACGGCAAAGATGTTCGCTGCTATCAGATTACAACACAAAGGGACAGTCCACACCGTAATTCGGAACGTTAGTAGATTATCGTGACAACGGATCGTTGACGGATTATCCGCATCACATTGCATCAATACTATTTTGACGTATGTAAAAATATTCATATTTTCTCAAATGATTATTTGTAAGTTTATTGTTCATTGTTCATCTAAAATAATAATAACAGGAGAACTGTATTGCATAATACACCAATATTTCAAAATCAGTTACCAGATTGGGAAGAACTTCTGGGGTATCAGGTTTTGTGAGAAAACATTTTGCACACATCTGTTATAAAATAAATTTTCAGATACAGTTTAACGTAATTGCACTTAATTTTTCTATCCAGCACTGGAAAACGTTATAAAGGCCACCTGCGTATAATCTAATGCGATGTGTCCCCAAATAGCGCAATTCAGAAAAGTAGTTTTGCTAAATTCAATTGGTGGCAGTGTTGGTGACATAAACAGTTTATGCCTCTGGGCGTAGAAATGTTGGTGAAACGGCTTTGAAAAAAAGACTACTCTGTAGATATCCCTCGGGTCGTCACATTTGTGAAGAGTTGAGACCATTGTTCAGTAAACATTATATTGCCATGCCTGCGATAATGGACAGAAGGCCATAAATTTATGAAATAATGTGATTGGTCTGTGTTCAACTGATGTTTTCCAACTGATGGTGAAAATGAGTACTTTGGTCCAGTTATCAACTTCTTGCACTGCTGCGTGGATCCTGCACGAGATTGTTTCACTAATGTTCTTTTTAGCTCATAAGCCCGATTTTTATATTTATCGTCAATTTCGCTCCTTAAGAGTGATCTCGTATATTTAAAACTCAACACCAGGGCGCGCCACCATGACACCTTTGCTGGTGTGTCACGGAAATAGTGTCCTCGGTTATACGGCTGCATTTTTAAAAAGCTCCTTAAATCTAGTGTTCAGCGGATTCTGGCCCCTCTCATGCCAGATGTCATAACTCGGCAGGTAGATGTCCCGATTGTCAGTTGGCGTGACCGAGGTTCAAGCCCATGTAGAGCCACTTCAAAACTAGAACAATGCACAATATTCGCACCGCAAGCAAATATATCAGGAAACCATTTCACAAATGTAGTTCAACAGCCATCCACTAGATTCTGTACTTGTTATTACTTGCTTTGATTACTTGCCTTGATTATTTGCCTTGATTACTTGCCTCAATCTTTGGGTTTAAAAGTAAGGCTTAATAACCATGTATACACCCACTTTTATGCATTATATTTTTTTGAGAACTTGGCTTGTCTTGTGATTAAAATTTAAAAACTCTTCTTCAGATGTTTGTCCAGTTCTGTTAAAACTGGCTAACTGCTGTTTTGAGTATTATGTAATGACATTTTGAGTACCTAGGATAGACAACAGAAACTATCATCATACCTCAATAGTACTTGACTTTAATGTACCAAAACGGAAATATTATGTAAGATTTTTTTGGTGCATTGTCGTAGATGATATGTTTAGTGCCAATACTAGTCGTTTTATGATTTCACCTACAAATGAGCATTTTTACATTACAATACAAAAAATAATCTTCGATGACAAAATCCTATCCTATTTGTGGCCTTTTACTCTGTTTATTAATAATTAGTTGCATAATATACATATTTTTAACTGAAGATGTAAAATCGCAACTCTTGCTTCAGGGCCATCCTTGCTTGGGTTTGGAAATAATTCCTGAAAGCATTGTGCCTCCGAGCTGTTTCTCATTTACCTTCGCAATAGCACGTGGGTGTTTGACATGGCGATAAATATTTAATTGGCGGACAACAATGGGTGATTCAGGTGTAAGATATGCACAGTAGACCATCTAGGGTAGCAACCACATGAGGCATGCACACAGTAAGATAAAACACACGGCCTCTCTACGTTAATCATCGCGGTTCCTTCCTAATCGCTCCTTTCACTGTGGGCAGCTTTATTCCCTGGAATAAACTATTTTTTATCAATGTTGGTACAACTAATTTGATCAGGCGGTTCATGTCAATGTTACTGAAGTTTACTGTTTGTAAGAGCGATCCTATTGCTAATGGAAGCTGCCAGGAGAGGTTGCCTAACGAATGGACCACACTCCTGTGATTGGTGGGAATTGATGCAGCGTCTGAAACTAATCCATCAGCATGATAGAAGATGGTGATTCTGCACCAGCGTGATGGGTTCGCATAATGAGGTTTCTGGCCCTGACTTGGTTGTCACAGAAGCAAGGGCCACAGCAGGTCTTGAGCTTTAATGTAATCAGTTCGATTCAGTGGCCTCACTGGCACAGAGCGGGGGTGGCAAGCATTTCTACCACCGACTTGTGAGGTTGAGTCATAGGGTGTTGTACCCCTTGGATAGAGAGAGAGAGAGAGTGACAGGAAGTGCTGAAACTGATGGGATCTCGTGTGTACACGTATGTATTGAATTGTGGTTGCTTAATCTTTTCAGTTTTCTCCGGTTGTGTATTTGGGTAATGTACACAGAGTGTATGTTGTATGAATTACACCGAGGCTGTTGTATGCGTTAGAGTTAGTTACTGTTGATGCCAGGCTATTGCCAGCCCAGCCTAATAGCGTTTATATTTGACATGACACTTTGTGGATGTCATCATGTTATTGTTGGTCACGCTGCTACCAGTAGATTTAACCAAGACAACTAGGACAAGTGGACGGCTTTATTGTAACAACTACAACAGCCACAATAACCAGTACAATAACCACAATAACCAGCACAATAACCACAATAACCAGTACAATAACCACAATAACCATTACTGTAACTACAAGCACTACAACAACAGCCACAATAACCAGTACAATAACCACAATAACCGTTACTGTAACTACAAGCACTACAACAACAACAACCACAATAACCAGTACAATAACCACAATAACCATTACTGTAACTACAAGCACTACAACAACAACAGCCACAATAACCAGTACAATAACCACAATAACCGTTACTGTAACTACAAGCACTACAACAACAGCCACAATAACCAGTACAATAACCACAATAACCAGTACAATAACCACAATAACCGTTACTGTAACTACAAGCACTACAACAACAGCCACAATAACCAGTACAATAACCACAATAACCAGTACAATAACCACAATAACCGTTACTGTAACTACAAGCACTACAACAACAGCCACAATAACCAGTACAATAACCACAATAACCAGTACAATAACCACAATAACCGTTACTGTAACTACAAGCACTACAACAACAGCCACAATAACCAGTACAATAACCACAATAACCAGTACAATAACCACAATAACCGTTACTGTAACTACAAGCACTACAACAACAGCCACAATAACCAGTACAATAACCACAATAACCAGTACAATAACCACAATAACCGTTACTGTAACTACAAGCACTACAACAACAGCCACAATAACCAGTACAATAACCACAATAACCATTACTGTAACTACAAGCACTACAACACCTACAAGTACTACTAATACAGTCACAACCACTACTACATAACCACTGTTACTATGACCATCTCCACAGAACAACAGCAACAACAACCAATACGTAGCTGTTGACACTACAACCATATCAACAACAGCAGCTATAACCCTGCAGACCCATAGGCTAGGGGTTGTGATGGGTGAATTATAATGTTACGTTTTATGCTACTGTTTAGTCTCGCAATCAGCAACTAAATGTGGCATCCATTACAACTGCCATTGACATCTTAACATTATCAAGCTCATGAAAACTGAGGAGCAAATATCGATAATTATAATATTAATATGCTAACTTGGGGTGTGTTTGACAATTATTTGGCACCTCCCAGGTGCTGAGAACCACTTGATTCTTTCTGTGTTCTGTCGCTTCCTTTGAAAATTGACCTCTGATTCTCAACTGGTGATGCATTAAAAAAAACAGTTAAGGCCATTATTTAGAGTTATTTATTTACCAGTTTTGTTGCTCCCAATATGTGTTTTATCTGTTGGAATAAGATCAAAACGGTGGACGATTAGAGACGAGAACCTCTCTCAAGATGGTGCCAGTTTTGCTTTATAGTTGCTTTACTGAGAAATATCGGTTTAGCATGTCATAATTACAACAGCAGAAATTAAAAGTAGTGAGATTGATGTATTTTCTAATGGTGATAACTGCTTGATTTGTTGCTCCATAATTCACAAAAAGGACATTTCACTGTGAACTTAAGCTATTTGTTATTGGTGCTAATGTATGAAACAACACAATTTTGATTGACTGTAGGAAAACACATTTGCCAATCCTGCTGTATCTCTGGTGCTGTTCAATTGATTTCCTGTAATATGTTTCTTGCATGTGTATCTTGATTTGAAAACCCTGCATTTTCCTATATTTGAAAATCATGCATTTGAGGGCCGAATAATGTCAGCCACTAAAGAATAAACTAGCTGAAAATAAAATAGAATAAACTAGATGAAAATAAAATGGGCTTGACATAGATTTTCGAGACATTGTTTTGAACAACAGCGAACTTGCCACATCAATTTGGTCATGCTAAAGAGGGTGTATTTGAAAAATTAGTAATTTTGCCATAATTTAAAGTAAAAAATTGGGAAATGTCTGTATATTTAGTAGGGTGAGTGCTTTTACTTTAGTGTCTGAGGTAACACAAGTATGGTGAAACAAAGCTGTCGGGTGTCTTACTCAGAATCTCACAGAAATTCACTTGTTTATCCTTGGATAATGAGAAATAAGTGAATACTTTTAGGTGATTTTCTTATTTACTAATGGGCGGTTTATGGCTGTTAATTATGGTTGTAAATCTATTGGCTAAAAGCAGTAAAATGACTCGGAAAAAAAGTAGAATTGCTTTAGGAAGCAGACACATCGTAAATGTTTTCATCAGAAGAGAGTACAGAAAGGTGTATTCATGTTACATGCAATTTGTTGACTTTAGTTGTGATAATTCATGTGCATATATGCCTATGTCAGGGTATTCGTGCATGCCTGTTTGGCATGCGTGTGTTTTCCAACATGCATCACGTAATACCTGACTAAAGGACATGCATGTCATGATAAAATTAACTTCTGTTGATAAGTTTTCCACATGTGTTCACATTAGCGTGTATGTGCGTGCGTGAGCGTGCACACAAGAGGGCGCATGTGTGCTTGCATGCGTGCGATGTGTACAATTTTGACATGAGAAGAATCAATATTGATCTTGTACGTTAACCTACAATAATCACTTACTGCAAAGAGTCCAACTAAAAAGCTGGTGTGAGTAGTGACACAATTAATGGTCGCCATCTTTATTTTATTACACTCACTTTGGGGGCTGTGTAGCTGTATTTCCCCCTGGGTGTTGAAGTCCGTTTGCCCCTTTCAATGTTAGTTTGCTTCCTCAATGGACCAATGGCCTCCAATCTACCAATTGGTGATGTATTAACAAATACTGAGGCAGTTATTTCGAGTTATTTATTTACGTGTTTGTTGTTCTTCCTTGGAAACAGTGGACAAATTGAGTGATGAGCCATTCTCCAGAGGGCAGCCTGATGAATGGGTGTCATTTTTGTTGTAAATGTTTTTGTTAGGAGCACACCGAGTTAACCTATAACTTTGTCGATTCAGGTTTGTTTTTGTTTTTTCACTAAAATGTATCATTTCAGACTGATTTAAGTACAAGTCAAACCTGTCTTATAGTAATCACTCACAAGAGATTTTATTGTACACAAAAGTTATTTGTGATGGGATATATAAATTGAGGAAGCCGTTTTAATGAATATTTTACAAATATTACCCTCCAGTGGGATGTCAACCTTTGACCTGCGTATTATGATAGCGGCTGTGTAGGCGTTTATCCTAGGATGCCTCAAATACCCCAGTCATGTCAAAATGCACATGTAATTCAGTGGGTTGGGGGTATTGGGGTGTGGTGCACACCGTGTATGACTCATACACTGTTCCCTTTAGCACACAATAGAAATAAACACATTTATTTGGGTTATTATTCATGCTAGATGTAGTATTCTTCAAATATATGGTTTCGAAATACTATTTTTGATCACCTGATAATGGCACAATGGCAACATGACATATCTTTCTACATCAAATTGGCTCAAGTAAACAGTGGTACCGGTTGCGAAATACTTTTTTGTTTATCTGATAGTGGCACAAAGGCAACATCACTGGCATCTTTCTACATCAAATTGGCAGAAGTAAATAGCGGCCTGTCCCCAGCTTGTGTATATAGTGGGTTGTTCCTATTGGTGTCAGCGCCAAATAAGTGACTTGGAGGGCCAAATAAGTGACTTGGAGGGCCAAATAAGTGACTTGGGTTAAGTCAGAGGGCCACACATTTAATTTGTAATGTTGGTTATCACTAGCCCAGTGTTCATGGAAACTGGCACATAATGTTATGACGCATATACCCCGGTATATATATAGTATCTATATAGGCATTTTAGCTTATATGCATTGAAGCTGAACTTACACAATTTGGCAATGTATAAATAAAGAGTTGTTATTATTATGAAACACCAGTGGCTAATTATAAACAATTTACTATTAAAAATACACATTTTTCAAGGTCCGCGGTGTCGTCATGCAAATGACATTTTGACTAAGTGCTTCAAGTGAGCTTGCTGTGTGTTATAGTTTTATAAATTGTTCCGTGGACAAGTGCATTTGGTTGCAAGATACTGAATGTCACTTTGAATGCCACAAAGCCACATTACATCTTGGTGAACTAATCTAAATAGCGTCCGGAGCATCATCGACTATAACGGGCTGTAAAAAGGAGCAAATACGAGCTCCGAGATCTACATATAAAATGCTTTGCAAACACCCATCTCAGCGGCTCAATGAATGCTTCGTTTCCAGCAGGGTTGAGAAATACAACAGTCTCTCTCACCATTGCAACTTAATGTCAAAAGCGGAAAAAAACTGTAAGAAAAGAACTAGAAGAGTTCTTTGGTTAGATGTTCTCATCCATTGAGTTGAAAATTCGACAGATTGAGATGCGCCAGGAAGTCGACAAGAAACGAAAACTGGCAGATACATCTGGAGGTCAGCGATGTCCGGTAGGCTTTACTTCTGGAAACGTCTGCTCCACGAACAAGCTAATTCCATGTCCCAGCTCGTGCACGCGACACCGCATTGCACCTCGTCTCAACCAGTGCACTTTACAGTAGAATAGGAGATTTTGATATTGTGCATTCAACTCTGCCAGAAGGCACTTGAACAGATGGAGGTTTAAGCTAGGAGCACGACTACGCTCGGTACCTTTTTCATTTTCATTGATTTGCTTTCTTGTGGGATAGATGGTGCAGTGGACTTAAAGATATTTGCAGTGGCACCTGCATCGTGTCAAATCTTTTGAAATCAGCGAAATCCCTTTTATTTGTTATCCCACGGAAGGTGCACCTTGAAAATGTACATAATTGTCATCCCGCGGGCCGCATTATGTGCAGTCGTGCTTTTACTCTGCGGGCCGCATGAAATAGCTTCGCGGGCCACCTGCGGCC
This sequence comes from Paraescarpia echinospica, assembly GCA_020002185.1. NCBI lineage: Eukaryota > Metazoa > Annelida > Polychaeta > Sabellida > Siboglinidae > Paraescarpia > Paraescarpia echinospica. The sequence continues at coordinate 14,199,582 of CM034534.1, forward strand.
CACAGGCTGCAGGTTGCAGACCCCCGGTGTAACACCACAGATGTGGGACTGATAGAAGCAGGCTTCAGTTGCTGGCTGTGTCACTCTGTGGCTGGCTGCAGGGGCCCAGTGCTTGGCTACTGTAAGCTTTGGCACTTTGTTCTGGTGCTCAGGCGAGTCTTTACTCTAGGCAACATTGGTGTAACTGGGGGTCAGGTGTGTTGTGTGGCCTTGGTTAGGGTCTGATTACTTGAACAGGTTTTTTGATAATCTTAATGGATTTTTTAATAAATTACTTTTAAATACATAATTGTAATACGTCTTGATACATGCAAGTGTGTTGTTGGTTTATATGGTCATTGCTGGCCACTGTGTACAATGATGTGATGTTTCTAAATATATTTCAATAATAAAAACATCTTGAAATAGACAGATATTTGGTCACTCTTGGAGAATTGGTAAACTGGAAAGTGCATGCTCACAATGAGCATTTTTCACACCTCACGTGAAGAACAGTTCTGCTTAAAAAGTTAAAAAATCTCCATTTTAGTCTTCACTGTGTTAAAAGTGCTTTGGATATATCTTCCTGTATGTTGAATGTCCAATTATGATTAGGTTTTATAATACGTTGTTTATATTTCTCATACGTTTTCCAGTCTCACTAGAATTTATCAATTATGACTAGTGGTCCAAATAAATCAGAGTGACAATAACATGCAGTTTGGACACAGATATTTCTGTCATCTATAGTGCATTTAAAGGGGCAAGACACATTTAGTATAGGAATACTGAAAATTCCCGTTTGTCCATAATTATATATCACTTTAAGGCATAAAATCAACCTTTCTTATCAGGCATTCCCACAGCAGGTCTCCATCAGAGCTTATGATATAAATGTTAAAACTAACATGCCCTTACAGTTGCTGCAGGTGTTTTGTGACATACCATGCATATATTGCTATCAAGAAGCACAAGAAATATGCTCCAAATAATTGATTATGACTAAGTTTGTCATCAAGTATTATCATAAACAACAACCGCAATGCATTGTGCGATTGACGTCACACAGTGTTGCATTTGTTGTCACAAAAAGGTATTGTTATATTTATCATTAGTTTTTGTCAGTTAACTTGAGTGATATACCTGTAATTACAGTTAGTCAGTTAACTTGAGTGATATACCTGTAATAATGGTTGGTCAGTTAACTTGAGTGATATACCTTTAATAATGGTTAGTCAGTTAACCTGAGACATATACCTGTAATAATGGTTAGTCAGTTAACTTGAGTGATATACCTGTAATAATGGTTAGTCAGTTAACTTGAGTGATATACCTGTAATAATGGTTAGTCAGTTAACTTGAGTGATATACCTGTAATAATGGTTAGTCAGTTAACTTGAGTGATATACCTGTAATAATGGTTAGTCAGTTAACTTGAGTGATATACCTGTAATAATGGTTAGTCAGTTAACTTGAGTGATATACCTGTAATAATGGTTAGTCATGAAATCCTTGTTTATTATGTGTTTATTGCATTTTAATGTGGAAAAACAAAACGTCTTTTTGTGTGATGTTTCTCTTTCCCAGGAAGTGTGAAGGCAAGCCCTTGCCTACCTTTGGCGTTATGCTAACCCCAACCCTAACACTTGTCTACCTTTGGGGACCATTTCACAAATATAATGGGCTCATGGAAAATCCACCATTAAACAGAATTCAAAAATTTGAGAAGCGTTTTCAAAATGTGAAAACTGCCGCTGTATCACTGAGGAGATTATTTCTGTGACACAGAGAAAAATGTCCCAGTGGCGCATCCTTGTATCAACAATGTTCAGTATATTTATATACAAGTTCATTGTTAAGAAGCGAAATATCAGATTCAGGCTTAGGAATAATAGTGAGATGGTCCCCTAGTCTCCACTCGCCAGTTACTTATTGATCAATTTAAACCCATCTTCCTTTTTCGTTTTTTTTATCATTTTCTCCCCATAAACCACATCGTCCATTCCTATGTTCTTGCCAACTGACTGAATTATGTTTGTAGCATTCATACTACCGGTGAGCTCCTTATCAATCTTCTCTTTTTTGTTTTCTGCTGAATATTATAGATCCTAGCAGTCTTTGCCATATTCAATATTATAGTTGTCCAACTTTTTGTACTTTCTTTTTAGTATGTTGTTTTTCGTGATGAAATGATCACCTATATATGTATGTACTTTCTCTTTAGCACATTGTTTTTTGTAATGAAATTTTTTGTTTTTATTTTGTGTGGCTGCCTCTGCAGTTCAGTTAGCCCAATGAATTTAGTTTAGTGCACCAAGTTTACAAAGAGTGCATGGTTTTGTTAAAGGTGTTGAACAAATATCGCAAAGTTAATATTATCTTCCACAATGACTAGTAAAAGATGTATGTTCTGTGGAAGTGGGCCATAATACTATGATGGTTATTGATTGATGGCTGGAGAAACCATCTTGGTGGTACTGCTATACTGCTAAATAACTCTCAGATAGTCCAAACATATTCATTTGATCATGGGAACTACCTGCAAAATGCAAAACCATTGCCTTAGTGCAGCTGATATTTCCATAATCAAATGTTATAAAAGGTAACGGTTCTTTTCTTATATAATGTTCTATTCAGTCATTAGGACTGCTCAAAGTGATTAACACTTCACCCCTAGCAGACCTTTTCAGTCACACACCAGTTTGACTTCTCTGGGAAGCATTCAGCCATGCTGCAATTCCTATGCAAAGTCTATTTGTCCACATGTATCCACCACTGTCTGCAGACAGGTACTCGTTTATACATCCGAGTGAACTGAATCAGCTTGTTGTGAAACTTGAAAGAAATTGCTGAAGCTTCGAAATGACAGCAGAAGGATTAAAAACTTGCTTCCCTCGATTGAGAGCTTGATGTTCCAATCAGGACGTCACTGCCCTTCACGTGTACAATGTCTGCCAGTATCATATACCTTTGATTGTTTTTGTTCCGCAAGATTTCTAGGTTGATCGTGGTTACTGATAGCAAAATTCACATTGAAAAAATGCTTCCTTGTATATCAGTAACAGTGTATTACTATACGGAGATAAGTGCTAATATCTGTGTCATATAATTAGTACTAATGTCCATGGTGATAATATTGTTGCTAGGCATAAAGTATGTATGTAGTATGCTCTGGTAAATTTAATATCCAGAAAACATTGCCTAATTGCACCTACATTAAAATAAACAAATTGAGGGTTATTTATTCCATAGTGTCAACAGTATATACATCCTGTGTTTAATGAATTGATATTTCCAATATTTATAAGAATTGTATGCATTAAAATTAATTGTATGTGTATTTTTCTTATTAAATATGTTTTTAATATCAGAATTACCTACCAGATTGGTTTCTGGTTAAAACTCATAAAATGTGGATAAGTATTTGCAAACGCGTGTATATTTAACAAGATTTAACAAGATTGCCATCCAGAGAATTAACTCTAGATGGCAGGTGGACAAGGAAGCCCTTTGGCTTATCGAGAGTCCAACCCTTTTATCTACATATATCCAGCCCTTCTGAGGTATGTGTCGATTTTATTTTTAAACATATTCACACTACTAGCACCCACACAATCATCAGATAATCTGTTCCATTCATTCACAGTCCTTTGTGAAAATGAGAACTTTCTCACGTCTAATCTACACTGCTCCTTTACTAATGTAACTTCATGTCCTCTAGTCTTTCTATCTTTCTTAACTGAAAAAAACATATTTCTATCAATATTTTCATAACCATTCAATATTTTAAACACTTCTATCTGATCTCCTCTCAATCTCCTGGTCTCTAGTGTTGTTAAACCACATTCTTTTAGGCGTTTTTCACAACTAAGATCCCTCAGTTTTGGTATCATTTTAGTCGCTCTCCTCTGTACTCTTTCTAGCATATCTATGTCCTTCTTGCGGTATGGCCGCATAAGGTTGTTTCAATAGATGCTTTCGAAAGAGAATGATGTTGCATATTTGAAAGCGACACACTTAAAAGTGTCACCACGATTTAATCTTTTCAAATAAAGTTTGCAAAAAAGCAAACCTGCGATGTGTTTGTTGATGCTTGTTTGTGGTTTTGGCAAAATCAGATTCATTATGGACTATTTCTAAATCAAGGAAGCAGCTTTAGTAGATTTTTGGAAGATGCCGGTTAAAAAAAAAAAAATTATATATATTCAGTGTCAAAGCTAAAATATCACAGTGACGTGGGAAAATGAATGTGAGATGAATGATCTTCATCCAGCAATAAAATGAACAAGGTGGCGGAGTGAAACTGATTAGGATAAAGATGCTGCTAAACATAATAACTTAAGTAATTACAGGGAGAAAAAACGGTCGTCTATTTTTGGCTTTAGCCTGGTTGATAGGTTTGCAATTGCATTATTAAAAACCATCCTTGTGTTTTTTTTCTAAGGAAATATCTGCTTTCACATGACCTCTGACCTTGTTTTGTGGCTTTGTGTCTGCATGATTAAAGAGAGGATTGGGGGAGAGGGGGGGGTAATGTATGAGTAAAATGTAAGTCATCCCAATGGAGTTATTTTAAGGCACTGTTACTGTCAAACTGTATTTGTGCACAACTCTGGTTCAAATCAGCAAGTGCACTTATTAGAAGCTTAAAGTTGCATACAACACCAAGCGATCTATAAATGGATGTTAGGATGGTGTCAGTAGTTAGTAGTGGAGCCAGTCCACTGGTAACTTTGACAATATAATATCTCAAGTATACTGTACATTGCCCCACTGGTAGTTTGGTTTGTAAGAACCTGAAACTTCAAAGATATTTGTGAGTGGAATGTATAAATCTGCAATAAGGGCCAGCTCAGTAATGTGTTGTTTAGTATTTAGTAGTGTTGTGTTTACAATTTTAAAATTTTGGGGTGCAACTTTTAAATCTTGAACACTGTTTCAGGGGTATTAAATTAAATTTAGCGGAAAGTAGACCTTCAACATATTTATTCTAATATTAAGAATACAATATAAATACATGTTAATAAATGAGGGTCAGGCATCATACGATTAAAGGAATAAAACTGAAAATAAAAAACAAATTACTGAAAGAGTGAACAGGTAAAATTGAGTAGAAGAGCAGGAAAGGGGAGTTTGATAAAGAGTGTGTACCTGAGCACACTAGCGGTAAGAATGCTACAAACATAGTCCGTCACTTGGCAGGAGTCTGAGAATGGACGGTGTGGTTTATGGGGAGAACATGATAAAAACAAAGAAGGAAAATGGGATTAAATCAGTGATATTGGCAATTGACCAAGTGGAGACCCTGGAGTGTGTCATTCGCAGACCCAGAATCAGTACGGTTGCATGTCCACACTTTGTCCAGAGTTGGAAATGACCGGCACCTACTGCGTGCGGTCAGGTGGCTATTTCACAGTTTCCGGGACCATGTGTAACATATGAAAATAGCCATGTTTTAGGTAATTGTTTTGCCTGTGATTGTCTAGATTCCTGATCATGACACTTACAAAATGCCAAAAAGACCAGATGTTGTTTATCATCTTGTAGGTGGTTAATTTGTCCTGAATGCAAACATTTTCAATATCGGCAGACATCGGAAGAGTGAAATCATGGTGTGACCAGAGACCCATCAGGCATTTGTAAATGTACCTGAATTCGTTTCTAATGCATTTTAATACAAAATATATTACTAATGAATAAGAGTAAAATGTACACATTAATAAGTACACAATAATTAAGCAGTTATGTGAAACTATATCAGATGCAGAATCTAACAGTAACAATTATTCAAACACGTACATCTGTACTTGAAATTTAAATCTGCATTTGAAATGCATTCAATTAGGCATTTGAAAATTCAGTTGTGAAATTGCAGATGCAAATATTTAAGTTGTCATGCAAATACACAGCATTCCTAACAACTGCATTTCAATGCATATTGATAATAATTATATATATATATATATGTGACCCATCTTAACAAAATGAGTCGGATGTCGGCAAATCTGATTTTCCGTAAATGACATTTATGTGAACAAATCGCAAATCCATCGATTTTGAGATTTCCCCTGAAAATTATTCTTTGGTATTCGTTTTATCAATTGCTACTCTAACCACCCACTAATTAACTCTGTTTTCTGACATGCGACTCATTTTGTTAAGATGGATCACATATATATTTATATATATATATATTACAGTGCTTGTAGGTTCAGAATAGATGCAACAGACAAGAATCGTTAGTTACAATATAATGAACAGAGGCTGCTGAAATTGTTGATGGAAATGCAATTTTGAACAAATCTATGTGGTAATTGATCTATGTAACTGGCTATAGTGAATGCTCAACATACAAATACACATTCCAGTACATTTACATTTGTTATTTTAATAAGTTGTTTATTGGAAGGGAAGATATTAGTTCACTGCCAGTACCAGAGGCTAAGTTCAAGGGGGCAGATTCAGACTATTTAGGACAGTTAGTTGTAACCTCGGAAATGGTAGCTAAGAAAATAAGGGCTATGAAGGATAATAAATCACCTGGAGTGGACGGGATTCCGCCCAAACTACTATTGGAAATTGTAGAACAAATTAGCGTACCGCTTGCAACAGTTTTCAATTTGTCATTAGAAGAGGGAGTGGTTCCTTTAGAATGGAAAGAGGCAAACATTATACCGTTATTTAAAAAAGGTTCGAGAAACAAGTCAGAGAACTATAGACCAGTGAGTTTAACATCAGTGATTTGCAAATTATTAGAAAGACTAATTAAAGATCACATGGTGGATTTTCTTGTTAAACAAAACTTTATAAACCCATCTCAACATGGGTTTTTAAAAGCGAGGTCATGCTTAACAAATATGTTATGTTTTTTGGAAGACATCACTAGGTGGGTAGATGAGGGATCACCAGTAGATATCATCTATTTAGATTTTCAAAAAGCTTTTGACAAAGTACCACATCAAAGATTACTCCTTAAGCTAAAGGCCCATGGCATAGGAAATGGTATAATAAACTGGATAGAAAAATGGCTGAATGACAGAAGACAACATGTAGTAGTTGATGGGAGGCTTCAAACTGGAAATCGGTATTGAGTGGGGTACCACAGGGATCAGTACTAGGACCTATATTATTCTTAATATATATCAACGATTTGGATGATGATATAACAAGCAAGGTGTTAAAATTTGCGGATGATACAAAAGTGTTTAGAAGGATTAAAAGTGATGGAGACAGACAGCATTTACAAGATGATCTTGATAGGTTGATCAAATGGTCTGAAAAGTGGCAAATGCTGTTCAATTTTGGGAAATGTAAATGCCTCCACACAGGACATGGGAACGAAGAGGTAGAATATACAATGGGGGGTACTGTACTAAATACTACTGTAAAAGAAAAGGACTTGGGGTTAACCATTAGTGCTGATATGAAGGTTTCAGAGCAGTGCGGAATTGCAGCGTCAAAGGGAAATCAAATCCTTGGATTAATTAGGCGAAATATAGCTTATAAGAAAAAAAAATTAATAGTACCGCTGTACAAAACAATAGTGAGGCCTCATTTAGAATATTGTATACAAGCATGGAGGCCATATCGCAAGAAGGACATAGATATGCTAGAAAGAGTACAGAGGAGAGCGACTAAAATGATACCAAATCTGAGGGATCTTAGTTACGAAATACGCCTAAAAGAATGTGGTTTAACAACATTAGAGACCAGGAGATTGAGAGGAGATCACATAGAAGTGTTTAAAATATTGAATGGTTATGAAAATATTGATAGAAACATTTTTTTCTCAGTTAAGAAAAATAGAAGGACCAGAGGACATGAAGCTACATTAGTAAAGGAGCAGTGTAGATTAGATATAAGAAAGTTCTCATTCTCACAAAGGACTGTAAATGAATGGAACAGATTATCTCCTGATTGTGTTGGTGCTAGTAGCGTGAATATGTTTAAAAATAAAATCGACACACCTTAAAAAGGCGGGATACATGTAGATAAAAAGTATTGGACTCTCGATAAGCCAAAAGGCTTCCTTGTCCACCTGCTATCCAGAGTAATTTTCTGGATGGCAATCTTGTTAAATCTTGTTAAATCTTGTGCATTCAAACGGATTGTTGTTCCATATTGCCCAGTCAGTGGGCAAGAAATGTTGGTCAGATCTTGACACGTCTCCTTTGCTTGACTCAGTGTGAAGAGGTATAGCTGCGCAGTATTGATCGATGGCGAGGATGTTTGGTCGTGTGGTTCTCGTGGTTAACTAGGCTATTTTTTCTCTTGCCAACTTCACGGAGATTTGTAATGAGAAAGTATTCACGTAACAACGCATCCTAATATCAGAACAGGCCCACGATCGTTTGCCGGTCATAGTACCATGTATTGCATTAGAAATCAATACTGATATTGTGATAAGCTGAAGATGTTTTGCAGTTATATATCGTTGGACTGTGTGAGAAGTAATGTTTTACAAAATGATTGTACACTGCTTTTATATTTGTTTGACCCGAGAAGAATGAGGTAGGGTACATGTACCATTGTACATGTACCATTGTACATGTACCATTGTACATGTACCATTGTACATGTACCATTGTACATGTACCATTGTACATGTATCATTGTACATGTATCGTTGTATATGTACAACGGTACATGTACCATTGTTTATGTACCATTGTACATGTACCGTTATACATGTACCATTGTACATGTACCATTGTACCACTGTTTTAATTTTTTTTAATAAAATGTTTTGCAGTTAGATATCGTTGGACTGTGTGAGAAGTAATGTTTTACAAAATGATTGTACACTGCTTTTATATTTGTTTGACCCGAGAAGAATGAGGTAGGGTACATGTACCATTGTACATGTACCATTGTACATGTACCATTGTACATGTACCATTGTACATGTACCATTGTACATGTACCATTGTACATGTACCATTGTACATGTACCATTGTACATGTACCATTGTACATGTACCATTGTACATGTATCATTGTACATGTACCATTGTACATGTATCATTGTACATGTATCGTTGTACATGTATCGTTGTACATGTATTGTTGTATATGTACAACGGTACATGTACCATTGTATATGTACCATTGTACATGTACCGTTGTACATGTACCATTGTACATGTACCATTGTACCACTGTTTTAATTTTTTTAAATAAAATATTTACCACATTGGAAACTATTCACTGACCAGTTATAAAAGATATTTGGTAATGCACTAGTTAATGAGAGATATTATGACGGAGATGTATGCACTAGTTAATGAGAGATATTATGACAGAGATGTAGGCAGCTGCAACAGACGCAAAGAAGTCTGATTTTTGTTTGAATTGTTCTCCTCTTCTTTCCCTGTATGTCCAGGGTGAGGCTTGCCTTGATACTGGTCATTCATTTCAGTTTTCTTTACTGTTTCTTCCTCCTCACTGTTCTTGCACTGCTGTCTCCACCAACCTTCTCCACTCTCCTCCATCTTTCGCTCTCATTCTCCACTCCTCTCCCAATCCCTCCTAGTCTCTACACAATCCTCCCAACGCAGTCTAGGTCGTCCTTGTCTCCTTTTCCCTTCCACTCTCCGGGCATCTGGTTTCTTTGCCATCCGTTCTTCTCCCATTCACACCATGTGTCCCGTCCCCTTCAGTCAACTCCTCACCAGCGTTTTCTTGAAACTTCCTGTCACACCAGCCTCGTCCCTCAGCTCCTTCGTTCCTCACATGTCGATTCTCGTCACTCCCGCAAGTCTTCTCACCCAATTGTTTTCGCAAACTTATACCCTCCAGTTGTTTTTCTGTCGTTGCTGCTGTCTGTAGGCCGTACAGGTGCGCTGGTGTCGCACATGAACAAAGCACCTTTCCCTTGTTTGTCTGGCTGTTTGCATTGTAGTGGCACCTGGGAAGCAAATACGCACAAGAAAGTTGTAATTGTCATGGTAATCATGATTGTAACCATGATTATGATTACTTTGGTAATAAAATCAAGTATGATTACTTTATTTTTTGACCACCTGTGATGGATTGCTCGTTGAGTACGAGTATGATTATACATGATTGCGATCACTGATTACGAACACAAGTTATAAAAAGTTTAAGAAGAGTATAATATTAGATTAAGATTAAACAGATTAGAAATATTGATTAACTGAAATGTATGACATAGTTTATAAAATATTAAAATAATTAAATATATAAACAAAATTATTTAAATATATTATGAATATATAAATAAATGAAATACATATTCGTGGTAAGTCCTAAAGCAGTTCCTTAGACTTAGTAAGCCAGCTTAGATAAATGAGTGTTATGGAGTTGTGGACTTAGTGTCTATTTGTCTCATGTTTTCTGGCAGAGTTTGGTACTGCCTGTGTTGACAACACACAATGGCAGGGTCTTTTCCATCAGTCTTTTGGACACATCATATTTATCTAGTGTCACCTGTGTGTATAGGATGTTGGTGGTTGGCATGAGATCCTGTGGCCCAGTCTTTGCTTTGTAAACATCACCTCAGACTCATTCACCAGCTGTTTTTGGGCCAGCAACCTGAGCTGTCTCACATACAACCCCTTGTCTGTTGCTGTGTCAACAGTAATGGCTGCCCTCCCATCTTGCTTATCCCCCATGTTGATTTAAAAATACTGCCCAAGATTATTTCTTAAATGCCATCACTTAACATGTTATTGTACCCTGATAACACTAGCAGTATTTTTACTGGCCTGGAAAATGGAGCATTTTCTATCAGAGTTTGTGGGTGGCACCACTATGTCTGTATTATGATTTGTGATTTTAAACATAAAAGTCATTGAGAATATTACCCCCAGTGCATGCCATGAATGATGAGCAAACTAATGAGGCAATTTGTATAGATTAACTGCCATATCATTGTTGTTGCTGAAAATAATGATTTTTTGCAATGCCAGTTTAGATGAATAAAATCATTCATACCGTAGCTGTGAATTTATTGCCCCAGTTTGAGTGTTATCTGTACGTGTTTGCCCTTTATCACAGGGTGCATTGTGGCAGTGTGTACAATGTTGACCTCCCTCTGTAGGCACTGGGGTTTGTTCTCCACAGGCATGGGGTATTTCAGGGGGTGTTTTTCTGCTGTCTGGCATGGTATTTAGTCAGCCACATGTCATAGCATAAGGTAGGCTCCTGTGGCACTGCAATTTTGTGTGTGCGTTTTTGCGTCTCTGGTTGCAAAGAAATGTTTCTACCTTTTTGTTCCAGTCTGCTGAAAACTTGGAATCACCCTGTCGCTTCTTTGCTGTCACTTTTTTGTGTTGACACATTTTGTGCTGAATCTTTAGAAGTGCTGACACTTTGTGCCAATACTTTGTGTTGACATTTTCTGGCACTTGTTGCATTTACACTTTGTGCTGATACTTCTATTAACACTTAGTGCTGGCAGTGTTTTGCCAACACTTCGTGCTGACATGTTGTGCTGACACTTTTCGTGCTGAAGCCTTATGCTGACTTATTTTGTTCTGGTGCATTTTGTGCTGATTTGTTTTGTGCTGACTTGTATTGTGCTGACACATTTCTTGTGACATCCAGGAGCTTGTGACACCGCCGCCACCATTCTGTGACATCCCAATGGAGCGCTGTCACCAGGGAACACTGACACCGATGGATGTCGTCCGGTTACCGTAGCAACCACAGAATTATGGGCGTTGCCGAGTGTTGTGGCCGTCACAGCTGGGGCTTTCTTCCCGCAGTCTTGATGAACTTTGTGACGGAGCAAGGTTACGGTAACAGGCCGAGCCGCTTCACGCAGCACTGATGTATCACTGAGCACTGCGGTCAACGCCACCACTACCCGCAGTGTCAACTCGGTATCCATGGCAACATGGTCACCTTGATAACGGAGAAACTACGCAACCAAACTCTTGATGATGTTGAGTTCGCACCAATTACTCAGGTGAGGGCACTTTCAAGGTTTCTGTAGCGGTCGTAATAGCAGATAGCACTTCCTTTGATGCCGTCACTAATCAGAAATGTTCGTGTTTGTGCTGCATGGGTCCAACCAACCGCAAGTATCATGTTGGCAGTGGCTGGTTTCATTAAGACTTTGTCAGATCTCATAATAACAAATTATGCAGGTTTATGGTAGAATGTGTTGGTTACTTAGATTTTTAAACATTCACTTGTTAACCTCCCCCTCCTGTCACCCTACCTTTGCTTTACTGCCTTCTGTTAATTTACCTCCTGTCCATTTTGGTCCTGTCTCCTTTCTTTCTGTTATCATTTTTCTTCCTTTCACCTTACCTCCACTTTCCGTCCCTCCTGTTATATCTTATTTTTCTGTCACAATGTCCTTTCAATTTACCTCTTGTCAACTTACCTCCTGTCACCTTACCTCCTGTCACCTTACCTCCTGTCACCTTACCTCCTGTCAACTTACCTCCTGTCAACTTACCTCCTGTCAACTTACCTCCTGTCAACTTACCTCCTGTCACCTTACCACCTGTCAACTTACCGCCTGTCACCTTACCTCCTGTCACCTTACCTCCTGTCACCTTACCTCCTGTCACCTTACCTCCTGTCAACTTACCTCCTGTCACCTTACCTCCTGTCAACTTACCTCCTGTCACCTTACCTCCTGTCACCTTACCTCCTGTCACCTTACCTCCTGTCAACTTACCTCCTGTCACCTTACCTCCTGTCAACTTACCTCCTGTCAACTTACCTCCTGTCACCTTACCTCCTGTCAGCTTACCTCCTGTCACCTTACCTCCTGTCAACTTACCGCCTGTCACCTTACCTCCTGTCAACTTACCTCCTGTCACCTTACCTCCTGTCACCTTCACTCCTATTGCCTCTCCCATCGTTACCACAGCAGATTCCTGAATCAAACAAAAACACGAGTACAAACTACGAACACTGCCAGCCACCTGCACGACCTACCAGCACTCGTTCTATGTACGCTCTCTCTCTCCCATTGTGGAACTCACTCACACAGGAAGCAGTTACAATGTCTACTGCAGAAGTATTCCCGAGAGACTCTCCCAGTCATCCAGTCATTATAGAAGCCCGTTTAGTTTTAATCATGAACTGCAAGTTTCTATTTAGTTTTAATTATTTATTTGTTTATTTATTTTATTAGCTTATTTATTGTTTTAGCTCACAGTGACATTACACACTGCAGCATAGTGAAGTGTCACTTTTAAAAAGTATATTCTTGAAGACCTTCCTTTGCATTTGTTACCTTCTCTCCTCACAGCCTCATTCTGCATCACCTCACTCAGCCTCATTCTGCATCACCTCACTCAGCCTCATTCTGCATCACCCCACTCAGCCTCATTCTGCATCACCCCACTCAGCCTCATTCTGCATCACCCCACTCAGCCTCATTCTGCATCACCCCACTCAGCCTCATTCAGCATCACCTCACTCAGCCTCATTCTGCATCACCTCACTCAGCCTCATTCTGCATCACCCCACTCAGCCTCATTCTGCATCACCCCACTCATCCTCATTCTGCATCACCCCACTCAGCCTCAATCTGCATCACCCCACTCAGCCTCATTCTGCATCACCCCACTCAGCCTCATTCTGCATCACCTCACTCAGCCTCATTCTGCATCACCTCACTCAGCCTCATTCTGCATCACCTCACTCAGCCTCATTCTGCATCACCTCACTCAGCCTCATTCTGCATCACGTCACTCAGCCTCATTCTGCATCACCTCACTCAGCCACATTCTGCATCACCTCACTCAGCCCCATTCTGCATCACCTCACTCAGCCCCATTCTGCATCACCTCACTCAGCCCCATTCTGCATCACCTCACTCAGCCCCATTCTGCATCACCTCACTCAGCCCCATTCTGCATCACCTCATTCAGCCTCATTCTGCATCACCTCACTCAGCCTCATTCTGCATCACCTCACTCAGCCTCATTCTGCATCACCTCACTCAGCCTCATTCTGCATCACCCCACTCAGCCTCATTCTGCATCACCCCACTCAGCCTCATTCTGCATCACCTCACTCAGCCTCATTCTGCATCACCTCACTCAGCCTCATTCTGCATCACCTCACTCAGCCTCATTCTGCATCACCACCCTCCTGCTCCTTCTCATAGACTTTTCAACTTCCCTGATAACTCTACATCTACATTGATAATTGGCAGAGGTTCTTTTGTCAGGATATTTACATCAGAGTTTATAGATTGAGATCCCAGCTCTGCCAGTCCACTCCAGATTACACATTTACCTGCTGCATGGATATTTTACTTCCCCTGGGATAGACACCAGATAGAAAGGACCAACGGCTTAGGGTCTCTTCCGAAAGACACAGGCATTGTGGCGTGAACGAAATTGCCCAAGTTTCGAAAAAGCGGGCGGTAGTAGGATTCAAAACCCAGTCCCCTCCTCGTCCAGGAGTTTAATGCTTCACCGTTTGACCATAGTGCTAGTGCTGCTGATACCAGTAACTGTCAACTTGCTTCAGGTTATCCAGGGGTTGGAACATCCATGGTTTGATTTGACCCAAAGTGTTAAATATATGCGTGTTGAATTGGTTTGGTGTTGAATTGACTGATATTGTCATGGATGATGCCACCCAATCTTGACTTGAGCGTTAGACCGTTGTCAGTTTATTAAATGCTGAAAGTTGATACATCCAATGTGAACACAGTGTGACTTCGATGCCTGGAAGAAACTGTTCTCAGTCCCCCCACTTCCAGGAATCCACCATCCTCAATGTTCTAGGCCGAAACGTTCTTGGATGACACTTGTATAGATCTTCAGAAAAACTTGTGTCTTGTCAGTGAGATTTTTTTATGAGCCTCGGGAAGATGTTATTTCCGTCATATAAGTGCAGCGTTGCCAATCATAAATGGCTGAGTCAATATGAAAGCGCATTTCATGGAATAGTGATTGGCATGGTGAAGAATATTACATTCTGATGAAATGTACAGTTACACATTTTGGAAGAATTATTGTTTTTAAAGGGAGAAATTATGTTAAATTAGGTATTTAATCATTAGCAGGAACTTTGTTGAATCAGTTGTACTTCACCCAACACATGGTCTTGTGCATGGAAACAAAGAATTTCAATGGTTTTTTGCAGGTAGGGACTGGACATGTGCCTCAGGAATACGTGCCATTTGCAGGCAATAGGGTTTTTGGATTTGAAAGTTGTATTTGAACATTTCCTGGTGTAAATGTAACTTTCAAATTGCAAACACTGTTTCAGACTTATTTAAAGGAATTAGGTGGGCGGTAAATTGCAGAAGAACTTGTGCTCTCACCAGTATACCCATAAGATTTTTTTACACAAGATAACCCAAAATCCCCAGATGTTAAGTGAACCCTTAAATGGTAATATAAATTTGTAATTTATGTTTTTAAACATTTTATTTATGCTGGTTATATTTACACAAGTAGAAAATGTGTTACAATCATCAGTGTTTGCGTTAGGATTTTACAAAATGGAGTCTGAGGTAAAATGTCACTGCTAACCTTTTTATACTGCAGACTGTGTCTGGAATTTGTCATGGGTAGACTGGGGCATTGCTATTTTGTGAAGACCATCTGACAATTAGATTCTTCAATCTGCTTTGTATATACTGTGAAATCATGCTTGACAGACACCTTAGTAATACAGCCACCTCGCAGTTAAGGTCACCCTATGGCAGTCCCAGATTATTTCCACATACAGTAAAGTATAGGAAATTAGTCCTGCTAATATGGTCACCTCGCTATTCAGGTCAGTTTCATCCAGTCCCAAAGACGACATTACTAGTGAGGTTCCACTGGGTGTTATTTGCTGGAAATTATTCACAAACTGTCACTGTTATCATGGTTCAACTCTCCCCACTCTCCCCTAAGTATTATACAAGCAACATGCCAAACAGCGATGTGTTTTTTCTCACATTTGTTTTACATTGGCATGCCATGCAACATCTATATTTTATGCTCGAGTATAAATCCATTACCCTTTGATAGTGATTATAAATCTGATGTGTTTCTGACGTCAATGGCTACACAAACATGTTTAGATGATGCAGCAGTTAAAATGAACTGATGCAATTATTTTATGTCTGCACTCTTATAGTTAACATGAAAGATGAACAAACAATGTAATGTTTAATTTCAGTTTTGTTTATTATTTCACCATTTACTTTTCTGTTTAATTGGCCAGTTTCAGGTTACTTTAAGATCTGCTTTGGGCCAACCTTGTGTAGAATGTGTTGGTCTCGTGATTATTGTCTTGGGATACATACATATCATGATTGGGTCAGATATGTATTTATGTATAAATATACAGGCTCTGCATATTTGTATTTGATTTAATCCTGAAAACCATATTTTTTGTGTTTCTATTGGGTGTACATAATACAGTGTTCAAAATGTAGTTAATATATTTGACCAACGTGAGCATACAAATAAAGATCTAAGAAATTGGCTAATTCATACCTATGCAACTCAACCATCTATATCATACAACATCTTGTATGCTATGTTGCTGATACAACATAATTAAATTCAACCTTATTTGACACTTTGGTAGATTTGTATTTGAAGTTTAAGAATGCAAGTAACACAACATGCTGCTGTGCTGCTGGTGATGTGCAACTTTGGATTACACCATACCATGTCCCATAACCCAAGTGGGGATTACATCATACCATGTCCCATAACCCAAGTGGGGATTACATCATACCATGTCCCATAACCCAAGTGGGGATTACATCATACCAAGACCCATAACCCAAGTGGGGATTACACCATACTATGTCCCATAACCCAAGTGGGGATTACACCATACCATGTCCCATAACCCAAGTGGGGATTACATCATACCAAGACCCATAACCCAAGTGGGGATTACACCATACCATGTCCCATAACCCAAGTGGGGATTACACCATACCATGTCCCATAACCCAAGTGGGGATTACACCATACCATGTCCCATAACCCAAGTGGGGATTACATCATACCATGTCCCATAACCCAAGTGGGGATTACACCATACCATGTCCCATAACCCAAGTGGGGATTACACCATACCATGATTAAGTGGGGATTACATCATACCATGTCCCATAACCCAAGTGGGGATTACACCATACCATGCCCATAACCCAAGTGGGGATTACACCATACAGTGCCCCATAACCCAAGTGGGGATTACACCATACCATGCCCCATAACCCAAGTGGAGATTACACCATACTGTGCCCCATAACCCAAGTGGGGATTACACCATACAGTGCCCCATAACCCAAGTGGAGATTACACCATACTGTGCCCCATAACTCAAGTGGGGATTACATCATACCATGTCCCATAACCCAAGTGGGGATTACACCATACCATGTCCCATAACCCAAGTGGGGATTACACCATACCATGTCCCATAACCCAAGTGGGGATTACACCATACCATGCCCCATAACCCAAGTGGGGATTACACCATACCGTGCCCCATAACCCAAGTGGGGATTACACCATACCATGCCCCATAACCCAAGTGGAGATTACACCATACTGTGCCCCATAACCCAAGTGGGGATTACACCATACAGTGCCCCATAACCCAAGTGGAGATTACACCATACTGTGCCCCATAACTCAAGTGGGGATTACATCATACCATGTCCCATAACCCAAGTGGGGATTACACCATACCATGTCCCATAACCCAAGTGGGGATTACACCATACCATGTCCCATAACCCAAGTGGGGATTACACCATACCATGCCCCATAACCCAAGTGGGGATTACATCATACCATGTCCCATAACCCAAGTGGGGATTACACCATACCATGCCCCATAACCCAAGTGGGGATTACACCATACAGTGCCCCATAACCCAAGTGGGGATTACACCATACCATGCCCCATAACCCAAGTGGAGATTACACCATACTGTGCCCCATAACCCAAGTGGGGATTACACCATACAGTGCCCCATAACCCAAGTGGAGATTACACCATACTGTGCCCCATAACTCAAGTGGGGATTACATCATACCATGTCCCATAACCCAAGTGGGGATTACACCATACCATGCCCCACAAGCCAAGTGGAGATTACACCATACTGTGCCCCACAACTCAAGTGGGGATTACACCATACCATGCCCCATAACCCAAGTGGGGATTACATCATACCATGTCCCATAACCCAAGTGGGGATTACATCATACCATGCCCCATAACCCAAGTGGGGATTACATCATACCATGCCCCATAACCCAAGTGGGGATTACACCATACAGTGCCCCATAACCCAAGTGGGGATTACACCATACCATGTCCCATAACCCAAGTAGGGATTACACCATACCATGTCCCATAACCCAAGTGGGGATTACATCATACCATGTCCCATAACCCAAGTGGGGATTACACCATACAGTGCCCCATAACCCAAGTGGGGATTACACCATACCATGCCCCACAAGCCAAGTGGAGATTACACCATACTGTGCCCCATAACTCAAGTGGGGATTACACCATACAGTGCCCCATAACCCAAGTGAGGATTACACCATACCATGCCCCATAACCCAACTGGGGATTACACCATACAGTGCCCCATAACCCAAGTGGGGATTACACCATACCATGCCCCATAATCCAACTGGGGATTACACCATACCATGCCCCATAACCCAAGTGGGGATTACACCATACAGTGCCCCATAACCCAAGTGGGGATTACACCATACCATGCCCCATAACCCAAGTGGGGATTACACCATACAGTGTCCCATAACCCAAGTGGGGATTACACCATACAGTGCCCCATAACCCAAGTGGGGATTACACCATACCATGCCCCACAAGCCAAGTGGAGATTACACCATACTGCCCCATAACCTTTGATTACACATACAGTGCCCTATAACAAGTGAGGATTACACCATACCATGCCCCATAACCCAACTCAGATTACACCATACAGTGCTATTAAGTGATTATACCATACCATGCCCTATAATCCAACTGTGCCCATACCATGCCCCATAACCCAAGTGGGGATTACACCATACAGTGCCCCATAACCCAAGTGGGGATTACACCATACCATGCCCCATAACCCAAGTGGGGATTACACCATACAGTGTCCCATAACCCAAGTGGGGATTACACCATACAGTGCCCCATAACCCAAGTGGGGATTACACCATACCATGCCCCATAACCCAAGTGGGGATTACACCATACCATGCCCCATAACCCAAGTGGGGATTACACCATACAGTGCCCCATAACCCAAGTGGGGATTACACCATACTGTGCCCCATAACCCATGTGGGGATTACACCATACAGTGCCCCATAACCCAAGTGGGGATTACACCATACTGTGCCCCATAACCCATGTGGGGATTACACCATACAGTGCCCCATAACCCAAGTGGGGATTACGCCATACTGTGCCCCATAACCCAAGTGGAGATTACACCATACCGTGCCCCATAACCCAAGTTGGGATTACTCCATACCGTGCCCCATAACCCAAGTTGGGATTACTCCATACCGTGCCCCATAACCCAAGTGGGGATTACTCCATATCGTGCCCCATAACCCAAGTGTGTTACTTAAAATGTTCATGCGCTGTGCTTGTTTCCCACCCAGTCAACCCGCCGTTCCTGGGAGCTGACAGCAACCGAAGCCTCTGCTTTCAAGTTCAGAGGTGAGTATGGAGCTGTGACTAGCATGAAATTACAGCACCGTGGTATGCGTGTGTGTGTACGTGTGTGTGCGTGCAGGTTTGCTTATGTTGCATCATGTTATGGCATACGTTCAAGGGATTGCAAATGAGGAAATTCTAGCTCAAAATCGTGCTGTTTGAACGAATTTAAGAGAGATAGATATGCGGGGAGATAGCATTGGTTGTGGGTGGTGTATTAGATGTAGGAAGGCAACGATAGACAGGAAGTCGGGTCTTGTTACTACAATTTGCATGCGGTTGGTTGTTGTCATCTCGATTTGTGTGAGGTTAGATGTTGTCATCTCGATTTGCGTGAGGTGAGATGTTGTCATCTCGATTTGCATCAGGTTGATTGTTGCTATTATGACTTATGGGAGGTTGTTTGTTGTCACCTGATTTACTGGAGTTTGGTTGTCATCTGATTTACATGAAGTTGGTTGTTGTCGTCATGACTTATATGAGGTCGGTTGTTGTCATCATAACTAATATAAGGTTGGTTGTTGTCATTGTAATATGCATGAGGTTGTTGTCACTCAAGGGGGAAATAAGGGAAGGAGAGAGAGTTACAGAGGGAGACAGGGATGGATGGAGAGAAGGAGGGAGGGTGGGTTGGAAAATGGAACAGGGAGGGGAGAAGGAGGAAGATAGGGAGGGAGGGAGAAGAGTGTGTGTGTGTGAGAGAGAGGAGAGAAAGAGAGACAGTTTTAGACAGAGAGAGAGAGAGAGAGAGAGAGAGAGAGAGAGAGAGAGAGAGAGAGAGAGAGAGAGAGAGAGAGAGAGAGAGAGAGAGAGAGAGAGAGAGAGACCGAGACCGAGAGAGAGACCGAGAGAGAGACCGAGAGAGAGACCGAGACCGAGAGAGACCAAGAGAGAGACAGAGAGAGAGAGACAAAGAGAGACAGAGAGAGACAGAGAGAGAGAGACAGAGAGAGAGTGAGAGAGCGAGAAGGAAGAAAGAAGAAGAAGTGCTAGATGTGATAACAGAAGAAATATGCAGAGGGGTTATTATAGTGAGTTCATAGTAGTCATGGGTTGTAGTGGTCATTGTTGTGAGTGGTTGTGGTCACTGTAGATTGGTTGTGTTGTTTCCATGTGTTGACACTCTAGAGAGCTTGTGTGCTTGCAGTGGTGTTGCTGTAGAGAGTGTGTGCTTGCAGTGGGTCATCACTCTATATGGTTTATGTGCTTGCCAATAATGTTATATAACGGTTTGTTTGTTTTGCTGTCAGTGGTCACAGTAAATGGTGGGTGTGTTTTGTGTGGGTGGTTGCTCTAGAGGGTTTGTTTGTTTTGCAGTGTGTGGTCGTTATAAAGGGTTCATGTGCTTGCGGTGTGTGTACACTGTAAAGGATTCACATGTTTGCAGTGTGTGGTCATTGTAAAGGGTTCATGTGCTTGCAGTGTGTAGTCATAAAGGACTCATGTGCTTGCAGTGTTTGGTCATTGTAAAGGGTTCATGTGCTTGCTGTGTGGTTACTATAAAGGGTTCATGTGCTTGCAGTGTGTGGTCACTATATAAGGTTCATGTAATTGCAGTGCATGGTCATTATAAAGGATTCATGTGCTTGCAGTGTGTGGCCACTGTAACAGGTTCATGTGCTTGCAGTGTGTGGTCGCTGTAATGAGTTCATGTGCTTGCAGTGTGTGCAGCAGACTGGTCACTTCTGCATCCAGACTCGGGCCAGTGTCCGGACGGTGGTGGTGCCCCGAGATCAACACCTGGTGCCAACATGACGGTGGGCCACAGCCGGCCGGTGGACGTGTGCTCGGACGGCCTGTGCAAGCACAACCGCCGCCTCCTCACGTGCTCACTCTGCCTCTTTGTTCCCGGCACGCCACCAACGCCGCCGAAGAAGCGCCACTGTCGCTCTCTGTCGATCCCTGGCGATGGCAGATGCGGCCGCAAGTGGCAGCCGCAGGCGTCCAGCATCTGGCGTCCCGTGGCTCTCCGGCCACATCTGACCAGCGGCAAGGGTCACAAGAACCGAAATTCCCCTCTCGCTCTACACAAGCGCGATAAAGCCAGCAGCAGCTCCCCACTAGGTGGCGCTGCTCCGGGTGGCTATCACCACGGCAACAGTAGTCAGTCGCCGGGCGTAGGCACCCGGTGTGTCGGCAGCGACTGTTTCTCGTCGCCGCCGGAATCGCCGATACCGCGTCCGGCGTCGGCATCCAGCGGGTTTTATGACGGTTCCACCGGGTCGCTGAATGTCGTCGGCTCCGACACAAGTCCTGTACAGGGGTGCACAGGTGGCGCTAGCGGAGCCTATCTCAAGATGCGAAGTTTCTCAATGGAGGAGCCAATCTCAGCCACCCTCTGTGGGGCGCGGAGCAGCGGAGGGGGTTGGAGCGGTACCGGGAATACCGGCTCGGTGCCGGTGGTGTCGTCGCAAAACGTGCAGTCGACGCCATCATCGCCGTTGCGATATCACATACCGCGATGTCGGTCGCAACCCTGTGAGCTGCTGCACGAGAGGAAGTCGGGGCTGAAGAGGCGGAGAGATGAAGAACGACCCGCGCTCGACTTCTTCAAGATGAAGGAGGTGGGTTTCGCTTTCAATTTCATTTTCGTGCATTTAAAGCCACCACTAATTTAGTTTCATTTTGGGTTTTTTATCCAGTTAAGTCTGCCTTTGCGACAAGAGTTTTCTTTCATCTTATTTAGCAAAAAGTCAGACATCTTTGGTGTCCACTATGACATACCAATTCAGTTGTGCAAATGTCTCTTGTTTTATTTTGATGACATAATCGGACGAACTATTAAATAGATTTTGGTTCGGCAAAAATGCAACTCTGTGTAAAAAGGGCAAAAGTAGCAGTTTCTTTATACTGTAATGTTAAAAGGACGTTTTCCGATCATTGTTATTGTAAAATCATGTCGTATAGGTGTATTCCAATATACTGACGGCCCATGTATAACATGTAGAACAGCTTGCGTGGAAGCCTTTCACATCAATCACAGCCATTATTAGCCAGTTTATTT
The DNA here is from genome assembly GCA_020002185.1 of Paraescarpia echinospica. Classification (NCBI taxonomy): domain Eukaryota; kingdom Metazoa; phylum Annelida; class Polychaeta; order Sabellida; family Siboglinidae; genus Paraescarpia; species Paraescarpia echinospica. The sequence continues at coordinate 14,222,236 of CM034534.1, forward strand.
TTTTCAATAACAAACCTGCATGGTTTGAACCATTTCTTTAAATAGTACTGATCCATTTGATTTGTTTCACTAAACATTGTGCTGATGACTGTCATTAATGTGGGCCTTTAGACTTGGAACTATTAATTAATCTAGTGGCCAGCTGCCCCTACTAAATTCCACCAGTCTTATCAGTTGTAATTACCTGCCTTGGCCAGCCATCTGCCAGTTTTAAAGATGGGCAGATGGGTCTCTGACAAAGCCCCTGCAATTGACAGATTTAAACTTCAATAAAAACCTGAGTTACGATGTGCTAAATGATGATTTCTTAATTTAAATATATCCAGTATATATGCAACTTTATGTTTTATATATTTATAAGTCTTGGGTAAGCAAAGAAACTTACAATTTATACACACGTTTGTTTACAATAAAAATTCCTAAGGACACTTTCCCTGTACAATATGTATCACTCATCCCTGATGATGTAGCATTAATGTATTGTTTGCCTTTGTTTATTGAACACTGTAGCCTGTCTCTTCTTTAGGCCACATAAAAAGTATTACTGGTTTCTCACAGTGCATGTTCCTGCACAATATGTGACAACTATTATTCATCAAGCCAGATGAATTTGTGTAGATCGTTTGCCACCTGTAAAAATACACTTGTTACACATCTTAAGTTGTAGATTGCTGATAATAGCCCCTTTGATAATTACTAATAAGTATTCTAAAGAAATTAAAACGCATCCCTCAATTAATGTTTGACAAAGTTCTGATGAGAAATCAGGAGTTATTTTTATATGACCTGATCAATGCTTGATTTATTATGCACATGGGTCGACTCTTGCCAAAAAGAAGGACGTTATATTTGGCAAAGTCCTGCTGGCCTTGGCAGTCTGGCAATCTCCTCGACCTTGTACTGAATTAAATACATGTCATCCATCTTCCTTACTCAGATCCATCAGTGGTTAGGCAGGTATCATTGTCAGGTTTTAAACTATTCATATGTGCCATATTTTGAGATTAACGAACTGGATTCACCATTGGGCTAAACCAGCTGAGGAAGCAGAGCTCCTTACTAAGGTGGAAACATTGGATTGACAATTTCACTCTCATATGTCTGGCTGTTTTGTTAGAGGATGTTGCTGTTTTGAGCCTTTGTCTGCTGCCCGGCTGCATTGCTCACTTGCAGTTCGTTTTATCATTTGTCAGGTTTGGTCTGAGACAAATGGCTGGTCCTGGAGCTAATCATGGCTGTCCACTCACATCAGTTCACTATTGATCAAGACACTCATGTTCTGGCAGCTCTTGAGCAATTCAGCTTTGACCAAGGACATCTAATCCATCAAGTAGGCTGTATCTGTCTTGTGGGATTTAGAAACTGCAAGCTCAACTGTGATCAACATCCTCTGGCAACATCAGTTTTGGTTGATGCCCTTCAAGAGTTGATGGTCAGCTTTGGTTGATGCCCTTCAAGAGTTGGTAGTCAGCTATGGTTGATGACCTTCAGGAGTTGGTGGTCAGCTATGGTTGATGACCTTCAGGAGTTGGTGGTCAGCTTCGGTTGATGTCCTTCAAGAGTTAATGGTCAGCTATGGTTGATGCCCTTCAAGAATTGATGGTCAGCTATGGTTGATGACCTTCAGGATTTGATGGTCAGCTTTGGTTGATGCCCTTCAAGAATTGATGGTCAGCTATGGTTGATGACCTTCAGGATTTGATGGTCAACTTTGGTTGACACCCTTCAAGAGTTGATGGTCAGCTATGGTTGATGACCTTCAGGAGTTGATGGTCAGCTTCGGTTGATGTCCTTCAAAAGTTGATGGTCAGCTATGGTTGATGTCCTTCAAGAGTTGATGGTTGATGCCATTCAGTAGTCGATGGTCAGCTTTGGTGGATAATTTCTAGGATTTTATGTCCTTAAACATTTGTAGTTCTTTCAAAAAATGACAAACAACAACATTGTTGAAGAATAACACACAAAGATGTAAACACACTAATTAACATGTTTCTTCAGAATGTGAATATTGAACAAACCTGGTGAAGGCTGTGATGATAGTTGTTGTTCAGTAATTGTGTTGAGGTGGCAGAGTGTAAGGAGAACACCATGGTTGGTATAACTACATAGTTAATGGTGTATGGTTTGGCACTCTTTCTTTGTACGGTATTTACAAGATTGTCTTTTTATTATTTATACACATATATATATATCAGTCACACTATGGGGGATACACTGTGCAAAATAATGACAAATATGATTTGATATGGCTAATGCAGAGGTATGTATTAGCATTGCAGATGGGACTGAGAAGTGCTATCACATCTAGATGGTAATGGTGCACCTTAATATTCTGTTAATAAACATGTTACCTATTGACTTGTATCAGTAGATAACTTAATACTATTCCTAGGTAGATATGTTAACTATTCTTCAAACAACACAATAATAATACCAAAGTTATTGGACTTTTACTAAAAAGAAAACTGTTTATTCTTCATGGCACATTACCAAGGAATTGCCCAACATGTTTTCTTGGCTATGCGGAGTAAATTTCCTAAAACTGAGTGGCTGGTTTTACAACATCTTTGTAGATGATCATGCACATACGAGCAACTTCGGAAGAGGTGCATTTAGGAAGAGATGATTCATTCCTCCACCAGCCTGCCTCGCATAATCACTGCGTACATCTTTATGGCACGATTTACGGCGTTACAATTTGGCGAAATAGCCTCTGGCGTCATGCTCTGTGTAGTTTCATTGCTTCTGGGAATGGTGCATATGAAATACTCCCAGAGGTTATCACTGCTCTGTGAACTCGGGCTGAATATGTGAATGTTGAACGTTTCTGCCCGAGTAATTGGCAGATTTCTGCATATGACATTTTGATGTAGAATTGTTTGTAGTGTGTCAAAGTGTGGACTGGAGTTGAGGAATGCTATTGGCTTGATATGAGAACACAATAATAACTGGAATTTTATAGCGCCTGAATACATTTGAAAGTGCTCTTGGGGTCTTGACATATAATGTCATCAATTGATTGTAAACACGAAACTGTTGAATTAAAAAGTTGTTTCTGCTTCATTGAAACACACTAGGCTGGAAATATTGTCAGAATACATGTTTAGTTCATACTATATAACATGATTTTTCAATGAAAAAAACCTGAGCAACTTCCCTTTGAATGAGCTGAAAGTGTGAAGTTGTTTCAAGTTATCCGTAGCGTCAATCCGTAAAACAAAAAGCCACGTTCCACAATCCACACAGACTGACATCAGAAATAATCTCGTGGGGTAATGACAGTGTCATCTGGTACTCTGTTGTGTGTTTCAAATTTGCAGGTCCAGGCAGATTTGTTCCACCTCGCACAGTGCAATGATACCAAACCAGCCACATCTCTCCTACTGCATTGGGTGGTTCATTGCAGAAACCTCAGAGGTATCACTTTGAGAAATGCACCCATCAGGATGATGTACAGCTAGGAGCTGGAATAACACTGCCCAATCAATGATTGTAGATTATGTGTGATTGGCACAGAGAGAGGCAGATAAGCAGATGCTGTGAAAAGTTCCCATGGGGAAATTCTTTCAGTAGCTTCCATTTCCAGTTATGGTTGGTCTCACATGTTCACAAATCCTACATATTTTTGTTATATGTGTGCGTGCGTGTGTGGGCGCGCATGCTGTTATCTGTTAAACATATACTGTTTTCATTATCAAGCTTTTCATAACTGATAGAGCTGTTGTGTGAACATTGATTTATTACATGTGACAATCGATGGGGGGGGGGGGGCATACCAGAGTTTCAATTTTTGTCTCAATCTACCAGATGGCGAATAATACAGAATATTGTCAGTATGTCATAATAGATATAGTTTATACTGTATAACATGAGTTTATGATAAAATGATGAGATTGCCTCCTGTTAACGTATTAGGTGATGCAAAATGACTTTCACAGCCAGTAGTCGCCACATTCAACTGATGTAACAGGGTTGCCAAGACTTTATTCACCACGCTACCTGTCGTTAATGATATCCACAATAGCATCAGTGTGTAGTAGTATTTGTTCCACTCACTAGGTGGCACCTCAGTAGTGATTTATTTACCCTACAATTATTTTTATGGGTATGTAATACATGGGCGTTAGAGTATTCCTACAAGATCCAGGGTCTTTAGCTTGCCCTGTGAATGCCATACAGCTCCAGGCATATGAGAGGAAGTCAAACACATGTCTTTAAAGGAAACACAAGAAATGTTATGTTTCTTCCACACTTGGTGTCAATATGTAACACCTGCTGTGGCAAGGGAGGGATGGTGTGGGGCGGGGTGGGGTGGGGTGGGGTGGGAGTTTGCATTCAGGGTTCCCAACAGATGGTCTCTCCCAGATCAGAAACATTCTCTGGTGTAATGTTGTTCCGGGGACCGGGGTGCCACACAAAGGCAGGGGGACGGTTTCACAAAGTATTTGTACTGCATGTTTGATGTGGATTAAATAATTTCATTTTATGTGTTTTCTACGATTATTCAAAGTTGCGGAAAATGCTGCCAACTGATAAGTGGACAGTTTACCTAGCTCAGAACAAATGCAGAAAACTTGTTGCAAACATTTGTGAAATGTATTGCACAAATCCTTAACCAGTAGAAATCCTTCACTGTGGAGCGCAGTGGCTAGAGCTTCGGACTCTCGACCGACAGAACCCGGGTTCGAATCCTGTACTGCGGGGTTGAACATTGGACAAGTTCGTTCACTCTATATTGCTGCAGTTCACTCAGTTGTATGAATGATTACCTGGCAGTGTTTCTGCCAGCAGGGTAAAAGGGTAAAATTACGTACCCAAAAATATTTCTAGGGTACAGATACGTACCCAAAATAAATCCAGATTTTTAAATTTTTGTTAACATTCTGTGCAAAGAAACTCATACTTGATGACGTTTTTAATGGTGAAGAATGAGCCCGTGCCAACACGTTTATGCTAGCTATTCTGTGATTGGCTAAACGTGGTACACCCTGTATTCACTGCGGTATTAAAGCCTTCACCTCAGGATAGAACGTGGCGTATCGGTATATTGGTAGGCTTAGTGTAAAGAATACAGTGTGATGTCATGGCTGTACATTTTTCGCGATGTTTTCGAGTACCTCCGGTATTAATTGTTTCTTGGTGAAGAAAAATAATACAACAAGATACCAAACTACATCATGAATCGGACTATTCATTCTAAAATGTGAAGGCAAGTTTACAATTTTCCTGCCGACTGTTACATTTGTCATTCGTTCTCCTACGAAACATGGAAATGATCATTATGAGCCGGGTGGGATTTCCCACTCCAAATGCCAGGAAATTGGTTCACCGAGCATCTAGAAATCCAATTTTTTCCCATCAGAGCACCTACGGCACAAATAATTTTTTTGGCAGAAAGTCTGCCTGGCTATAGGCAGTGGTGGATATTTGTATATGAATAGTCTTGATGCATTAATTGCAGTGTGGCTGGATGCTTCCCACAGAAGTCGAGGTGGTGTTACATTGAACAGGTCTGCCAGGGAGTAAAGTGTAAACAGCTTTGAGCAGTCCTGAGGTCTGGGTACTGCGCTATATAAGACTTTACCGTCAGTGATGGAGAATTTAAAAACAAATGAAAGCGTTATGTTTCCTTCACAGAAAGTTTGGCGCCCAAAATGCAAAGCATCTAAGAGGCATACCATAACATATACGCTAGCTCCTATAGTTAGATGTCGTGCCTTGAGTGAGTTTTGCTGTGAATTTCCCATGTAAAGTCTTCATTAACAGATTTCATTGTGGCTGGAAAGAAATGCTGTTATAGTTGGTTGTCCATCATGTCAAGCAGTTGACCACTTACTTCAACCTGAATACACTCGAAAACACTCTTGGGTTCTTTCTAAAGTTGTATAAATTAAATGTACCGTATTCGGTCTATTAAGTGTACAGTACGCTTAGCAAATATTTGAGACATGGAAATATGTCAAATTTTGTGTTCCAATAAGCCTACTGGGTGTACACCCATTTTCTTTGGTCTTTGGTTCCTGTGGTTCCTCGGTACAGTCATTGCAGCAGACATGACTGGCAAGCGATTTATGAATTTCACATATGAGCATCAGGATACCAGAACTCTGTAGAAATCTATTAATTTTGTTCGATGTAGTTTCATCACCAAGCTTTGAATCTGGTGTGATATTGGTAGAAATTAAAACACAATGATGGATTCAACAGTCAAGGTTGGCACTGAGATCACTGTCACGGCGTCGGATGCTGCTAAAAAAAAAAGGGGTGTTCGCTAATTAGGGCATGTACGCTTAATAGAATGAATACGGTACATTAGTTTTATTTTTAGAAAAAGGCTCAAAGCACTTATTCTTGATTGCTAAACACTAGTTATATTGTAATGAATTCACTAATATACTAATATACATACTCATCATAGTTCTGTTGCTGTTTCATATACCATACTACATCTATAATTATGGTTATGTGATATGTGTTATTCTTTTCTGCCTTACTGCACATTGCGCTAGTTATTAATACATTTATTTAAATAAGGGATTGCAAACAAGATTACTTATACCTATCTTCATTGATGATGTATGATACTATGTATGTATAATGTTTATCATCAAGACACCATTCAGTCATGTATTGATCAGACCACCAAAGTCCACCACCAGCTCCCCAACTAGACAAAGGCACAATGGGGTCCTTTTGAGGATGTGCTGTCTGTTGAGACAAAGGCATAATGGGGTCCTTTTGAGGATGTGCCCTCTATTGAGACAAAGGCACAATGGGGTCCCTTTGAGGATGTGTCTCTGTTGAGACAAACACATAATGGGGTCCCTTTGAGGATGTGGTCTCTTTTGAGACAAACACACAATGGGGTCCCTTTGAGGATGTGGTCACTATTGTTTCTGCAGCATATAATAGTTGGGGACCGTTTCACTAACACGATGAGCTCATAACGAAAATCCATCATTAATAGAATCCGTTGTTAAAGTTATGGTTTTTTTCTAAAATGCATAAAGCTGCCGCCGTATCACAACATTTCCGTGAAACGCTGGTGAATGTGTCCCAAGATAACTGTGGTCATTAAATCAATTTTAATGAGCAAACCGGGATTATGATTCACTATGAGCTCATGAGAATACAGTAATAACTGGAATAGTGCCTGAATTATAGTGAATACACTCAAAACACTCTTGGGTTCTTTCTAAAGTAAATATTAAATTAAATGTATATTAGTTTTTAGAATGTTTAGAAAGAAGACCTGACTGAAACATTCTAATTTTATTATTGTTTCTTTTATAAGAGTGTAGTAAACAATGCAAACTTTTTTCTGAAATACATGTCCAATTGGTAGATCAGAGGCCTGTGGACCAAGGATGTGAATGAACACAGAAGGAGACGAGTGTACCTCAGTGTCTTGGTTTAGATGGATTCAAATGATCCAGATTTAACGTATTAATATATATATATACATTGTATGGTGAGCAATATCCCGTTAAACAATCATTTGGTTAACCAATAAAAAATGTTGTAAATTCCCTTAAAACTTTCAACAAGACAATTCAGGTGCTGGTATAACTAATTAGTTATTAAAACATGTTCAGTTCGAATAAAATGTTTTATTTTTTAGTCGAAATGACTATAACCTGGCACGAACCGAGATGTTTTTGAAGCTCTGCTTCCTTTGATTGACCCACTAAAATCAGTCCTCCCATCGACCGTTTCTTGGAAATATGACAAGAATCGCCTTCGCGAAAAGGTCAGCTTTACAATTACCGCTACTGCATATACGTCAATGCAGATTAAGAATAGTACAGGTCTGGTACCTCGGGGTTGACTTATTCAGTGCTTAGCACGGCCAACTCTTTGTTGTGTTCTCCGGGGGGGCCGCGTGCTCTTTATTTAAATGTCTCGGGCATTTGTGTGATCATTTGGTGATGTTGTCTTTACGTCACATCTCAGCAACCTTGTCCTCTGAGTTATGGCGTCAACACTGTATGTACTTAGTTGCACTGGCTTCCGGTTGTGTATCAAATCAAATTCCAGTTAACCGCTATTCCATATTGTGTCCATTCTACACAACAACTGTCCTATTGGGTTAGTCTCCTGTTTTTTTTAGATACCCCAGGAACCTGAGATCATCTGATTCACAAAGTTGTTTTTGTTCCAAAAACGAAGCTTAACATTGGCAAAATTGCTTTCTCCGTAGCTCTATACTAAAAATCTGGAATCACCTCTTGATCACTTAAAAATCACCTGAAACTATAGCCACCTTTCGTAAAAAGACCTTAAGACGTATTTGTTTGAGATTACGTTCCCACTGTAAACCTTTATCGATCCCTTGCTCTAATGATGAATGACCTTTGCTCGTTCCTGTTCACAATTCTGCGTAATGATTATTGTATGTTGCGCCTCTTAGCTCAGATTCCTGAGGGCATAGACACTGTAGAAGTTTACTATTATTATTATTATCAGCTCCTTGGCCTTTGTTATAAATGAATTATTAAATAATATATGACATTCCATTAATCCACATGAAGAGCTTTGGTGCAAAAAATGTTATAAATAAGATTGAAGAAGGTTGCTAGACAGGTTAGTTCAAATGGGCAATATTTTTACTTATTTCTCAGTCAGTTTACCTTTTTTCCTGTGACCTTTCAGTCGAAGTCAGTCATCTTCATCAGACAACTACCAATTTTGCATTGATGATCACCAGAAGAGCTACCCACGCTGTGGCCGGGGGGTTCAAACCGGATGAGTGGCAGCACTGTACACAGAATGACTACTGTGTCGCCATCTACAGATAGCGATAATTGTCTGATGTAGATTTCTGATAGCGATTGAAATGTCACAGGAAAAAAGTAAAGTGATTGCGAAATAAATAAAATACTACTGACATACATATTGATCACCTTGATCAATATGTTTTTTAGTCCTTTGGCCGAAGGTCCAAGGGACTATTGCCATCACTCTGCGTCCGCCATTAGCTGCAGTATCTCAGAAACCATTCAGCAACTTTTTCTCTAATTTTGCATAGACATATCTTGGGGCACTGCCACTATGCACGAGAAATCTGTATTTGAATTAATCATTTTAAGGGCTCCCTAGGGCCTCCAAGGACCCCAAAACTGGTAAAAATGTAACATTTGGCCTATTTTTTCAAAAACTGTTCAGCAACTTTTTTTCTAATTTTGCATAGATGTATCTTAGGGTGTTGCCACTATATACAAGAAATCTGTATTTGATTGAATCATTCTAAGGGGCCTCCAAAGTGCAAAAGGTTTACATTATCTAGTGATGTGGTTTTGAGAAGGGCCCTTGAGATCACCCCCAACATTAGATGTTGTGTATTGTTCCACAAAGTCAACAGCTGTGACTAATCTCTACAGCCCAGTCCATTGAGACCTTGACTAATCTTTAATTGGTCACAGCACCCAGGCAGAGTAGACACACTTGACCCCTGTTAGACTGAACAGTTGCCTAACACTTTTAAACTGTATCTTCAAAACTATTGATTTTCTATAATTGCAAGGTGTGTTTATTTTGATGTTCATTTAATTATTATAAAATGGTGTGACTGTGGTGTCTTGTCTCCTGTTAGACTGAACAGTTGCCTAACACTTTTAAACTGTATCTTCAAAACTATTGATTTTCTATAATTGCAAGTTGTGTTTATTTTGATGTTCATTTAATTATTATAAAATGGTGTGACTGTGGTGTCTATTGGTTAAAGATGTATTGTCTGTAGAAACCTGTAGGTGACAAACATAGAAAATTAATATTCTGTCACCTGTAGGTGACAAACATAGAAAATTTATATTCTGGACAACTATAGAGTGAAATATCCTACACTTTATTTATATCAAATGCATTCTACTGTTCTGTTTACGCTTGCCATGCCTTGTGTAGACATGGTACTGTGTAAATCAATTGTATCAATATAGACTAATAATTACAGATTCACAATATAGTTGACACCTGAAACAACCAAATGTCAACCATTAGAAGAGTTGACATAGTTAAGGCACAATAAAGCCTTTTGTGTCAAGACAAATACAATTCAACCAATACCCCTATCTGAACACTGCCTGTTCTTCACCTATTACATTCGCTTTGTTTAGGTATGTGGTTCTTTTTATAGAAAATTTTAGTTTCTTTCTATACCTGTCTACGTATGATAACCATTTGTCCGCCCTGCTCACAATAAACATCACATGAATGATAAAAGGAAGATCACTACCACTTTATTATTATTATTATAAAACTGCTCTGCTACTGCTTGGTGGACAGTTAATTAGTGGATCAAGTTCAAATACATCAGCACGTTTTTCACACCTGCATGGTAGTTTAGGCTCAGTAGTGTGCTGGCAGCTACTAAACCTATAGGCTTGTGTGAAAAGGATAGTTGGCAGAAGAACTAACTTCAAAGCACCATTGCATCCGTTTAGCCAGGCAGCAGTCACACTGTCCCAGTTGGCACAATGTCAGATAATGGAACTAGGTTAAACATCTTAACAATAACTATAATTAGTTCTGTGGAGCTGTTTTTTTCAGTGAACAGTAAACATGTAAACATTTTACTTCCATCATAACCCTTAATGATCTGTAACTATGATTCACCAAAAACCATTTGATTAATAATTACCTACAGGGTTGTTTGATTTATGCCAGGCAGAAACTGTTTCTGCCCGGCAGAAACAGCAACAATAGGAAATACATGCCATTGATAGGCAAACATGTTCTTTTTATAGACAATTTCAGTTTCTTTCTGTACCTGTCTACATATGATAACCATTTGTCCGCCCTGCTCACAATAAACATCACATGAATGATAAAAGGAAGATCACTGCCATTTAACTTGTGGATTATTATAAAACTGCTCTGCTACTGCTTGGTGGACAGTAAGCTGCAACTGTCTTTGAGTTTGTTTACATTTTGACAAACTACTATTATATAGCACTAATTTTTGAATGAATCACATTTTGAGAATGCATGTCATAATTTGCGGTGTAACTTTTGTATGCTTCATTTTCTGCTGCTACAAGTTGCATTCATCTGAAAGATTATTCAATTACCTATCCAATGATAATACACATGTTGTGGTGTTGGATATATAGCTTTGATATATTGTACACGAGGTTTGTGATAGGAAACTATTGGACATTGCGACAGTGCAGAGAGACAGTACGAGATGTGTCACTCAGTATATGAAGTGTGACTTTCAGATACTTCATTTTGTAGTGCTATGGATTATAATGGGCCTCTCCATTAGCTCCCTATATATTTGTAAGTTAGGTGAGTAACACCTTCAAGTTCTGACAGCAGGACACCGCTTTCGGTGAAGTCGAGACAAAAGTTTTACAAAGGCTTCAATTTCAAACGGTCTATCACCGTCCAGCTGACCCATTTGTTTTTTTTCAAAAACTTTTCAGTAACTTTTTCTTTAATTTTTCATAGACAATTGTAGTGTTTTGTTCTCCATTTTATTTTGGATTATTACACATGTGACAGTGTGTAATATCCTCTGTGGAATACAGCCATTCACTCCTGATTTAGTTATCACAAATGTTGAATTATGGCCGAAACTATTCTATATTTGATCATCGCGTTCAAAATTCAGATGTTTTAAAACCGCAGGACCACTGACTAGAAGAGGAAATTCCCAACATCGTGATTGAGTTGGCTAAATTCAATCATTAGGAATGCGAAATGAACATCAAATGTGGCCTTTGCAACCTGCCGCCCGCCGTAATCAGTTGACAATGGTATAGTAGCACACACAATCAATGTGACTGGTAGCAAATGCTAAAATATGTATTGTAGATTTCAGTGTGAAATTTTGCCCATTCAGTAATGTCTCCCTGGTTGGCATTTTGCTCCAAAACCTTTCGTATATGGACTATATATAGGAATATGATACTTTACACCAAAAACGATAATAGGAGAATTGTATTAAACTACTTAATTATGTGTTGTTCAATCTATGGGTTATTGTAAGTTGTTTTGAAAAATGCATAATTTGGACATGTGCATTTTAAAAAGAAATATGTAATATGATTTTTAGTCCTTTGGGCCGAAGGTTCAACGGACTTATACCATCATTCTGCATCCACCATCCGCCATTAGCTGCCATGTCTCAGAAACACGTATCTTAGGGTACTGCCACTATGCACGAGAAATCTGTATTTGATTGAATCACTCTAAGGGTCCCCGAAACTGGTAAATTTTCACATTTTGCCAATTTTTTCAAAAACTCTTCAGTAACTTTTTCTCTGATTTTGCATAGACATTCGTGTGGTGCCACTATACACAAGAAATCTGCATTTATTTAATTATTCTAAGGGCACCTCAGGGCCCCTAAAATGCAAAATTTTCCTACTATTTCTCTACTGCTATAAGCCTCCTGTACTGGTCTCTATTTATAACTGTCTCTGATTACTGGAGTGGCTGATTGGAGAGATTATGCTGAAACCCTGTGTATTGTACTAGCCTAGGCTTACTGCCTGCTATTGTCTCAGCGTCAAACAGAATGCCTTCATGTGGGCTGTAACTATAATGTGTAATGGGAATCCCTACTGCACTGGCAGAACCTGAGAAACTTTAAAACAGCAATATACATAATTATCAATGTAATATAAAGATATGATCTAGAATTAAAAGAAAATAACTTCATCATCATCATTGTGCGGCCGTAGTGTCCCGTGGTTGGGTGAAGGCCTCAGCAAATCTGCCTGTCTTGCGCTGTCCTCTGCCAGATGGTGCCCTTCCAGTACTCATCTAGTTCGTCTCTCCACCGTTTCGCCAGTCTTTCTTTAGATCGTTTTCCTTCGTAAGGTCTCCAGATTGTGATACGCGATGTCCATCAGTTATCTCGTAGTATACTGATGTGCCCTGCCCAGGTCCACTTCTGTCTTCTGATTTGTTCTATTACGTCTATGACCTTTGTTTTCTCTTTTACCCAGATGTTTGTTTTTCTCTCTCGATGTGTGATGTTTAACATACTTCTTTCCATCTTTGTTTATACGGCTGCTAGCTTGTTCTTTGCCTGGATGGTGAGTGTCGATGTTTCCGCGCTGTACGTCATCGCTGGAAGGACGCATGAGCTGTAGACTTGTCTCTTCAAAAAAGTTCCAAAGTTACCCTTGAAGATGTCGCGGTGTTTGGCGAATGCTGTCCAGTCGGCAGTGATTCTTCTTTTAATCTCCTTGTCTTGGTTTTTGTTTCTGATACTGTATTGCTATCCCAGGCAGACGTAGCTGTCAACGTTCTCTACGTGGTGTAGATATATATTGGTGTCATTTTCTAGCATCACTTTTGTCTTCGAAATGTTCATCTTCAGACCTTTTTTTTCACTTTCATCAGCATTTTTTGTAGTTCTTGCGGTGTAGTAGCACATATGAGTATGTCGTCGGCGAAGCGAAGATGACCGAGATATTTTCCGTCTATCCTCAAGCCTCTGGTTTCCCAGGTCAGGCTTCAGAATATGCTTTCGAGTGTTGCCGTAAACATTTCCTTTTTTTGTAGGTAGACTGTCACTGAGCTGATGGTGTAGATGTGTAGAGTCAAAAGCCTTCTCATAGTCGACAAAAGCGATGCAGAGCGGGATATTATATTCTCAGCACGTCTCTTTCAGTTGGTTTACGACGTGTATGTGCTTCAACCTCCCATGGTGTTTGTTATCTCTGGTACCTCTTTCGGGTCGGTGTGAATTATGGTACTCTGTTCACTGTCGTGTAGCTCGGTGTAGAATTCCTCTATTCGTTCCATGATCATATCTTGGTCTTGTATTTCCCAACCCTGCTTGTCTAGAAAGTAGAAGTGTAATCAGTCTGTCTCGGCCTAGTGTCTGCGTTCTTCTTGCTTTGTTCAGGCTCTTTGATGCCATAATCGATTCTCTTAGGATCTCTTGTTTGTACTTCCCGATGTTCTCCTTCGCTTTCTTTTTGATGTCTTACATATTTCTGCATACTCTATTTGTTTTGCACGGTCGCCGTTATCCACCATTTGTCGTCGTTTCTTCATGAGTGCTTGTGTTGGTGACGATATTCTGGTCTTTACTTGCCTGTTAATTGCTTTGGCTAAACTTGTCACACTTAGTTCGATCATCTCAGTGATGGTGTTGATGTCGTCTAGTTGTTGTAGTGTCTCAAACTGATTTCGCAGTTTTTTTTTCCTATTTGTGGTATCTACACTCGGTGGTCTCTTGTTTATCGTCTTCTTCCTTTCAGCCTTGACGTCCAGTTTGATGTTGCTCATTACTGTTCTGTGGTCAGTGACCATGTCTGGCTTGTTTGTTAGGATGTAGTCAGTTTCGTTCTTCTTTGAGCTTTTCCATGTCCATCTCCTCCCTTCTTTCTTCTGGAACATGGTATTCATGATTTTGTACTTTCTTGATGTTGCCCATTCTACCAAGGTGTCGCTTCTTTTGTTTTTCACACCTAGGCCAAATTTGACTGTTGCCGTTTCCAAAATATTTGTTCGTTTCCCTACTTGCGCATTAAAGTCTTCCATCACTATCGTGTAGTGGGTTGGCTTTTCTAAGGTCTCATCCACGTCATTGATGAACGTGTTTGTGTCTTCTTCTGAGTATGATGTTGTTGTATGCATATACTTGTACTATCTTCAATTTGTAGCGCTTTGTAATGCATAGAACAAGTTCTGCTAGTCTGGGGCTGATGCTGTAAACCATCACTATATTGTCTTTCTATTCCTTGTTTATGAGAAAGCCTACTCCTGCTTGGCTGTTGTTCATTGTGGAATGGTATAGTAGATGGCTGCTTTGTAAGGTAGCGAAGCATTCCTCTCTTCTTATGACTTCTCCGATCCCGATCACATCCCATACCAACCTGGTTTCCCTAAGTTCTTCCTCCAGTTCTTGTATCTGTTCATCACTTAGTAGTGTTCTTACATTACACGTTGCTATCTTCAGTCTACTTACCTTCTCTCAGCGGCTCTTCTTGACCCAGAGATTCTTAGCACCCCCTGCACGTAGCACTAGTTGATCCGAACCACCTCCTTGGTCATAGACTCTTTCGATGCTGCTGGGGACTGGGGGTCTTGGCTTTGTTGTACTTTGCATGCTGGTGTTGTTGGCCTACCCTTCCACGCTGGCCGGTGCGGGTTGGAAGGGGGGCACCGGGATTTGAACCCCGGTTCCTCCTGTTGACAGTCTGGGACTGTAACCCCTCAGCCACTGCACCCCATCAAAATAACTTAGGTATGAAATAATATGTAGAATAACTTAGGTGTACTCGAAAAGGTTAAAGCATATTTAGCCAAAATTATATGGAATGTTATTCAGATGTTTTACTATACATGTTGGAGCTATTACTTCACTTCAGTTCAATCAGTATCATGTCATTAATTGCTATGTATATGTACCTTGTGAACAAATAAAGTTTGATCATAGTTCATATCTTCTTCCAATTCTGGGGAGGGTGGTAGGGACAAAATGAGAAGAGAAAATGTGTGCACATTTTCTTAAACAACCAACTGTGTTCCATGCAAGATTGCAGCTCACCAACTCTCCTGCAAGGTTTATACAACCACTGGAAATCGACCTAAATAGCAGAGTATCGGGATACAATTCTACAGTAGTTTTAATAACACATTAACTAATATGTACAATCTTCATGAAACGGTCTACTTGAATATTATTTCCAGTTGTATCTTCACTGACATGCATATAGTCTCCACTAAACATGTCAACATTTTACTTCCATCATAACTCTTAATGATCTATATCTATGATTCACCAAAAAACAATGCATTAGTAATTACAAACTCACAATATAGTCCAAAGGACTTCATGGCCTCTTGGCCCATTTTTACTTTTAATATGTATACAGTTCCTATGCAAGAAACCCTGGGAGAATTTATTATACAAAGTTAATCACTCACGACTATTTTTGCAAAGTTACGTGTATGGTATGACTTTTCTTACACTGTCCAATGTCACTGTGACATCTGACATCAAAGAACAGAGTCCACGAGTATTAATAATATTGCTGTTGCAATAATATGCAGGGTAACTAATGTGTTTACTTGTAAAAAATATTCTTTGTTGGTAATCAATCCTGGTTGGTTCCTGAAGACATATGTATATCCATCTGGCATCGTATAAGCACATCTTACAACTGTAGTCTATGAATGTATATCTGTTTGTAGGTGTGTGCGTGCGTGCGTGCGTGTTTGTGCGTGGAAACAAAGCTTAGAGGCACATCAAAACAAAAGGATTGGTCAATCTCAAAATCCATAGCAATATTCCTGTTGTCAACAGATGGGTCAAGGTGCTAGGGAGCTATGTTGGATAAGCAAGTTTGTAAAGATAAGTTTTTAAATGACAACAGAATTTTGTAATATTTTCAACTGATCTAACACTAAGAGGGAGCATATTCCAAAGAGTTGGTGCAGCAACAAAAAAGCCCTAGTTCCAATAATAGTGTTGACTCTAGGAACAAAAAGTAGGTCAGAACTAGATGATCGAAGCTGGATAGGTTTTCTTACAGGAGTAATTATATGTCAAAAGCTTATATGCCTTTGTAGTAAACTAATTAAAGTGGGAAATGTTTTAAAGATAGATGTGGTTTATATATCTAAAATTGGCTATACAGTTGTACATCAAAAGTTATCAACTTTTATTCTTCAATTCAACCTTTGGCATTTACGTAGACTACAATTATCAATTAATGTTTAACCTATCTCATCTAAACTGTATATATGAATACATATAGATTGAACAGCTATTGATAGAAAACTACAGCACTTGTACAGCCTCAGAGCAGTGCTGTAATTGCAAGGTAGTAGTTTGTAGATATATGAAACTTACAAATGCGGTAGACCAAGTCTTCCTCTTTGGTGATTATGTAAATAGCATGGAACAGTATGTCTGCCTGTCATTAGCCTAGTAAATACAGCCAGTGACAAAGACAGGCAATGCCATGTTTAGGTGACATGTGCACAACCTTTGATGTCCACCAGGAAGTGTTGTTAAATTGTATCAGTGCCATAATCGAAGCTGCCAGACCCAAATGTCGGTCAATGCCATCACTTTACAGCTCCCATCCCCCCCTAGGGTCTATATTCTGCAATACCAATTTGGAACTCTATCAAGTGAAAATTGCACCCTGATGCCAGCTCAGGCCTGAACCGATGCAAGAATTAACACCCAGGATAGCAGTGCTGATTTCCTGTGTAGCACCTGAGTAGCCATTTTGAGGATGGAATTCCTGGCGGGTGTTTACAGAATTAGTAGGTTTAGACTCTAGCATTGGTTATTTAGAGGACTGTAATGATACACTTATACAGTATGTATCGCGATATTTGTGTCACAATATATGTTTGACACTTATTGTCATGCCTAGTTTTAGATTTGGATAATCTTGTATTTACAAAGTCGTTATTATTATTGGTGTATATTTCATTCATGCCATGTCTTATCTATCTTAAAATGTTCAATGCATTGTACTACAAGAAGGGTACCGGTACTACAGAAAATGTGTTTTAAGTTAACTTAGTTGCCTACACAACACTGAATTGCACCAGCGTACACAGTTATCACCTATTTACCACATAGCAACAGCTGAAGCTTGGGTAAGCTTGAAACGATTTCCAAAACGTGCTTTTGACAAATTTCAACGCAACGCTACCTTGGATAATAATAATTTGTTTGCATACATGTATCATAATGTATGTATTGTCTTGTAAAATACATCACTTATAGCAAATTAGAAAAAAAATATCGCAATTCTTTTATGTTTCAATGAATAATTACATCCCTGATTATTTGCACACACAGAATGTCACTGAAACGTTATTCCCAAAGATAGCTGCTGTGTTACTGTTGTTATTATTTTGATGACAGGTGCGTTTCTGAAGTTAGTAATATAAATGCAAGTAGAGAGAGTGGAGATTAAGAGAAGTTTGTTAATGCATCATCAATATGGTTGTATGGAAAGGGCAACGTTATAAATATCAATAAACGCTGCGGAGGATTTATAAAGCCATTCAGTGCAGACCATGATGAATAAATCTGTTGTGCTGCTTTGGCATATATCTATGTCAGAAACATATTCACATGTGCCTGTCTATCGGTGTGTTATTACATAGTTTCGCAGAAAAATAGGCTAGCAGTTCTCGTGATATACATGCTATTATCCTCCAGCGTGATGTGATATCTTTGTTTTGATGCTTTCTTCCATCCCTATAATACGCGTGTTATTTTTTTGCAGACAGCATCTGTTTTTTTTGTTTGGCTGATTAAAAATGCTTCCTTAACGATTTGTTTTGCTTGTCTCACTTTAAATTAATATTGTACTTAAGTCAAACTAATGCCGTGTTCACACAGAATACCGTAAGGGACGTAACTTTAAACCGGTTTATGACGTACAATTGTTCGCAATGCCATGTGTCCTTTCTGCAGTTGTTCCAATCTGCGTAATTGTCATACATGTGAAATTAAGTCACTTAGTTAAACCACTTACACTCTGTGTCAATACAGCACTGTACATTGCATTATCCACTACAATATCTTGTTCATTTGTGCAACTGTTATATGTACATAGTTTTGGTAACTGGCGTCGACTGGTGAAACATTCAGCAATGCAGCATCCCTATGACCCAGGCGGGTTACGGGAGCAATAAGTAAGTCAGTTTGGGTAAAATCATCAAAGTATTAACTTGTTTAATTCTGCCCTGAAATCAGTTAAAGTTATTAAAAAAATTGGAATCTTCACATGAATGTGTGATACAGTTACATGTATGTGATTCTGTGTTCTTGTTGTTGACTTTCCTTGTCAAAAATCAAGTCATCGACAAATTCAGTGGGTTCAAGACTAAGCATTTGCCCGACAATTGGCTTTGGCAAGTTATCAGATGTGATGACCAAAACATTTGTTTACGCTTTAAACAAATGTTTGCAATTTTTACTAAACCAACTCGGTCCATCTGCAGACATCATTTAGGCTATTCACATGACACATATCTGGACATCAAAGAACTGGATTTGTGATGGACTATACAGGCAGAGGAAGCCGCATGGTACAGTGGCAGTTGTTTGCATTTTGAACAAGCTACTTACATTTAACATAGGATTCTGCTTAATTATGGAATTTCCTTATGAGATTGGTGACCTGTCCCTAGTCGGGCCATCATGAAAGTGAAGCAATGTATTCAAGCTAGCAGGCCCTGTCTGGGCACCAGATTGGCTCTTAGGGCATCTGATGGAACTGTCTGAAAGTATCCTTGGTAGGTTGAGTGATTGCAATGTGGACAGATGCTGTGGCCCCCTGGTGCCCGATTGAGTGATTGTGTCGTGCTAACTTTCTTATCAGTCATGTCCAGCCAGTGCAAAAAGTGTGCCGCATCGATCGCACGTCGTCGCATATTGACAAATTCACGTGGAAGGAAATACGACTCGAGCGGCAATAATTGATCATTTGGAACCCATCAAAGTGTGCGAGTGCATGCGCGTGTGTGTGCGTGTGCAAGAAAGCATGCACTGTCTCACAATTGAAACAGCTGTGTACTTGTTTTGTGTCAACTCGCATGCACACCGTAATAGTCCGCACACCTCGTTGGGTGATAATTTCCATTCTTGATCCTGATGCAATCTGCACACTTACGTAGCAAGGCAAGATTTCTCTCGAGTGAATTACGTATCACTGTTGAATGTCATCTCGGATGCAAATCTAATTTACGCGGTTTCTGCATGAGCAGGATCTGTATCTTGCAATACTTGAAGGGTTCCCCGTGGCTGTGTTTCTTCTTTTTTGTTGGTAAAGCGAGTAATTGACATTGCACTGAGGTGATTACTACGGTTACTAGGAACACGTAAACAGGAAGCTGGTTCCAAATCCGGGCCAAGTTTTATTAGCACCAGAATGAAAGGTTTTACACTTACAATTATACTGGTTGAGTACGAAAAATTACATGAACAGGGAATAAATTAACTATTTTCTTTCCAAATGTCATTTTGTTGTGGACGATTGAAGTACATACCAACGATTTTAGATAATGCCTGTTTCAAATATTCCTTATACTCTAAAAAATACTATTTATGTCTAAATTGTTTTTATATTATGTACATTATGTCTTGAGCATAGCTTGGATAACTTTCTTTTTTAGGGAAAGCAGATCATTTTTGGAATCTGTGTCAAGTATAAAAGGCCACAGCCATAGCCTCAGTTCCTGTCTCTAGGACATCGCATCTGAAGATGGGGGGCGGGGGTAATGTTGGGAATTTTTGACTTTTCAATTTTTTTCCGGGTCACACTCAACCTTTCAATGCTATCGGACAGGATACTGGAAGACGGGGGTGCTATTCCATTTGTTTATGGATCATACAGCAGTGCAGGATTTATGGGAGTTCCAGGTAATCAGAAACCTCCTTAGATACATCCTTGTACACATTGTGAAATAGCCTGAATAATGTTTCCTTTAGCATTTCATTGGAAAAATGAATGGTTAATAGTATAACATCCCCATTTTGGAAGTGAAAAGCTTGTAAATTGAACTATTTTTATGTTATTCAATGTGTACTAGGGGCAGTGACCATACCAAAGACTACTCAGTTTATGCTGTATCTAGTGGATTTGTATCTCATGTCCAGATGCTTTGATTGTTCTGTTGATAATGTTTGGCTGTTTTGATTGATCGCACGATCTGGAAATATTATGACAAATGGAAATGACATCGTAAACAGGTAGAGATGTTCAGTAATATGCATTTGTGCACACACACAAATGCAAACATCTGTGGCTATGCTCTTTACTGATGGATGGCAAGAGACATTAGATGGTGTTATTATGGCACGGACAATTCTCATGTCACAGTTTGTATCGCAAATATAATAGTACGACAAATGTTACTCCTCTGGTAAGCCTGTCTGCTGGTATTTTTAGAGCTATGTAGCTACCAAATTTAACTGATACAGTGGTCCAGCTGCTGGTAAGCCTGTCTGCTGGTATTTTTAGAGCTATGTAGCTACCAAATTTAACTGATACAGTGGTCCAGCTGCTGGTAAGCCTGTCTGCTGGTATTTTTAGAGCTATGTAGCTACCAAATTTAACTGATACAGTGGTCCAGCTGCTGGTAAGCCTGTCTGCTGGTATTTTTAGAGCTATGTAGCTACCAAATTTAACTGATACAGTGGTCCAGCTGCTGGTAAGCCTGTCTGCTGGTATTTTTAGAGCTATGTAGCTACCAAATTTAACTGATACAGTGGTCCAGCTGCTGGTAAGCCTGTCTGCTGGTATTTTTAGAGCTATGTAGCTACCAAATTTAACTGATACAGTGGTCCAGCTGCTGGTAAGCCTGTCTGCTGGTATTTTTAGAGCTATGTAGCTACCAAATTTAACTGATACAGTGGTCCAGCTGCTGGTAAGCCTGTCTGCTGGTATTTTTAGAGCTATGTAGCTACCAAATTTAACTGATACAGTGGTCCAGCTGCTGGTAAGCCTGTCTGCTGGTATTTTTAGAGCTATGTAGCTACCAAATTTAACTGATACAGTGGTCCAGCTGCTGGTAAGCCTGTCTGCTGGTATTTTTAGAGCTACGTAGCTACCAAATTTAACTGATACAGTGGTCCAGCTGCTGGTAAGCCTGTCTACTGGTATTTTTAGAGCTACGTAGCTACCAAATTTAACTGATACAGTGGTCCAGCTGCTGGTAAGCCTGTCTGCTGGTATTTTTAGAGCTACGTAGCTACCAAATTTAACTGATACAGTGGTCCAGCTGCTGGTAAGCCTGTCTGCTAGTATTTTTAGAGCTACGTAGCTACCAAATTTAACTGATACAGTGGTCCAGCTGCTGGTAAGCCTGTCTGCTGGTATTTTTAGAGCTACGTAGCTACCAAATTTAACTGATACAGTGGTCCAGCTGCTTGGAAATGAGACGGCTGTGGAAGCCTGGATCTAAATAGGTGCCCGGCGTGGATCACTCGGTCTTCTACTCACTGAACTCATAAGCCCTAACTTAAACTGACATACTTGGCAATGATAGATCATTATTTTGCTTCTACTGTTGTGGACTGTTAATAAAGCAATGGCATGATTTTACCCATTTTGGGTTTTTCTTACTGCGGAAAAATAAAAAGGAACATGTTTTTAGGTTATGCATGGCATGTATGTGTGAAAATGTAATAGTAAATTCAAAACAGTTAAATATGTTAATTAAATAAATACTTAGTAATGTAAGTCATTTTCACATGCAGTGTTAACTCTTGTTGCAAGGACTTCGAATGTAAGGAATATTCGCTTAAAACAAAAAATTAGAAATTCCTGGTTTGGACCGTGTTGTGTTATGTTCATAATTCCCTATTTTGAGTTAATATTTCTGGAAAGAATATGCATAACCAGCAGACATGAAACAGATATGTCCAGTCTGTCCAGTCTGATTACAGACTGGACAAGGTATCAGAAATTTATCATATGTACCAGGTACATATGTTAATTTGTTATATATAATATTATAATACACATCTATCGTGTTCTTTGTTCAATTGGAAATAAATATCTACCTGGTACATATGTTAATTTGTTATATATATATATATACACATCTATCTTGTTCTTTATTCAATTGGAAATAAAGAGTTGAATTGAACTGAGTCTGTTCAATATACTATAAATGGTTCTTTTGGAAGGTGGTCCTTTTCATAGGCAGTCCTTGGAGCAGGCGGTCCTTTGAGGAGGTGGTCCTTTGAGTGGGTGGTCCTTTGAGTCGGTGGTCCATTCAGTAGGTAGTTCTTTGAGTCGGTCGTCCCTTGGGTGGGTGGTCCTTTGAGTTTGTGGTCATTTGAGCAAGTGGTTCTTTGAGTAGGTGTTCCTTTGATTAGGTGGTCCTTTGAGTAGGTGTTCCTTTCAGTAGGCAGTCCTTTGAGTTGGTGGTTCTTTGAGTAGGTGGTCCTTTGAGTAGATGGCCTTTGAGTATGTTTGTTTTTGAGTAAGTGGTCCCTTGAGTAGAAGGTCCCTTGACTAGGTGGTCATCTGAATAGATGGTAGATGGAAGAGGACCTCAGAGTTAATGGTCTTGTCTCTGTTGCAGACGGCCTTCACGAGAACACGACACCGCAGTCTGCAGTATGGACAACAGGTGAGACTGTCTCTCCTCTTGTAATCCATCTTTCTTTCCCTCTTGTTCCACCCTAGCTCCTCCCCACTCTCTCCCATCTACTTCTCCCCATGTATCCCCTCTTTTTCCATTCTTTTTCTTCACTTTTCTCTCTGTCTCAATCTCTCTCTTTTACTTATTTTTTTTCTTTCCCTCCTATCTCACCTCTCTCTCCTCTCCCTCCCTCTCTTACTCTATGTCCCACCCTCTCTCACTCTATCCCTCACTCCCTCCCTCCATCTCTCACTCACTCCCTCCCTCCATCTCTCACTCACTCCCTCCCTCCATCTCTCACTCCCCTTCCTCCATATCTCACTTCCCTCCCTCCTCTCCCTCTCTCTCCCTCCTTCTCCCTCCCTCTCCCTCCTCCCTCACTCTCTCCCTCCCTCTCCCTCCCTCTCCCTCCTCTCCCTCCCTCTCCCTCCTTCTCCCTCCTTCTCCCTCCCTCTCCCTCCCTCCCCTGTCCCTCCTTCCTCCCTCTCCCTCCCTCCCTCTCCGTCACTCTCCCTCCCTCTCTCCCGCCCTCTCCCTCCCTCTCCCTCCCTCCCTCCCTCCCTCCCTCTACTTCCCTCTCCGTCCCTCCCTCCCTCCCTCTCCCTCCCTCTCCGTCCCTCTCCCTCCCTCCCTCCCTACCACTCCCTCCCTCTCCTTCCCTCACTCTCCCGCTCTTCCCTGCTGTCTTGCTCAAACAATCGCTCTCTAAAGTACCTTTTAACAACATCTGATGTTCCCTAATGACCGATTGGAGTAACTGGCCAACAGGAAACTCACTCACTCAATGATGCCACACATTAATCATGTGAATTTATAGTTATTGACGCTTTGCAAAAAGGTTATTGACCCTTCTTGATGATTGGAAGGTCTGTTCTAGTGCACTGTTGCATATACAGAGTAATGTGTGTTTGTTTGCTGAAGATGTATTGTGAAACGGGCTTTCTTTTTACCAGACGTTTGTCAGTCTGAGACTTCATGGTTCACCCTTTTGAGTCCTGGCCCTGACGTGCAACCGTGAATCATCTATATTTTACCCCAACTCCTTGGATTTTGCACAGCCTCCAATAATGGCTGCCAACAAATGGAATGTTTTGTTTACAATTTGAACATTTCCTGGTCACAGCATTCAAATTTTGAATAGTGTTTCGGGTTGATTAATGTGATTTGGTGGGCCATATACCTTATTAAAAATGTTCATTTTATTAGGAAATGAAGAATAGAAGGCCTCAGTAGATATGTCCATTTACTATAGAATGCAACAGCCGCACAGAATGACTGGACAGCCAATGAGTAACACTGGATCTTGTTTAAAGGCTTTTCTGGGATCCATTTCACTAACATTCTTACAAGCCCATAAGCCCAATTTTACCATTT
The DNA here is from genome assembly GCA_020002185.1 of Paraescarpia echinospica. Lineage (NCBI taxonomy): Eukaryota > Metazoa > Annelida > Polychaeta > Sabellida > Siboglinidae > Paraescarpia > Paraescarpia echinospica. The sequence continues at coordinate 14,246,704 of CM034534.1, forward strand.
AAAACTGATTTCACTCCTTGATTTTGTATAATAAAACTTTCAACACCAGGTGGCGCCACTGGGATTCTTTCACCGGTGTGTCACGAAAATAATGTCCTCGGTGAAAACATTACATGAACATAACAATGGGTTCTCTTCAATTATGAATTTTCCTCATTAGTGAAATGGTCCCCTGGACTGCAAGTAGTAATTAATGAACGGTGTAATTTACTGCTATTTCACTGCCTACTGATAGCCTACAGGTAGTTACCATTCCTAGGACTATTAACCTGTTGGTTAGAGTTGTCACTGACAGGTAGATGGCCCTGTGTTTGGAAGTTGGAGCGGGCGTTCATCTGGTGCCTTGATACATAATTTACTAGTAGCAATTCTCCCAAGCTTCAATACATTATGCATTGTTCATGGTCACTCCAGAGGGAACAATAACATTGTTATTCTTGAAGCACCATATTACTTGAAAGGGAAGCAGAAAAGTACAATAACAGCACTATATGGAGCACTATGTTACTTCACAAGAGTGCAATAACATTGTATACTTGGAGCACTATGTTACTTCACAAGAGTGCAATAACATTGTATACTTGGAGCACTATGTTACTTCACAAGAGTGCAATAGCATTGTATACTTGGAGCACTATGTTACTTCACAAGAGTGCAATAGCATTGTATACTTGGAGCACTATGTTACTTCACAAGAGTGCAATAACATTGTATACTTGGAGCACTATGTTACTTCACAAGAGTGCAATAACATTGTATACTTGGAGCACTATGTTACTTCACAAGAGTGCAATAGCATTGTATACTTGGAGCACTATGTTACTTCACAAGAGTGCAATAGCATTGTATACTTGGAGCACTATGTTACTTCACAAGAGTGCAATAGCATTGTATACTTGGAGCACTATGTTACTTCACAAGAGTGCAATAGCATTGTATACTTGGAGCACTATGTTACTTCACAAGAGTGCAATAGCATTGTATACTTGGAGCACTATGTTACTTCACAAGAGTGCAATAGCATTGTATACTTGGAGCACGATCTTAATCCAGATGTTCCTGATGAGAACAATAACATTGTTATACTTGCAGCACCTGATTTTACTCCAAAAGAGAGCAGAGATCTCCTTATTCTTGGAGCATCATGTTACTTCAGAAGAGAATGTAAACACTCTTTGGTAGAGTGCCAGATTACTCCACAGTGGAGTAGTAGAATCCTTTGCCTGGGTGATCTTTTACTGTCCTTACACCTCTCCAGAATGGGACGTTCATAAGCTGCCTTAATCTTTCATCTATCCAATATCGTATCCCTAGTGTGATCTTTAAACATGCCTTGATTTTACTCACTGCCAAGGCTCTGTATGCGGGCCACGGTCACCATGACCTTGACAGGAACCTGGCTCCTGCGACCAAATCCAACGTATGTTGATGCAGTGTATTTGAAAGCGAACAGATGTCGTAGAAACAGTTATAGGCAATTGAACTTGGCAAGAGAACGAACGATTGATCTACAGTTAGCCACTGCCAGATATGGCACAAACAGAACAGCTGGACTGTCTCATGCTTTCACCTTCTCTTAAGCTTGCCAATATCCCTCTTTAACATATATCATCTTTTCATTAGTCCCATTTTGACAAAAAAGAATATGTCTGTGGAATCCATTATGACATGTTTTGCAAAATTATTGATTTACTGTATATTGAGTTTCTGTCATCGTAGTTGCAATTATGATGGTATTTTATGGCCTGTGTCGTCATTAGAATTGTTGATTTGGTGTTGTCTAACTGTAGTCGAGCTGGCATTTGTATGGGTGGATATGTCAAGAAAATCCTCATCCTAGATCTGCAGTGCCAAGCCTTCATGGGTTTATCTACGAGCCTATGAAGAAAACAATCTGTTTTTATTTTTTACCGGACGTATGACAGTTATTTTCAACACTTTATTTGTGTTCTATGATAGTTCAAAATTCATAAACTGTACATGGATCAGTTAGCAAGACTTCAGATGCGTAACTTTGAACAGTCATAGAAAACATGTACAACTATGCGAGCAGTTATTCCAAATTACGTAATCTTCATCAAGATACAAGTATTTCGTATAGTCATCTCTTGTGTCTGTGTCCATGTCGCACCATCTAATAGGATGCACACTTTGGCTTGTTTTGTGTGTGTGTCACAATGTCTCAATCAATTCGATATGCGTGATATATATGATCTGGCCTACAATGTTGGTATCACTAATAATAATACATTACTCGAGCATCACGTCGTCTGCTAGATCAAACATTCCCGCATACACTTCTCACTTAAACAGCTTTACCATATGTTTTTGTCATACATATGTTTGGGGCCAGAATGTGAACAAAATATACAACGGTATGTCTGAACGTGCCTCGTCTTCGGCATCCATTTTTTATCAAACATTCCCGCATACAGTTCTCACTTAAACAACTTTGCCAAGTGTTTTTTGTCATAAAGAAAAACATGCGGGGCCAGAATTTAAAAAAAAATATATTCAGTGGATTGTTTGAATGCTCCACGTGGTCAGCATCCATTTTTATAGCTTGATGGTTGACCAGTTGTTGTTAGGCAACAGGTCATGTGACAGATAGATCAGTTGCAGTGACATTGTATGTAGACGGTTGTTTGTTTGTTGCCAGGACAACCGGTGTTCGGCCAATCGCAGCAGCCTCTTCAGCCTCCTCCTCGAGCCACCAGAATGCTTCTTCGGCCTCAACACGATCGCCAGCTCGCCGCTAGACAGTGGCGCCACCATCCAGCAGGCATCAAGGTCGAGCGTGTCACCGGCGCCGCGGGTGTTCCGACGTAGTCCCAACGATGGCGCCACTGTCGGTCACACCCCACAGTACTCCCGCAGGAAAAACCAGGATGACACTTGTTGCCCGGATGACGGCTGCTCGGACAGTGGCTGGAGTGATGTGAATGACCCGCCGGACATTGTTGGATTCATTGACTCGGAAGACACCAGTTGTACCTGCGACGAACCAGATCACAGCAGCGATAAAACGACGGATGCTAGCACTGCCGAGGAGCAAGTGTTTGAACTAGAGATGAACAATGATATTGACCTGGAGCAGATCGAGAAGGACTGAAAGGTGTGTGTGTGTATGTGATACATGCGCAAGAAATGTCCGTGTGTCAGTGTTGACATGTCCGGTGTGTGTGTTGAAGTGTACAAGTTCTGTGTTGAAGTGAATAAATCTGGTGATGAAGAAGAAAGTTGAGGTGTGGATTTGAATACTTCACGGTGTAGAAGTGTGTTTACACCATGTGTTGAAGCTGACACACTTGGACAGGGATGGGTGAAGTGTTAACGGGAAGTGTCAGGAACGCACATTTGGTGTTTATGTGAATGTTAAATATTGACCAAAATGCGGTGTGTGTATTTCAGGTGAGTAAACATGGTATGTTCAATTGTTGGTGTAAAAACCTCGCCGTCTTGAAGTAAACACCTCACCATGTTGAAGTAAACACCTCGCCATGTTGAAGTAAATACACTCGCTGTGCTTGTGTATTGCACGAAGGAACGGCTTTCAATCTAACCAGAAATCTCTGCCAGAAAGTAGTTCCGTCTGACTGCCTGTGCACGTAGGGATATCACTGCTCCTCACGTTTCACCGTTCCTATGATACCCAGTCATTGAGGATTGTACACCGGTCGCTTTAGCAGGGTCACACAATGTGAACACGCGTGTAAGGTTATACAACAGTGTTCACATTTTTCAAGCCAGTCGAAAGAACATGCGTTTGGAGACCTCAGGCACATATGAAACAGCTGGGTTGAGAAAGTCGTGTTTTTATGGATGGAAAATCTACAGGTCATAGGAGAAGGGAGAATGCTAGGAAGATGGCGTGCGTTTGTCACGCAGTACAGAAACAGAGTGTGAGTGATAACCAGACAAACTGTTTGACAGATAGGAATGGTTCTTTCATCAGGAAATTCCAGTTGCTGGTTTGTTTTTGTCTGGCTGTGTGTTGTTAATGTTACAATACTTGTGCAAAATTCTACTGCGTTTACACTGGTAAGATCTCTGTATTTTCACTCATTGCAGTTATGATGTAATCATGTGATTTGTATATGCAGTACATGGACACATTTGGTAACATGAATCGCACAATGCCATAATAAATTATTTAATTCTAAAATTGATGCAGCAGCCAGTTACCATGGTGGTGTGTTACGGTTGCTAGGCATGTTGTTGTTGCCGTGGTTACCACGTATTGCGTGTCATTCCGTAATCTTTGTCACCAGCATCTCAAACTATTATAGTTATATAATATTATAACCAAAGTTAAAATATCAAGACACAAATAATTGTGCCAAAGCACAAAGCCATATGAATGTGTCATGGTAGGCCTCGTTATATCTGGTGACAGTCATGAGTTTGTCATGTGTTTGTGATGTTTTATGACGACGATGTTGTCATGTGATGATAGCTGCAGATAACGGGCTGTATACTGATTGTATTACGCATAAAATTATCTAGTTTGTTGGTACTGGTAGAAAATACACAATGTTGATAATTATTATTACTGCTACTGTACTGGATCAAATATGGGTGGTCAAGACTAGAGGTCAGTCTCGATGGCAGCCGACCTTGTCGCAACATCACTTATAGTGAGACATCGAGGCTGTCAAATCGTGACTTCTTAACCAATGACATTTCTTGTCCTTTTTGGTCGGGTATGATGCCCAATCGTAATGTATTTTACTGTTGATTTTGAGAAGTTTCCACAGCTGTTCCTGAACATGTTCGTGTTTTAGCGGTTGTCCAAATGTATAATTTGGAGTGAGGTAGAGGGGGAAACAGAATTTTCGATGATGTGATGGTCACTTCCTGTGTGATGACAATGTAGTTGTTATAGGTGAAGTCTTGCCTCCAGCCAGAGGCTAACGGCATTAACGTCATTGTTTCCGTGACGATGACCTTGGCAGTGCGACCTGTCAATTGTACAGGTTTTGACCAGGTTTGTATGAAATATCTAAGACATTTCTAAATGTGGAATGTCATGTATGATTGCGATGAGAAATTAGGTAACTTTATTGTGATAAAATTAATGATTGTGTTCTGTGTAGCGTTCGGGATATTTGACAGTGACTTATGGAGAGGTTCGGAAAAGAAATGGAACATTCATCTTTGAACGGTGATTGGTTGGTTCCGTTTGTGTAAACGTACCCAGACAGCAGAGAATAGTTGCAGATCAATAAGCAGAGATATTTTTGCGATATCTACATGACTTTTGTACTCTCAGCTGGATCTGTGCATTTGTCTACTTGCGTATTAGGCAGTGATTGATAAGTGAGATATATTTTGTTTGCCAGAGGGCTATTTTTAATTGACCAGTTTCTACTTGGTGGGTTGCCATTAGAAGCAGGACATGGAGAATCATTTAAACAGCCATTCTGATTACACCACAGTGATCTTTAGGATCCACAAACATGGTGTTATCAGCAAATTATTGTTCTCTGAAAGTTTTTTTTTCAGAGGTAACATGGTTCAGACTTAAGGTCATGATTTTATGTTTAAACTGCCTTCTTGTGAGAAACTTAAACTGATGAGTTAGTTATTTCAAACCACCTGCAAATTAGTTTTGTTTCATTCAGGTATTTCTGTCTCACGGCAGATTTGTGCATGGTGCTTCAAAAGTAACAATGATGAAGCATATAAAGGTTGCATTATCCACAAAATGCACAACAGTAGATCTTTTCTATTTTGTCTAAAAATATGATGTGAAAGTTGGCCTCTGGGGTCATGGCATCATGACCGGGTCAAATTTGGAGCACTTAACTTTTTTATTATCAGAATTGGATGTGTTTATAAACATGCCATGTTCACTGTATAGCAAACGATAACAGTACAACTTTCAAAAATTGTTGGTGCTGCCTCCGTGTGTCGGAATCTGTTAACTAATTTTGGTCTGGAATGTTTGGAGTCATTCTTCATTATAAATCGTTATCAAGAAAACATATCAGAATGCATCTGCAGCTGATTAATGTTAACAAATATGAACTGATCTTTCAGTAAAAATCGTACGATTGTGGATTCAAATTTGGATGCAGCTTAAGGTGTTTTTCTAAAGGCTTGTAGATGGTAGTTACAGGACATACGTTTAGGGAGAGTTGTTCTCAGAGACTGCGACTTACGTAGGTGTCTCTCTGCGACTGCAACACCTAAGAACTGTCGGTGTAACGTATTGGATGTTAGCTCCAAAGTTCGTGTTCTGTTGCTTGTGACTTTGTGGCAGTTAAACTGAATTATCAATTAATAAGTATCAGGGATCTGCAAAGCAGATAGTCAACCAATTACAGTTACATCGATCGCAAAGTCTTTTAATGAGAAACCGCCGATACCGATCTAGCTGCCGTTATTTACCGTTTATTCTTAACTTGTGATAAAAAACAGAGTAATGCGTTAATTATCATGAAATAATAACGGTGTCGTTTGTTTTCCGAATTTATTTACATTTTCCACATCTGTGTCGGGCGGAGTTCTCTGTTGTCACATGATAGTGCGTCACGTTTGCAATGTTTCTTTATCGTCTTTGATTGCATTTTGACCTAAGTTCTGTTAGAATCTCCCACTGTCGAGAGCATCTAAATCTATGTCTGGTGGTTCGCATCTCAATCACTTTTATTGTGCCTACTTTTACAGGCTGTGTGACGAAAGGACATAGTCGGGTATCATAAAATCATGTTATATCTTGTGTAAACGGTATTTATTATGACACCGTGACCGCCTAAATGTGTAATAGTTAACCATGTAAACTGTTTAAACATAATTTGACCATTATCAGTTTAAGAATATCGATGTTGTCATTAAGTAGGGTCAGCTTAAGGGGTGGGCACATAATTGTAAGTCTCACACAATGTATCTGGGAGGTTTTTTTACCCAATGTTAAATATGTAATTTTTTTGGACCTGATAAGACTCCCAAATAGACTGATGAGAGAGATTACAATGAGAGTAGACAGAGGAGCCCCATAGCTACAGTCATTACACGAATACAAACAATTAACAAAACATAATATTTTCATACCATAGACATAATTGGGATCAATACCCCAATAACTGTAATAAAAAAATAATGGGTTACCCCCCATTCAATTTGCAGTGTGTAAACATGATTTGACTAGCATTAATCTAATTTCAAAGAAACACGAGTTGAAAATGTAATTGGGCGGTCAGTCTGTTGAAATAGATATATAGTTTATGTTGTAACATGATTTTGTGATTGAAATGATCACAGGACCGTTTCACTAAAATCCTTATCAGCTCAAGCCATTGCTCTTTAAAATCGACTTTCCTCCTTATGTGATTTTTTATACTGAAAACTGTCAACACCAGGAGGAGCCACAGGGATACTTTTGCTGGTGTCACGGAAATAGTCTCCTCTCTGATATGGCGCAGGTTTTCAACATTTTGAAAAAGCTTAAATTTAACAAAGGATTCTGTTTAATGATGGATTTTCCTGATGTGCTTGTGATTTTAGTGAAACATTCCTCGACTTTGTACCTTTAATTGCACAGATATAAAAATGATAGACATTGCCTGAAGGAATCTGACGTGTGCAACAGTGTTTGACTGTCTTTGTTTGGGAGCTGCGAACGTAAAACGTGGGGTTTGGGGTTGGGGGAAGGGAGGGGATTGGGGGTACTGCTACCACCCCGGCTGTTCAGTGATAAGCAGCACGAGACTGTGATATTTTGAACGAGGACATTAAGCAATGTGGTGTTGTGGGGGTGCAATCTCGCTAAATCGCCCCTTTCTTGGCACAGGTTGGCCGGGTAGAGTTGGGGAAAAAGTCGTAATGGGGAAGGAACAGGAAGAGATCGGGTGCGAGGAAAGTGGGGTTTAACGAGATGGCACCCGACCTACTCCGCCACACACCCATTGCCATTCATCGATACAGTTAGCGTGGGAAACGTGCTGCGTTTCTCCATCTGTGATTACTGTTACTGTTGTTGTTGTCAATGCATGTTATTGTAATAAAGTAGTGTTACTGTACCTCGCCTCCGCGTGTCTTTCCTCCCACCAGGTGGCAGCAGGGTACTTGGTGCTGCGATCAACCATTTTATCGAGACGTCAAAAATTAAGTTCTTATATCGCACTTATCCAGACTGCTTGAAGCGCTTTACACTTCACCCCCCAACATCTTCTCTCGGAAGCATTCAGCCATATTGCAATAACTGCATGAAAATTATGTGAACACATATCAACCATTATCTGTAGAAATGCCTATACTTAACATGATGTTTTTTGACTGGTAAAAATGTTATCCTGCGTAAAGGCCTGGCTTGAAACATAGTTATATGATGTTATGAACACATTGGCGTACTTGCAAAATTCACATTATTCACAAGAACATAATTACTTACATTAGGCCCTATTGACTAATATTATCTCTAAAAAATGGAGGTTCTAATGTTGCACTGCACACCACTTCTGATTGCTGCAAATTCCCCTGTCAGCTGACCAGGGATTGCCAAAATAAGAGATGACTCCATAATAGTGAAATATGGCATATAACAACAAAACATTAAGATGGAGAAAACATGTAAGGTAAACCTGACGCCTCCAACATACACAGGTAAACCACAATGCTCTAAGTCCTTCTGTACATACGTAAGAAAATTCTGCGTGGTGAATGGTTAATTCCAGCTCTGGGAATAAGAATAATTTTTGCCACTCTTCACAGAGCTGTTCTGCGAATAGCCAGAGAGTTGTAATAAAGTACTGTCACTCTACCTCACCTCTGCACGTCTTCTCACCAGATGGCAGCTGTGTACTTGGCATAGGTGGATCCAGAGGGTATGTGCCCCCCTAGACCTTTTGAATTTGGCAAGCCTCTAGATAGACCTTTTTGAATGGGCCCACGTGACCGTGACTCCCTCGACTTTTGGAATGTACGTGAGAGAACAGAACTCCCCCCTCCTCCTCTCCCCTCCTCCTCCCCCCCTCCCCATCTTCCAGTGTCATGAATGATCCGACAGCGGGACGTTGGAGTCATGCTGAAGGTCCGGCTCAGGCCACCAGATATTAATTTGCATCGGCAGCCAGTAGACGTTTTTGGGCTCCCCCTAGACTGCCCTCTCTGGATCTACCCCTGCTTGGTGCTGCGATTCTTTTATTGTGAAGTAACAACTAAGTTCTTACATGGCACTTTATCTTGACTACTCTTCATTGGAACACCAAACTCCACTTGGAAGCATTCAGCCATGCTACAATTATTGCATAAACACTATTAATACACACATCCACCACTGTCTAAGGACACGTCTGTACATCTCATAATTCATTATGCCACATTTAGTTTTTATCTTAAATGCTGAAAACAGAATTTGTTTAGTAAATGTTTATTTTTCATTATGACATATTGGTGAAATTGTGTCATAAAATTAGCAAAATTGCATTTGTTTTAAATTAATATAATGTGTATGACCTGAAATATATTTTAAGGCAATATGATACACTTGCTGTTCATTTCTGCGCAACAATGAATATAGCCAGAAAATAGTTTTAGTTCCTATAATTAAAAATAATTAATGGAACAATTAATTGTTGTTATCACCATATTGTTTGTGTATAAATGCTTGCACCATGAATATGTTTGAACACAAAAGTTACAAATATCTCAAAAGGATTGGTTACATAAACTGGTTTCCTTTTAAGCTTTGTTCCCACTGTATATTCTGAGTTTTTGCTGTGCCATTTAGTAGCAAGTATTTGGGTATATTGTGCACAAGTGGCGCCACCTTGTGAATGGAGAACCAACTACTTAGTCAAATTGTTGACAATAATTGAACTTACGTAACATTTTTGTCAAGGATGTCACAAATTTTTGATACATGGTACAAAAATTTACTAGACGCTTTGGCATACATTTACCGATATTAAACTTTCGAGTACATCCGTTATATCACGTGCGAGGAAATATCCTAGAAAATCTTTTTTTCAGTTTTATTTCTCATCTCTGGTGGACAGACGTACGTGCAACTAAAATATGTTGTGTATAACTTATCTTTCGTCTATCTTCTGGGATTTTGATATTCATACAGCGCATTGTTAATTAACTCATGTATCACACATAAAGACAGTTCCGTATGACTTGAATTAATTCAATGAGTGAATTATTATTTCAGCGCTAACAGACTTTGTACAATGATACAGAGCAGCTAACAATGACACGTGATGCCACGTGTTCTGAAGGTGATTTCACTACTAGTTCAATTCACGTGTTTCCGTACGAGATTCTGTGAACAATTTTCCTCGTGAAAACACGTGTTCCGACAGCCACGTTACCGTAACAAGCAGACACGGAGAAACATAACAGTCGCAGAAAACGGGAGCGACCACGGCTGAGGTGGGAGGACTGGTTAACATGGATTTGAGAAAGTCAGAGGATCATGAAAGAGTTTGAGAGAGGGGACTGCTGGTAGGAAGCCGTGAAGGGCAATAACAGAAAGAGCTGTAGAACAATACATGGTCTCACCCCCGCCCCTGTACAACAGGGAACATGGAAGAAGAAGAACATTTGACTCGGTGATGATTCAATTGATCGTCACGACACTGGTGTTCTCCTTGTCTTCGTTCGTCGTTGTCGTTGACACGGTTCCCGGTCTCTGTCCGGGGGGGGGGTCTTCATTCGCCTCACCCGATTCACGTCTGTCACATATTCCTCCTCCTCGTCCTCTTCCTACTACTCAGCATCCACGAGGAACAGTCTCACTCTTCGACGCGAGGTGAACAAATAAAAAACGTCAACGATAATTTATATAAAAACTTCATTAAAATCACTCAACTACACGTACTCGATCCATTTATTAGATGTTGCCTTTTGGGGATAGTTTTACTGTTGCAATAGTACTGGGATAGATGGAAATGTAGTGTCATAACATACATCTATCCTACGTAGTATATGGACGTTAGCTGAATTAGTTGTTCTTTTCCTAGGAATTGATTCCGTCAGTCGCAATTGCACCACTCGTGACAGCAGTTCAGACGTCCGCGCCCCATATCAGAGAAAACTTGAAAGGGTGACTCGATCCAGGGAATCGCCATAATATAATTACCCCTTCATTCTCACAAGAAATCACTACATGTACTTCTGGAACATGTAACATCAGCCACGAACGGTTGCATGGCTAAATCTCAAACAGACGAAGGGAGGGAGTTCATGTGGTGAGCTAGCTCCTCCCCCACTGGTTCTGTTTGCCGGAAGAGTCCCGCTTGTTGCAATTGGAATTTCTTGAATAGCCTCAAGTGGGTGCGGTTGGCCTCGATACGGCCTCGATACGGTCATTGACATTGTTTTCTTCGCCGTCATTGCTGGCTGGCGTGGCATATACTGCCTCGTCTTAACTTCACGCGTTAGTAATAATATAGATAACGTACAAGGGACGCCGGAGCCACGGCGCCAGGAGAAGGTGGAAATTACGTTACTTCCGGAGGAACTTACGTAATTTCTGATTGATAAGCTGATTGATTAGACTGATTAGGTTGATTGACCTAACAAAACTAGGTCAATCAGCGCCATCTTTTGATTAAACGATGAACTAGGTCAACGATGTCATGGAATAGGTCAATTGCGCCTACGCAACGACATTACTTTTTGTGAGAGTACATCGGCGAGCCGGAGAATTAACATCCATCGTTTTTGCCAAATAGACCCAATTACGGAATCCGTTTACCAGTATTAAGTTCAATACGACCACCCTCATTAAATTGGTTTTATGGTTTAACAGTACGTAAAATTGCGAATACTGGAATACTATTATGATTTTATAGATTACAACATTGAGCGCCCTCTCTTCCAATATAGTGAAATGGACACGGACACCGCATATTCGAGTCTAGCCTTTTCGCATTTAGATGAATGTGTTTCCATAGCTAAATGAAAACAGTTCTTTACACACAGGTCCGAATGGTTTCCTGCCGTTTGTTATGACGCGCACGCACACGATTATGTGATTTGTCGGTTGGTAGGGAAAGAATGGGTAACTTCGGAACCGTACGTGCTACGTTGCGAGTGCACGTCACGACAAATGGATAGCTGGACTTTTCAAGGTGACATATGAAGGCAGAGGTTTCATCGGGTTGTGTAATAAAACGCATTATAATTTTGGAAATACAAACAAATTCAGCACCAAAGGCATCAGTAAGAAACACAACGAAATTAATAAAGAGGTGTTTTTGAAAGTACTTAAAACCAGGTAAATTGGGGTTGGAAAAATCGAGAGTTCCGGGTGAGGGATGCTTCAATTTATACTTATATTCAGGAAAGTTCTACATTAACTTACTTTTATTCTAAACGATGAGTACAATTCGATGTAATTCCTACATCCCCATGCACGGTGCTATACCGATGCAGGTAGATCTTCTCATGAGCTACCCCTTCCCGTGTAGCATCCGGTCTTAGTGTAACTGTGATCACGTATGATGTTTACCGACCACTGACTCCTATTTGCCAATTATTAAACAGTGTACATTTTCATTTCACATTAGCATGTGTACACATGTCATTGTTGAATCACCATGAGTGTTTTCTACTTAGATGGGGGGCACTGTGTAATGCAACAATGAAATTGATACACATGCACTTAATGTTTTCTACTTAGGTGGAGCCTAGTTTGCTGCAGACGTTGTGTCAATAAATTTCTACAAAGAATATAGCATAGTGTCTAACATTGACTGTCTAACCTAGCGAGTCAATTTGTATAATAGTTAAGGTTTACAGGAATACATGTTGTAACTGTTTGTGGCATTTTCTTTTGGGTGTCTGAATAAAATTGATCAACGTACAGTTGGTTTCGACATTTTTATTGCTTAATTAAGAAACATTTCAAACTATATCACAAACATCCAGTCATCAACGCAGACATTACTGCTCTTAATAAAGCCAACTACCCGACAATCATTGTTCAATAAATCGTTCCCGAACGTGTTCACAAACGTCTTCATAGGTATACCTCGACATCGATGCACCAAATATACGACACATTATTGTCCACACACGCTAGTGAGCGGGCTTTGCTTGCCGTCGCAACAATCTGGTGTGATGTCAAACGCAAACAGGGTGTATCCTTTGCCAAACTCATCCCGACTTATGTCGTTTCCTTCGTCTTGAAACATCTTTCCTGTTCCAGCAAAAAGGTTACTGTAACTTCTCACGTAGGCACCATCGTCGAAATGAGGCTGGAGTGCTTTCGCCGGGACTTGTCGCTCGTCAACTTACAATGCCCAAGAAAGTTCAAGTTGTGGTGTTTTACGTGGAACGTAAGCGTCGTTGTCTACACAACGCAAGACTACTCTCTTGGGTAAGACACCCAAATAAACGTTTTCGTGAGTGTGCGACATGGCACCTTGCGGTATCGAAAACACCTTGCAATCAACTCTTCGCAACGGATACTTGGCCATTCCCTTTTGTAGCGATTTGGTGTGACCAATCTGTACGGCAGGATTCAGCAAACAAAACTGCGTCGACGATGTATATCTTGTAATCAGCAATGTCACCACCACCAGCCCTGATTGCAAAAGCATCCTTGCTCTATACTAGTTGAATTTTTACGTCGACGCCATTCAGTAGATAGCGGCCTTAGAAAAAAAGGTTGACGTGTAGACGCCTCATCATGTTGACGATTCGACTACGGGTAATATAGGTCTTTCTTTTTTGCAGACCCTTGTTTGCATCGTCGGTTGCATGCATGTGTCCAGCCGTGTCTTTGTACCACAAGGCACTAGTCAGTTGACTCTTTTTTGCTTCTGCACCAAGACTCAGCAACGTTTCGATGTATGCACGATATGCATAGGTATATATATATACCTATGCATATCGTTGCTGAGTATATATATATATATATATATATATATGTGTGTGTGTGTGTATATATGTATATATATATATATATATATATTTATATATACGTGGAAGGTGTGACAAGGGTACCGTTCAACGTTGACTTGGCTTAACAGAATGCATCCATTTGTTTACGGGTCCAACATGTGCACCTTGGTCAGTGTTGTCCCCCTTTCCTATCTTTACACGTGCTCGCACCAATAGGTCAGTGTTGGTCATGTCAAGGTAGTCGTCTCCCGATCCGAGTATCAAGAATTCGATAGGGCCACCTGCACCTATTCAGGCGACAGGCTGATGTTCGACCCATTGCCCATGTTCAATGCTCCTCTGTTTCGTCGGTAAACTAAACAGGTCGATTCGCTTTTGACTTCCCACACGACAACTGGTGGACAAAAGTCATATCGACAGTTAGCCGAATTATGTCGTCCCAATGCGTCTTCTGCCGTGTGCGTTTCTTGGTGATACTGGCTACAGTCCTCGTTGGCTTGCGTTTTATAGTGCGGTGAGCATTGCGTATGCCCGGAGGTCCACCACCGCTGGTTCCCAAGACACAGGTAATCATGTCCTTTCCAGTTTCTTTCACACGCCTCTTTGCAGATTCTTTAATACTCTGTCCAGACAACACGTCGTCGGCCACCCCCAAACCGGTCTTTTCCCAAAGCGAGTGTGCCTCTTTTTACGAGTGGCAAAGCACTTCGAATGACGCCGCCGAATAAACTACCTAGACCGTGACCTCGTTGCATCTTTGCCCCAACAAACACGAGTAATCCGTCACCGACTTGTCTGACGTGATAGTCTTCGTAGGAACGATTACGACTCACGTTTAAAAAAAATGACTGGGTCGTCGAAAGTGAATCGTCACCGTCACTCTACCGCGCTCGAATGGAAAGAGACGCGCCGTGTCGTCTCTTATATCGATTCCGATCATCGTAAATGTTTTGTGCAAGACGGGGATGTACCGTACATTGTCGAAACTTTGTGACACCACGTCTCCGTGTTTATCTTCTGTCGGTACAATCCTCAAGAGAGGAACGACGTTGTCTCCGACCACGCGTGATTCCACAACGTTGTAGACGTACGGTAAGTAAGCCCCATGCGCGCCATGTCTACAACTGACCTCTTTGCGGAAGATGTACTCACCGCTACGTTGCGTAAGTAGTATGCTCGCACATTTGGAGGGGTATTCTGCGGTGTTTAAGCGATATTAGGGAGGTTTCGAAAGCCGCCCCCCTGAGCAAAGTGACCTGCGCCTCTGGGCAAAGTGAGTAGTCACGTGACCTGCGCCTCCTAGCGGAAAGAAGTGTACGTAAGCGTCCGTAGTGCCATCTAGCGACTCGGACTTTAAAACATACTCGGACTTTAAAACATGTGATGTATGTATGTATGTATGTATGAAGAATTAGTACTAAGGGAATAACTGGTAAAAACCACAGTTTGAAAGTTGATTAGGTTTTTAATGATAACGAGGAGTGTAGAGAGGATTATTAGTTGTGTATGAATGTACGTGTATGCGAGGGGAGTGTAGAGAGGATGTGTATGAATATGCGTGTATGAAAGAACTAACGAAACACAAGAGTATACGAGTGCACACGTATTTTATTGACGAATGATACAAGCGTATATGAAAGTTGATTAGGTTGTTAATAATGTGCGTTCGTCAACAACACATGCAAAAAGCACAGTTGAATATTAGCGATCGATCTCGGCATCCCAATCTTCGACAACCTCCACCAGGGAAGGAACAGGGTCGGCGTCAAAGGGAGGCCGTGTCGCCAGGAGTTCGCGTAGTACGTGACAGAATATGAAAGAATGATTGTCGCGGTACTCCTCCTCTCTGAAACATATATGAAATCTTTGTATATATATATGAATTATATTATGCAAAGTACAGCCGGGTGGAATAAGCCAGTGATGTAACCAGACACCGCATAGGGAATCGACATACGATAAAAGGGCAAGCTAGATCAACGGACTATGATACAATACGTAATGGAGACGTCTGCTGACGTGATCGGTAACCAAACACCGAATACCTAGTCGAAACGACAAGAGATCAAGTGAGATCAGCATACACATAGATAAGAAAGACTGTGTATACATTGGAGAGAATGAGAAACGAGGTAAGAGAGAACACATAAATAAGGTAGTAAAATATTGTTGTAATCGTTGAACACTCACGTGCAATCCTCAACACTTCCATCCTCAATACTGGAGTCACTGGAGACACTTCCTGTCAGACTCCAGGTAGCAGCATCGGTGGTACCGGCAGACCTGAAAGGTAATATAGATAACCGTGACACATAACGAACGTAAGCATAAGGAATAATAGAGGTGAGACGTCACAGTTAGTTTACGTGAAGAACACTGTGATGATTGTAGTATGATATGTATAGGATATCTATCGAATGAAACAAAGAATAATATTAATAATAATAATAATAATAATAATATTAATAGTAATAATAATAAAAGTACTTACATTTCGAGACCACGCCAGTCGTCACGCAGTTGCATCCAAGGTATCGACGACATAGAACGCATCTCCGTAGTTCGAAGACGGCATTCAGCGCACAGTTGGTCCCAAGGTATCGTCGTCGTCATAGTTGCGAATGAGATGATGTGAAGAATGTAACAAACGACCTAGTATATATAGGATAGAGCATATGCACGCAGATAGGAAGGCAACTTGTAAGACACACTGTAGCATGGAAAAATACCGGTGTATGAAAAGCTGAAGACCCAGGGACGTATGACATCATCATCTAGGGATGTCACGTGACCGATGCTAGCGTGGAAAAATACCGGTGTATGAAAAGCTGAAGACCCAGGGACGTATGACATCATCATCTAGGGATGTCACGTGACCGATGCCTGGGTATGTAGCCAGCCATGTGACGTTATGGAAAATTTCACTGTAGTAAACCGATATCAGTCATAGGACCCTGCGATAAGCGCATGATGTACGAAGTGCGACTAGACGACAATGCGTCTTATCAGAACGCTAACAATACAGACGGGAGAAAAGAACACTGTGAGTGGTCAGCGATGAAACATATGGAGGTCAAGAGCTTGGATATACAATTCAGGGGTGCTGGTCACTTCCTATCTAATTTCCATCCATGTAATATACACATATGGGGCGAAGACTTTTCTTGTGCAGAAGCAGCTTATCAGTTTAAAAAAGCCAGACATTTTCACGATGAGAACACAGCGAGAAAGATTCAGACTGCACGCAGTGGAATACAGGCGAAATACTGGAGTAAAAACATTCGGTGGACACCGGATCGAACTGCTACATGGCTATCACAACGTCGAGGCGTGATGCACGCTATAGTAGCCGTGAAGTTTCGTGCCTCTAAACTACGGCAACGCTTGCTGGCTACAGGTGACGCACGACTTATTGAGAATGTACCCAGTGCGGAAGGGTATTGGGGTAAGAGTTCAAAGCGTAACGAAGCAGGTAAGAATATACTCGGTGTGATTCTTATGCAGGTGAGAGACTTCGTTAGGCAGTGCTAAGGCGTCCATTACAAAAAACAGACAGTCAGCCACACGGTGACAGAGTACGAGAGAGTGAGAGATAAAGTCACGCGCCTGATAAGACGCGAACACCCAGGGACGCGTGATGTCATTGTCTACGGTACACTTGATCGATGCCTGGAGGGAATGATTATGTATATAAACCCAGGGTAAATCCAACAGGACAAACATTCTCTCTCCGACTCGCTGCTGCCGCTCTCGACTTTTCACTGCACTTCACTGCTCAACAAGATGGCGACGCCCAATATCAAATCCGAGGAAATGCTGCTCTCAGAACTCGAACAAGTAAGTGACGGAACGTACGCATTTGTTCGCCCACTGACACTAGTAACATGTGCTCTGACAGATAAATATGTATGCTACCCGGCATGCCGTATATGTAATCGGAAAGTCCTTCGTCTTGAAATGACGAAGGGGAACCGCCATAGCGTTAGTACATGTGCTGTGCACGGCCGTCAGACGGGTAATCCTGTTTATAAGTATGCTATGGGTATGCTTTTTGCCGATCGCAAGGGGAATGAAGCGTGGCTCACAGGATTTGATCGTATAGTTCAGGGGGCCGTGGGAGGAATGACAGCAAGCGACTATATGGCGCTTAAACCCGGCCAAGAACGCTACGAGGCACTGAATGTCCTACGTGGCAAACGGGCTAGGGTGACAATTAGAAAGGAGACAAAGGAGGGCTATCGAAACTACACCTTGATTGCACTGGAAATAATCCAGTCGGACAAGGCGGTACCTGACAGTGACTTACTGGAAATATTCCAGTCGGAGGAGGCGGCACCTGACAGTGACTTACTGGAAATATTCCAGTCGGAAGAGGCGCCACCTGACAGTGACGAATGAATGATGTGGCGCCACCTGACAGCGATGAATGAATGAATGATGTATTTGACACTTGCTTCTGTCGTGTGTTGTAGACTCCTCCTCCTTGGTCAACACCGATCCCATCGTCATATAGCGTGCGCGAGGTGAAACGCCGACTGTTTGACGACAATGATGATGATGATGAGGCAAGTGTCATCTATGTGGGGTCGTGTTCGTGGTCTAGTGATCAGGATGATGATAATGATGAGGAGATTGCTAATGATGGTGATATTGATACTGATTGGGCCACTGATATTGACCATGACGAGGATAGGAGGCGTAGTGAATTACAGGAGGCGGTAGAGAAGGTGAATGGCATTGAGAAGCGTGCAGACCAAATGATAGATGACGGTCTATTTATGGCCACTATAACCGCTGCTTGCTCTCGCCAGGCGGCCGAGTCACTGAGTCGTCGCTATGCGAACGTTCACGAAGACATGTACAAAGTAGATCCCATACGTATATATAATAGCTTTGATATGGTAGTATCCGAGGTGGTATGCGTAGCGCGCACACCGTGGTTTGCTCGTAATGTCGTAGCACGGGTGAAAGCGAGTCTCCATACCCGCGGTATAACCGTGTCGGATGCGAAGGAAGACGAACCACTCACACCGAAGGAGGCACTGCCCTGGGACGAACAAGACGACACGGGGGACGAAATGCAGATCTGGTACACCGAGCTGTGTGCAGTAGCACTCGATGCTATCGTTCGTTTTATAAGCAACGAACTGTGGCGCCTGTTCGAAGGTGAGTCAAACGTCATCTACCTGGTGCGTAGTGACCTGATCCACGACAATTTGAGATATGCAGTGCACCATTACATGTTTATGGCGAGCACACCGGAGTGGTCACGTGACATCGTATCACGTGTACAAACCATCCTGCGTACACGTGGTATAGCAATGGTGGACGAAAAAACACCCTGCTAATGTTGTTGTTGTTGTGTTGCTAACAGGCTACCGATGCTCCCTCTAGCGGACTGGAACTCATTCGACAATCGTACGAACAGAACCCGGTAGAGTGGGCGCCACGAAAACGTCGCCGCCACCACACCCCCATGCCGCTGCGACAGGCTCTACTAACCCAACAGCACGAGCGGCAGCACAACTCATCTCCACTACTGGAGATGACATGTGAAGCCACGTCACCCTCAACCTCCACCGAAGCAGCATCAACATCGTTCACACTGGACATGACATGTGAGAATGACGACTATGACGTCACAATGACCGCCTCCGAATACGAGACGCTCAGGAGGGACGCATCGACGCTCGATCTTGCATACAACGGCCACATCATATGGTCGAAAACAGACACAACGATCCCGTGGGCGTACTCGGCGCCGTTCGACAGCGTGAGACACCTGGAACTCAATATAGAGTCCCTAGCGGGGACACTGTTTGCGACACAGAGATGCAGCTTACACGTGGCTGTGCGCACGATTTGCGACAAGATCGCCCGGAATGTCACGCGCGACGAACACGTCGCCTACATAGCGAATAGTCTTCAGAAGCGTCTGCAGTGACGACAAGAGGAAATGCGCCCCTACGCTATAGCTGGGGTTATAGGCGCCGCTTTTCTGTCACTGTAGGTGCTTAGCTTTGCTTTGCTTTCATGTACTCGCTTTTATTGTATATTCCATGAATAAAGATGGTATGTAATCCAGGATTCCGGTGTCTGTTGTTCTTGTTACCTTCATAGCTCGTTGCGATCGGTGAATACATACACGCACACTCATACAAGTCACACCTCTTATGACTTCACACAGTGTAGGATATATATATATAGACACGTGCAAGGATCTCCCATCCTTCAGTTGTAGGTACGATGAAACAGCACACGTGTCGTCACTGCGGTCTCGTGCTCGATACACACGCCGACATACAACGTCATATAGACCAAACACATTCATCATCATCAACAACACACGACGATCATGCCTACAGTAAATCACCGTCACGAGTGGCGCCATCTAGCGATACACTGCATCGTTGTGAGAGATGTGCACGTGAGTACACGAGACGTGACAGCCTGTTACGTCATATGAAGTCGGTATGTATGGAAGCGAACGACCCACCCCTACGCAAACGAGCAAGACGCACAGAGCGACCACGTTTGAGTGTTGCTGACGACGACCCGATACAACCGCCACCCCGACTTCCCTTCGCCGATACTCTATAGAGGGAACTACAAGACGTCGTCCGAGATCACTGGTCGACCATCCGAACCCACACGGCTAGAGGCCCCGTGCAATCCAGGTACAATTACAGAGTGTCGACACCGGACACGAGCGCCCTAGAACCGTCACTGAAACTCATGTTCCGCGAACAGACGCACGCGTTTAAGATTAATCTTAGTTACGGGTTTGTGTTAAGGAACAAGACCACGACCAGGTACAGGTATTATCATTCGTCCTGTAACTGTTGTGGTCGTTACCTTGACGAACCGTGTCTGATCACAAACACTGCAGACTTTGATGCGTTTCTGGAACGTATCCGAGAAACAGACGTGCTGCAGTGGGTCATCAATCAGCGTCCGGACAGTCAATGGGTATGTGAGGTGGTCACGAATGTTACCTTCTTCGTCAATCACATCTTACATCATCCGATAGGATGTGTGGACATCACACTGCCGAGGTACATCGAACGAATCAAAGCCGTCATCGGATTGGAAAGAGACTCCGTCAACAAGACAAAGTACACCGACAATCTGTGTCTCTTCCGATGTCTGGCTCTGCATCGTGGATGCGAACGATACCACCTGGAACCCGCTGTGCGGGTACTTTACGCGAAGTACGACCGTGACGGGGTGGCAATGAAAGACTTTGACGGGGTGACGATGGACGATCTCTATCGCGTCGAGACCACCTTTGAGACCAACGTGTGCGTCTACACGCTCGTCGAACCGGAAGAAGGGGGAAAGGCGACTGCTGAACTCGTACGCCGTTCCTTGTGTCACTATCCTGAAACGATGTACATCAATCTTCACGAGACACACTTTTCCTACATACAAGACGTGAACATGTACTGTCATTCGTATCGATGTAGGAAGTGTGGCGATGCACTATGGAGCCGCGTATCCGAACTAGAACGACACGAGCCCGGGTGTACGGGAGGCGTGCGAAAGATCTATTCCGGTGGCGTCTACCATCCGTTGCCGACAGTCTTCCAGCGAATGGACGACGAAAACATTCACGTTGCCGAATGGTTGCGCTACTATCCGTATCGCGCCACCTTCGACTTCGAGTCCTGGTTCGATACATCGCAGCTTCCGTCGGACAGTGCCAAGGTCCACTGGGTGGCTCGTCACGTACCGTTGATTGTGTCCCTGGCGAGTAACGTACCCGGATTCGAACAGGTGCAATGTCTCATCACGGATGGTGACCGCAACAAGTTGGTATCCGACATGATGACCATCCTTCAGAACATGAGCGAAGCAGCCTACGAAGTCATCGTAGACAGGTACGAGGCCATCCTACACGAGCTCACAGAGGCTATCAGGAAGTGGAACGAACAGGAAGCGTCCGCCGTGGAGGAGGCGGGGGACAACGAGTCACAGCGACAACCGACCAATCCCTACAAAACTCTAATGGGGCAATAGTACGGTTGGCTTCATCAGTTGCCCGTCATCGGTTTCAACTCGGGCAGGTACGATCTGAACGTCGTCAAACAGTTCCTGGTACCCTACTTCCTGTCCGAAAAGAAAGCAACAGAGGACGGAGAGGAGGAGAAGGAGGAGGAGGAGACGTTTCACGTGATAAAACATGGCAACACGTTTATGTGTCTATCGACGGACAACCTCAAATTCCTCGACATGACTCATTACATTGCCCCGGGATTCTCGTACGACAAGTACCTGAAAGCGTACGGTTGTGCAGTCACGAAAGGTCACTTCCCGTACGAATACATGGACAGCCTGGAGAGACTCGACGACACCGTTCTACCTCCCAAAAAGGCCTTCTTCAGTCGTCTGAAGAACGAAGGTATATCCGACGACGACTACACACGATGTCGGAAGGTGTGGCGAGACAACGACATGGAGACTTTGCGAGACTTTCTCGTCTGGTATTACAACAGAGACGTCGTACCGTTCTTGGAGGCCATCGCCAAACAGTTCGACTTCTACCAACACCGCGGTCTCGACATGTTCAAACAAGGGATCAGTATACCTGGTTTGACCTTGTCCTACCTGTTCACCTACGTACCGGAGAGGACGTTCTTTACGCTCTTCAACGAGACGAACAAGGACGTCCACCAGCTCATCAGAGAGAACATCGTCGGAGGGCCGTCACTCATCTTCACCAGACATCACGAGAAGGGGGTCACGAAGATACGTCGTAACGACTACGGTGATGCGGCTCGAACGTGTCAGTCCATTTTGGGCTACGATGCGAATGCATTGTATCTGTGGTCGATATCACAAGAGATGCCGACTGGATGGTACACGCGGCGACGGGAAGAGAAGGAGTTCCGACCCGAAGTGGCACAGCCCACAGGTCAGATGGCTGTCGAATGGCTTACGTGGGAGTCCGAAAGCACGGGACTCGCCATACGTCATCAGTCCAACGGTCGAGAGAAGCGCATCGGTAAACTGTTGGTGGACGGTTGGTGCAGCGAAACGAAGACGGCCTATCAGTTTCACGAATGCTACTACCACGGGTGTCGGTGCACCGGACGCGAGTTCAACGAGGTCAACGGGAAACCCATGACGCAACTGCTCGCCGAAACACGAAAGAACACAGCCTATCTTCGACACTTTGTGAGGGTCGTCGAATTGTGGGAATGTGAGTGGAAGGTCACGAGACGCGATCCGTGCGTACAAAAGTTTCTGGACGTTCGCCAACGTCGTCGACACGTACGCTGGAAAATGACGTCACAACAGATCCTGACAGGTGTATGCAACGGTAGCGTGTTCGGTATGATTCAGTGCGACATACGTGTACCGGAGGACCTGCGCGCGCACTTTGCCGAGATGCAGCCCATCTTCAAGAACATTCACCTGACCCGCGATGATCTCGGACCGTTCATGCGTCGCTACGCCGAAGAACACAACATCATGGCAACTCCGCGTCGCATGCTCGTCGGGAGTTATCGCGGGGATAAGATCTTGCTCGCCACACCTCTCTTGCAATGGTACCTCGCACACGGACTCGAGGTGACGCACGTCTACCAGGTCATCGAGTACACACCGGTCGGCTGCTTCCGACGATTCGGCGAGGCGGTGTCCACCGCACGTCGCGAAGGAGACGCCCATCCCGACAAGGCCATGATCGCGGATACCAACAAACTTATGGGCAATTCTTCCTATGGGAAATTTATCACCAACGTCGATAAGCGCCGCGAGGTCACCTA
>CM034534.1:14271333-14557151 GCA_020002185.1 Paraescarpia echinospica
AGACATACATAGATACATAAATAGAGATATACATAGATACATACACAGATACATACATATAGACATACATAGATACATACATAGAGACATACATAGAGACATACATAAATACATACATAAAGACATACATAGATATATACATAGAGACAGACGTAGAGATATACATAGATACATACATAGAGACACACATAGATACATGCATAGAGACATCCATAGATACATACATAGATACATACATAGAGATATACATAGATATATACATATATAGATACATACATAGAGACAACCATAGATACAGACATAAAGACAGACATAGAGATATACATAGGTACATACATAGAGTCATACATAGATACATATATAGAGACAGACATAGAGATATACACAACACACACACAACACACACAACACACACGGGGTTATCGCATCAAATCCCTCATCTTTGAGGGAATTCGTCGCGTTATCACGTCAAATCCCTCCTCTTTGAGGGAATTGAACGGGTTATCGCATCAAATCCCTCATCTTTGAGGGAATTCGACGGGTTATCGCATCAAATCCCTCCTCTTTGAGGGAATTCGACAGGTTATCGCGTCAAATCCCTCCTCTTTGAGGGAATTCGACGGGTTATCGCATCAAATCCCTCATCTTTGAGGGAATTCGACGCGTTATCGCGTGACATCGCACCTCTTTCCGACAATTCGGCATGTTAACGAGCGACAAGAAACAAACTTGTCGGACAAACGAAACACCAAACACTTAGATCAACGAGCGACAAGAACCAAACATCACATACCTTCATGTCAAGAGACGATTATCTGTTCGGATTCATATCCAACGAGACGACCATAGGACTCGTATGAGGTATCGCTTCTTTAAACGGAAAACATATGTATATGAAACAGCCGTCTTTACAATTCTATATTTATAAATAGTGCGAGCGATCAGACACGATACGACCTTCTCAAGAGTCGAAAAAGGAAACACCAGAATCGTCGGAAGCACAGTATATACACTAGTTTTTGGTACATCTGGGCCCACCAGTTCATCGAGCTGGGATCATTGGCAACAGCTTCTGAGCCAACAGTGTCCTGGTCCCTCGACCCGCTCAGTCAGCTGCCGCATCCACATATGATGCCAGGCAGGGTGACACCAGTCACCAACGTTGCACACTGGCTGCGTACATTCAGTACGTATGCCAGTGTGTACGTAGAACGCTACCCTGCAGAGGCACCGGCAATGTTGACATACATGATGCGAATCACGGACATGCAGAAACGTCACGGTGGGATGGCATGGCGCACCTACGATGAGAAGTTTCGGCGTGTCCATGCTTTGTTGCCGTCATTGCCGTGGCAGCTACCAGTGGGATCATGGCAAGATGTAGCCGTGAACCTATTAGAACCACTCCCTTCTGGACACTCCATACTGGTCGTGGTGGACTATTATGGTCGGTTCTATGAATACAGCATCCTCACTTCCACAACTACAGAGAAAGTCTTGGACAGCCTTAACTGACGGTATATTCAGTCGAAAGGGATGGCCCATGACCATAAAATCTGACAACGGACCACATTTCCGATGAGCCGAATTCGGTGACTATTGCTACCACTACGCGATCCAACACCTGGAATGACCGCAAAATGAGCCCAGGCCAACGGATAAGTTGAGAAGCAGAACGCATCTATTATAAAGCGGATACACATAGCCCAAGCCGCAAGACTTGATCGGAAGAAAGAACTGCGGAAGTATGTAGTCAAGTACCGTGGTCTAAATCACAGCACCACTGGAAAGAGCCCTGCTGAGATGAACTACAACCGCAAGTTCAGGAAAAATTGCCTGGTTAGGGTGCCGTGACGACTTGGACGTGCGCGACAGAGACGCGGAACAGAAAGACCTGTCGAAGCTGCATGCTGACGAGCGGCGTGGGGCAATATACATGAACCTGGAGATTGGTGACGACGTGTTAATCAAGCAAGACAAAGCCAACAAATTATCCACCACTTTTTACCCGACCCGGTACACGATAAAGCGAGATACAGTCTGGTTATTGAGTCACCCGAAGGGGCTCAATATTCAAGGAACAGCGCACATGTGAAGAGGTATATGATAGCATCCGGTGATGACGATGTAAATCTGAGAACGGAAGCTGGTGACAAAGTGCCGTCTGGCATAGCTGGGGAGATACCAAGTTCTCCTCGAAAGGTGCCGATACCTGGAGATGTTCATCCATCACCACCGACCAGACCACGTCGAACGAGGCTGATGCCTATAAAATTTGTAGACTATGTCACCTGATCATACTATCAACTAACTTCGAACTTTGAATGTGTGACAGCGGTGCATTTACACTAAGAACGCATTATGTTTTAAGATTGTTTAGAATTGGTTCATGTTAAGCGTTGAAGTGTTAGTTCTTCTAGAACCTTTGAGTTGTTTAATTATTCATCAGTGAAATTGTTCACAAACAATGACTGCACATAATTGTTTAAAATGTATATTTAGACCTGGCAAACATTGATGTGGACAACATATCCAGCGAAGTTGGGACATTACTCTAGAATGGCATAGATGCGTGCTCTTCCTATCTAATCCCGATGGAAAGGGGGGATATCGTGTTTGTAATTAATTAGTGATCGATTGGTATTGCCCAAGAGTGTTATGTTATGTGGTTATGGATTAGGATGGCCGGGAAGAGGGGAAGACATGTTTAAATTATGATGGTTTCCATATTTTTAGTGACTTTTTGTGTCCACACATTGCAAGAGGTCCTGTTCATTGAAAAATTATATTTACAAGTAATGTTTTGGACATAGCCCTCTTTAAAGGTTATGAATATATCTTACTAAAATATTTATCACTTCTGGTATACCAACAGATGTAGACTGAAATGTCAAAAGACACTCCATGACGCAAAGTTACTATGTCCCAGTGCAAGTTCTCAACTTAGTCAATGTTTATTTAGATAATTTCAAGAGGTAGAATTGATTCAAATGTGCCCTGTTCCAGTAATAAATGTATTTACTTTAATAACAAAACAACTGTTGAAACAAATATATTTGTATTTTACTTGTTACAGCTATAAATAACATTGTTCCACTGACTTGTGTCACTCCATTACATTGTACTACAATTGACCTTTGCAACGGGTTTCTAAGTGTTGTTGAAGCAGGCTGATGGTGTTCCCTTTCCCAAACACGTACTGCTGGCAGTGAAACATGGTAAGATTGTGTGCAATAAAAACTGTTTGAACTATCCGATATAATGTGCTAGAATACCAATGCATGTGTTAATTCGTTGTCACCTCAGTGACATCCGCTCCCCACTTCCCAGTAAACCTATCTGCATGACACTACCAATCATAAAAAGAGTAATTAAACCACTTGACTATTCTGTGATATGGCTGATAATAGACACATTTAGCTGCATGTTTTGAAGTGGAATACTTGAATGTGTCACTCCATGACAGTCACTCCATGACAAATGTACATGTCATGGAGTGACTGTTGTGTCATGGAGTTAATGAATAGTACAATTATTTAATTTCTTGTTATTGATTGGGGCATATGTACATTTAAATATGTTCTTACATGCAGAAACATCATAACATCTATTGCGTGCCCAATCCAATGTCATTCGTTTCATGGCCATTTTATTGGAAGTGGTTCTCTTGGAGGGGCACTCCATGACACCAGTTGAGTGTGGGTTGCTTTCTCATCTCCTCAAGCCTAAATAATGCCAATTAATAAAGCATTATCACCAACAAAATATATTGATCTGCAAGAACCACATATTGATTTAAAGTTTTGCATGTATTCTAGAGAGAAAACAATGGATCACACCAGAGGAAAAGATCTGGTAAAAAGAAATCTGGGGCGCAACACCAGAAGGCGTATATGGACAGGATTAAGTCAAACACTGAGAGATATGAAGATTTAAAAGAAAAGGATAGACAACGTTGGCATCAGAGACATAAACAAATTGAGGTAAGCAACAGGGATGTGAGACAGCAGAGAAAAAGGTGGCGAGAGTCAGCTGAGCATTCTCGAGCAAAGAAAAAGGCTCACCAGCAACAACTATGTTTACTTCAGCAAAACACCCCAATAACATCACCAGAACAAGATAACAGTGGTGCTAATGCAGATGCAGCAAACAATGCAACAAACACGTCAGAACGAATCACTACAGAAGCAACGTGGTCGTCAACGAGTGTGTCATGACAGAAGCAAGTTGTACAGGAGAATGCAGAAATTGGAGAAAGAAATTGAGAAATCAAACCGTAGAGCAGAACAATACAAAAAAAGATTACAGCGCCTTAAATCACAACAACTGGGCAAGTCGAAACCAACAAGACAGGTTAACCGTTTGCTGCTTCCTTCTCAACAGTTGTGATGTCAGGCATCAAGGAGAGGTATAGAAGATCCAAGTCATATAAAGAAAAACAAATGATTACCAAATTGATGCAATTCCGCATAAAGAAGTACAGGATGCGTGCAATGGCTCATTGTGTTCTCGGCATCCCCAAAAACTGACTCGTGGAATGGAGAACTTGACTAACTACACAAAAAACATTCACAAATCACTAGGACAGAGACTGTCAGGCAAAGTCAAGACATTTCTATGCAGAGATGACAACAGTAGGATTACTACTAGCAGATGAGACACAATCACTAAAAATGGGGTTAAAATGCAACGAAGAATACTCTCAGAGACAATGACTCGGCTGCATGGAAAATACTGTGCTGAGTTCCCCAAATGTAAGATGGGTTAATTCATGTTCTGTCGGTTATGTGGGAACCAACGGTACAGATGGCCAAAAAAACACGACATCGCTTGGCTGGAGTCATGCAATGTCGTCCGCCAACTTCCGTCTCCAGTCATTTAGCAGCAGGGGCCAGGAAAAACTGTGTATACTTTTGATTAAGAGATGGCCTTAATGACTGGCTTCTTCAACTGAATTAAATGATACACGTTTGATGTGTATGATCGCTATTACTAATGTAGATTATTGTCCTGTTGTAAACACAAATACAAAGCGTATATGCTTACTTAGTAAAGCGAAATGCGAAGTATGCATGCCAGGTAGATGCGGGTTTGTATCATTCCATGACACTTGTTTGGTTACGAGCCTATGTGCCATTATTTACAATGACAACATGTCACCTCCATGACGTCATGTCACCTCCATGACGCCATGTCACCTCCATGAAGGAAGTTTATTTTTAAATGCCCCGATTAATGTAACTAACTTCAAAATGAGCTCTGCTGGGTAACACGTAATGATCCTTATATGTAAAACACCTAGAAAAAACCAAAGGCACCCGAAATCAACATGATTTTTTTTTGTTATACAGTCTAGTTAAAAGTCACTAAAAATATGGAAACCCTATATATACGATGGATCGGTGGCGTTCAATAATAAATGGTGTTGTTGAAAAACAGAATGAACGGCTATTTGACAGCGATCTGACAAATGTATTTTGATATTCACGACTATGATATAACATCACTAATGCCGCTTGGTCGCATCAAATCCCTCCTCTTTGAGGGAATTCGACAGGTTATCGCGTCAAATCCCTCCTCTTTGAGGGAATTCGACGGGTTATCGCATCAAATCCCTCATCTTTGAGGGAATTCGACGCGTTATCGCGTGACATCGCACCTCTTTCCGACAATTCGGCATGTTAACGAGCGACAAGAAACAAAATTGTCGGACAAACGAAACACCAAACACTTAGATCAACGAGCGACAAGAACCAAACATCACATACCTTCATGTCAAGAGACGATTATCTGTTCGGATTCATATCCAACGAGACGACCATAGGACTCGTATGAGGTTTCGCTTCTTTTAACGGAAAACATATGTATATGAAACAGCCGTCTTTACAATTCTATATTTATAAATAGTGCGAGCGATCAGACACGATACGACCTTCTCGAGAGTCGAAAAAGGAAACACCAGAATCGTCGGAAGCACAGTATATACACTAGTTTTTGGTACATCTGGGCCCACCAGTTCATCGAGCTGGGATCATTGGCAACAGCTTCTGAGCCAACAGTGTCCTGGTCCCTCGACCCGCTCAGTCAGCTGCCGCATCCACATATGATGCCAGGCAGGGTGACACCAGTCACCAACGTTGCACACTGGCTGCGTGCATTCAGTACGTATGCCAGTGTGTACGTAGAACGCTACCCTGCAGAGGCACCGGCAATGTTGACATACATGATGCGAATCACGGACATGCAGAAACGTCACGGTGGGATGGCATGGCGCACCTACGATGAGAAGTTTCGGCGTGTCCATGCTTTGTTGCCGTCATTGCCGTGGCAGCTACCAGTGGGAACATGGCAAGATGTAGCCGTGAACCTATTAGAACCACTCCCTTCTGGACACTCCATACTGGTCGTGGTGGACTATTATGGTCGGTTCTATGAATACAGCATCCTCACTTCCACAACTACAGAGAAAGTCTTGGACAGCCTTAACTGACGGTATATTCAGTCGAAAGGGATGGCCCATGACCATAAAATCTGACAACGGACCACAGTTCCGATGAGCCGAATTCGGTGACTATTGCTACCACTACGCGATCCAACACCTGGAATGACCGCAAAATGAGCCCAGGCCAACGGATAAGTTGAGAAGCAGAACGCATCTATTATAAAGCGGATACACATAGCCCAAGCCGCAAGACTTGATCGGAAGAAAGAATTACGGAAGTATGTAGTCAAGTACCGTGGTCTAAATCACAGCACCACTGGCAAGAGCCCTGCTGAGATGAACTACAACCGCAAGTTCAGGAAAAATTGTCTGGTTAGGGTGCCGTGACGACTTGGACGTGCGCGACAGAGACGCGGAACAGAAAGACCTGTCGAAGCTGCATGCTGACGAGCGGCGTGGGGCAATATACATGAACCTGGAGATTGGTGACGACGTGTTAATCAAGCAAGACAAAGCCAACAAATTATCCACCACTTTTGACCCGACCCGGTACACGATAAAGCGAGATACAGTCTGGTTATTGAGTCACCCGAAGGGGCTCAATATTCAAGGAACAGCGCACATGTGAAGAGGTATATGGTAGCATCCGGTGATGACGATGTAAATCTGAGAACGGAAGCTGGTGACAAAGTGCCGCCTGGCATAGCTGGGGAGATACCAAGTTCTCCTCGAAAGGTGCCGATACCTGGAGATGTTCATCCATCACCACCGACCAGACCACGTCGAACGAGGCTGATGCCTATAAAATTTGTAGACTATGTCACCTGATCATACTATCAACTAACTTCGAACTTTGAATGTGTGACAGCGGTGCATTTACACTAAGAACGCATTATGTTTTAAGATTGTTTAGAATTGGTTCATGTTAAGCGTTGAAGTGTTAGTTCTTCTAGAACCTTTGAGTTGTTTAATTATTCATCAGTGAAATTGTTCACAAACAATGACTGCACATAATTGTTTAAAATGTATATTTAGACCTGGCAAACATTGATGTGGACAACATATCCAGCGAAGTTGGGACATTACTCTAGAATGGCATAGATGCGTGCTCTTCCTATCTAATCCCGATGGAAAGGGGGGATATCGTGTTTGTAATTAATTAGTGATCGATTGGTATTGCCCAAGAGTGTTATGTTATGTGGTTATGGATTAGGATGGCCGGGAAGAGGGGAAGACATGTTTAAATTATGATGGTTTCCATATTTTTAGTGACTTTTTGTGTCCACACATTGCAAGAGTTCATTGAAAAATTATATTTACAAGTAATGTTTTGGACATAGCCCTCTTTAAAGGTTATGAATATATCTTACTAAAATATTTATCACTTCTGGTATACCAACAGATGTAGACTGAAATGTCAAAAGACACTCCATGACGCAAAGTTACTATGTCCCAGTGCAAGTTCTCAACTTAGTCAATGTTTATTTAGATAATTTCAAGATGTAGAATTGATTCAAATGTGCCCTGTTCCAGTAATAAATGTATTTACTTTAATAACAAAACAACTGTTGAAACAAATATATTTGTATTTTACTTGTTACAGCTATAAATAACATTGTTCCACTGACTTGTGTCACTCCATGACATTGTACTACAATTGACCTTTGCAACGGGTGTCTAAGTGTTGTTGAAGCAGGCTGATGGTGTTCCCTTTCCCAAACACGTACTGCTGGCAGTGAAACATGGTAAGATTGTGTGCAATAAAAACTGTTTGAACTATCCGATATAATGTGCTAGAATACCAATGCATGTGTTAATTCGTTGTCACCTCAGTGACATCCGCTCCCCACTTCCCAGTAAACCTATCTGCATGACACTACCAATCATAAAAAGAGTAATTAAACCACTTGACTATTCTGTGATATGGCTGATAATAGACACATTTAGCTGCATGTTTTGAAGTGGAATACTTGAATGTGTCACTCCATGACAGTCACTCCATGACAAATGGACATGTCATGGAGTGACTGTTGTGTCATGGAGTTAATGAATAGTACAATTATTTAATTTCTTGTTATTGATTGGGGCATATGTACATTTAAATATGTTCTTACATACAGAAACATCATAACATATATTGCGTGCCCAATCCAATGTCATTCGTTTCATGGCCATTTTATTGGAAGTGGTTGTCTTGGAGGGGCACTCCATGACACCAGTTGAGTGTGGGTTGCTTTCTCATCTCCTCAAGCCTAAATAATGCCAATTAATAAAGCATTATCACCAACAAAATATATTGATCTGCAAGAACCACATATTGATTTAAAGTTTTGCATGTATTCTAGAGAGAAAACAATGGATCACACCAGAGGAAAAGATCTGGTAAAAAGAAATCTGGGGCGCAACACCAGAAGGCGTATATGGACAGGATTAAGTCAAACACTGAGAGATATGAAGATTTAAAAGAAAAGGATAGACAACGTTGGCATCAGAGACAGAAACAAATTGAGGTAAGCAACAGGGATGTGAGACAGCAGAGAAAAAGGTGGCGAGAGTCAGCTGAACATTCTCGAGCAAAGAAAAAGGCTCACCAGCAACAACTATGTTTACTTCAGCAAAACACCACAATAACATCACCAGAAC
Organism: Paraescarpia echinospica; assembly: GCA_020002185.1. Taxonomy (NCBI): domain Eukaryota; kingdom Metazoa; phylum Annelida; class Polychaeta; order Sabellida; family Siboglinidae; genus Paraescarpia; species Paraescarpia echinospica. Next base: position 14,280,419 of record CM034534.1, read on the forward strand.
AAGATGACAGTGGTGCTAATGCAGATGCAGCAAACACGATGCAACAAACACGTCAGAACGAATCACTACAGAAGCAACGTGGTCGTCAACGAGTGTGTCATGACAGAAGCAAGTTGTACAGGAGAATGAAGAAATTGGAGAAAGAAATTGAGAAATCAAACCGTAGAGCAGAACAATACAAAAAAAGATTACAGCGCCTTAAATCACAACAACTGGGCAAGTCGAAACCAACAAGACAGGTTAACCGTTTGCTGCTTCCTTCTCAACAGTTGTGATGTCAGGCATCAAGGAGAGGTATAGAAGATCCAAGTCATATAAAGAAAAACAAATGATTACCAAATTGATGCAATTCCGCATAAAGAAGTACAAGATGCGTGCAATGGCTCATTGTGTTCTCGGCATCCCCAAAAACTGACTCGTGGAATGGAGAACTTGACTAACTACACAAGAAACATTCACAAATCACTAGGACAGAGACTGTCAGGCAAAGTCAAGACATTTCTATGCAGAGATGACAACAGTAGGATTACTACTAGCAGATGAGACACAATCACTAAAAATGGGGTTAAAATGCAACGAAGAATACTCTCAGAGACAATGACTCGGCTGCATGGAAAATACTGTGCTGAGTTCCCCAAGTGTAAGATGGGTTTATTCATGTTCTGTCGGTTATGTGGGAACCAACGGTACAGATGGCCAAAAAACACGACATCGCTTAGCTGGAGTCATGCAATGTCGTCCGCCAACTTCCGTCTCCAGTCATTGAGCAGCAGGGGCCAGGAAAAACTGTGTATACTTTTGATTAAGAGATGGCCTTAATGACTGGCTTCTTCAACTGAATTCAATGATACACGTTTGATGTGTGTGATCGCTATTACTAATGTATATTATTTTCTTGTTGTAAACACAAATACAAAGCGTATATACTTACTTAGTAAAGCGAAATGCGAAGTATGCATGCCAGGTAGATGCGGGTTTGTATCATTCCATGACACTTGTTTGGTTACGAGCCTATGTGCCATTATTTACAATGACAACATGTCACCTCCATGACGTCATGTCACCTCCATGACGCCATGTCACCTCCATGACGGAAGTTTATTTTCAAATGCCCCGATTAATGTAACTAACTTCAAAATGAGCTCTGCTGGGTAACACGTAATGATCCTTATATGTAAAACACCTAGAAAAAACCAAAGGCACCCGAAATCAACATGATTTATTTTTGTCATACAGTCTAGTTAAAAGTCACTAAAAATATGGAAACCCTATATATACGATGGATCGGTGGCGTTCAATAATAAATGGTGTTGTTGAAAAACAGAATGAACGGCTATTTGACAGCGATCTGACAAATGTATTTTGATATTCACGACTATGATATAACATCACTAATGTCGCTTGGTCCAAATAAATTACACAAATAGAATATAAACAAGAAGAGAGCCGTACGTTTTTGTACTTTGAGGTGAGTAATTGATACGACTTCAAACAAATCAGTTGTCGTTATGTGTATAACGTATTAACATAATAACACACTCGTCTATCCTCTTATTGCAAGGAAGCAAAAAACATAATATCAAAACATTTTACACAGCATATGGCCATGCTAAATGAGAAGTTATAACCATACATATACACACTAAAATGCACATGTATATACAAAGATTCACTCCAGTGATACATAATGAAAATAGTTATACGCTTTTTATACTCGCATCAGGGATATACCTCTATGTTAATTTATAAAACATATTTGTTGAACAGCATATCGACGTAGTGACGCATAAATTTATGTTTTGGCGTTATACTAGCAAGCGATGTATTTAATTGGTTCCACAATTTTACACCAAACACAGGTAAGGACATGGCTCTCATATCCCTACGCACATTTTCTCTCATAAACTGATGTGATCTACGTAAGGTGTATGATGGTGAGCTCTTTACAAATAACTATTAAAGATCATTTGGTAAGACATTATGATATGCTTCGAACATAAATAAAATAGTTTTTAGCTCAGCTAAATCCTTGAGTTTTAAAATGCGAGAGTTAAAAAACAAGTTATTTGTATGATCACATCGTCTGGCACCGTGGATCAATTGTACCACTCTTTTCTGTAGTAATATAATACATTGCATGTTTGTCACGTAGGTGTTTCCCCATATTTCAGAACAATACATCAACTGGGGTAGGAACATTGAATAATACAAAGTACGCATGCTAGATTGGTCTATACAGTAGCTAACTTTGTATATTACATATGCTACTTTTAATAACTTAGATTGTACCGCGTTAATGTTGTTCTTCCAATTTAATGATTCATCAATTAAGACAGCTAGAAATTTAGTAGCTTGAACTCTCTTTACAGCATTATTGTTGATAATAATTGTAACATCTTCTTTATGTCTGTGTCTCCCAAATAATATACAATTAGTCTTAGAAATGTTCAGTTTGTTTAACACAGAATCACATATACATCTTATTAATCTCCATACATAGTTCATTTACCAGATCGGGTAAGTGGCTATGAGAGAAAAATAGATGTGTGTCGTCAGCGAATAAGGTAAACTTCAACAGCTTCGACACATTACACATGTCATTAACATATATTAAAAACAGTTGCGGACCTAAGATAGAACCTTGTAGGACACCACACGATACCCATAAATGATCAGACATATATCCTTCGTAGCTATCTTCTTATCCACTTATAAGCAACACCACAAATACAATAACATTCCAGTTTCTTACATAGTAGTTGGTAGTCTACTCGGTCGAAAGCTTTTCTTAGGTCGATGAATACCCCCAATAGCATGTTTTCTTTTATTTAACGAATTTGTAATTTAAGACAAAATTTTTATAAGGGTATGTGTGGTGGACATTGTTTCCCTAAACCCATACTAACAAGGGTTCAATGCATCACACCTTTTTTTTTAATAAATGTATTAAACCTATTGTTATATAACTTTTCTAATATTTTTTGTAAAGTGTGGAAGCAAGGAAATGAGCATATAGTTATTGATATCGCTTTTGTTTCGTGATTTAAAAAGTATTATGACCTTGACAACTTTCATCTTTTCAGGAAAAATCCAGTTTCAAAAGATATGTTACATATATGTGTTACTGGTTTTATAATAGAAGCAGTTACACTTTTAACAATTCTGAAATCGATGACATCACAGTCAGACGACGTTTTGCCTTTACAACTGCTTACAACACGTACAACTTCATTTTCTTCAACTGGTGACAGGAACATACTTTTCTTGTTTTTACAAGTTAAGTAGTCATATACATCTTTACCCTTACTCGATTACCCTTTAATAACCAAGCCACGTAGAATTACCGATATTACGGCTACACTTATTCATAATATATTTACGAATGAAATGCAGTTTCAAGTAAATAGTAGCCTGCTGATTAATGATATCAGGGATCATCTACATTTTTGCAGTTTGCCGTTATCACATTGCGTACAGGTGTTCAAGTTCTCCTCAGTATAGAAGAATTATAAATAACAATTTTATATGTGATTTTCAAGATCTAATAAGCAAACATTGCCCTGTAAAACAAATTGTAAACACGGATAATCGTTATGCAAATAACCCATGGATTACAAATGGACTGAAACATGCATGCAAAAAGAAAAACCGTCTCTACAAAATATTCCTGTCGTGTTGGACAGTAGCAGCAGAAATCCGATACAAAATATACAAAAATAAACTTACCTCAATTTTGAGATCAACATAAAAGTTTACTATAGTAACTTATTAGACGAACACCGAAACAATATTTCAGAAACATAGAAAATTCTAAGAACTGTAATGGGAACAAATCTAAATCAATCCAACTACCCTAATCATTTCTTTGTAGTAGGAGACAAGGTTGAAAACAAAACAGAGATAGCTATCTCATTCAACAATTGTTTTACAACTATTGGACGTAATTCTGCGAAAAACATAAATAATGTGCCGCCTAAAGTATCTGTATATGACTACCTAACTTGTAAAAACAAGAAAAGTATGTTCCTGTCACCAGTTGAAGAAAATGAAGTTATACGTGTTGTAAGCAGTTGTAAAGGCAAAACGTCGTCTGACTGTGATGTCATCGATTTCAGAATTGTTAAAAGTGTAACTGCTTCTATTATAAAACCAGTAACACATATATGTAACATATCTTTTGAAACTGGATTTTTCCTGAAAAGATGAAAGTTGTCAAGGTCATAACACTTTTTAAATCACGAAACAAAAGCGATATCAATAACTATATGCTCATTTCCTTGCTTCCACACAAAAAAAGGTGTGATGTATTGAACCCTTGTTAGTATGGGTTTAGGGAAACAATGTCCACCACACATACCCTTATAAAATTTTTGTCTGAAATTACAAATTCGTTAAATAAAAGAAAACATGCTATTGGGGGTATTCATCGACCTAAGAAAAGCTTTCGACCGAGTAGACTACCAACTACTATGTAAGAAACTGGAATGTTATTGTATTTGTGGTGTTGCTTATAAGTGGATAAGAAGATAGCTACGAAGGATATATGTCTGATCATTTATGGGTATCGTGTGGTGTCCTACAAGGTTCTATCTTAGGTCCGCAACTGTTTTTAATATATGTTAATGACATGTGTAATGTGTCGAAGCTGTTGAAGTTTACCTTATTCGCTGACGACACACATCTATTTTTCTCTCATAGCCACTTACCCGATCTGGTAAATGAACTATGTATGGAGATTAATAAGATGTATATGTGATTCTGTGTTAAACAAACTGAACATTTCTAAGACTAATTGTATATTATTTGGGAGACACAGACATAAAGAAGATGTTACAATTATTATCAACAATAATGCTGTAAAGAGAGTTCAAGCTACTAAATTTCTAGCTGTCTTAATTGATGAATCATTAAATTGGAAGAACAACATTAACGCGGTACAATCTAAGTTATTAAAAGTAGCATATGTAATATACAAAGTTAGCTACTGTATAGACCAATCTAGCATGCGTACTTTGTATTATTCAATGTTCCTACCCCAGTTGATGTATTGTTCTGAAATATGGGGAAACACCTACGTGACAAACATGCAATGTATTATATTACTACAGAAAAGAGTGGTACAATTGATCCACGGTGCCAGACGATGTGATCATACAAATAACTTGTTTTTTAACTCTCGCATTTTAAAACTCAAGGATTTAGCTGAGCTAAAAACTATTTTATTTATGTTCGAAGCATATCATAATGTCTTACCAAATGATCTTTAATAGTTATTTGTAAAGAGCTCACCATCATACACCTTACGTAGATCACATCAGTTTATGAGAGAAAATGTGCGTAGGGATATGAGAGCCATGTCCTTACCTGTGTTTGGTGTAAAATTGTGGAACCAATTAAATACATCGCTTGCTAGTATAACGCCAAAACATAAATTTATGCGTCACTACGTCGATATGCTGTTCAACAAATATGTTTTATAAATTAACATAGAGGTATATCCCTGATGCGAGTATAAAAAGCGTATAACTATTTTCATTATGTATCACTGGAGTGAATCTTTGTATATACATGTGCATTTTAGTGTGTATATGTATGGTTATAACTTCTCATTTAGCATGGCCATATGCTGTGTAAAATGTTTTGATATTATGTTTTTTGCTTCCTTGCAATAAGAGGATAGACGAGTGTGTTATTATGTTAATACGTTATACACATAACGACAACTGATTTGTTTGAAGTCGTATCAATTACTCACCTCAAAGTACAAAAACGTACGGCTCTCTTCTTGTTTATATTCTATTTGTGTAATTTATTTGGACCAAGCGACATTAGTGATGTTATATCATAGTCGTGAATATCAAAATACATTTGTCAGATCGCTGTCAAATAGCCGTTCATTCTGTTTTTCAACAACACCATTTATTATTGAACGCCACCGATCCATCGTATATATAGGGTTTCCATATTTTTAGTGACTTTTAACTAGACTGTATGACAAAAATAAATCATGTTGATTTCGGGTGCCTTTGGTTTTTTCTAGGTGTTTTACATATAAGGATCATTACGTGTTACCCAGCAGAGCTCATTTTGAAGTTAGTTACATTAATCGGGGCATTTGAAAATAAACTTCCGTCATGGAGGTGACATGGCGTCATGGAGGTGACATGACGTCATGGAGGTGACATGTTGTCATTGTAAATAATGGCACATAGGCTCGTAACCAAACAAGTGTCATGGAATGATACAAACCCGCATCTACCTGGCATGCATACTTCGCATTTCGCTTTACTAAGTAAGTATATACGCTTTGTATTTGTGTTTACAACAAGAAAATAATATACATTAGTAATAGCGATCACACACATCAAACGTGTATCATTGAATTCAGTTGAAGAAGCCAGTCATTAAGGCCATCTCTTAATCAAAAGTATGCACAGTTTTTCCTGGCCCCTGCTGCTCAATGACTGGAGACGGAAGTTGGCGGACGACATTGCATGACTCCAGCTAAGCGATGTCGTGTTTTTTGGCCATCTGTACCGTTGGTTCCCACATAACCGACAGAACATGAATAAACCCATCTTACACTTGGGGAACTCAGCACAGTATTTTCCATGCAGCCGAGTCATTGTCTCTGAGAGTATTCTTCGTTGCATTTTAACCCCATTTTTAGTGATTGTGTCTCATCTGCTAGTAGTAATCCTACTGTTGTCATCTCTGCATAGAAATGTCTTGACTTTGCCTGACAGTCTCTGTCCTAGTGATTTGTGAATGTTTCTTGTGTAGTTAGTCAAGTTCTCCATTCCACGAGTCAGTTTTTGGGGATGCCGAGAACACAATGAGCCATTGCACGCATCTTGTACTTCTTTATGCGGAATTGCATCAATTTGGTAATCATTTGTTTTTCTTTATATGACTTGGATCTTCTATACCTCTCCTTGATGCCTGACATCACAACTGTTGAGAAGGAAGCAGCAAACGGTTAACCTGTCTTGTTGGTTTCGACTTGCCCAGTTGTTGTGATTTAAGGCGCTGTAATCTTTTTTTGTATTGTTCTGCTCTACGGTTTGATTTCTCAATTTCTTTCTCCAATTTCTTCATTCTCCTGTACAACTTGCTTCTGTCATGACACACTCGTTGACGACCACGTTGCTTCTGTAGTGATTCGTTCTGACGTGTTTGTTGCATCGTGTTTGCTGCATCTGCATTAGCACCACTGTCATCTTGTTCTGGTGATGTTATTGTGGTGTTTTGCTGAAGTAAACATAGTTGTTGCTGGTGAGCCTTTTTCTTTGCTCGAGAATGTTCAGCTGACTCTCGCCACCTTTTTCTCTGCTGTCTCACATCCCTGTTGCTTACCTCAATTTGTTTCTGTCTCTGATGCCAACGTTGTCTATCCTTTTCTTTTAAATCTTCATATCTCTCAGTGTTTGACTTAATCCTGTCCATATACGCCTTCTGGTGTTGCGCCCCAGATTTCTTTTTACCAGATCTTTTCCTCTGGTGTGATCCATTGTTTTCTCTCTAGAATACATGCAAAACTTTAAATCAATATGTGGTTCTTGCAGATCAATATATTTTGTTGGTGATAATGCTTTATTAATTGGCATTATTTAGGCTTGAGGAGATGAGAAAGCAACCCACACTCAACTGGTGTCATGGAGTGCCCCTCCAAGACAACCACTTCCAATAAAATGGCCATGAAACGAATGACATTGGATTGGGCACGCAATATATGTTATGATGTTTCTGTATGTAAGAACATATTTAAATGTACATATGCCCCAATCAATAACACGAAATTAAATAATTGTACTATTCATTAACTCCATGACACAACAGTCACTCCATGACATGTCCATTTGTCATGGAGTGACTGTCATGGAGTGACACATTCAAGTATTCCACTTCAAAACATGCAGCTAAATGTGTCTATTATCAGCCATATCACAGAATAGTCAAGTGGTTTAATTACTCTTTTTATGATTGGTAGTGTCATGCAGATAGGTTTACTGGGAAGTGGGGAGCGGATGTCACTGAGGTGACAACGAATTAACACATGCATTGGTATTCTAGCACATTATATCGGATAGTTCAAACAGTTTTTATTGCACACAATCTTACCATGTTTCACTGCCAGCAGTACGTGTTTGGGAAAGGGAACACCATCAGCCTGCTTCAACAACACTTAGACACCCGTTGCAAAGGTCAATTGTAGTACAATGTCATGGAGTGACACAAGTCAGTGGAACAATGTTATTTATAGCTGTAACAAGTAAAATACAAATATATTTGTTTCAACAGTTGTTTTGTTATTAAAGTAAATACATTTATTACTGGAACAGGGCACATTTGAATCAATTCTACATCTTGAAATTATCTAAATAAACATTGACTAAGTTGAGAACTTGCACTGGGACATAGTAACTTTGCGTCATGGAGTGTCTTTTGACATTTCAGTCTACATCTGTTGGTATACCAGAAGTGATAAATATTTTAGTAAGATATATTCATAACCTTTAAAGAGGGCTATGTCCAAAACATTACTTGTAAATATAATTTTTCAATGAACTCTTGCAATGTGTGGACACAAAAAGTCACTAAAAATATGGAAACCATCATAATTTAAACATGTCTTCCCCTCTTCCCGGCCATCCTAATCCATAACCACATAACATAACACTCTTGGGCAATACCAATCGATCACTAATTAATTACAAACACGATATCCCCCCTTTCCATCGGGATTAGATAGGAAGAGCACGCATCTATGCCATTCTAGAGTAATGTCCCAACTTCGCTGGATATGTTGTCCACATCAATGTTTGCCAGGTCTAAATATACATTTTAAACAATTATGTGCAGTCATTGTTTGTGAACAATTTCACTGATGAATAATTAAACAACTCAAAGGTTCTAGAAGAACTAACACTTCAACGCTTAACATGAACCAATTCTAAACAATCTTAAAACATAATGCGTTCTTAGTGTAAATGCACCGCTGTCACACATTCAAAGTTCGAAGTTAGTTGATAGTATGATCAGGTGACATAGTCTACAAATTTTATAGGCATCAGCCTCGTTCGACGTGGTCTGGTCGGTGGTGATGGATGAACATCTCCAGGTATCGGCACCTTTCGAGGAGAACTTGGTATCTCCCCAGCTATGCCAGGCGGCACTTTGTCACCAGCTTCCGTTCTCAGATTTACATCGTCATCACCGGATGCTACCATATACCTCTTCACATGTGCGCTGTTCCTTGAATATTGAGCCCCTTCGGGTGACTCAATAACCAGACTGTATCTCGCTTTATCGTGTACCGGGTCGGGTCAAAAGTGGTGGATAATTTGTTGGCTTTGTCTTGCTTGATTAACACGTCGTCACCAATCTCCAGGTTCATGTATATTGCCCCACGCCGCTCGTCAGCATGCAGCTTCGACAGGTCTTTCTGTTCCGCGTCTCTGTCGCGCACGTCCAAGTCGTCACGGCACCCTAACCAGACAATTTTTCCTGAACTTGCGGTTGTAGTTCATCTCAGCAGGGCTCTTGCCAGTGGTGCTGTGATTTAGACCACGGTACTTGACTACATACTTCCGTAATTCTTTCTTCCGATCAAGTCTTGCGGCTTGGGCTATGTGTATCCGCTTTATAATAGATGCGTTCTGCTTCTCAACTTATCCGTTGGCCTGGGCTCATTTTGCGGTCATTCCAGGTGTTGGATCGCGTAGTGGTAGCAATAGTCACCGAATTCGGCTCATCGGAACTGTGGTCCGTTGTCAGATTTTATGGTCATGGGCCATCCCTTTCGACTGAATATACCGTCAGTTAAGGCTGTCCAAGACTTTCTCTGTAGTTGTGGAAGTGAGGATGCTGTATTCATAGAACCGACCATAATAGTCCACCACGACCAGTATGGAGTGTCCAGAAGGGAGTGGTTCTAATAGGTTCACGGCTACATCTTGCCATGTTCCCACTGGTAGCTGCCACGGCAATGACGGCAACAAAGCATGGACACGCCGAAACTTCTCATCGTAGGTGCGCCATGCCATCCCACCGTGACGTTTCTGCATGTCCGTGATTCGCATCATGTATGTCAACATTGCCGGTGCCTCTGCAGGGTAGCGTTCTACGTACACACTGGCATACGTACTGAATGTACGCAGCCAGTGTGCAACGTTGGTGACTGGTGTCACCCTGCCTGGCATCATATGTGGATGCGGCAGCTGACTGAGCGGGTCGAGGGACCAGGACACTGTTGGCTCAGAAGCTGTTGCCAATGATCCCAGCTCGATGAACTGGTGGGCCCAGATGTACCAAAAACTAGTGTATATACTGTGCTTCCGACGATTCTGGTGTTTCCTTTTTCGACTCTCGAGAAGGTCGTATCGTGTCTGATCGCTCGCACTATTTATAAATATAGAATTGTAAAGACGGCTGTTTCATATACATATGTTTTCCGTTAAAAGAAGCGAAACCTCATACGAGTCCTATGGTCGTCTCGTTGGATATGAATCCGAACAGATAATCGTCTCTTGACATGAAGGTATGTGATGTTTGGTTCTTGTCGCTCGTTGATCTAAGTGTTTGGTGTTTCGTTTGTCCGACAATTTTGTTTCTTGTCGCTCGTTAACATGCCGAATTGTCGGAAAGAGGTGCGATGTCACGCGATAACGCGTCGAATTCCCTCAAAGATGAGGGATTTGATGCGATAACCCGTCGAATTCCCTCAAAGAGGAGGGATTTGACGCGATAACCTGTCGAATTCCCTCAAAGAGGAGGGATTTGATGCGACCAAGCGGCATTAGTGATGTTATATCATAGTCGTGAATATCAAAATACATTTGTCAGATCGCTGTCAAATAGCCGTTCATTCTGTTTTTCAACAACACCATTTATTATTGAACGCCACCGATCCATCGTATATATAGGGTTTCCATATTTTTAGTGACTTTTAACTAGACTGTATAACAAAAAAAAATCATGTTGATTTCGGGTGCCTTTGGTTTTTTCTAGGTGTTTTACATATAAGGATCATTACGTGTTACCCAGCAGAGCTCATTTTGAAGTTAGTTACATTAATCGGGGCATTTAAAAATAAACTTCCTTCATGGAGGTGACATGGCGTCATGGAGGTGACATGACGTCATGGAGGTGACATGTTGTCATTGTAAATAATGGCACATAGGCTCGTAACCAAACAAGTGTCATGGAATGATACAAACCCGCATCTACCTGGCATGCATACTTCGCATTTCGCTTTACTAAGTAAGCATATACGCTTTGTATTTGTGTTTACAACAGGACAATAATCTACATTAGTAATAGCGATCATACACATCAAACGTGTATCATTTAATTCAGTTGAAGAAGCCAGTCATTAAGGCCATCTCTTAATCAAAAGTATACACAGTTTTTCCTGGCCCCTGCTGCTAAATGACTGGAGACGGAAGTTGGCGGACGACATTGCATGACTCCAGCCAAGCGATGTCGTGTTTTTTTGGCCATCTGTACCGTTGGTTCCCACATAACCGACAGAACATGAATTAACCCATCTTACACTTGGGGAACTCAGCACAGTATTTTCCATGCAGCCGAGTCATTGTCTCTGAGAGTATTCTTCGTTGCATTTTAACCCCATTTTTAGTGATTGTGTCTCATCTGCTAGTAGTAATCCTACTGTTGTCATCTCTGCATAGAAATGTCTTGACTTTGCCTGACAGTCTCTGTCCTAGTGATTTGTGAATGTTTTTTGTGTAGTTAGTCAAGTTCTCCATTCCACGAGTCAGTTTTTGGGGATGCCGAGAACACAATGAGCCATTGCACGCATCCTGTACTTCTTTATGCGGAATTGCATCAATTTGGTAATCATTTGTTTTTCTTTATATGACTTGGATCTTCTATACCTCTCCTTGATGCCTGACATCACAACTGTTGAGAAGGAAGCAGCAAACGGTTAACCTGTCTTGTTGGTTTCGACTTGCCCAGTTGTTGTGATTTAAGGCGCTGTAATCTTTTTTTGTATTGTTCTGCTCTACGGTTTGATTTCTCAATTTCTTTCTCCAATTTCTGCATTCTCCTGTACAACTTGCTTCTGTCATGACACACTCGTTGACGACCACGTTGCTTCTGTAGTGATTCGTTCTGACGTGTTTGTTGCATTGTTTGCTGCATCTGCATTAGCACCACTGTTATCTTGTTCTGGTGATGTTATTGGGGTGTTTTGCTGAAGTAAACATAGTTGTTGCTGGTGAGCCTTTTTCTTTGCTCGAGAATGCTCAGCTGACTCTCGCCACCTTTTTCTCTGCTGTCTCACATCCCTGTTGCTTACCTCAATTTGTTTATGTCTCTGATGCCAACGTTGTCTATCCTTTTCTTTTAAATCTTCATATCTCTCAGTGTTTGACTTAATCCTGTCCATATACGCCTTCTGGTGTTGCGCCCCAGATTTCTTTTTACCAGATCTTTTCCTCTGGTGTGATCCATTGTTTTCTCTCTAGAATACATGCAAAACTTTAAATCAATATGTGGTTCTTGCAGATCAATATATTTTGTTGGTGATAATGCTTTATTAATTGGCATTATTTAGGCTTGAGGAGATGAGAAAGCAACCCACACTCAACTGGTGTCATGGAGTGCCCCTCCAAGAGAACCACTTCCAATAAAATGGCCATGAAACGAATGACATTGGATTGGGCACGCAATAGATGTTATGATGTTTCTGCATGTAAGAACATATTTAAATGTACATATGCCCCAATCAATAACAAGAAATTAAATAATTGTACTATTCATTAACTCCATGACACAACAGTCACTCCATGACATGTACATTTGTCATGGAGTGACTGTCATGGAGTGACACATTCAAGTATTCCACTTCAAAACATGCAGCTAAATGTGTCTATTATCAGCCATATCACAGAATAGTCAAGTGGTTTAATTACTCTTTTTATGATTGGTAGTGTCATGCAGATAGGTTTACTGGGAAGTGGGGAGCGGATGTCACTGAGGTGACAACGAATTAACACATGCATTGGTATTCTAGCACATTATATCGGATAGTTCAAACAGTTTTTATTGCACACAATCTTACCATGTTTCACTGCCAGCAGTACGTGTTTGGGAAAGGGAACACCATCAGCCTGCTTCAACAACACTTAGAAACCCGTTGCAAAGGTCAATTGTAGTACAATGTAATGGAGTGACACAAGTCAGTGGAACAATGTTATTTATAGCTGTAACAAGTAAAATACAAATATATTTGTTTCAACAGTTGTTTTGTTATTAAAGTAAATACATTTATTACTGGAACAGGGCACATTTGAATCAATTCTACCTCTTGAAATTATCTAAATAAACATTGACTAAGTTGAGAACTTGCACTGGGACATAGTAACTTTGCGTCATGGAGTGTCTTTTGACATTTCAGTCTACATCTGTTGGTATACCAGAAGTGATAAATATTTTAGTAAGATATATTCATAACCTTTAAAGAGGGCTATGTCCAAAACATTACTTGTAAATATAATTTTTCAATGAACAGGACCTCTTGCAATGTGTGGACACAAAAAGTCACTAAAAATATGGAAACCATCATAATTTAAACATGTCTTCCCCTCTTCCCGGCCATCCTAATCCATAACCACATAACATAACACTCTTGGGTAATACCAATCGATCACTAATTAATTACAAACACGATATCCCCCCTTTCCATCGGGATTAGATAGGAAGAGCACGTATCTATGCCATTCTAGAGTAATGTCCCAACTTCGCTGGATATGTTGTCCACATCAATGTTTGCCGGGTCTAAATATACATTTTAAACAATTATGTGCAGTCATTGTTTGTGAACAATTTCACTGATGAATAATTAAACAACTCAAAGGTTCTAGAAGAACTAACACTTCAACGCTTAACATGAACCAACTCTAAACAATCTTAAAACATAATGCGTTCTTAGTGTAAATGCTCCGCTGTCACACATTCAAAGTTCGAAGTTAGTTGATAGTATGATCAGGTGACATAGTCTACAAATTTTATAGGCATCAGCCTCGTTCGACGTGGTCTGGTCGGTGGTGATGGATGAACATCTCCAGGTATCGGCACCTTTCGAGGAGAACTTGGTATCTCCCCAGCTATGCCAGACGGCACTTTGTCACCAGCTTCCGTTCTCAGATTTACATCGTCATCACCGGATGCTATCATATACCTCTTCACATGTGCGCTGTTCCTTGAATATTGAGCCCCTTCGGGTGACTCAATAACCAGACTGTATCTCGCTTTATCGTGTACCGGGTCGGGTAAAAAGTGGTGGATAATTTGTTGGCTTTGTCTTGCTTGATTAACACGTCGTCACCAATCTCCAGGTTCATGTATATTGCCCCACGCCGCTCGTCAGCATGCAGCTTCGACAGGTCTTTCTGTTCCGCGTCTCTGTCGCGCACGTCCAAGTCGTCACGGCACCCTAACCAGGCAATTTTTCCTGAACTTGCGGTTGTAGTTCATCTCAGCAGGGCTCTTGCCAGTGGTGCTGTGATTTAGACCACGGTACTTGACTACATACTTCCGCAGTTCTTTCTTCCGATCAAGTCTTGCGGCTTGGGCTATGTGTATCCGCTTTATAATAGATGCGTTCTGCTTCTCAACTTATCCGTTGGCCTGGGCTCATTTTGCGGTCATTCCAGGTGTTGGATCGCGTAGTGGTAGCAATAGTCACCGAATTCGGCTCATCGGAACTGTGGTCCGTTGTCAGATTTTATGGTCATGGGCCATCCCTTTCGACTGAATATACCGTCAGTTAAGGCTGTCCAAGACTTTCTCTGTAGTTGTGGAAGTGAGGATGCTGTATTCATAGAACCGACCATAATAGTCCACCACGACCAGTATGGAGTGTCCAGAAGGGAGTGGTTCTAATAGGTTCACGGCTACATCTTGCCATGATCCCACTGGTAGCTGCCACGGCAATGACGGCAACAAAGCATGGACACGCCGAAACTTCTCATCGTAGGTGCGCCATGCCATCCCACCGTGACGTTTCTGCATGTCCGTGATTCGCATCATGTATGTCAACATTGCCGGTGCCTCTGCAGGGTAGCGTTCTACGTACACACTGGCATACGTACTGAATGTACGCAGCCAGTGTGCAACGTTGGTGACTGGTGTCACCCTGCCTGGCATCATATGTGGATGCGGCAGCTGACTGAGCGGGTCGAGGGACCAGGACACTGTTGGCTCAGAAGCTGTTGCCAATGATCCCAGCTCGATGAACTGGTGGGCCCAGATGTACCAAAAACTAGTGTATATACTGTGCTTCCGACGATTCTGGTGTTTCCTTTTTCGACTCTTGAGAAGGTCGTATCGTGTCTGATCGCTCGCACTATTTATAAATATAGAATTGTAAAGACGGCTGTTTCATATACATATGTTTTCCGTTTAAAGAAGCGATACCTCATACGAGTCCTATGGTCGTCTCGTTGGATATGAATCCGAACAGATAATCGTCTCTTGACATGAAGGTATGTGATGTTTGGTTCTTGTCGCTCGTTGATCTAAGTGTTTGGTGTTTCGTTTGTCCGACAAGTTTGTTTCTTGTCGCTCGTTAACATGCCGAATTGTCGGAAAGAGGTGCGATGTCACGCGATAACGCGTCGAATTCCCTCAAAGATGAGGGATTTGATGCGATAACCCGTCGAATTCCCTCAAAGAGGAGGGATTTGACGCGATAACCTGTCGAATTCCCTCAAAGAGGAGGGATTTGATGCGATAACCCGTCGAATTCCCTCAAAGATGAGGGATTTGATGCGATAACCCGTTCAATTCCCTCAAAGAGGAGGGATTTGACGTGATAACGCGACGAATTCCCTCAAAGATGAGGGATTTGATGCGATAACCCCGTGTGTGTTGTGTGTGTTGTGTGTGTGTTGTGTATATCTCTATGTCTGTCTCTATATATGTATCTATGTATGACTCTATGTATGTACCTATGTATATCTCTATGTCTGTCTTTATGTCTGTATCTATGGTTGTCTCTATGTATGTATCTATATATGTATATATCTATGTATATCTCTATGTATGTATCTATGTATGTATCT
The DNA here is from genome assembly GCA_020002185.1 of Paraescarpia echinospica. Classification (NCBI taxonomy): domain Eukaryota; kingdom Metazoa; phylum Annelida; class Polychaeta; order Sabellida; family Siboglinidae; genus Paraescarpia; species Paraescarpia echinospica. Next base: position 14,296,513 of record CM034534.1, read on the forward strand.
ATGGATGTCTCTATGCATGTATCTATGTGTGTCTCTATGTATGTATCTATGTATATCTCTACGTCTGTCTCTATGTATATATCTATGTATGTCTTTATGTATGTATTTATGTATGTCTCTATGTATGTCTCTATGTATGTATCTATGTATGTCTATATGTATGTATCTGTGTATGTATCTATGTATATCTCTATTTATGTATCTATGTATGTCTTTATGTATGTATCTATGTATGTCTCTATGTATGTATCTATGTATGTATCTATGTATGTCTCTATGTATGTCTCTATGTATATATCTATGTCTGCCTCTATTTATGTCTTTATGTATGTATCTATGTATGTCTCTATGTATGTATCTATGTATGTCTCTATGTCTGTCTCTATGCATGTAGATATGTATGTCTCTATGTATGTATCTATGTATGTCTCTATGCATGTACCTATGTATATCTCTATGTCTGTCTTTATGTCTGTATCTATGGTTGTCTCTATGTATGTATCTATATATGTATATATCTATTAATATCTCTATGTATGTATCTATGTATGTATCTATGGATGTCTCTATGCATGTATCTATGTGTGTCTCTATGTCTGTCTCTATGTATATATCTATGTATGTCTTTATGTATGTATTTACTTATGTCTCTATGTATGTCTCTATGTATGTATCTATGTATGTATCTATGTATGTATCTATGTATGTATCTATGTATATCTCTATTTATGTATCTATGTATGTCTTTATGTATGTATCTATGTATGTCTCTATGTATGTCTCTATGCATGTATCTATGTATGTATCTATGTATGTCTCTATGTATGTCTCTATGTATATATCTATGTCTGCCTCTATTTATGTCTTTATGTATGTATCTATGTATGTATCTATGTATGTATCTATCTATGTCTCTATGTCTGTCTCTATGCATGTAGATATGTATGTCTCTATGTATGTATCTATGTATGTCTCTATGTATGTACCTATGTATATCTCTATGTCTGTCTTTATGTCTGTATCTATGGTTGTCTCTATGTATGTATCTATATGTGTATATATCTATGTATATATCTATGTATGTATCTATGTATGTATCTATGGATGTCTCTATGCATGTATCTATGTGTGTCTCTATGTATGTATCTATGCATATCTCTATGTCTGTCTCTATGTATGTATCTATGTATGTCTTTATGTATGTATTTATGTATGTCTCTATGTATGTCTCTATGTATGTATCTATGTATGTCTCTATGTATGTATCTATGTATGTATCTATGTATATCTCTATTTATGTATCTATGTATGTATTTATGTATGTATCTATGTATGTCTCTATGTATGTATCTATGTATGTCTCTATGTATGTCTCTATGTATATATCTATGTCTGCCTCTATGTATGTCTTTATGTATGTATCTATGTATGTCTCTATGTATGTCTCTATGCATGTATCTATGTATGTATCTATGTATGTCTCTATGTATGTCTCTATGTATATATCTATGTCTGCCTCTATTTATGTCTTTATGTATGTATATATGTATGTCTCTATGTATGTATCTATGTATGTCTCTATGTCTGTCTCTATGCATGTAGATATGTATGTCTCTATGTATGTATCTATGTATGTCTCTATGCATGTACCTATGTATATCTCTATGTCTGTCTTTATGTCTGTATCTATGGTTGTCTCTATGTATGTATCTATATATGTATATATCTATGTATATCTCTATGTATGTATCTATGTATGTATCTATGGATGTCTCTATGCATGTATCTATGTGTGTCTCTATGTCTGTCTCTATGTATATATCTATGTATGTCTTTATGTATGTATTTACTTATGTCTCTATGTATGTCTCTATGTATGTATCTATGTATGTCTCTATGTATGTATCTATGTATGTATCTATGTATATCTCTATTTATGTATCTATGTATGTCTTTATGTATGTATCTATGTATGTCTCTATGTATGTCTCTATGCAAGTATCTATGTATGTATCTATGTATGTCTCTATGTATGTCTCTATGTATATATCTATGTCTGCCTCTATTTATGTCTTTATGTATGTATCTATGTATGTATCTATGTATGTATATATCTATGTCTCTATGTCTGTCTCTATGCATGTAGATATGTATGTCTCTATGTATGTATCTATGTATGTACCTATGTATATCTCTATGTCTGTCTTTATGTCTGTATCTATGGTTGTCTCTATGTATGTATCTATATGTGTATATATATATGTATATATCTATGTATGTATCTATGTATGTATCTATGGATGTCTCTATGCATATCTCTATGTCTGTCTCTATGTATGTATCTATGTATGTCTTTATGTATGTATTTATGTATGTCTCTATGTATGTCTCTATGTATGTATCTATGTATGTCTCTATGTATGTATCTATGTATGTATCTATGTATATCTCTATTTATGTATCTATGTATGTATTTATGTATGTATCTATGTATGTCTCTATGTATGTATCTATGTATGTCTCTATGTATGTCTCTATGTATATATCTATGTCTGCCTCTATTTATGTCTTTATGTATGTATCTATGTATGTCTCTATGTATGTATCTTTGTATGTCTCTATGGCTGTCTCTATGCATGTAGATATGTATGTCTCTATGTATGTATCTATGTATGTCTCTATGTATGTACCTATGTATATCTCTATATCTGTCTTGATGTCTGTATCTATGGCTGTCTCTATGTATGTATCTATGTATGTATATATATATGTATAACTCTATGTATGTATCTATGTCTGTCTCTATGTATGTCTTTATGTATGTATCTATGTATGTCTCTATGTATGTATCTATGTATACCTCTATGTCTGTCTCTATGTATGTCTCTATGTATGTCTCTATGTATGTCTCTATGTATGTATCAATGTATGTCTCTATGTATGTACCTATGTATTTATCTATGTCTGTACCTATGTATGTCTTTATGTATGTATATATGTATGTCTCTATGTATCTATCTATGTATATCTCTATGTCTGTCTCTATGTATGTATATATCTATGTCTCTATGTATGTATCTATGTATGTCTCTATGTATGTACCTATGTATATATCTATGTCAGTGTTTATGTATGTATCTATGGATGTCTCTATTTATGTATCTATATATGAATGTATCTATGTATATCTCTATGTATGTGTCTATGTATGTATCTATGGATGTTTCTATGCATGTATCTGTGTATATCTCTATGTCTGTCTCTATGTATGTATTTATGTATGTCTTTATGTATGTATATATGTATGTATATATGTATGTATCTATGTATGTATATATGTATGTACCTATGTATTTATCTATGTCTGTCTCTATGTATGTCTTTATGTATGTATCTATGTATGTCTCTATGTATGTATATATGTATATCTCTATGTCTGTCTCTATGTATGTAGATATGTATGTCTCTATGTATGTATCTATGTATGTCTCTATGTATGTACCTATGTATATCTCTATGTCAGTCTTTATGTCTGTATCTATGGATGTCTCTATTTATGTATCTATGTATGAATGTATCTATGTATATCTCTATGTATGTGTCTATGTCTGTCTCTATGTATGTATATATGTATTTCTTTATGTATGTATATATGTATGTCTCTATGTATGCCCGAAATGCGCAGTTATGTAATCAAAATAAATGCAGAGCAGATTGATTCTGTATACATATTCCTACTAAACTCTCGTCATAATAATGTATATAGCACGTAGCAGAACATACTGCCGTTCCCCACCAAGCAAACAGTTGCTACATAAAATCGTAATAGTTTTATGTTCCATATAATAATTATTACCAGGTGTGGCATGAATGAAATTACCGTTTTGAAACCCATAGTCGATATCTTCGCGTTGTCTACATTTTAATCAATCATGCATGTTGGAAAAGCTGATTTAGCAGATGTCATGCTGCATGCGGCCAGAATTCTAACCAAATATGTATAGACCTTCGACGAAATGTCCGAACGCTACAAATGTTCGACATACATTTTGACGGCTTCATTGGTGGACCTATTGCTAGACAACAGGTCACGTGATGGATACGTCAATTATTTATTATTAGTGTTAGCATTATGCCAATTTCCGTCAGTCATAGCAGCAGGATCGTCATTTGGTTCAGGTGTGGGGTCAGATATGATGGACATAGGTTGACCAACTCGCCAGCCCCGGTACTTGATAAGTGTGTCCAATCCATATATTCCAGTCGCAGCGAATGCGAAGAACTGAAACAAAGTGAAACATTTGTGAAAACCCTGAAACAACAGATTCTCCCATCCCTATTGAAATGCATTCTGAAAGATTATTATTATTATTATTATTATTATTATTAGTAGTAGTAGTAGTAGTAGTAGTAGTAGTAGTAGTAGTAGTAGTTGTTGTTGTTGTTGTAGTAGTAGTAGTAGTAGTAGTTGTAGTAGTAGTAGTTGTTGTTGTTGTTGTAGTAGTAGTAGTAGTAGTTTTCTTATTTTTTTATTTACTTTCCTCACATCACGGTCCATTGCAATCCATAGAAGTCGAGGTGGTGTTCGATTGAACAGGTATGCCAGGGAGTAATACTGTATAAAGCGCTGTGAGTAGTGCCAAGAACTGGGCACTGCGCTATATAATAACTAACCTTTACTTTAATCTTTTACTGGACTTTTTCGTTATCATAGCATTGAATTTACATTCTTTCAATAGTAATGTGGTCACTGGTATTTGCCTTCTCTCAGGATGTGGAGCAATACATATTTTGTTCTTCTTTCATTATGTTTTTGCAGTTCTTCACTCCAATCAGTAAATGTTTTTTCTGGTCTAAACCTATGAAAGAGATTGGTTCGTCCTGCCGTCTTCAGTACACATTTACTCAGTAATACTTTCGTATACACATATAAAACGACGTGTCATAATAACACCTCTCACATTTCCCCAGCCACTTAGTATTTGCTGACATTTGCTTCTGGCAACAGTTCCAAGTATGGTAAACTTACAGCAAATGTAATGTTTGTTTGAAACAGTTTTGCCCGTCACATCGAATTATGAAACTTGACTGCACCTGTTAGCTTATCGTATTCACAACAAAGAGGTAGGCAGGAGGTATGGGCATGCCATTTTGTGAGGGGAAAGCTAGAAGATTGTCGATGGCAGTCAAAACGTTGATATATTTTTCTACTTCATAGTTGTTGGAGTACGTACAGCTGTAGCTGCGACAGACCCGTTGAGGTGGCCGCTTGCACCAGCCACAAAGCCAGCGACGAAGAAACATCCCGTGATAACGCAGTAGATCGCAAAATCCTACAAGACAAGGGCATACTAATTAATCTTATCAGTTATATAAAATTACATGGGGAAGGGAGAGGTTCCAGTATTTATGTCGGGGGGTTGGGGATAGGCTTAGCCCGCAATATTTTTGCAAATGGACTCGGAGGGTGCCGTTGGAGGTTTTTGGTGATGTTCAAGGAGGGATGCAGTTGGAGGTTTTTGGTGATGTTCAAGGATGGATGCAGTTGGAGGTTTTTGGTGATGTTCAAGGATGGATGCAGTTGAAGGGCTTTGGTGAACCTCAGCTCCTCCCATATTCTCCACATAAAGTATTTGCCTCGTCCGCCTACTAGGTACTCTCCTGGGGTGAGGTATAGGGTTACACTCAGTAGGATCGAGGAAAACTATTTGAGCCATTTAAATAAAGTTTACCCCAAATTGTTCAGACATCGAAACAAATACAAACTAATCTAGCGGTACAGAAGTACTGATTGTGAGGTCGGTTTCTAATAAAGATCACACAAACGCACGCACGCACACATACACACACACACACACACACACACACACACACACACACACACACACACACACACATTTGACAATAACGCAGAGTAGGCTTTAAACTTTGCCTTACTTACACAAAATGACGTAATGGTTATCATGTTCATCATTTTCATTTGACGAATACCAAACAAGTAGATGACCAGGTGGATTCCAATGGTGAGGAACGATGATCCAGACACGAAGAAGACCCAGCCGTTGCCTGGGTAGTATGGCCACACGATGTGGCAAATGAAAGTTATGAGGCTCACAATCTGGAAATTAATCAGTCGACTAGTGTAGGTCTTGGGGGTTTTGTAATATAAACACATTCCAACAATAGGATATGAGTATTGCACATGGACTCTCACCAATATATTTTCCCCTGTCGAAATTGCACAGAAATCGGCGTTCAATCCGCCACATTGACAATGTATGTCCAAATTATTTTGGGGTGGACTGCGGAGTGGTTAATACTGTCCATGTTTGTACTGATACTATACTGATTTACTCATAATACAACATGTTTATTTCTCACTTCTTCCAAGACGGTCGTCGTGGTCCTATGTTCACTTCGAGACTGCACCAGCCAGTCTAATCTGTCTTATCCGGTGAATAGCACGGTCGGTAAGATTAGATTAGTGTACGCGTTGATGTTGTACAGCCAGTGTGTCTACTAGATGTCATATCTTTTCTTGCCCTCTAACGTATTCTGTAGAGTTATGACGGGCGAAATAACATAATTAGTTGCAAAATATCTAGATCCACTTTTGCTACTAATAGTGTGAAATATTTCTTACCACATAAATCATTAACATCATTATATTACACTTTAATTCACTGTCAAATAACACATGGTATACAAGCATGGGGTAATGGAAACACAAAGAAGATAGACATTTACAAAATGTGCTTTACGAATAATTAATAAAAAAGGGATATAGGAGTCATGTTGATCCCTTATTTAAGTTTGAAAAAATATTGAAAAATTCAGATGTATATAAACTACAGGTTTCACTATTTATGTATGACTGTAAACGTGATTTATTACCCAAGAAATAAAAAAAATTATTTGCAATCAAAAAGATCATAAACAAAAATATAAGAATAACCACACAATGCAACATTCTTGTTAAGGAGACACCTAGAACACGTTTTCGTCTAAGCTGCCTAAACATAATGGCACCAAAATCTGGAAAAAATAGACGAAAAAAATAAGAAACACTAAACAAAGGTTAAAGTTTAAACACATGTTGTGTGGCTTCTACTTAAATGCATATCTTCGTCAAGTGAATTGTTTAAATCATAGATGTTTAGAATGCAATTAAACTGATTAATGAAAATCTACCTTTGTTTGTAAGTATATTATTGTTTTTACACTACTTGTAAACCAAATAAACTATTTGGATCGCGTCTCTATTCACTTACATATTTCAATGTATCAAAGTTCTCAGTTCGTTGTCATATATCACCAGCAACAGCACATACTACATGTTAAACACTACTCCGTTTTAATATTATACAGTACAGAGGTGGGTTGGTGATGAAGTTTGGTGATTCGTTTAACATGGTTTTGATGATTGTTGTGATTGTGATTTAGTAATCATAGAGTAATGATAATTTGCTTTAAATGGTGTCACTGGAAGACTGCTTTTAGCCAAGTGACAACGATACAATGTAACACATTTCCAATTGTAAGACATGTGTTAACTGTATGTTACGTTGTAAGATAAATAAAGTTACTTACTTAGATGTCAAGGTCATGCATTAAGATCAAGGTCAATGTAACATTTGATAAAAAAGCTAGACAAAATAAGCTGGATTCGGACCAAATTGGCATGACTTTGCAACGAAATGAAGTTAAAAACACATGTTAAAGTGTCATTGCAACCAAGTTTACTTTGCGGAAACATTTAAGCCATATTTTACAGGTGATTATAGTTCAAAGTTACGGTTCACTGTCAATCCATCGTATTATGTATATATGCATATTGTCTATTTACAATCCTGTATGATCCTGGTCAACATCCCGGTCATCATCATCATCCTGACTCTCCACATGTGGCACATTCATGCAGGTGATGTGCTTGAACTGGCCACATGCTGGTGAGCACTGCAGTCCATTCTTGCGGCAGGTGCACGTTTTCTTGTCGCATTGACAACTGCTACTGCATCGAATTATTTTGAGGAGTCGCTCTGGTGCCGCTGGCTGAGTCATTCTGATAGCCACGAGACCAGCGGAAAATGCTATCCAACCCCAAATCTCAGGGAGATGATAAGTCCGATGGCTATGGAAGGCGGCTTTCGTCGGCAGAAGCTTCTCTGGAGACACGTGTTGTGTAGTAGTAGCCACCTTCAGCAGGAACTTCGCCATCCGTGCGGAGTTGAGGCTTGGTGATGTGGTGCACCCGTATATTAGGATCTTCTCTCCGACACTATGAGCATCGTTCACGTTCACTGACTCCTTTGCCATCAATCCTGTTGAGAGACTTACAAGCTTTTCTGAGGTTTTATTCAATGGTCTCCGCTCAACAAACACCTGAAGCCGCTTCTGTATATCGGACATGTCACGTCGGATGCGTGATGCTGCCAGGTCACGATGCCCATCTCCTGTATTCGAAGAGAACCCCGCTATCTCGAAGATGGACTGGCTGACATCAGTACATACGGGTCTGGAGAGCAGGAAGAGAAGACGAGTACTCTCATGGAAGCCATGGCCGTGCGTTAGACCCCCAGTTGACTTAATGCCAGCCATCAGAACTTGCTCTGTGAAGAGATCTGTTAATGTACCTGACCATGCACCATCACTTCCGGGAAGAGACCCTTCATGAAAGCTGAATGTACGTTTGGGTGAGTGCGCTCGAGGTCCACCATTTTTGGGTTGAACAGCACAAGAGATTTTGTGTAGTTATTGAGCCCAACTGCTGCAAGTTAAGCATGCATATCACACAGAGACTGTAGATACAGAGGCCAGCTTCCTATATGCGCAGACCGGATGAAGGCCCTCGGAATTGCGACCATTTTGGCCAAATTCGATCGGAGTAAACTTTTTGGACAAATTTTGTCTTGACCTTGACCTTAATGCATGACCTTGACATATGCTTCATTTCGTTGCAAAGTCATATCAGTTTGGTCCGAATCCAGCTTATTTCTAGTTTATTTATAAAAAATTTGCTTAACCTTGATGCATGACCTTGACCTCTAACGACCTCAAATGTATTACCAAACGAATGGCCATCCTAAAGTTTCTACGTTGTTTAGTTCCATAATTTAGTCCATTTGAATATTAGACCCTGCATAATGTCAGCCATCTTGGATTTGAGCAGAAAATGACATTGACATATGCTTCATTTCGTTACAAAGTCATATCAGTTTGGTCCGAATCCAGCTTATTTCTAGTTTATTTATCAAATGTTGCCTTAACCTTGATGCATGACCTTGACCTCTAACGACCTCAAATGTATTACTAAACGAATGGCCATCCTAAAGTTTCTACGTTGTTTAGTTCCATAATTTGGTCCATTTGAATATTAGACCCTGCATAATGTCAGCCATCTTGGATTTGAGCAGAAAATGAGGTTTTGCCATGGGTGGATTCGCGTGGAGATTTTTTGGGATGACATACACCACCAACGAACCCATTTCAGGTGTGTTTGCTTTGTTACCATTTTTGTCCAACCTCAATGGACCGCGATCACTTCGTTGCTGCGACAACAAACTTTCGGTGTAATGTAAGCTCTACAGAGCACTCGTATTAATGTTACATATTCTACATCCCGTCTGTTGATGGGGGAGCTTGCCTTTGACAGAAGAAATAGATAAATGAGACCAGGAAGACACCTCGTGTCTTACGAAGAATACAACTACAGTGACTATGTGAGACAGCACGTTAACATGCATGAGAATTAAAGCAAGAACTCCTGGTGTCAACGGTAAAGCAACGCATTCTCTACTGTTTTGGACAGTCGCCATTTCTCATTTCAGAGAGAAAGGTTTGTTAACATTTTGTCCAATCTAAATCGTTCGTTGCTGAGACTATTGATGTATTTGCTATTACAAATTATCTTTAGTTTTGACATATAGTAGGGTGTCTAAGGGATAGTATCGTTACTTGCCCAATAAAAGCATGCACATTGGACCATATATGTAAAATTTCTCGACGAATCCGATTAGAGGGGGTTCCACGTCAGATTTTGTGTCATTGACCTTGAAATGTAATTTTTTGTTAATACAATATATGTTTTTTGTATATGTGTACGAATGTATGTGTGTGGTTATCTATGTATGCTTGTATGTGTGTCCATGTCAAATTTTTGATCACCAAACATATCACATTACCAAAGAGAAGACTATCTCCCATCCTCGAACATCCATCCAACGTTTCTCAAACCTTCAAAGCCGATCTTTTCCCCACGCCATGGAACGCTGAAACTACACCACAGCTCGTCATGGCATGGAACATCAGGAGTCCCTTAGCCTTCCGCTCTCCAAGGCTGTCAGAAACGGTGTTGACGTGTATGTTTCTGAAGTTTCGCCCTATTCCGAATGCTACCCAGAGTTGAAAGTTACCGACGGTCGTTGTCAAACAGAAGAACAATCCAACGAAGATGACGACAACATCAGTGTCTACAGTGCGCATCACAACTGTCTTCGTCCCTTGCTGAAGAGAGTGTAGTGAGTTGTACACGCGTGTCTGCCTCCTCGTGGGAACACAATTCATCCATGACTGTCCCATGAGCAGCTGCACTGTCACCAGTTGTCACGCACACCACCTTGTCTTCTGGCCATTGCTCCGTCTGGATTGCTTCTCCGAGAAACTTGAAAATATCCTCCTTGTTTTTTGAGTAACGCAGGAACTCTGGCCATTTCTTTGAAACCTTGGCTTGTCTTGTAACTCGCACTCTTCCACCCTGTCCGCACTTCTCCCTGGTTGTTAGTTTCAAGCTACTATCGGCATATTTGTCCCACACAATGTCCAACCTCGATGTCTATTCAAGTTCCCTCTTGATGAATGGTATGAACTCTTACTCGGCGTATTCCTAGAATGTAAAACAACCTGTGGGGGCAGCAAGGACAGGTCCGTCAAAACCCTTTGCGTCTACAAATGGCGGAGCCTCGGTTTGGTCGGGAACATCAAGACAAGACAGGAGGTCCGACTTTGTACCAAACCTCACTTCCTAAAATTGTGATAGAGAGGGCGGGAAATGTTGGTTCCTGTGCGCAAAACAACACAACGGGGACGCCATCGCGGACTTGGTTTGCAATGTATAACTTGCCAAACAGTTATGCGTCTGATTTGATGTTCGACAGCTGCGTGCCTTTCTTCTTCACCAGCTTCGGTTTTCTTAGCGTGGGAAAGCCGTTTCTCTTGATAGGGGTGCTGAATGGTGTGTTCCTTTCGTGTAAGACATTCAACTGCAATGCCTCGTATTGTGCCTGGCCCACAATCTCCAGCTTCTTTATGGTCTCCACCACGGACTCTGGAGTGCAGCCTGGCTGTGGAGCATAACCAGACTGCTGCACTCAAGCATGGCATCGACAATTGCAGAGACATCGGTATGGAACTTTCGCTGAGTAACCAATGTTTCTTCGTGGTGCATCTCGCTGGTGGTTGTTTGCGGATGAAACCTGTATTTCAAATTCTTGCAGGAGTCGTGCCAACTCTAATCCCGCGAGGAGGTATCTTTGGAGATGTGCTGCATTTTCAGTGAGACCGGTGAAGCTTCCTTTCCCCTTCACGCCTTCATTTGCCTGTTCGTGCGCCTGGTCGACGGGCATTGCTGAGAACCGGCGAATCGTTTTGGGCACTACCCAATCTCCTTGTGTTAACATCGTCAACGCTGCATGGGGCAATGTCTTCATGTTCTCCATGTGCACGCTGACCTATCAACTGTAGTTCATGTGGTCGAGGCTGAAGAGCACGAGCACACGTGCTTCCATGCAGGCGACGTATTATGAGCTTACTTTTAATAGCGTCTGGCATCGCGTTCGTCTCGAGTCCGTCAGGTGCTGACAGCATCATATAGACGCTACTAATTCCCGTTCATTAATTTTACCTATTTAGACGTAGGCCTTGAAGTAAAACAAAGTAGACCTGCATATAAACTTACCTTGCATGTATGCACAAAAACAGTCGCCCTGCTGAAGAATAAAAATTTCCATATCATTGCCATATGACCTTGACATTTCCAGGTTACTAACATGTAACCTTGACATTCATGGTCAGAAACACAACATCACATTTGGATCCATCCGGCATGCATGCGTACAAAAATAGCGATGGTACTGAAAAATACGAGGTTCATTATCGTTATTATCATATAAACAAAAACAGGAATGTTTTTGAGAAAAAAAATTGACCTCAACATTCAAGGTCATAGATATATATTCATGCTCACATTCATACATACATAATTATATACATAATTGAAATTCAAGGTCAAGGACACAAAATCTGACTTGGAGCCCCCTCTAATCGGATTCGTCATGAAATTGTACATATATGGTCCAATTGTTATGCTTTTATCCGGTCAGTAACGATTCAACCAAAAATTGGCCTTAACAAACTAGACTAATAGCAGATACAGCTATGACAATCCTTCTATTGATTATTTTGGTTTGTGCAAATTTTATATAAGGTGGACCCAATGTATTCGAAAGGGTCAAGTCCTTTAACAAGCTGGCCGTTCATCAGAATGTCAATGCAACTTAATGAGTGTGTTCTGGTTGGTACATTTTACAAGTACTTTATTTTGTTCTTAATTGACTTCCATTCTATAAGGTCTTGAATTTTTTTCTAATCTGTTGGTGAGGTTTTGAAGTTCATAATCGCGCTGCTTCCCATGAGGTCACTGTCATCTACAAAACATGTATTACACATTGGACATCCCCAGTGCATCATGTTCTCGAAGAGCACAAGCGAAAATGGGCACGCCTTTCAAACTCATACAGTAGTCCTAAAAAGGCCTCCAAGTTGGTTGTTTAGAAGTACTGCATTGTTCGAGTTGCTATACTGCGCATGTGTGATTACTTGTACCAGAACTTAATCGAAATTGTAGTTTCTCTTGCCAAGCCTTCGTACCATATACGGTCGCATGCCTTTCGGATGTCTATGAAAGTGGAATGACATCAACAAATCTGTTTCGTTATCTTATATTTATTTTAAGATAACATTACATATGTATTATTTCCATAGATCTGTAATAAAAATCCAATAATGGTCTACACCATTAATTTTATTTATGGACAAAAGGCATTGAGGTGATTCAACACCGCTAATTCTATGTACTGTGTGTTAAATAAATGTCGTTTTAGGCAGCTTTTGTCAGAGACGAAGTATGCAGGCGTAATATATCATGTTAAGCCAACGCTTGGTCCCCTGGCTACATAAATTAACCACACATAAATAGTACACTTTAATAAAGTGATGTTCGGTCTCGGTCTATGAGTTAATCTCGCACAATGATATATTTATTAATAACAAAAATATTCAATTTTATTGAATTTCTTAAGGCTAAACCAAAATTCCAACTGTCTGTCGCATCGTTGTTCACTGTTGGATTGTCACACGTTACATGGATATTTTTTTAATACTAAGCTGAAATCTATTTTTGTTTAAATATTATGTTTTCTTTTTAAGTGTCACACACCACGTTTCGCATCCAAATCAATAGCAAAGCTGGTGCCGCCCAACGAATGAAACTAGAATAATGCACGTGGAATGCATTGACGTGTGGATCCCTGATCCCACAACGTAGTGTGTACGGCTTTTTTTATTCCAATCACGTCAGCTAAATCGCATTAAGTTACACGTTAATACTGTTGTTATATAGAATGTAAAAATTTATATACAAAATTCGGTAATTTAACTAGAAGAGTCACACCACGCATTGAGGGTTGGTGGATTTAACCTGTAGTCTAAGCACTATGCGTTTTGTGGACTGCGAATTTATGAGATCATCCCCAAGCAATGCACTCACAGTCTCTGCGACTTGAAAAATACCCATCTGTGTACGTAGATGCTCCGGTGCGAAATCCATTCCACCACCTCTGTTGCTTGTAGTTGTAGTACTTGACTCAGCTGTCGTCGACATGTCCAATCGTGTTAATCAGATCCTGCGCATACTGAAAAACCAACAGCATTTGAGTGTGAATACTTTGTTCTGTGAAATAACCAGATCTATCTACGCCTACAGGTATTGAACCAATGTTGTAATACAGCATGACATTATATAAAGCACATTTCAAATCCATATTTGGTGGAGTATTGTATACTGTATGCTGATACAGGGCAGTTTAGTTCCAAAGTCATTTAAACTAGTTAAATGACTATATCTAGCTACAGTAGGGCTGTATTCCTACCAACCCTCCCGGGTTTTCTGGAAGTCTCCCGGATTTTTACTAAAACTACCGCTCTTCCGAAAAACACCAGGACTGTAAGCTTTTATGTGCAGTTGAAGGTTTTTGATGAGCCTCAAGGAGGGTCCAGTTAGGGGTCCCAAATGAGGTCCAGATGAAGTTTTGGTGAGTCTCGAAGTGTGCAGTTGAGAGTCACAAGGGGTACAGTTGGGAGTTGTTGGTAAGCCTCAAGGGACACAGTTAGATGTCTTAATAGGTGCAGTTGGAGTTTTGTTGTGAATCTGAAATTGCCCTGGATTTCGAAACTCAAACATTTGCTGGAATACTATAATCAGTGGTAGATACACGTGCACGAGTAGTCTTTGCGCAATAATTGGCTGAACGTTTACAGGGAAGTCGACAAGGGGTTCGAAATAATTCGTTGCCAGAGAACGAAGTGTAAAGCGCATTGAGCATATTGGCACTTGTATTGCTGTTTCCGGTGATTAGACATTTACGAGTGTAGATTCTAAGTTTCATTTTGCCCACTTACATAGGAATCCATTTGCACGTGGACATCAATCCTTCACGTCCCTCCAGTTACCACCCAGCCAAAGTAGTCAGTTCCCGTGTTGTGGGGGATTTCTCCCCACCAAAACGGTGTTCACTCAAAATGGCTAGGCACGTTAGTGATAAAGTTAGTACTATATTAGCAGGGAGCATACAGCAAAGGCGTTTGGGTGCATGCGTGCGTGTGTGCAACTCAGAGCGTGGACAGCATCACACAAAAAATCTAAACAAGTGCTAAATTACCATAAGGCACGTTTATCCCCACTACAACAGAAAACAAACGCAGGAATCTGGGTTGACTTTTTGCTATAAATCACTACTACATCACGGCCGTAGCTAGCGGGAAGTTGCACCACCCCCCTCCCCAGAAAAAATACAAAAATGTGCCTTTTTAGTTTAAAAGTGCCCTTTTTGTCTAGCCTATATTACTTATGTTATTGCTGTATTTTTGTGATTCCAAGGCCACTTATTGGTCGAAGTGCGTTATATACAGAAACTGGCCTGCGTTATATCTCACGAAATCCTGGATCCATGCCTGAAAACGAAAACGTGCCCAGACTTGAGGCGTGGATAAAGGACAGAATGAAGGGTGCGGGTAGTTCCTTCTAGCACCGTGTGATACCCCGTATTTAAGTGCTCTTTTCCCGATATGAAAAAGGGCACATTTTCGTAAAAGAGCAATTTCGCCCTGTTACAACCGATACTGTAATAATCGTCTGATAATATAATAAGTGCCCGATACTGTAATTAAATTAACCGATAATGTAATTAGTGCCCGATACTGTAATGAAATCAACCGATAGTGTAACAAACCTCCTGCCAGATACTGTAATAATTTTTGATAATATCTTTATTAATTATATTAAAGTTATTATCAGTATATATGTTTGGAGTTAGAGTAATCGTTAGTACCAGTCAGATTAGAGTAATCGTTAGTACCAGTCAGATTAGAGTAATCGTTAGTACCAGTCAGATTAGAGTAATCGTTAGTACCAGTCAGATTTGAGTAATCGTTAGTACCAGTCAGGTTAGAGTAATCGTTAGTACCAGTCAGACGACGGAAATACATATTTCATGTGAAATGTCATTATTCATTAGGGATAAGGTTATTAGTATTATTATAAACATAAAACGTCAATTATATATGTCGTACTGTACATCTTTCTATGGTGTATGTCTGTGGAACTTACAAAACAAACATCTTGATATGTTTTATACTACGTGGCGCAAAGGTATCAGAAAACTGTTTAATCTACCAGTTTGCACGCATTGTAATATGGTGCCTCTTTTAGCAGACTGTTTACCGATTAAAATTATGAATCGAATGGTACGATTTATGCAGAGTTGCTTGAAATGTAACTCCAGTTTGAAAATGCTCTCTCATCTAGCCCTTCAAGGTAGTGGGTCATACATGTCTAAAGGTTTTAACTATATCATGTCCAAATACAAACTTGATGCCATGACATTATTTCGAATGAAGTCTAATCAGTTTTATGGTATGATTCAAGACCACTACCAGGAGGGGCTGGATGATGAACTAGTATGTAGAGTCTCATTTGCAAAAGATGTATTACATAATATAGATAATGCGGATAGCTCTTCTTTTTTAGCCATTGACGAGCTCCGCTCATTGCTTACTGTTTTATGTACACAGTAACTTATATACATTGATTTAGTCGAATTGTATATTTTTTAGTGCGAATAAATGTATTATTATTAGTTATGGTTGGAGCCAGTTATGATTAGGGTAATCGTTGGAACCAATCACATGATGGGAATAAATTATTAATGTGAAATGCCGTTATTCATATGGGACTATTAGGCCTATTGTAATTAGTTATGGCTAGAATAAGGATTACGATTATATATATCGCATAATCGTTATAATCAGTCAGAAGATGGGAATAAATAGCTAGTGTGAAATGGCCTTATTAATTATGTTAAGGTTATTACCATTTCGATAAAACCAACCGTTTTCGTTTTCACTGCGCCTGAACGGAAAACGAAATGCGACTGCAGCCAGCGCCACTCGTTTTTCGATTCTGCACTTAGGAAGCTTCGACTGCCTTACCGCTTCGGCTAGGCGGCAAAAAGTTGGTGGCTTCGGCGGGACAATTCGTTGCAGTTCATATCCCCAATTACCCGGCAGAAGGAACTTGTAATCTGTTAACGACATTACAAGTTTGACCAGATATCGTGAGAAGAGGCATCGAATCATGCGTCAACGACATCGTGACATTTATTACATACCTATGGGTCCGACGGGCGAAATGGACTGGCTTGATCGTCATGACTTCAGGGTTCGGTACAACCCAGAATCGAAAGTAAGTTCGAGGCAATAACCGACCAGCTCAGCCGCGTCGGGATTTTGAGATCAGGACACACTTTACGTGCAGAGATCGTCAGGGACTTTGAGCAATACCCACACCTCAACGAAGGTTCATCACTAACTAACTTCTTGGACAGTCAGGATTTAATGTCATATCTCCAAACGATGGCCCAAGACTGTACTTATGGAGACCATATTACCCTTCAGAGAGGCACTATGATTTCAAATGTACAGTTAATAGTTTTGTCGTCTTTGGGACCTGCTGCTACTTCTATTATTTCCACGACTGGCGGATATAACGAGCACATTCCTACACTATATATCGCCCACCTTGGCGAAGGACGGGGTGAACATTATTTCACCGTTGAGGGCTCAGACGAGGGCATGGCGAGAGTCAACACCATATTTGACATAGCGGGTAGTGAGGAACGTAACGATGAACAAAATAATGAGCAATGGAAGAACGTGGATCGACAGTGGGGACGGCCGTGAAGATGATGCAATAGAGTTAGTTGACAGTGATGACGACGGCAGAGGAGGGACGTTAGCTGACCGTGAGGACAAGGGCAGAGGAGGGTGGTTAGCTGATAGTGATGGCGAGGGCAGAGGAGGGTGGTTACCTGACAGTGATGACGAGGGCAGAGGAGGGTGGTTAGTTGACAGTTAGGACAAGGGCAGAGGAGGATGGTTGGCTGACAGTTGGGACGAGGGGGGTTAGCTGACAGTTAGGACAAGGGCAGAGGAGGATGGTTGGCTGACAGTTGGGACGAGGGCAGAGGAGGGTGGTTAGCTGACAGTTAGGACGAGGGCAGAGGATGGGGTTAGCTGACAGTTAGGACGAGGGCAGAGGAGGGGGTTAGCTGACAGTTAGGACGAAGGCAGGGGAGGGTGGTTAGCTGACAGTGAGGACGAGGGCAGAGGAGGGTGGTTAGCTGACAGTTAGGACGAGAGCAGAGGAGGGGGTTAGCTGACAGTGATGACGAGGGCAGAGGAGGAGGGTTAGCTGACAGTGATGACGAGGACAGAGGAGGAGGTATAGTAGACAGTGGGAAAGAACATACTGAAGATAGATCAGTTGACGATAAATCAAAGATCAACGATTTACCGGACTTAGATGATCGTGACGATGACAGGTCTACAACAAGTCACGAAGTTGTTGAAATTATTCTAATTAATAGTTTCACATATCATACATATGACACGCGCATCCGATTTGACAATGTTAGGCATCATAAATCGCGTGTCTGTAACTTTCAGGAAATTAGTAGCTCTTCACCTGACAAACCGTTTTTTCTCGATCACGCAATTACATATTTCGTCTACTTTATCAGAAGCTTTGGACTGTGATTCTGATTGTGACAATATTGTGGCATCAAATGACTGACGCGGGAGACTTGTCGGGTACGAGCGTTGTTGTCAGGAAATTTCCAATAGTACAAGTACAACGCGTGGCTTACTCTGGCAGTCGAATCTTACGGGTGGTATAGGGTAACTTTGGCGACGCAGGTGATCAGATCAGGCCATGGTGATGATGCGTTTTAGGAACAATCAATTCGTTTTTTCTCAGAGAAAAAATATAGATAACGTTTGCTATCATTATGATCATTTCCAGTAATGGATATCTCAACTACATATGCCTATCATTTGAAGAGCAATATTATAATATCTGCTGTCTATCCGCATAGTTTACTATGCGTTAAGTTCGTGTTGACGAAGTCGTTTTTTGTTTTGTCTCGTTTGACGCGCGACTAGTGCAATAGTAATCTCGTCACTTTGTGACCTTATTTGTTTTCAGACATGAATATGCAAATAATAACATCATCGTTGTTATCATTACATAGTTTTTATACTTAATTTTGTGTTGCATATATTGTTAATTTATCTGCGAATGATGTCGACAATATAATTTTAGTCGGTTGTGTAATTACGTGATCTCCATGTTATCTTTATTTTATCTGCGAATATGATGGCAATGCCAGTTTAGTCTCTTGTCGCAATTATGTGATCTGCATTTGTAATGTCCGTTATTCCAGCAAATAGGCTTACAATTTCGTTGATATCAGAACATACCTCAGGTAGTATAATTATCAACAGTTTACTTTGAAAGAATACTACGAAATAAAATGCATTGTTTTTATCTGAGTGGAAATTGTTACTCTTTAATTTATCATAGTTACGCCCAAGATCATTACTAAAAACATAATAGGCTTATCGTTGTAGATATGCAAGCAGTCAGAGAGTTTGTGGAGCAGCTAGACAAGTCAGTTTGAAATTGTTGTCAAAATTTGCTTATTTCAGGAATTGTGACTATTTTCGCGTCTATGTGAAGGGCGACTGCGAATGTTCTGATTGTAAAGTCATCTGAATAATTACGAAATGGACGAAATGGACGAAACGGACGAAATGTACTAAGTCCAAGAAATCACGAAATCCACGAAATCGACTAAGTCCACATGACATTTCTGTGTTATTACATTATCGGTCAAACATTATTACACTATCGGGCAGTAGCACATTATTACATTATTAATCAAAAATTATTACAGTATCGGGCAGGAGGTTTATTACATTATCAGTTGATTTTATTACAGTATCAGACACTTATTACATTATGGATTGATTTTATTACAGTAACGGGCATTTACTACATTATCAGTCGATTACTACAGTATCGGTTGTAACATGCCCTGTTAGATCCGCCCCGATCAAGACAGTAGATGCGTAGAGGCGATGGCATTTTTTGCATCTAATCACTCTTAAAATTAAATAATTAAAAATTACAGTTTTCTTGGGTCCGTGACCAAGTGCAAGCAAAAACAGTTAAGTGTGCGCGATGCGTACGAGGACATTTTGATTGGCTAGTAAATGCATCTGAGACTTCAGGACCATCCCATCAGGGTGGGATGAAATATGGCGCCGTGTTAGGCTGGTGGCCAACTACAGGTATTGAGATTCGTAAAACAAGAACGGCACAGCTTCCCATCGCGCCAATGCTGGAGACACGGGTCAACCAATAGCTGACTACTATTGCATCAATATATTTTACCCATTTATTGATCACGTCCTTGACGAGTTAGCTGAACGATTTTCGAGTGACCACAATGGAAGTACCTCAGCTCAAGACCTCATGCGGTCCAACCTACAAAAACTAGATGACAGTGAAAATCGCGAAGTGGCGAAAGAGATACGATGACCCTCAGGTTCCATGACCGTCTTCTTCATATGCTCTGATTTCGGCGTGTGGTCAAACATCTGCCGTCATCAGCAAGATCGTAAACATCTCCATCACTACATCAGTCGGAAGCGTTGCAGCGAACGATCCTTGTCTGCCCTGCTACGCCTCAAGTGGTGGAATCGAGCAACAAGTAGACAATCAGAATATCAAACTATCTTCCCACCTCCGAATTGGCGAATCAATGCACGCGACGGCGAGAGGAAGTGATCTTGTAAAACAACTTCAGACGGGTATAATTGTTGGACCGATATTCCGTATATGATGCATAGCTGTTGATTTTGATAAATGTATTGTCATTTGATATTAATTTTTCTTTGTATGTATTTTACAATCCCACGCAGCATGCCACCAACACTGAAACAATACTTGAGCTGTGGGCGAAATTCTCCAGAAAATATACTAGATTGCAGAGGGGTACATTTTCCACATTTTCTGGGAGTGAACCTGTTACTGTCCTCCCCAGCTGTTTTAGGCTAACTATGGCCCTGTACATGTGTTAAAAATGATTGGAATATCGGTCATTTCCCGCTTTTTGCACACCACGTGTCAGTTCGGCCGGAGTGTAGTACTACTCAGCTCGCAGCACACCTTGCTCTCATACAGTGGTCAGTCGTCATACTCGCAACATCATGTTTTGAATAAAACGGCAAAGTTTTTAAAACTGGGAGACCACTGGGAAGTGACACTACAATTGTGCAAAATGTTTCTTGTGTGTCACTTTCTGTTCCCACTATCTCAGATGTGCGCACGCACGCACGCACAAGCTGTATATACACGCACGCAACACACACACACATACGGGCACACACGGGTACACGCGCTGACGCTCACACACGAGCGCGCTGCACACGCACACACGCACGCACGAACACAGTCCATTATCTACAATAATAATTTATTTATTAGTATCCGGTAGTTCCTCTTCCGCATATGCTAAGAATATAAGAACAACAATGTCTAGCGACGTTGCTGTCCCTTGCAGAGATACGTTTTCACTGTAGAAACCCTCAAGCGCTACCCAACGGCATGAAATCACATGGGTCATCATATGTCGGTATATTTTCGATATACCAAATGTTTGATCTACTCTCGTTGCCACGGACATTTTCAAAACAAACCAGTTTTTGCATGATATTGCGATACTTATATATCTTTATTGAAAAATCAATTGCGATATTTTACTTGATAATTAATGCACAAACTTCCCTTTTTGGTAATCTGAAAGCAGCAGGTTGACGCTCTGCCGTTCACTGGAATTATAAGCTGAGATGGTTGCCTTTATGAAAAGTCGATAAAATAAATGAAATCTGGCAATTATCTTTTAAAGAATAAAACCCCTAAAAGTATACCGCAATCTGATGATGACTACCATGCCTTCATACGCTTGGCCTAGAGTGTTCAGGTAACGCTAGTTACTGTTACAGGTGTGTGCCGTACCTGTAAATAGGACAGCAGGGCGCTGGAAATGAGGCGTGACGCATACGTGGGTAATGCCACGGCCGGTTTGTTGACGTGAATTGTTGCAAATTGAAACAGCTCACATCGTTTACGACAAACAAGATTTCTTGCGTCATGTCATCAATTATGTAATGCTAATGTCTGAATCTATTCCGAAATAATCGCCAACTATACGGGTATGAGCTGAATAGTAGTATTCAAAGCCAGTCGTGCAACTTGACACAGGAAGGGCAATGACTGAACAACAACATAAGGTCAATACCATGGTCTAGTACAAAATCATGGTCTGCCCAGTTGTCTAAGACAAACAGCACAGCAGTGAATGACAGCACCAAATCTGAAGCAATGGTTACTGTTGTTGCCAATAGCATACATACATAGATACAACACCAGACGGCAAAATTACCTGTTCAGACGTGAATAGTAGGAATTGTTGTACCAACTCGCTGCACGCTGCACGGCACCACCGTTGCGGCAAAACTAGAATGTGACAAATGTTCTTGTATTTGTAATTTATGTTCATAGCAGTGGTGTTACAACCGATACCGTAACAATCGACTGATAATGTAATAAGTGCACGATACTGTAATAAAATCAACCGATAATGTAATAAACCTCCTGCCCGATACTGTAATACATTTTTACCGATAATGTAATAACGTGCTACTGCCCGTTAATGTAATCATTTTTGACCGATAATGTAATAACATAGAAATTTCATGTGAACTTAGTCGATTCCGTGGATTTGGTGGATTTCTTGGATTTCGTGGATTTCGTGGATTTCGTGGATTTCTGGCCCTAGTACATTTCGTCCATTTCGCCTGTCATATTTTTGATGAATAGTTTTAATCACATTATATTCTGGCCGGGCCCGGGCCTTAAAATTAAGCTTCCAGGTCGGGTCGGGCATGAACTACCAGGGGCGTAGCTAGGCATAAATACATGTGGAAGCACCATTTTTTTATAATAATATTATTATTATTGTTGTAGAGTATATAGCTGCGTCGTGATCGGGGAACAAGCCCCGGTCCCGACGTACCTTAGGCCCCAAGCTTGGGGGCTGAGTCCCCATAATTTTGGTGGGGGCTGGCGATAGTTTTAGCCCCCAATATTTTGGCAAAAGGGTGCAGTTGAAGGTTTTGGTGAACTCAAGAATGGGAGTGCAATTGAAGGGTTTTGGTGAGCCTAACCCCCCTCAGACCTACCCCAATTTTCGCCACATCCTGACGCCTATGAAGAGGGGATCTTGTAGTCTGAAACTGTGTATCTAATTGAAGAGTGCATTTCGAAGCCGAAATAAAACAAAAACATGGCAACGGAATAACGGAGAAAAACACATGACTTCTACATTAACCATTGAGCTTGGTTTCTAAAGATTTAGGCGCAGAAGTTATCTTATTATTAGTATTATTATTATTATTATATGACACCATCTCTGATAAAATGTAGATATGAACCTTTAGTGTAGCATAGCAACAGTTACTGCTGCCTGGATAACATGTGTTTATTTCTTGCTCAATTTTTCCTGCTGTCTCTACTATCAAACAACGCATTCCACATCCTGCTGTAGCTGTGAGACTACACAGGCTGCATCATTGGCTGCCTGTACAAGGACACACAATTTGGCCTGTAGTCAAATTTATTGATACATAATAAATGATTAACTTCTGGGTTTGCCATCCCAATACATCTTTCAAATATTCCAGGAGAGAGACTACAACAGAGAATGCAGACTTCAATGTGAACTGTGTATTTGTATGACTGACCCATCTTGTCTCATAAGCGAATGTAGCGTGCATTCCACGGTAACTGTGAGAAAGCCTATTCTTCTTCGTTAATGGCTTTCCCATGTTCTTCACCCTTGACCACCATTTCTCTCACTTGACCACCACTTCTCCCACTTGACCACAAGCTACCTAATCATTAACAATGACAATATCAGTTGCATCAACATTTATAAGATAATTTAAATTACTAAAAAACTAACTTGTCGATTTCCCTTGTCGACGTGACGCTCCGTCAACGCCACCAGGACTTGTATGCTATCGCCTTACTGACTTCATAGTGGCTGCATGCGTCTGTTAGTTTCGCCCCATAGAGGCAGTCAAACATTAATAAATTGATCAAAGTGAATGATGACCAATTATATGCTTTGCCTAGACACCGGTGCTTGCCTACCGGCTGTATACCAGCGGCATCAGCTTCGTAGAATGACTGCCTGCTTCTAGTATCTTCATCCTGTGTCATCAAAGTATTGATAATTTTTTACAAGTTGGTGATGACATTTTCTTTGCCAAGGAGTACAACGTTATCAGGGCTTCCAGCGGCCACTGTCTTAATTTTTTGGAAGAACATTTGTCACGTTTTATTACTGCCGCGATGGTGGCGGACTGCAGCGGGTTGATATAGAATAATTCCCACTACCCATTAATGAGCAGGTATCTATTTAGGCTATTGTTAACAGCAGCAACCTTGCGTCTGACATGGTGCAGCCATTGATTCTTAAGCCATTGATTCTTACGTTGTTTGCCTTAGACGCCCTGGACATACTTTGCACGATCTTGTACTAGACCATGATATTGACCTAATGTTGTTCAATCATTGCGCAGTTCTGCTGTTTGCAAGTTGTACGACTGGCTTTGCATGCTACTACTCTGCTCATACCCACTTTCACTGTTGTATAGCAGGCGAATAATTGGGACTGTGCTCATACATTACGATTGATTAGCATTGCAGGAACGATGACCTGCCATGAGCTATATTTTTAATGATAAATTGGTGATTTTTAATTTGCAACAATTCACGTCATCCAGCCGACCATGGCATTACACCCTGCTACCCTATATACGGGCACGGCAAACATCTATAACGGTAACTGGCGTTACACAAGCACACTAGGCCTAACTTACGGGGCCACGTTTTTTTCGCAGCGTTGTGTTGGGCTTGAGGGTTTCTATAGTGAAAAATTACCACTGCGACAGCAACATGCAGTCATCCATTATAACCTTTTTAAACTGCATTATTGTATTGTATTGCATTGTATTTATTCAGTTTCTAACAGTTCCAGTGGACCCAATAACGGGACTGATAACTGAAACAATACTATAATAATAAAAACAATAAGAACAATAAGGACATAAAAACCACACAATATCAACATCAAATATACCAGGCAAACATCTGTTATACATAGACATGTCTTTGAATTGAGGATCTAAATGGTTCAGCTCCTGAATATATATCACAAGTTGGATCATTTAAATACAATGTATTGAAAGTTCTCATACATCTATTCAAAACACAGTGTTTTCTAATGTTGATTCTGCTATTGGAAACTCTAAAAGGGATGTAGTTTCGTAGAGATCGTGAAGGACAGTGAAATTGGATAGCCCCTACCAGATACGACGAGTCTAGTTGAGAGTGCACACACGTGTGTAAAAACATAAGATCTGCAACTTGCCTACGATGTTGAAGGGAAGGTAGTCTAAATTGATGGCAAAGCTCAATATAACTGTCAGAGGAGTACTGTATTTTGGATTTGTAATATAGATATTTAATTAATTTCTTTTGAACTCGTTCGATTTTGTCAATAAACGTACGTTGCCAGGGATTCCAGATAACATTGCAATACTTCAACTGGCTTCTGACTAGAGATATATACAACGATCGCAAAGCCTGTACATCAGTAAATGTTGTGCAAACGCGCTTAATAAAACCATTCATCTTAAAAGCTTTACAAACACAACGATTAATATGATCTTTAAAAGTCAAACTGTTGGTCAATGTGATACCGAGATCTTTGACAGCGGTTACCTTGGGCAGAGACTGGCTTAAAATCGTGTAGTCATGGGATATATATATATATTTTGTTAGTGAATGACATTATGCAGCATTTCTCAACGTTAAGTTTAAGGTGCCATGTCTCACACCTAAGACATACACTGTCCAGATCCTTCTGCACCAACTGACAATTGGTCACCGACGTAATTTCTTTAAACAATTAGGAATCATCAGCATACACTGATATTTCATATGAATCAACATGATTAGTAAGATCGTTAATATACAAAATAAACAGAAGTGGTCCAATTTTTGAACCTTGTGGTACACCAGACAACACTGGCTTCCAGTCAGATGTTTTGCCTTCGAGGACAACGCGTTGTTTTCGGTTGACAAAATAAGACTGCAACCACTCTATGCATTGCCCGGAATAGCCATATGATATAAGCTTGTGAATTAACAATGGGTGGCATACTGAATCGAAGGCTTTACTGAAATCCAGATAAACAGAATCAACCTGTTTCTAATTGTCAATAGTTTCAGAAATGGCGTTCAAGTAATGTTATGTTCTAGTATAACTATAGATGTAATTATCAAGAGACAGTGGTGCACATGTTTATTTCGTATCAGCGCGACACACAGACAGACAGACAGCGATAGTCCATGTCACACAAATGCGTTGTGTATAAGCTGTGTATAGTATTTGCACAAGTGTCTGCCACATACATTACAGTCCTCCGCACCAGTTATTTTGCTAACGTCCAAGGTTACAACAAGAACTGTGAAACAGACAAAGGATACGCTGTCGTACCAGGGATTATTATGCCCAGGGCTACAAGACAGTTCTAGAGAGATAAACAGTCTGGAGCTTTCCGGATTCTCTCCGATCTGCGAACAGCCGACTGCGTTACTGGCGAGTGGACGCCGTTGCCATCAGGTACAGGAGCTACGGCTTCCGCCGTTTCATCTACACGCTCAATGTCCCGTTCGGTTGATTGTTGGATCGCGGCCGGAGCAGCGATGTCTGCGGGTACCGTATCGTCCGCCGCGTCCGCATGTCGCAGACGCACGTGATTTCGATGACGCCTCAAGTGGCGACCGTCGGGTGCCTCCGATATCAGCACGCCGTTGTGTAGCTCTTTCAGAACTGCAGGAATCCACTTGGGCGAATGATCAGCGTGGTTCTTTACGTAAACCGCATCGCCTGGACTGAAGCATCGCTCGTTCGATTTCTGGTTGTAATAATCAGTCATCTTCTCCTGCGATTGGTGCACTTTTCTGCCGACGCTCGGTTGCACCGCGTCTAGAAGCGTTCGCAGCTGCCGCCCCTTCAGCAGTTTACTCGGGGAGCTTCCGGTAGTGCTGTGAGGGGTCACTCGGTAGGTCAGCAAGTAACGACCCAACCTTGTCTCCATCGAACCGTCCTTCATTTTCATCAATCCTCGTTTCACGAGCTGTACTGCCCGTTCAGCGAGCCCGTTCGAGGATGGGTGATAGGCTGGCGAGGTGATGTGCTGAATGCAGTTCTTTTTCATAAACTGCCTGAACTCAGCCCTAGTGAAGCACGTGCCATTGTCAGTAACGATAGTTTCTGGCAGTCCATGTTCTGCGAATAACATCCGCAATTGTTCGATTGTCACTTCCGATGTCGATGAGCGTACGACCATCGCGGAGATCCATTTCGAGTAGGCGTCTACTGCCACGAGGATCATCCTGTTCTCGATGGGGCCAGCGTAGTCTAGATGCACACGTGACCACGGTTCCTGTGGGAACAACCATGGTCGAAGTGGCGCTCTGGTCGGTTGACGCATGTTTTCCTCGCACTGACCACAGTGCTGCGCGATACATTCAATCTGAAGATCGATGCCTGGCCACCAGATGTATGACCGCGCTAACGCCTTCATCTTCACCACGCCGTTGTGGCTGCTGTGCAAGAGTTGGAGCATCGTGGCTTGCCCAGGCTCTGGCACAATTATTCGGTTGCCCCGCATGACGCATCCATCGTGCGTACTCAGCTCATCGCGCACTCTGTGGTATTGCTGTATTCTTAGGTCGCCCTCAGGCCAGCCTGTTAACACGTAGCGTTGAACTCGCGACAATACTGGGTCACGTCGTGTCCAGTTTCGAATGTGCGTTGACGTCACCGGCGAGTCGTCCAGCTGCTCTATGAGCTGTATGTACTCCGCAGGAGCAGGCGTCTCAGCGTTCTGCGTAGGTAGGGGTAGTCGCGATAGAGCATCGCAATTCTCGTGCGCATCGCCAATCCGATGACGAATGACGTAGTCGTAACCTGCCAATGTCAGGGCCCAACGCTGAAGTCGACCCGACGCTTGCGGAGGTATCGGTCGTTGCTCGTTGAACAGCCCCACCAGAGGTCGGTGATCGGTGATGAGAACGAAGGTCATACCGTATAGGTATTGGTGGAACTTTGTCACCCCGAACACCAAACTGAGACCTTCCTTGTCGAGTTGCGAGTAGTTGGTTTCCGCAGGCGACAAGCTCCTAGATGCTAACGCGATCGGTCGCTCCGAACATGCGAGCAGAAGAGGTTTGTCGGGGTCGAAGTGCACCAGTAGGGACTCCGACTGCAGCAGGTCCTTCGCCGCTTGAAACGCTCTGACTTGCTCCTTCTCCCATCGCCATTTCGTCTCTTTTCTGAGTAGAATGTGCAGAGGTGCTAGCGTTGTCGACAAGTTGCGCATGAATCGTCCATAGTAGTTGAGCAGGCCAAGCCACGAACGTAGTTCTTTCACGTTCGTTGGGCTAGGCGCATCTTGAATCGCCGTGACCTTTTCGTCTGTGGGATGCAGGCCATTTCGATCGATCTTGTGGCCCAGGTATACGACTGCCTCGTTGAAGAACTCGCACTTTTTATTGTTTAGCTTCAACCCTGCTTGGTCCAGCCGGTTCAAGACCAGCCGGAGATTCGCCACGTGTTCATCTCGAGTTTTCCCCGTGACGAGGATGTCGTCCAGGAAGATGCATACCCGTGGTATGCCAGCAAGCACACACTCGAGAGCTCTCTGGAATATCGATGGCGCCACCGATATGCCGTACGGTAAGCGAGTGTATCTAAAGAGTCCCTTGTGCGTGTTGATCGTAACGTAGTCACGTGACCCTTCGTCGAGCTGAAGTTGAAGATACGCATGGCTCAAGTCCAACTTTGTGAACGTCTCTCCTCCTGCCAGACTGGCGTAGAGATCGTTAAACCGTGGTAGCGGATATTTGTCTTCTACCACACTTTTGTTGATCGTGACTTTGTAATCACCGCAGATCCTTATCTGCCCGTTGGACTTGGGGACCGGAACGATCGGTGCCGCCCATTCTGAGAACTGGACTGGCTCGATGATGCCCTCCTGTTGCAGTCGGTCTATTTCATGTTCGACTCTCTCCTTCAGGGCATAAGGAATGGGTCTGGCCTTGAAGAAACGTGGAATCGCATCGCTTTTCACGTTGATCTTCACCTGCATTTCTTTCAGCTTGCCCAGCCCCTCAGCGAACACGTCTGGCACTTCCGCCATTTGTCCCAGCACCGAAATAGACTGACCCGTATAAGTGGTCAAGTTGATGTCCACTGTTTGTAGCTTTGGGGGTGGCGACCGCAACCCGTGATATGTCGCCTCATTGATTATGGAGACTCCTGCCCCCATGTCAACCAACATTCTCACTGCTTTACCGTCCATGTGCACTCCTATCTCAACAGGCTGCTGTGACGTGTGATCCCCCTTGACGTTGTACAGACAGTACTCAGCTCTGTCCTGAGTGGTGTTCACGAGATGAGTTTCGTCGCGTTTCTTGCGACATGCCGCCATGATGTGACCTCTCTTTTGACAGAAATGACAAGTTGCATCTTTAAACTTGCACTCTTGATGCGTGTGGTTGCCGTTGCAACGGTAGCACAATTTCTGAGTTGTCTTGTCGTAGCCACGCGTGTGTGTCGTAGACCTAGCGGTGGTCGGAACTGGCCTTTTCTCTCTGTTTTTCCGGTTTGACACTACACTCACTGTACTTTTAGTGCAGTCGTAGCTGTGTCGGGGGGCTATCTGTTTAGCCTCGGTCTCCGCCACTTCGTCCGCCAGCGCCATCTGCATTGCCTGCTCGAACGATCTATCTTCGCTGAGTAGTTTGCGCTGAGTGCTGCCGCTTTTGATGCCGCACACGAGCTGGTCTCGCAATGCCTCGGCCAGAAATTCCCCGAAGTTGCAAGTGGATGCGAGCCTCCGGAGTTCTGCCGCAAATGTGGCGACCCCCTCCTCGCCCTCTTTCTGGTTGCGTTGGTGGAATTTGAATCTTTCCGCCACTGTAAGCCGACGTGGCTTCAGATGGCTTTTTAGTTTCTCAGTTATTTGCTCAAACGACAACTCTGCCGGTTTTTGAGGACTGACGAGACTTTTAAGAAGAAGATACGTTTCCGGGCCTACAAGTGTGAGTAGTGTAGCCACTTTCTTCCTGTCGGCGCCCTCTCTCACAGATTCGTCCACGCCGCTGCCCACTGCACCAACATTGTTTGCAACGAAGTACAGTTCTAGCCGCTCCAAATACGCTTCCAAATCACTACTGCCGTCATATGGCTCAATATGACCAATGTATCCCATCCTCGTCGCCAATTGTTATGTTCTAGTATAACTATAGATGTAATTATCAAGAGACAGTGGTGCACATGTTTATTTCGTATCAGCGCGACATACAGACAGACAGACAGCGATAGTCCATGTCACACAAATGCGTTGTGTATAAGCTGTGTATAGTATTTGCACAAGTGTCTGCCACATACATTACAAGTAACAAGCTAGATTAGATACTGTACTTCTACACCTCAGAAATCCGTGTTGGCTGCCCGAAATTGTGTTATTCACATGCTCATACAATGAATCGTATACGACAGTAGTATGCTCGCACATTTGGAGGGGCATCCTGCGGTGTTTAAGCGATATTAGGGAGGTTTCGAAAGCCGCCCCCCTGAGCAAAGTGACCTGCGCCTCTGGGCAAAGTGAGTAGTCACGTGACCTGCGCCTCCTAGCGGAAAGAAGTGTACCTAAGCGTCCGTAGTGCCATCTAGCGACTCGGACTTTAAAACATACTCGGACTTTAAAACATGTCATGTATGTATGTATGTATGAAGAATTAGTACTAAGGGAATAACTGGTAAAAACCACAGTTTGAAAGTTGATTAGGTTTTTAATGATAACGAGGAGTGTAGAGAGGGTGTGATTATTAGTTGTGTATGAATGTACGTGTATGCGAGGGAAGTGTAGAGAGGATGTGTATGAATGTGCGTGTATGAAAGAACTAACGAAACACAAGAGTATACGAGTGCACACGTATTTTATTGACGAATGATACAAGCGTATATGAAAGTTGATTAGGTTGTTAATAATGTGCGTTCGTCAACAACACATGCAAAAAGCACAGTTGAATATTAGCGATCGATCTCGGCATCCCAATCTTCGACAACCTCCACCAGGGAAGGAACAGGGTCGGCGTCAAAGGGAGGCCGTGTCGCCAGGAGTTCGCGTAGTACGTGACAGAATATGAAAGAATGATTGTCGCGGTACTCCTCCTCTCTGAAACATATGAAATCTTTGTATATATATATGAATTATATTATGCAAAGCACAGCCGGGTGGAATAAGCCAGTGATGTAACCAGACACCGCATAGGGAATCGACATACGATAAAAGGGCAAGCTAGATCAACGGACTATGATACAATACGTAATGGAGACGTCTGCTGACGTGATCGGTAACCAAACACCGCATACCTAGTCGAAACGACAAGAGATCAAGTGAGATCAGCATACACATAGATAAGAAAGACTGTGTATACATTGGAGAGAATGAGAAACGAGGTAAGAGAGAACACATAAATAAGGTAGTAAAATATTGTTGTAATCGTTGAACACTCACGTGCAATCCTCAACACTTCCATCCTCAATACTGGAGTCACTGGAGACACTTCCTGTCAGACTCCAGGTAGCAGCATCGGTGGCACCGACAGACCTGAAAGGTAATATAGATAACCGTGACACATAACGAACGTAAGCATAAGGAATAATAGAGGTGAGACGTCACAGGTAGTTTACGTGAAGAACACTGTGATGATTATAGTATGATATGTATAGGATATCTATCGAATGAAACAAAGAATAATATTAATAATAATAATATTAATAGTAATAATAATAAAAGTACTTACATTTCGAGACCACGCCAGTCGTCACGCAGTTGCATCCAAGGTATCGACGACATAGAACGCATCTCCGTAGTTCGAAGACGGCATTCAGCGCACAGTTGGTCCCAAGGTATCGTCGTCGTCATAGTTGCGAATGAGATGATGTGAAGAATGTAACAAACGAGCTAGTATATATAGGATAGAGCATATGCACGCAGATAGGAAGGCAACTTGTAAGACACACTGTAGCATGGAAAAATACCGGTGTATGAAAAGCTGAAGACCCAGGGACGTATGACATCATCATCTAGGGATGTCACGTGACCGATGCTAGCGTGGAAAAATACCGGTGTATGAAAAGCTGAAGACCCAGGGACGTATGAAATCATCATCTAGGGATGTCACGTGACCGATGCCTGGGTATGTAGCCAGCCATGTGACGTTATGGAAAATATCACTGTAGTAAACCGATATCAGTCATAGGACCCTGCGATAAGCGCATGATGTACGAAGTGCGACTAGTCGACAATGCGTCTTATCAGAACGCTAACAATACAGACGGGAGAAAAGAACTCTGTGAGTGGTCAGCGATGAAACACATGGAGGTCAAGAGCTTGGATATACAATTCAGGGGTGCTGGTCACTTCCTATCTAATTTCCATCCATGTAATATACACATATGGGGCGAAGATTTTCTTGTGCAGAAGCAGCCTATCAGTTTAAAAAAGCCAGACATTTTCACGATGAGAACACAGCGAGAAAGATTCAGACTGCACGCAGTGGAATACAGGCGAAATACTGGAGTAAAAACATTCGGTGGACAACGGATCGAACTGCTACATGGCTATCACAACGTCGAGGCGTGATGCACGCTATAGTAGCCGTGAAGTTTCGTTCCTCTAAACTACGGCAACGCTTGCTGGCTACAGGTGACGCACGACTTATTGAGAATGTACCCAGTGCGGAAGGGTATTGGGGTAAGAGTTCAAAGCGTAACGAAGCAGGTAAGAATATACTCGGTGTGATTCTTATGCAGGTGAGAGACTTCGTTAGGCAGTGCTAAGGCGTCCATTACAAAAAACAGACAGTCAGCCACACGGTGACAGAGTACGAGAGAGTGAGAGATAAAGTCACGCGCCTGATAAGACGCGAACACCCAGGGACGCGTGATGTCATTGTCTACGGTACACTTGATCGATGCCTGGAGGGAATGATTATGTATATAAACCCAGGGTAAATCCAACAGGACAAACATTCTCTCTCCGACTCGCTGCTGCCGCTCTCGACTTTTCACTGCACTTCACTGCTCAACAAGATGGCGACGCCCAATATCAAATCCGAGGAAATGCTGCTCTCAGAACTCGAACAAGTAAGTGACGGAACGTACGCATTTGTTCGCCCACTGACACTAGTAACATGTGCTCTGACAGATAAATATGTATGCTACCCGGCATGCCGTATATGTAATCGGAAAGTCCTTCGTCTTGAAATGACGAAGGGGAACCGCCATAGCGTTAGTACATGTGCTGTGCACGGCCGTCAGACGGGTAATCCTGTTTATAAGTATGCTATGGGTATGCTTTTTGCCGATCGCAAGGGGAATGAAGCGTGGCTCACAGGATTTGATCGTATAGTTCAGGGGGCCGTGGGAGGAATGACAGCAAGCGACTATATGGCGCTTAAACCCGGCCAAGAACGCTACGAGGCACTGAATGTCCTACGTGGCAAACGGGCTAGGGTGACAATTAGAAAGGAGACAAAGGAGGGCTATCGAAACTACACCTTGATTGCACTGGAAATAATCCAGTCGGACAAGGCGGTACCTGACAGTGACTTACTGGAAATATTCCAGTCGGAGGAGGCGGCACCTGACAGTGACTTACTGGAAATATTCCAGTCGGAAGAGGCGCCACCTGACAGTGACGAATGAATGATGTGGCGCCACCTGACAGCGATGAATGAATGAATGATGTATTTGACACTTGCTTCTGTCGTGTGTTGTAGACTCCTCCTCCTTGGTCAACACCGATCCCATCGTCATATAGCGTGCGCGAGGTGAAACGCCGACTGTTTGACGACAATGATGATGATGATGAGGCAAGTGTCATCTATGTGGGGTCGTGTTCGTGGTCTAGTGATCAGGATGATGATAATGATGAGGAGATTGCTAATGATGGTGATATTGATACTGATTGGGCCACTGATATTGACCATGACGAGGATAGGAGGCGTAGTGAATTACAGGAGGCGGTAGAGAAGGTGAATGGCATTGAGAAGCGTGCAGACCAAATGATAGATGACGGTCTATTTATGGCCACTATAACCGCTGCTTGCTCTCGCCAGGCGGCCGAGTCACTGAGTCGTCGCTATGCGAACGTTCACGAAGACATGTACAAAGTAGATCCCATACGTATATATAATAGCTTTGATATGGTAGTATCCGAGGTGGTATGCGTAGCGCGCACACCGTGGTTTGCTCGTAATGTCGTAGCACGGGTGAAAGCGAGTCTCCATACCCGCGGTATAACCGTGTCGGATGCGAAGGAAGACGAACCACTCACACCGAAGGAGGCACTGCCCTGGGACGAACAAGACGACACGGGGGACGAAATGCAGATCTGGTACACCGAGCTGTGTGCAGTAGCACTCGATGCTATCGTTCGTTTTATAAGCAACGAACTGTGGCGCCTGTTCGAAGGTGAGTCAAACGTCATCTACCTGGTGCGTAGTGACCTGATCCACGACAATTTGAGATATGCAGTGCACCATTACATGTTTATGGCGAGCACACCGGAGTGGTCACGTGACATCGTATCACGTGTACAAACCATCCTGCGTACACGTGGTATAGCAATGGTGGACGAAAAAACACCCTGCTAATGTTGTTGTTGTTGTGTTGCTAACAGGCTACCGATGCTCCCTCTAGCGGACTGGAACTCATTCGACAATCGTACGAACAGAACCCGGTAGAGTGGGCGCCACGAAAACGTCGCCGCCACCACACCCCCATGCCGCTGCGACAGGCTCTACTAACCCAACAGCACGAGCGGCAGCACAACTCATCTCCACTACTGGAGATGACATGTGAAGCCACGTCACCCTCAACCTCCACCGAAGCAGCATCAACATCGTTCACACTGGACATGACATGTGAGAATGACGACTATGACGTCACAATGACCGCCTCCGAATACGAGACGCTCAGGAGGGACGCATCGACGCTCGATCTTGCATACAACGGCCACATCATATGGTCGAAAACAGACACAACGATCCCGTGGGCGTACTCGGCGCCGTTCGACAGCGTGAGACACCTGGAACTCAATATAGAGTCCCTAGCGGGGACACTGTTTGCGACACAGAGATGCAGCTTACACGTGGCTGTGCGCACGATTTGCGACAAGATCGCCCGGAATGTCACGCGCGACGAACACGTCGCCTACATAGCGAATAGTCTTCAGAAGCGTCTGCAGTGACGACAAGAGGAAATGCGCCCCTACGCTATAGCTGGGGTTATAGGCGCCGCTTTTCTGTCACTGTAGGTGCTTAGCTTTGCTTTGCTTTCATGTACTCGCTTTTATTGTATATTCCATGAATAAAGATGGTATGTAATCCAGGATTCCGGTGTCTGTTGTTCTTGTTACCTTCATAGCTCGTTGCGATCGGTGAATACATACACGCACACTCATACAAGTCACACCTCTTATGACTTCACACAGTGTAGGATATATATATATAGACACGTGCAAGGATCTCCCATCCTTCAGTTGTAGGTACGATGAAACAGCACACGTGTCGTCACTGCGGTCTCGTGCTCGATACACACGCCGACATACAACGTCATATAGACCAAACACATTCATCATCATCAACAACACACGACGATCATGCCTACAGTAAATCACCGTCACGAGTGGCGCCATCTAGCGATACACTGCATCGTTGTGAGAGATGTGCACGTGAGTACACGAGACGTGACAGCCTGTTACGTCATATGAAGTCGGTATGTATGGAAGCGAACGACCCACCCCTACGCAAACGAGCAAGACGCACAGAGCGACCACGTTTGAGTGTTGCTGACGACGACCCGATACAACCGCCACCCCGACTTCCCTTCGCCGATACTCTATAGAGGGAACTACAAGACGTCGTCCGAGATCACTGGTCGACCATCCGAACCCACACGGCTAGAGGCCCCGTGCAATCCAGGTACAATTACAGAGTGTCGACACCGGACACGAGCGCCCTAGAACCGTCACTGAAACTCATGTTCCGCGAACAGACGCACGCGTTTAAGATTAATCTTAGTTACGGGTTTGTGTTAAGGAACAAGACCACGACCAGGTACAGGTATTATCATTCGTCCTGTAACTGTTGTGGTCGTTACCTTGACGAACCGTGTCTGATCACAAACACTGCAGACTTTGATGCGTTTCTGGAACGTATCCGAGAAACAGACGTGCTGCAGTGGGTCATCAATCAGCGTCCGGACAGTCAATGGGTATGTGAGGTGGTCACGAATGTTACCTTCTTCGTCAATCACATCTTACATCATCCGATAGGATGTGTGGACATCACACTGCCGAGGTACATCGAACGAATCAAAGCCGTCATCGGATTGGAAAGAGACTCCGTCAACAAGACAAAGTACACCGACAATCTGTGTCTCTTCCGATGTCTGGCTCTGCATCGTGGATGCGAACGATACCACCTGGAACCCGCTGTGCGGGTACTTTACGCGAAGTACGACCGTGACGGGGTGGCAATGAAAGACTTTGACGGGGTGACGATGGACGATCTCTATCGCGTCGAGACCACCTTTGAGACCAACGTGTGCGTCTACACGCTCGTCGAACCGGAAGAAGGGGGAAAGGCGACTGCTGAACTCGTACGCCGTTCCTTGTGTCACTATCCTGAAACGATGTACATCAATCTTCACGAGACACACTTTTCCTACATACAAGACGTGAACATGTACTGTCATTCGTATCGATGTAGGAAGTGTGGCGATGCACTATGGAGCCGCGTATCCGAACTAGAACGACACGAGCCCGGGTGTACGGGAGGCGTGCGAAAGATCTATTCCGGTGGCGTCTACCATCCGTTGCCGACAGTCTTCCAGCGAATGGACGACGAAAACATTCACGTTGCCGAATGGTTGCGCTACTATCCGTATCGCGCCACCTTCGACTTCGAGTCCTGGTTCGATACATCGCAGCTTCCGTCGGACAGTGCCAAGGTCCACTGGGTGGCTCGTCACGTACCGTTGATTGTGTCCCTGGCGAGTAACGTACCCGGATTCGAACAGGTGCAATGTCTCATCACGGATGGTGACCGCAACAAGTTGGTATCCGACATGATGACCATCCTTCAGAACATGAGCGAAGCAGCCTACGAAGTCATCGTAGACAGGTACGAGGCCATCCTACACGAGCTCACAGAGGCTATCAGGAAGTGGAACGAACAGGAAGCGTCCGCCGTGGAGGAGGCGGGGGACAACGAGTCACAGCGACAACCGACCAATCCCTACAAAACTCTAATGGGGCAATAGTACGGTTGGCTTCATCAGTTGCCCGTCATCGGTTTCAACTCGGGCAGGTACGATCTGAACGTCGTCAAACAGTTCCTGGTACCCTACTTCCTGTCCGAAAAGAAAGCAACAGAGGACGGAGAGGAGGAGAAGGAGGAGGAGGAGACGTTTCACGTGATAAAACATGGCAACACGTTTATGTGTCTATCGACGGACAACCTCAAATTCCTCGACATGACTCATTACATTGCCCCGGGATTCTCGTACGACAAGTACCTGAAAGCGTACGGTTGTGCAGTCACGAAAGGTCACTTCCCGTACGAATACATGGACAGCCTGGAGAGACTCGACGACACCGTTCTACCTCCCAAAAAGGCCTTCTTCAGTCGTCTGAAGAACGAAGGTATATCCGACGACGACTACACACGATGTCGGAAGGTGTGGCGAGACAACGACATGGAGACTTTGCGAGACTTTCTCGTCTGGTATTACAACAGAGACGTCGTACCGTTCTTGGAGGCCATCGCCAAACAGTTCGACTTCTACCAACACCGCGGTCTCGACATGTTCAAACAAGGGATCAGTATACCTGGTTTGACCTTGTCCTACCTGTTCACCTACGTACCGGAGAGGACGTTCTTTACGCTCTTCAACGAGACGAACAAGGACGTCCACCAGCTCATCAGAGAGAACATCGTCGGAGGGCCGTCACTCATCTTCACCAGACATCACGAGAAGGGGGTCACGAAGATACGTCGTAACGACTACGGTGATGCGGCTCGAACGTGTCAGTCCATTTTGGGCTACGATGCGAATGCATTGTATCTGTGGTCGATATCACAAGAGATGCCGACTGGATGGTACACGCGGCGACGGGAAGAGAAGGAGTTCCGACCCGAAGTGGCACAGCCCACAGGTCAGATGGCTGTCGAATGGCTTACGTGGGAGTCCGAAAGCACGGGACTCGCCATACGTCATCAGTCCAACGGTCGAGAGAAGCGCATCGGTAAACTGTTGGTGGACGGTTGGTGCAGCGAAACGAAGACGGCCTATCAGTTTCACGAATGCTACTACCACGGGTGTCGGTGCACCGGACGCGAGTTCAACGAGGTCAACGGGAAACCCATGACGCAACTGCTCGCCGAAACACGAAAGAACACAGCCTATCTTCGACACTTTGTGAGGGTCGTCGAATTGTGGGAATGTGAGTGGAAGGTCACGAGACGCGATCCGTGCGTACAAAAGTTTCTGGACGTTCGCCAACGTCGTCGACACGTACGCTGGAAAATGACGTCACAACAGATCCTGACAGGTGTATGCAACGGTAGCGTGTTCGGTATGATTCAGTGCGACATACGTGTACCGGAGGACCTGCGCGCGCACTTTGCCGAGATGCAGCCCATCTTCAAGAACATTCACCTGACCCGCGATGATCTCGGACCGTTCATGCGTCGCTACGCCGAAGAACACAACATCATGGCAACTCCGCGTCGCATGCTCGTCGGGAGTTATCGCGGGGATAAGATCTTGCTCGCCACACCTCTCTTGCAATGGTACCTCGCACACGGACTCGAGGTGACGCACGTCTACCAGGTCATCGAGTACACACCGGTCGGCTGCTTCCGACGATTCGGCGAGGCGGTGTCCACCGCACGTCGCGAAGGAGACGCCCATCCCGACAAGGCCATGATCGCGGATACCAACAAACTTATGGGCAATTCTTCCTATGGGAAATTTATCACCAACGTAGATAAGCACCGCGAGGTCACCTACTGCACGGAGAAGAGCGCACCGAACGCGATCAACAATCGTCGCTTCCGTCAACTCGACGTCGTCGCTGCCGATGCATACGAGATCGAAATGCACAAGCGTACCGTCAAATACGAACTGCCCACACACGTGGGATTCTTCGTGTTGCAGTGGGCCAAACTAAGCATGTTGGAGTTCTACTACGACTTCATGGTCAGGTACGTGGATCGTCCGCTGATCGAGTTCTGCGAAACCGATACGGACAGCGCCTATTTGGCTCTGGCCGGTGAGTCCGTCGACGACCTCGTGACCCCGGCACTGCGCGACCACTACTATCGTCACCGCTCCGAATGGCTACCGTCCGAATGTTGCGACGATCATCAGAACGACTACGTGCGCTGTCGCCTGGCCGGTCGCCCGTGGAACGGCACCGAGACGTGTTGCAAGGAGCGCAAGGCGTACGACAAGAGAACACCGGGTCTCTTCAAGGTCGAATGGTCCGGCGACTATTTCCTGGGTCTGTGCAGCAAGACCTACTATTGTTCGGGTACGGTCGATAAATACAGCACCAAAGGTCTGAACAAACGACTCAACACCATCGAAAAGCAGGCGTTCCTGGACGTGTTGACCAATCGTCGCAGCGGAAGTGGGAAGAACCGCGGGTTCCGGGTCAATCACTCGTCCGTGCTGACGTACATCCAGGAACGTGCAGCGTTGACCTACTTCTATGTCAAGCGCTTGGTCAACGAAGACGGAATCACCACGGGACCGGTGGACGTGTAATGCCGAACCACTGCTGACACGATGAGGAAATGCGCCCCTACGTCAGTTGGGGTTATAGGCGCCTCTAGCTGTCACGCGGTTAGTAGGCGGAGACACACGAAAAAAAAAAAAAAAAAAAGGTAACACTATTTAGTCAGATGCCACGCAATCGATAGTCATAACGTAGCATGTCACGGACAGGAACGCTTGTAGCTGTAGCACTAGTGGGAATACTCGTTCTGTATCTGTACGTCTTGTACGTCTTGTTCCGCGATCCCTTCCTTCGTTGGTGTGGTGGAGGTGTCGTCGTCGCAACTAACAGCACAGTGG
The DNA here is from genome assembly GCA_020002185.1 of Paraescarpia echinospica. Lineage (NCBI taxonomy): Eukaryota > Metazoa > Annelida > Polychaeta > Sabellida > Siboglinidae > Paraescarpia > Paraescarpia echinospica. The sequence continues at coordinate 14,336,607 of CM034534.1, forward strand.
TCAACGCGACATTGTCGAACGCCACCGGTGACTACTAGATGGACACGCGATGGAAACACCCCTTCACCTGTATCGTCGCGGGGCCGACGGGATGCGGTAAGACCACGTTCGTGATGCGTCTGCTACGTCACGCCGCAACGATGATCGATCCGCCTCCAGAGAAGATCACGTGGTGTTACGGTGTATGGCAGAGTGCCTACGTTGACAACGACCTGGTACGATTCGAGGAAGGCTTGCCGAGCGGTGCGTTCGACGCATCGACGCGTAACCTCGTGGTCATCGATGATCTGATGGCAGAAACGGACGAACGGGTCACGAACTTGTTCACAAAAAAGAGTCATCACCAGAACACGTCCGTACTGTATCTCGTGCAGAACCTGTTTCCGGAGAACAAGGAGAGTCGCACGATCAGTCTGAACGCTCACTACATGGTGATCTTCAAGAATCCTCGCGACGCGTCATAGATCGAAAATTTGGCACGACAGATGTATCCGGGTCGCCTGAAGTTTGTACAGGAAGCGTTCTGAGACGCCACGTCACTCCCGTACGGTTATCTCCTCGTCGATCTGAAACAGGGCACGCTCGACGACATGCGTCTGCGCACGGGTGTCCTTCCGGACGACAGTGTCCAGTACGTGTACCAACCCAAGGTATAAGACGTCCGCGCAGCGCCTCGTTCCTTCAGTCGCAGCATTCTCGTGAAGACAACAGCATGTCCGAACTCGTGAAGAAACACATGCTCTGCATACAGACACTAAACAGGTACAAGAGCACGAAATTGAGAAGAGCCATCATCAGAAACACCGACGCCGATCTGTTGTGTGCACTAGCCGAGTGTGCCTACAACATATTGAAGAAGAACTTGCCCTTGACCGACGCACAGAGACGTGCTCTGAACGTGTACAAAACAAACCTGCGTGCTTTGGCACAGAGAGACGCACCTGCAGCGAGGAGACGTCGTATCTTGCTACGGGGTAACAACCAGGGCGGAGGAGGACAGACCGGTGGTTTCTGTCGGCACTGCTGGCACCTTTGGCCGGTGCGGTCTTTCTACCCTTGCTAAAACAGGTGCTACTCAAGTAGACGACGATGGAACACGCACGGAAGATGGCCTTGGTAGATCCGCGACTGTTGGACAGTCTACGCGCACCGGCACCGACGGATACCCTAGGACGCAAAGTACAGGTACTCGACGACGAGATGAAAGTCATACTCGACAGACAAGATCTCACCGACGGTGACAAGGTCGTCATGTATAATCAAGTGTTGCAACGCTACAACGCGTTGTCCGATCGACGCACGCGCGAACCGATGCGCGTGATAACGGTCAACAAGGACACGACCCCGGTGGTCACGGCGGCGGCGGCGGCGGTGGCGGCGGCTAATACGGACCCGACCCCGTCGCGTGGAATGCACGCGGAGAGCTCATGAACAAAGGCGTAGCGGTACCCGGAAGTAACGTGGTGGACCTCGTGAACGATTTGTTGCGTCAGCGCAAGACCATCGGTTCTCCAACGGGGTGGCAGGTGTTTGCGCATCAACTCGGCGACATGAATATGCCCATGGAGTTGGTGGGTAACGAGGCCAGGAGACTGGCCATTCGACAGGAACAAAGGAAGCGTACCATAGAAGCGGCGGCCGCACGATCTCTCGGTAGAGCGCGTCGAACGCTGCAGTGGACACCCCTCTCGCGGAGACGATCTCGAATGAGCCCGTCTACTCTACCTACGCCACCGGCGTCGACTAGTAAGACATGGGAGCGTCTCGAATAAAAGAGACGCATCATCTCGATTCACCGACATAATGTGTGATCTACGGGACAGTCTAACACGTCTGTTTACCGGTGTTGCTTACGGCGGACTTCCCATCGTGTGCGGGATTACCATCGATTATATCATACGTACGTCATCATGGTGCGCCGTCGTAAACAGCTGGAGGACGTCTACTTCAACCCCGCCAAGGTGGGTAGTACGGAGGAATCGCGTCTTTGCGACGAACCGCCGTACCGCGCGTACCGAGAAAAATCGTCGAACAATGGCTATCGAAACAGAACGCCTATACACTACATAAACCGGTCAGAGTTCGTTTCAAGCGTCGGCGCACGGTCGTCGGAGGACGGGATCAACAGTGGCAGGCCGATCTCGTCGACGTGTCCAGTCTGAAAAAAGAAAACGACGGTACAACGTTCCTGCTCACGGTGATCGACGTCTTCTCGAAAGTCGCCCGATGCGTTCCACTGAAGAACAAGTCGGCGACGTCTGTGTCGAAGGCGCTGAACGGCCTCTTCACCGACATTCAGCCGCTGTCGTTGCAGACCGATAGAGGTCTGGAATTCTATAACCGTAGCGTTCGGGGTGTATTGGACAGATACGGTATCCACCACTTCTCCACCTACAACGCGGAGATCAAGGCGAGCATCGTGGAACGCTTCAATCGCACACTAATGTCGCGGATGTGGCGATACCTGACACACAAAGAAGCGTGGTGGTACATCGATATCCTTCCGGATCTGGTGTGCACGTACAACAGCACGCCTCACCGCAGCATCGGGATGTCTCCGTCGCAGGTGGATGCGACTAATCAGGAAGAGGTGTGGCAGCGTCTGTACGGTGGTCATCACGGTAAGGGTGTACCCAAGTGCCACGTGGGGGATCGCATACGTATCAGCAAGGTCAAGAGACGTTTCGATAAAGGTTACACGATGAATTGGACAGAGGAACTATTCACGAAACGCGAAGTGCATCTGTCCGATCCACCCGTCTATCGTCAAACGGACGATCTCGGCGAGATACTGGACGGTACCTTCTACGAACCGGAGATGCAGAAGGTGACGGTTCCGGTCGATAAACTGTACCGCGTGGAATCGATAGTACAGCGCCGCAAGGTAGGCAGGCGACGGGAGGTGTTGGTGAAATGGGTCGGATACCCTTCGAAGTTCAACAGCTGGATCGATGCCAAGGGTCTCGTCGGGTTATAAAGACTAATTGTGCGTCCGTCGCGATGTCAGTCGTCCACGTATGGCAGACGAGACAACATCACGCATCACCGTTATCGACGAAGAAGAAGAAGAAGAAGAAGACGACGTCGACACTCTACCGCCACCACCACTAAAGAAAGAGAGGACTCCGTGGCACATATTCGGTACCGCGTGTCCCAAAGAGGAGATCGTCTTTCTGTGTCAGGTCGTCGTCTTGTACACGGTCATCTTGGTCAGCATCTACAACCTGACGTTCGGCCACCACGATCCAACTCTGTGGACGGCCCTGTTGAGCAGTTCGTTGGGTTACCTGCTACCCAGTCCGACGTTGAAACAACAACAACAACAACATGGAACCGAGTGATTTCTATCTCACGTTGCCCAGCAATGCTTCCATGCACACGCACCCCGACAACACGCTGACCCACTACATCACGACGCTACCGAAACGTATCCTACTACGGGGACAATGGGAATGCGGACTGGTGGAGGTACAGTACCCGCACAGTTGGTACAACATGGTAGACGACGACGCGGGGTTCGCTGTGACACTACCGATAGACGAAGAGCACCCACGGTCCCTGCACACGAAGACTATCCGAATCGGAACCGGATACTATAAAGATCCGTGGTCACTGATCCTCGCCATTAACGCCTCTCTACGTCGCGTGGTGGGAGAGGGACGAATGAAACTGAGCTACAACATCATTACGCATAAGGTATCGGTGCACATGGCACCGAATACCGTCTTCCGTGCTGCTATTCTGACCGCCGTTCTCGGCTTTCGCACCGCTACGCTGGAGTATCTCCCGAAGGATCCCGATGCACCCGATTTCATGGTATTGATCACGGAAGCCGACAACGTGATCACCATGGAACGAGGGCTCGAGTCGCTCTACATCTATACGGATGTCGTGGAACCAGGAGTTGTTGGTGACAGTCTCGTGCCGCTCTTGCGCATCATCCCGGTGAGCGGTCGCCATGGTGACATCGTATCGAAGACCTTCGACAAGATTCACTACGTACACGTGCTCTACAAAGAATTTGGCACGATCGAGATAGATATAAGAGACGACACCGGATATCGCGTGCCATTCGAGGTTGGTAAGGTGACGGTGACACTTCATTTCCAACGGCAACGGACGGCACTGTTCTAGAGAGAGAGAGATGAATTACACCGACTACTACGATCGTCAAGCGGGAGGTGCGATTCCTTATTTCGTTGGTGCCCGACACCAACGGGGACACGGACTGGGAAGTCTATTCGGAAGTCTACTGCGTAGCGTCATGCCACTCGTCAAGAGAGGAGCCGTGGCGTTGGGAAAGAGGGCTCTGTCGACCGGCGCACGCATAGCCGACGACGTCCTGTCGGGACAGAACATCAGAACGGCCGCCAAACGTCGCGTCACCACTGCCGGTAGAGATATGATGAGTGATCTCTTGACCCCTGGCGTGCGACCGCGTAAGCGTATAAGACGCACACCCCCTGCGAAACGAGTCAGTACACCAGCGAGACGTCGGAGGAAACAGCAGAAACCGAAGGTACGTCGTGAACCCGATATATTCGACGATGGCGTTCGTTCATAAACTATCGTGTGAGGGACTCAAGAGCGAACTCGATCTCTTCACCGTACCTCTGACTCAGACCGCCATCATCGACAGTCGCACGGTCCATCACCAGCCGGTGTCCTCGCTCGACTCTGGTGGACCGATCGAATTCGTCGTACCCGGTTCGGGAGACGATTACCTGGATCTCGCCAACACGAAACTACACGTTCAGGCGAAGGTGACGCGTGCCGACGGAAGTGATCTCGACCCCGCCGATCCCGTCGCTCCCGTGAATAACTGGCTCCATTCGCTGTTCGGTCAGGTCGATTTCTACCTGAACGGAACGCTCGTGACTCCCTCGACCAACACGTACCCATACCGCGCCTACATAGAGACGCTGCTCAGTTACGGTGACGATGCCAAGGAGACGCAACTGACGAGTCAGATGTGGTACAAGGACACGGCCGGTCGTATGGACGCCGTCGTCGTTGATGGTGCCGATCCGACAGCCAACGCGGGATTCGTCGCCAGACGCCACATGATCGCCCAGAGTCGTGTGTTCGACATGATAGGTCGTGTCCACGTCGACCTCTTGCTTCAGGATAAACTCCTCATCAACGGCGTCGAGCTCAAGATGCGTTTCGTACGCAGCAAGGATGCGTTCGCGCTCATTGCTGGTGGAGCCAACCCCGCCTACAAGATACAGATCGTCAACGCTACACTGTTCGTCAAGAAAGTCACCCTGAATCCGAATGTGCAGATGGCACACATCAAAGCCCTCGAAAAGGCCACCGCCAAGTATCCGCTGCGACCTGTCGAATGCAAGGTCTACTCTATTCCCACAGGTACCCGTTCGTCCACGCGCGAGAACCTCTTTCTTGGTACTATTCCGAAACGTCTCGTGCTGTGCTGCATCGATAACGACGCCTACAACGGATGCTACGACAAAAATCCCTTTCACGCTAAAAACAACCACATCACCTTCTTCGCCGTGTACGTCGACGGGCGACAGATACCCGCCAAAACTTTCCAGCCCGACTTCGACAACAACCTCTTTGTCAGGTGCTACCATAACCTGTTCACCTCGACGGGTAAGGCGTGGCAGGACGAAGGGAACGGCTTGACTCGCTACGACTTCCGACACGGCTACACCTTCTTCGGCGTGGACCTCACCCCCGATGCGTGCGACGACTGCTGCTTCCATCTGGTACAAAAGGGCAACTTGCGCGTCGAGATTCATTTCCGCGACGCGCTGACAACCACTGTGAACGTCGTCGCCTACGCCGAGTTCGAGAAGGTGCTGGAGATCGACAGGAATCGTAACGTCATCTACGACAACTGATGGAAACCATACAGCTCGTCCGTCTACTCACCCGCGATACGCACGCCCGTGTCGTCATGCGCGGGATCGTACCCAAAGACGTACTCCTCGAACTCCAGATAGACGCTTACCCCGTCGCCTTCGTGTGCAACACGCACGACACGGGTAAACCCGGAGAACATTGGATAGCGATCTACGTAGACACCAACGGTTGCGGCGAATACTTCTGCTCTTACGGCTTGCCGCCACGACACGTCGAGTTTCGACGTTTCTTGAATAAACATTGTGTAACGTGGACTCATAATTCTAAGAGACTGCAGAGTCCCGTGTCTAACGTTTGTGGACAATACTGTGTTGCTTATCTCATGTTTCGATGTCGTGGACTTGTCATGAAGGATTTCGTAAAAGGTTTCGGCACTGATCTGGTAGCAAACGATTGCCGCGTATTCGATTGGCTTAAACAACTGCAATAACCGTGTTTCATTAACGAACAGATATCATCATCATCGTCATTAACGATTCGAGCCTATGGCGCGGTGGTCACACACCCGTAAGCTCACGACCTCTGACGCGGTGTTCACTCACCCGTAAGTCGTACCATCATCATCGTCATCCCACGAGCCACTGGCGTGGTCGTATTGACCCCTAAGCTCACGACCTCTGTCGTGGTGTTCACTCACCCACAAGTCTTGATGTTCGTGTACTTCGCTTAATAAAACACGGTTTCATATTATACGCTTGTATCATTCGTCAATAAAATACGTGTGCACTCGTATACTCTTGTGTTTCGTTAGTTCTTTCATACACGCACATTCATACACATCCTCTCTACACTCCCCTCACATACACGTACATTCATACACAACTAATACCTCTGTACACACCTCGTTATCATTAAAAAACCTAATCAACTTTCAAACTGTGGTTTTTACCAGTTATTCCCTTAGTACTAATTCTTCATACATACATACATACATCACATGTTTTAAAGTCCGAGTATGTTTTAACGTCCGAGTCGTTAGATGGCACTACGGACGCATAGGTACACTTCTTTCCGCTAGGAGGCGCAGGTCACGTGACTACTCACTTTGCTCAGGGGGGCGGCTTTCGAAACCTCCCTAATATCGCTTAAACACCGCAGAATACCCCTCCAAATGTGCGAGCATACTACTTGCGTATCATATGCAGTGGCCGACGGTTTGTGACCTATGTCTTTTCCACATAGGCTGGCTCTGGTGGATGTACTTTCGTTTGTCCGTTGCTTTGGGACTGGTGACGATCGATGGATGAAAACTTAGTATGGTCCCCATGGCGCACTGGGAAATATTATTAAACACGGTATGTGATGTCATGTGCAAGGTCACCCGTTGATAGATCTCGCTGTACCTAAATTTCGCCTTGACTCTGCCCGTCGACATCCTCGCCAGTGCCTTGTTGATGTTGTGCTTCAATACGACCGGACTGTAGTAATACCTATGCTCGATCCTGGCACTCGAGTAAAGTCCTCTATGCTCCTGTTTGGGGTCAATACAGAGTTGGTTTTCCCAAAGGCGACAATGTTAACGTTTTGTCTGATTATAAGAAAACGTGACCTATACAATTTCTTAAGTTTCTCACCTGCTGTTATCATAATCTCATTGACATGCTGGTAGATTTTTAATACTTCTAGCTCTCGTAAAATGCCTGCACGTGAGACACGTACCCGTCAATATTTACAAATGCCGGCAAGCATTACTCCGCAAAAAGGTCACACATGCAAATTGTTGCCAAATATCCTTCTGCTTAATCAAATCATCTCGAATTGCACCATTTTACAGTCAACACCTTCTACAATCACACATGGAAATCTGCATACTCAAATGCACTTATATCACAGCATGTGAATTTGGTAAAAAATCATTTCTCAAAAATGCATTACACTTTTCTTCGTAACCAAGCAGGAAGTCTAACTAGAACATGACCCCGTTTGGTGAGGTAAAACATGCTATCCACCTCACGAACGTTGTACCAACTGTGCGGGTATTGAATTTCGACCCATCCGCACTCCCGTTGGCCGGCTAGACTGATGCGTTGCGGTAACGCCGTGACATACTGGGTCAACGTGTTATCGGGGTGTAATTTCATTGACTTGGTAGGCAATTGCTGGGCAATATTAGGTAAAAGCAGACAGCATGGTCACCACGTTTCATTGACGGATTAGGTAACAGGTAACCGAGACAACTGCTCAACAGTGCCGTCCAAAGATTGGAGTTACCGTCGAATTTATTCAGGTTGTAGATAACGTACGTTATACAGCATGACGATTTGACAGAAGAAGACGATTTCGGACACGAATTTTAAAAAAAAAACACTCACCGTCTGCTGTTACTTCCGGTGTCTTCGAGACCAGTGTTTACGAAATGAACGTTCGTCGAATCTTCCATGACACGAATGATGGCTCGACCGGCGTATACTAACCTTTATACGCGACGAGCGTATAAAGGCTAGTATCAGCTGTTAAATCAATCAGCTGTTAAATAACACGGAATATCCTAGCCAATTGACCAGCACATGTGTCTTTCTTTCCCGCTTGCGATCCTGCAACACTTTTTCAACAAGGTAGAGCTTATCTTTAGTCACAACCACTTTATGTAGTTCCTATTCGTAAAATGTATTTCCTATTCACTAATCTTGATCATCGACCAAACGATAAACGGGTGGGTCGGAATGATGCACAGCCCTGACGGTAAATATATTCTTACTTCAGTTGGGTAACTTTTTTGAATCGTCTCTTGACTTTGTTGATACGTACGTGATTGCCGACTTTTAAACCGGGTTTGATTTGATTGCGTCCTTGATTTCCGTAGACTTTGCTAAACTTCTTCTTGATTGAACACGTTCACTTCAGGTGGCGTCATGCTAATACTTATATGATAACTGTCGATGTACGAATCCACTAGATGGTGTAATACGTCTAGGTATGGGTATATTCACCGTCTGGTTTTTCATGAAATACTTCCATATACGCATCTTCAGAATACAATTGAATCGCTCGACCACACACGCCTTTGTCTCTTCGTTGTGTGTTGTAAAATGGTGAATACCTTCCTCTTTCAGAAACTCTTGTAATTCCCTATTCAAAAACTCGTTTCCTTTATCCGTTTGCAATGTCAGTGGTCTGTCACTGTCCTTTAACAACCGACGATATGCAGTCGTGAGATACGGCCCCGATTAGTTCTTCAACGGAACAGACCACACTTTCTTACATCATGTTTTAGTTGGTAAACATCCCTGAATCTGCTTTTTAGAGATATGTATGGTGTATAAATAAATTTGATTTGATTTGATTCTTCGAGAACACGTCTATCACGGTCAAATTGAAAGTGTGACTCTTGTACCGTTTCAAACATGACATGTCCACCAGATCGGCCTGTCATTGTTGTTTTATACCATCCACTAAGACAAGTCGACGTCTTAAATGATATGTGACCGGTTTGTGTAGGGTGTAAGTGTCCTGCTCCGACAACCACCGTGTCACCTCTTTCGACGACGCACGTGAAGCACGATGCAGGGCATCGTCGCCTCCGTAACATCCGGTTAGTTTCGTGTCGTAGTAAATAAGTTTAAAAGCATCATGTGAACGCGTCGTCTTCTTTCTTACACGAGGAGATATAAAGTAATAATGCTGTCGTGTCGTGTAAGACTATTAATACGGTTCCCATTAACGCAAGTGTTGCAACGGTCTCGCCAAATGAGCTGTGCACCGCGACGACGGGACGTCTACGACGACGACGATTGTTGTCAAACGGACTGCTCGCTTCCTTTGACATTTCATCGTTGTCCACTGCTGTCTGAATGTAAATCCAACGATCGGGGTTCCCCACTAAATCCATTGGCGTGTATACATATTAAGACTACGAGCGAAGGTTTTCCATCCCACCGGTTCAAACGACATCCGCTTTCTCGGCACGTCGTTCACAAGATCTACAATGTTACTTCCAGGTACCGCCACATATCTGTACACCAGCTCGCCACCATCGTTCCACTTTACGGCACCTTTCATTTTATCGAGGAGTCGCCGTGCTTTCTGCTTAATTGCTTTCGGCACGCTGTCGATGATTTCATTTTCGATAGGCAGTTCTACCTTGCTTTCTTCTTTGCTGGGAAATTTGTCGTTGGCCACACGCATGGGTATCTACACACGCTTCTCGAAAAGATCGTTGTACCGGGTGATTATACAATACGACCTTTTCCCTCTCGTGTATATCCTTTCGTTCTATTATATATCGCATTTCGTCATCGATTCATCGCAACACACATGCGATAAGGTTTGCAAGAAGAGAACGTTGCGGTTGAATGTTGTCCAAAATACTGAGATCGACCAGCGCCATTTCCATTGTATAATCCATGGTCATGTATTTACGACTTCAACAACGTCGTCACAAACGAGGTAGAAGGGACGTGGCTAACGTAGCTAACATTGCCGCAAGAAAACCAACTTTCTGTAGAATACGTTTCCTCTTATAGATACCAGTTTTCCTTAGGAACAAGGTCCTGAAGTCCTTCTTGTACCAACGCAGTTTAGCCTTGTGACCATTAATTAATTACACGTTTCCTTTTAATGTGTTCTGTGCACACTCGCACAGACTGTGTACCCGATCGGGATTTCTCTTGGCAATGATGGCTCTGGCTAATGCAGTGTCCGCTTTTGCGAGGAAGCTAGCAAAGGCACAACGTGTTTCTCTTCATTCGCGCCGACATATCGAAGGACGGGTGCCATGTGTTATGTGGTTCCTGTGCTGTGAATCATTGATATCGTGCTGATAACTAGAAAGACGACTAAGGCGACATGTTACGTGAACCCGAACTATCTTTATTGTATTCCTACTAGGCCATATCACAACACCCCCTTCTAAGAATGAAACACAATTTGTATTGCAACATTAATTAAACATTGTTCGACACTCTGTGTTAATTAGGTCTAACAATAATACTTGAACTACAACATAAAGTACGTATTAATATGTTTCCTGAAACATGCTTGCTTGAATAGGTTACACACTAAGCATTAATTAGAACAGGACATGCAATACAGTAGATTAGCCTACAGATCAAGAATCTGAACTGGCTTGATCGGTCGACCGTAACGTGACACTCTCACGTTAGTGGGCACATCAGATTCCACGACTTGAGGATCGACTGATGGCTGACTAAGCTCTCGTAAAGCTCTGCGATTGCGGCGGACAATGCTGCCGCCACCTTCAACAACATAGGATCGAGGCGTGCCCGGGACAGCATCGACTACTTTAGCGGGACGTTTAAGATATGTTATCCAAACATCGTCTCCCACGGCGAGAGGAGGAAGCACCTTAGCACGGTGTTTACGATCTAAGTTTAGCTTAGTCGAAGCTCTCGACTCAGCCTCTCTCAGCCGAATTTGTGCTGAGTTTGGCAACTCGGGTTGCAACACTTTCGGAAGCGCTGGGACAGGTGTTCTCAACTTCCTGACCATCACAAGTTCGGCAAGCGACGCTCCATTCTCGAGCGGCGACGATCTGTACGCCAGCAAACCCAAGTATGAATCGGCTGCCTTCTTCATGATTGACTTTATCGTCTGCACGGCACGTTCTGCAGCTCCGTTACTCTGCAGGTATCTCGGAGAACTCGTAACGTGTTGAAACACGTATTTATCCGCGAACTTGCGGAACTCATCCGACGCATACTGCGGACCATTGTCAGACGCCAGGACCTCTAGGATGCCATGACGAGCGAAGTGCGACTTCATGTGCTCAACGATCTGACGAGTGTTCACTTCCGCTAGCAGAGATACCTCAATGAATCGAGAATAATAATCTACTAGTAACATATACCATCGTTTCTGACAGTAGAACAGGTCACTGCCTACATGCTTCCACGGTCGAGTTGGAAACGCTGTTGGCAACAGCGGCTCAGCGACATCGTTCGCATGTGTGCGACACGTGTTACAGTTTCTGACCATCTCGGCGATTCGCTGAATCATGCCAGGCCACCAGACCAACTGTTTTGCACGTTCGCGACACTTTGTTATCGCTAAATGACCTTGGTGAAGGCGCTGGAGAACATCCAGACGTTCACACTGTGGAATCGCGATCCTCTTCCCGTACGCTAGGACATCATCCATGATCGTGAGATGACCCCGGTTTTCCCAAAACGGCCAACCTGGCCGCACATACTTTAGCACCTGTGCTAAAACCTCATCGTGAGCCTGGAGTCGACGCATCTCGACTAAACGTTTAGGAGACGCACAAAAGTTTACTGACTGTTCAGCATAGGACTCCACCTCCTCTACAAAAAGTTCATCGACTTTTGTAGGACTCGCACTTGATCGCAATAACGCATCCGCAACAACATTTTATGTACCTGGAATATGCTCGACTGTGTATGAGAATCTCATCATACGTAAGCGAAATCTCTGAATTCGCACTGGTAGCTTATCTAAGCTAATGTCATTTAGCAATGGAACCAGTGGCTTATGATCTGATTGGATACGGACAGTGAGACCAACGATGTAGTTGCGAAACTTTTCGCATGCCCAGAAAATCGCCAATGCCTCTTGTTCGATTGTGGCATATCGTCGCTCCGTCTCTGTCAAAGAAGGAGACGCTGCGGACACGATTCTCAGAGAACCGTCACTCTGAACCTGACATAACGTAGCTCCGATTCCGTGCCGACTGGCATCTGACTGAATCACGGTCTCTTTCCTTGGATCATACACGGTTAGTTCTACCGACTTAGAAAGCTCGCGTTTGATGTCACGAAACGCTTTCTGCTGCGCGTCACCCCAATACCACTGAGTATTGCTGCACAACAAGTGACGCAATGGCTGACTTAGCTCACTGAGCCTGTGTGAAAACTTGCCTAGCTGATTAGCCATCCCAACAAAACTACGGACATCACTGACAGATTCAGGCGTCTTGAAATCATTCAGACCATGTACAGCCTCCGGATTCGCACGCACACCTGTGCTAGATATCACGTGACCTAGACATCTGATCTGATTCACTGCGAACTCGCACTTTGACGCATTTAGCGTCATACCTGCGTCCTTCAAACGGTTCAAGACACGGCGGACACGAACATTGTGTTCCTAGATAGACGCTCCCCATATGCAAATGTCATCCATCTGACAAACTCGATACCGTCTAGGATTTTGGACACGATCTTTTGAAAGATCTCAGGACTAGAAGAAAGCCCGAATGGCAGACGGTTGAACGCATACCGTCCGTGCGGCGTTAGGAACGTCGTAAGCAATTTGGACTGCTCTGAGAGAGGAATTTGCCAAAACCCGGAGTTTGCGTCTATCTTTGTGAAGACTGTGCCCGAGCCAAGCTGGGCCAAACTAGCTTCTACGTATGCCATAGGATAGACACTCCTACGAACTGCTTTGTTCAACTCCGTGTGATCTACGCATATTCTCACCTTGTCTCCCTCGCTTCCCTTAGGGACGACCACCATCGGGGCGCACCAATATGTGGGCTGGTCCACTGCAAAGATCACTTTCTGGGAAACCATCTGATCTAGTTCAGCCTTGACCTTATCGATCAGTGGGTATGGGACGTTACGCGAAGTGAATATTGCGAATGGACGTACATCATCCTGCAATTGGACATCATACTCTTCACTAACCTGCCTCAACCTATGAAACAGTTGTTTAAACTCACTGTTAAACTTGCTTGCGCTAACATCGCTGACATGATATGTGATCAACCCCAGTTTCACACATGCATCTCTACTCAACAGTGATCAAACAACATACAATCGCTCATGATGTTCACGTCCATCTACTCTGAGCACACTGTCAAACTCACCCAACACAGGTATACGCAAGTTACCAGGCCCTATCAACCTTTTGGTAGTAGCTCTCCATGTCACATTTCTGCACAATCTACTCGGCACGACAGACACATCCGCGCCAGTACCTAGTTTAAATCTCACTGGTTGATCTAAACCCTGAACTTCAACGAGTTGAGTCCAACTATTTGCCTTGTTACTAAGCTCGCCCAGGAACGAAACATGCTCCCTGTCTGCATCAACCACTAGTTGATTAACATTAGTCTTAAACTGAGGCTTACGAGATTGAGCTTTAGACTTGCGCAACGTGTATAATGACCGGTTATGCCGCACAACTTGCACTTAGCATTAATAGCAGGACACTTGCCAGTATCATGCTTAACATAACCACATCTAGTACATGACACATCAGACTGAGAGTTAGTGTTAGACTGGGTGGCCGCCACCCTAGGCTTGCGACGACTCTTCACTGCATCCACGGACATCGTATGCACGTTCAGGTCTCGCATCTGACGTTCGACTTCTTCAGCTTGTCGAGCCATGGACACTGCTTTCGTAGACCAATGTCCATGCGCTGCATCTCGCGTGAAACAGCTTGATCGAGAATTCCCACCACGAAACGATCCCAAATTTGCGTAGATCGATCAGGGACCTCACAGCGGTCTGCCGATTCGTTCAGCGCACGTATAAACTGCTCCACCGACTCGCCTTCCGCTTGAACACGGCGGAAGAACTTGGCTCTCTCGTAGATAACGCATCTGCGAGGAGCGAAGTAGTCTTCAAACGCCTTTTTGACTTTCTCGTAGACACCAACTTCGTCTGCGCCAAGACCGAGACTAGTGAAAATTGACTCAGCCCTTGAACCCATGCTATAGATAAGACTGTCAATTTGCACACTGTCATCTTCACTGTCCAATTTAGAGACTGTTCTAAATCTGGACCAACGACTGATCCACTCAGACCAATTCTCCGACAGAAAGTCGAATTCTTTCGGGGGATTAAACTTTGCCGCCATTAGAATGCAATGTTCAATGCGTTGATGAACAATTTGAGCCGTTACAGTTAACGCTCAACTTCAAGCATTAGTTTCAACTAGTCCGACAGGTTTCGACATAGTTGTCTCACACGGTCCGCCAGATGGCGTACCTGACTGGACTTCACGCATTAGTCACATTTTTCCGGCAGGTGGCACCACAACTGCACAACTGCACGCTGCCGACCAGCGATAACGGCTCGCATGGCGGCCATTTTCTCCAAAAAGTTCGATGCGTCGAGAATATATTCTTCCCTTTTACTAGTAGCTACCATCACAAATACAGTTCGCAACACTCCCTACAGATTCTGTAGCTGCTCGCGGTTCGAATCGTCGTATCGGACAACATGTTATGTGGTTCCTGTGCTGTGAATCATTGATATCGTGCTGATAACTAGAAAGACGACCAAGGCGACATGTTGCGTGAACCCGAACTATCTTTATTGTATTCCTACTCAGTATAGGGCACATCACAACACTACGGCGTGTTTCTATTTATATCTTCGGAAGGCAGGCGTACCGTATCTTGCCTGGTTCCGGTATGAAGTTAGTGCGCAGGCGCAAATGTTCCGGTGTCGTCTGTTTCAGGTCGACGAACAACTATCCATATGGAACGGACGTTGCGTCTCTGTGGTTATCACATGCTTGACTGCAGTATGTTTTGAGAGGACCGAAGAAAGCAACATCTAAGGGCTGTAGTCTGTGCGTCGTATGAGGCGGGAAACCCATCATGATGACCCCGTTTTCCCTACAGTAATTTATGCTGGCTAGGGAAATGTGTGATGCATGGTTATCACTCTTGGGAAGATTAAGAATGGTGGAACGTATACATCACCAGCACTGATGCCACAGACCAACGTAATGTTCTTTCCTCTTTCAGCAGACACTATTTTCGCCACACGTTTCGCCCCGCTAGGTGACAACACTCTTGGTAAGTTTGTTGGCTCTGTGGATAGACCAGACGCGTCAACATTGAATATATGAAGAGCAGTGAAGTTGTTGTCCTTTCGTAAGATGTAAAGAATTTGCCCACTTCAACCTTGTTGAATCCCATCGCTCGACTAATTGATGTGGCCTCTGGAGCCCTGAGACTAATGTTGTATTTATTCCTGAATGTTCGCAACCAATCCATTCCAGCCATTTTTGTGTGCTTGTTGAAGCTGTGCGGCAGGTGATTTTGCTCTGCGAAGTCGTAGACGAACCTTCCGCATTGGGTGGTGTTAAGACCGAAACGTCTGTCACTGATTTCGGTGATATAATCTCTCAACTGGTTCAGCTTCTCTACGGTAAAGACACTCCGAAAACGACCCCCGTGAACTGGCAGATCATACAAAAGAATAAACACATTACTGCGGCTACTAACGCAATGGGGCAGGGAGGGGGGCAGGAATATAAAATAACACATAAGGGTCCCCCAAGCCACAAAAACTGACAGTTCACGAAAATTATGCGCCCCTGAATTCAGCTTAGGCCCTAGCTAAGCATTAAAACTCCAATATAAAGTTATACCTATTGTATTGTATGTGCAATTATAATTCAGTTTTGCTCACCTCTGCTTTTGTTTTCAAGTAACTACGCAGCATACGCTCTGGAATGCCATAATTCGCTGCCGCCATGTAGCACGACATATTTTCTTCACGAACGGCATGCATGGAAGCAATCATCCCATCTTCAGACCATGACCCCCTGTTGTTTTTCGCTGGTAATGTCGTACCATCTGAAAATATAGGTTAGAATAAACATTAAAATCATTTTATTATTTACGAAGATAAATCAAATTGATCAGCAATTGACCCGGGAGGGGAGGAGTGTTCTTGGGGAGTCTCCTTCCCCTGTGGCTAATGTTATGGTGGTCAAAGGACAAAATAGGGCGCATAGCTACTATAGGTTATATATATCCCCCCTCAATAAAACTACCGATTTATACTCTCTGGCAACACACCTAGATCCGCTCCTGTTCATTCATTCATAGTTTGGGACGGAGTGGGGCAAGATGACAAATTCGCCAACTTGCCCTGGTCATCTTGCCCCGCACTGCCATTTTTACAGCACCCCCCACGCCCGTTCAGATGTTTGGGAATTTCGCCTAATTACTCTGGGGTGTTGCGTTACAATATACCGCTGTAATATAACACGTCTGAGAAACGCTTACCACACGATCATCACTTGTAGAGTCTTATTAACTAATTTATAATTCTTAGTACAAAAGTCAACAAAATGAATTTACCTCGCTAAAATTGTCCGTATCATGCCGATCACGTTCAAACTTGCAGACAAGTTGCGCGCGCACTTGGTGACGTCAATGGGGGACATCAGTGCTACCATCTAGTGCACAATTTTAAACTAATGCAAATTCGTCATCTTGCCCGCTTCGCCAACTTGCCCCGCCTTCCCCTACTGATTCAAAATACGCGTAGGGAAAAACCACCCAGTTTACTACGCTGTATTGGAGTACCAATAATTATCAATTCAGTTTTATTTGCATTTAATTTCAACTTGCTGTCAGTCATCCAGTGGAAGATATATTGAAGGCAATCACTAAGTTGGGAGCGATTTGTATCCGGGGTAGCCAGCGAAATGTAGATCTGAGTTTCATCAGCATAAAGGTGGTGATCCAAGTTATGTCTTTGTATAACAGAACTTAGTGGCGTGGTGTAAAGAGTAAAAAGCAAAGGCCCAAGAACAGAATCTTGGGGGAACCAAATAAAGCCGGCAGTGCAGATGAAAAGCAGTTCCCAATATTTATAGTTTGGTATATATCAGTTAGATATGAAGAAAACCAGCTTTGAGCTGTGCCAGATATATGCCGTACCACTTTAATAAGCGTTCATTGAGAATGCTGTGATCAATCGTGTCAAAAGCAGCAGAGAGATCTAGTAAGGTAAATGCAGTCACTTTACCATTATTACTGTTCAAGTTAATGTCATTATGAACCTTTAAGAGGGCAGTCTCTGTTGAATGAAACTGTCTATATATGCTGATTGTGACACAATAGTTAAGACATTTGTGTTAATGCGAGACCTTAGACAACTTGCTACAACCTTTTCTAGTATTTTGGAAATAAAGTTGAAGTTAGAAATAGGTCTATATATATTGCAACCGGACACTTGCACCCATACTTACCGATTTCAAACTGTACGGCGCGATTCGACAAGTGCTTCCGGCGTCCTCCACGTGTCGTCACCCAGACAACAATATTATCCCCCAGGTGGCGTAACCAACATGTAGTATTAAAGAATAGATGCTAAGCCTGACACTAGTTGGCGCCACTCATTCCTATGTCGTTTTATTGTCCTAATCCAAACATTTTAAACGTTTTTATTATCACCCACAACCAATGCTGCTAATGTGTATGCAAGTTAATTATTATTAGTTATGATGATAAATGCGTAGTTGCAAACTAGTACCTTTAGTTACTGTTGTGTTTACAATATTATTATAATGAGCCACCTGTCACCTGATGGATGACGTAGTGTTGATGACGCGGACACACGGTCCCAAGATTTGAAATTATGTAAAAGCCGCAGTGCGCGGGTGCGAGTCAATAAATGAACAGTTATCGTTGTGCATAAATGCGACGTTGACTGAGTCTATATCTAAACCATTAGATACAACATCTGGCGACGAGGTACACTACAACACACAGACGCCTATGCAGTGGAAACGAGCTACGGAGTTGGACTGGAATTCTCTAAACTGTGAGTTTATGAACAGAACACGCCGCCGTTTTCAACAAGACCGGTGCTCGCTCTGCTGACGTCATTGCTACTTCTGGCGTGCGGCATGAACACACTCCACAAAAACACATTGCTACGTCTACAATGGCTCTACCCACGTTCGCACAGTTTGACATGCGAATGGATGGCAATTTGGGACCTCGTTGGAGGAAATGGCTTGACCGTTTTGAAAGGTTGACCACGGCCATGGCAGTCAGCGAGCCGACGCGCATGCGCGCGTTGCTTCTCCATTACGCGGGACACGAAGTCGACGAGCTATTCGACACGCTGATCGTGCCTGACGTTACCGATGACGTCAATGTTTACCAAGCAGCCGCCAACGCACTGACTGACTATTTCACGCCGAAAACGAACACCGCTTTCGAGATCTACAGTTTTCGCCAAGCTGCACAAGGTGAGACGGAAACGATTGACAATTACGCAACACGGCTACGCAAATTGGCAAAATCCTGTGACTTTGCAAACGTTGACAGGGAGATCGCTAACCAAATAATTTTTGCATGTCAATCTAAGCCGCTACGCAGACGTGCACTGCGGGACGATCTATCGCTAGACAGGCTGATCGCCGCCGCTAGAGCGCTCGAGTTGAGCGAACAACAAGCAAGCGCCGTCGAAGGTGGGACGAAAGCTGATCGTCCAATCAACGCAACTTCTTCACAGTCATCCGCCAAGGGAAGACACACGTCAAGAAATCGCAATTTTGGCAACAGAGGTGAACGTTACAACTCGACCAATCGCCTGCAATTACTGCGGTAATCAACTACCACATCGTTTTGGTTGCCCGGCGCGAGGCAGGAAGTGCAATGCGTGCCACAAGGTCGGCCATTTTGAATTAGTTTGTCGATCATCACAGCGCGCTACCCAGCATGCATCACGTCCAATGTCGCGATTCCGGTTGCGAACACCGTGAGAACACACGCTGCTACCAACGATGACGAACGAGAGTACGTGTTCACTTCGTGCACAGACGAGCAAGTCCACGTCGCTCTGGGAAGGCAGCACATCCCAAAACGTCTCATCCAGGTTCAAGGTCAGTAGGTAGAAATGATAGTCGACACTGGAGCATCAGTTAACATTCTTGAATCGCACACGTATGACAGCCTACATGTGAAGCCAGCATTGCAGCCCACGACAACTCGCGTGTTCCCGTACGGCGCGACAACGCCGCTGTCTGTGCTTGGCATGGCGAACTTCGAATTGCAACATAATGGTGAGCAACTAACAGTGCCTTTTCATGTTATTGAAGGCAGCAGTGGAAACTTGCTTGGCTATGCAGCAGCCGAGAACCTCAAGATACTGACGATGGCGAGACAAATCACGACAGCTGATGACGACAAGGTCAAGGTCATAGAGGACTACAGCGACCTATTCGCAGGAATGGGAAAGGTCAATGACAGGCTGATCACACTGCACATTGACGAGACTGTCACGCCAAAACAGCAAAAGCATCGCCGCATACCGTTCCACATACGTAAGGACGTTGAACAGGAACTATAGCACGACTCGAAGCAGACGATGTGATCGAGAAGACGGACGGGCCGACGCCGTGGGTGAGTCCGATTGTCGTTGTGCCAAAGAAGACGGGAGCCGTGCGCATATGTGTGGACATGCGAGAAGCCAATAAAGCAGTAAAGCGAAAGAAACATCTAATGCCCACCATCGATGACCTAATAACATATCTGAATGGCGCGACAATGTTCAGCACACTCGACCTGAGAGCCGGATATCATCAATTGGAACTCGACCCTGAAAGTCGACACATCACAACATTCAGCACACACGTCGCTCTCTACAGGTACAAGCGGTTAACGCCGCTTCGGAAATATTTCAGAATACGATCGCAGAACTTCTACACGGCCTGAATGGATGCAGAAACATTTCAGACGACATCATCGTCCACGGCAAGACGCCGGCAGAACACGATGCGAATTTGAGAGCAGACTTAGACAGATTGCGAGAAAACAACGTTCGCCTGAACCGAGAAAAATGCAAATTCTCGCAGCCAACCGTCACTTTCTACGGACACGTTTTCGGTGCGCATGGACTGCGTGCTGATCCGAAGAAACTCGATTCAATTTCGAAGGCGAGTCGACCAACAAACCCATCAGAAGTACGCTCTCTACTTGGCATGGCGCAGTACGTGTCTCGATTCATTGCCGACTTCGCCAACATCGTTGCACCACTGCGAGAACTGACCAAACAAGATGAACTGTGGAATTGGCAGCCTAAACACGAACAATCGTTCCAGGCGCTAACACACGCGCTGACGAACACGAGCACGATGACCTACTTCGACCCCAACAAGTCGTCGGAAGTATTCGTCGATGCCAGCCCTCTCGGCTTAGGGGCTATTCTCACGCAAAGTGGAAAGGTAGTCAGCTACGCAAGCCGAGCACTCTCAGACGTCGAACGAAGGTACTCTCAAACAGAACGTGAAATGCTAGCAGTTGTTTGGAGCGCAGAGCATTTCCACCTATATCTGTACGGTGCAAGCTTCACGATCTACACAGATCACCAGCCACTACTCGGAATATTCAAGAGTCAGCGTCCTGCGTCCGCACGGATTGAGCGATGGAGATTGCGTCTACTTCCCTATCAGTTTGAACTGAAGTATCGACCCGGAAAAGACGACCGGAATCCAGCCGACTACATAAGCCGACACCCATATGCGAAAGGAGCAACCGACTCGACCGAGGAGTACGTGCGATACATCTGCAATGCAGCTATCCCAAAAGCCTAGACCGCTGTCGAGGTCAAAGAGCAGACGGCGACAGATGTAGTTCTGCAAGCCATCACCAGGGCTATACAAACTGGTCGCTGGGACGACACACTCGTTCACGACTACGTCCATGTCAAAAACGAACTGACAACATGCAGTGGCATCGTACTAAGAGGTACCCGTATCATGCTGCCGTCTACTCTACAGCAAAGAGCAGTTGAACTTGCACACGTGGGTCACCAGGGTGTTGTGAAGACAAAAATGTTACTACGCGAGAAAGTTTAGTTTCCCGCAATTGACAGCATGGCCGAGAGGCAGATCAAAAGTTGCCTGGCTTGTTAAGCTACAATTAGCACACCCATGACACCTGAGCCGATGATCCCAACGCCGATTCCGTCAGCACCATGGAAGAATCTGTCAGCTGATTTCCTGGGACCATTACCTACAGGCGAGCTGATACTAGTAGTCATTGATGACTTCAGCAGATTCCCGGAGGTGGAGATAGTCACGTCGACTGCAGCCTCCACCGTGATCCCCAAGTTGGACAGCATGTTCGCTCGTCACGGCATCCCGGATGTACTCAAATCAGACAACGGCCCGCCATTCAACGGCAGTGAACTAACCAAGTTCGCACACTATCTCGGGTTCGAACATAAGAAAATAACCCCGATCTGGCCGTGCGCTAACGGCGAGGCAGAACGCTTTATGGCTGCTCTAATGAAAGCCATCAGAGCGGCACACGTGGAACAACGGAGTTGGACACAGGAGCTGTACAACTTCCTTCGGCAATATCGCGCCACACCACACTGTACGACAGGTGTATCGTCCGCGGAAGCACTGTATGGAAGGAAACTAAACGTCACACTCCCACAACTCCCACAACAGACTCGAGCTTCTGAGATTCATGAGAAACTGCGACGTCGCGACACAGACAACAAAGCGAAATCGAAAGTCTACACTGACAAACGACGAAACGCAAAGCGATCTCAACTACAAGTTGGGGAAATGGTTCTCGTCCGACAACCTCGAAGAAACAAGTTAACAACACCATTCGACCCGCAACCACTCGAAGTCGTACGACGTACAGGAACTCTCGTAACAGCTAAAAGAAGGATGTACACGATCACACGAAACATCTCGCATTTCGAACGATTGAATGCAACACATTGCCTACCACACGACACGTACCATAACGACGCCGACGATTTCGACAACACGCGCGATAACACGCGCGACGACACGCTCGCAAAATCAACGCTGAAGCCGTGCCTGTCATCGCAAGTCGTTCGACGTTCCAGCAGGTTTCGTAAACCGCCCGTGAGGTTCAAAGATTTCACTGAATAAGAAAGAGTGATGTGCTGGCAACCTCTCCTCTAGTTCTATTTCACGTTTGTACACACGTCGATTATGTGAATACGCTTTTAACACTTCATCAAAGAGTGATGTGCTAGTAACCCCTCCTCTAAATCGATCGTATAATTAATGATTGTATTTTTAACATAGTATAAGCGTATTTCGAACTTTATTTGCATGAGCCCAGTACTGACTTTAATTCCAAGTAGGGGAAGAATGTTGTGTTTACAATATTATAATGAGCCACCTGTCACCTGATGGATGACGTATTGTTGATGACGCGGACACACGGTCCCAAGATTTGAAATTTATGTAAAAGCCGCAGTGCGCGGGTGCGAGTCAATAAATGAACAGTTATCGTTCTGCATAAATACGACTTTGACTGAGTCTATATCTAAACCATTAGATACAACAGTTACCACAACTTTATTAACACAAATGTAGGCTTTAAATTTAACATCAAAAACGTGAAAACACCAACACATTATTTTTTATAAATACTTTTAGGCATTGACTTTAGCGCTCACGGGTCAAAAAAGAGAGACAAGTCAGTCACGGAAAAGGGGGCGTGGATGCATTGCCTCACATGAGCGTATTCCCCCGCCCTACCTAGCTTAGGGGTGTTACCTAAGAAAATGCTAAATAACGGTTGGCCCACACGTAAAACAAGTATGCGGAATCCTGCTCTGTCACGTACTAGCTAACTGGCGATCGGTCAATCAAAATGGCACTAAGTCAACACAACAGAATATAGTGCTCAACCATCGCCAACATTCTAGCGTGAGGGTAGGAATATTAATTAGAGCCATTAATGATATACAAAAACCACGCTGATTAAACTCTGGTCATATATATAACTACAAGAAGTTCTCACTGTTCTCACGCAACAAATAAAAGTAATGAAAGTTATACCATATGTAGGCGCCGGGATGGAATTTATATTGTGTGTGCTGAGCCGGAGCTTAAGGATTCGCTGTCGGATCATGACATTGGAAGTCGCGGATCGAGCTTGTTGTTAAATATTTTTCGGGGCGACATTCCCCCTTTTAAAACTAACCAGAAAACTCAAATTAATTTCACTCTTCCCCCCGAGGGTTGCCAAAATACCACCTTCAGGCTCTCCAAAGCATCGATTTTCACCACTCTTGAAGATCGCCAAAACCCCTTTCGATCGATCCATGCTCTCAAAAAAACTTTATTTAATTGCACCCCCCTGCAGGCTCACCAAAAGTAAAACCCATCTTCAGACTCTCTAAAACTTCGATTTGCACCCACCTTGAGGCTCGCCAAAAACCCCACCTTCAGGTTCACCAAAAGCATCAGATTGCACCTAAAATGCAACCCCTTCCTTAAAGAATGGGTGCTAATCCTACCAAAGAAGTCTCCACCCAAAAATGACCACCCTTCCTTAAAAGCTATAATTATTGAGGAGCAAATCCTATATCCAGCCCCCACCAAAAATAGGGGCTCAGCCCCAAGCCCCCATGCTCCGGCACCTATGTAAACAATCCGTGTAAAAAAAAATATTTAATGCTACGCACGAGGGATGGCTGATAATGATGATGATGATGATAATGATGATTACGAGTGGCGCCATATGTTGGACTGAGGACGATTCTAGTTCAAAGCTACATCCCAAAACCTACTAGGGGCGCTTCGGTCGCGTCAAGGTGAGGACAGCGCATGTCACGAACATTTCAAGAAAGGTGTGTGGATCATCATCATGTCGGGTGAATTGAAGAGTTTGGAGAGTATCCTTGACAAGTATATTCCAGAAGAAGAGTTGCAGGAAGTGAAGCGCATCCTTTATGGAAAGCAATTGTGGTAAAGCCCTTTTGTAGTCTCTAGTCACCGGTCTACGTCGTTAGATTCGCGAACTCGCACTGTTCCGAGTCGAGACTCGACTGAGCGAGGCCGAACGGACGCGTCACGCTGGCATCTCGGCTCAGCCTCAGGCTCAGAAAATTGAGAAACGCACCAAATTGGGTGCATCGGTCATAGTAGCCAAACGAGAACGCCTCGAGTCGACAAACGGCTGCCTGATCCATGAGGCGAACTGCCAGTCCCTGGTCCTACCTATTTATCTAGAATTAGTTTGAATGAGTTGGGTTGGGACTGGTGTAAACTTCGACAAAACTGGGGGGGCAAGGTACGATTTTGAATTTTAATAATTAGTTCGCATGTGTCGTTTAAATTAATTTATACTAAACAAACTGACTACACACAATATGGAAATGTTTCATGCTTTAATATATATATATATGCATAGATCTGGTAAGCTGCAGGGGTAAGACCACATTATTAAGGATTCGTCCGCCATTACCGACCGAAAGAGTGCCCTTGAAAATACCGTTTTGGTGTGATGTGTGATTTTTTTTAGCACTTTGGCGTGGCACATGTTATCCCATGTTCGTCCAGTGAATACTGAATGTACTACGATTAGATCTTTCACGAGATAGCAATAAATATACTCTAGTCGCTCGCGTATTCGCACAGTGGTTATTTTGCAGAACGCACCAATATTTCAAAATCCATCACCAGATTGGGACGAAATTGAGGGGTGTCAGGTTTGGGTGGCTTTTTCAGAAAAATTAGGTATGAGAATTTCACGAGTTTTCAATGGAGGTTAAATATGCTGTGACATTTTCAAGAAAATCATAAGACAAATTTGGCAGGAAATGAAGAAAACATTATAATGGCCGCCTATGTAAATTTTAAATGTGGTCTTACCCCTGCAGTACATCCTAATTCTTCTTCTTTAGTTCTTTTCATTATAAAAGTTTTACGGAGCACTTGGCTATTCGACCGGATTCTCATAAAATATTTTTTCTGTAAGTATGAATAGAATGTGCCTGCCGCAAATTACAAAACCATAGTTAAGTTAGCCATTTTATTAATTAAAGTGTAGATACATTATTTAGTATTGACAAGTTTTATTCGGCTAGACTGTTAATAATGACACCTGATGAATAAGTGCATAGTTACATCATATTGTGTAAGAGATAACAAAACATTTTCTTTTCAGGGAACATTGAAAATGGCAGCCACTATCAACCTCGTGTTTAGGAGTAGTCTTAGTGGTAGACGAACTGCACAATCAGTTCGTTTTACCACAGCGAAAAAAAGGCAAGAGGCAGATCTAAGCCATGGCTTCAGTTAGAAGCGAACGAAGGATATCTGTTGAAAATGTGGTGTTCATCGTGCAAGACGTACGATTACAGCGATGGTTGCTCAGTGACATCTGATA
Source organism: Paraescarpia echinospica (assembly GCA_020002185.1). Classification (NCBI taxonomy): domain Eukaryota; kingdom Metazoa; phylum Annelida; class Polychaeta; order Sabellida; family Siboglinidae; genus Paraescarpia; species Paraescarpia echinospica. The sequence continues at coordinate 14,362,351 of CM034534.1, forward strand.
GTGATAGTCATCACACATGACTTTTGTGCGACACTGTTCAGTATTATGTGTACATCAATTGAATATGACCTGACTTTTGATTTATTGGTCCTGTCAAATAAAAACTGGTATCAGATGCCAGCTTTTGCTGTAATATTTATAGGTTAAATAAGTTTATATAATAAAATACGATAAAGTTTTTTCCAAAAAAATTATTTACATCTTACTTGAATTAAAAAATTGCTACACAAAATGTGCAATTGCTAATCAATTCCCAAATTGATTAGCAATTGTTGCTAATCAAAATTTTCAAAACAAAATGTTCCCTGCTTTTATAAGCATCCCGGAATCCTATGAAATAATGGACACATGCAATCAAATATGTCCAAAGCATTCAAATCAAGACTGATTGCTCTGATAAGTCATAGATTGTTGATAAACAGTGGTTCGTGCAAGTTTGTCATAGGTATTAAGATAATCCCATGTTTACGCAAATCACCTTTTATTTATCGTTCAAATGGCATATATGGTATATTTATCCGGTCAAATAGTGTATACGCAACCATGGGCTATTTGTCCGTACGTATTTATCTGGTCAAATTTGATCAATATATATGTAATTTTGTTGATGATTCTGTCGAAGAGTTTTTTAAGAATGAGATCTCCACTCAGTAAGTCCACGACTGTTTGTTTTCATTTCCCTGGGATCTTTTATTCCCTCTGACATATACAATGGACCAACGGCTTATAGCGTCTTCTGAAAGACACAGGCAACATAGGGGGAACGGAATTGCGCAAGTTTTGACACAGCGACCTAACCAGTACCAAACCACCACCCGACCAGCACTGAGTCAGGATTCGAACCCTGATTCATCTGAATGACAGTCCAGCACTCTAACCACTCAACTACTGCACCCCACTTTATACATAATTTTTTCTTAAGAGCTTGGTCCACCCTATTCGCTTGAGTCAAGTGGAAAGTACAAATATATATATATAATGTATGTATGTATGTATAAATATGGTTTTTATATTTAAATGAAGCAATCAGAAGAGTCGAGTATTAATAATAACATAACTTCTGTTGCACCTAAATCCTTGGAAACCAAGCTCAGAAATAATTTAAGAAATTGGCACTTGTGTAGGATCTAGGCCCACATCGATTTCACCAAACATACAGGGCCTGGATAATGATATTTTTGCATAAATTTAACACCAGTAATTCCACATAATTCCAGGCATATAAACTTATACAAATATTGCATCTTATCATTCTTATGACACTTTTGAGGCCCAAATAGAGCACTGGTTTGCATCAGTTTGCCCACTGGTTTGCATCAGTTTGCCCACTGGTTTGCATCAGTTTGCCCACTGCGGCCATCATTATCATGTAGCATGCTTGAAATGAGTGAAAAATGTGCATGTTGATGAAAACTGGACGCCAAATTTAGACCTCAAACATGCACTAAGATGCAATATATTTTATAATGTAAGTATGCCTTGTTTATGAGGAATGCTGGAATTAACGTACTGATACTATCAAATTCAGGCAATAACATCTAGTTATAACTGCAAAATCCAGGTGGGTCTGGATTCAAAGGAATTACAAATATATATTTAATGTTGCGATGTTTTTCTGACTGTTTTTCCTGTGAGAATTTCCAACACACTATTCGCACATGTGGTGTTTTGCAGTAAGCTGAGCCTGCCTGCTCCAGCAGAAGCTCTGGCCAAGGAGCGTGACTTTGAACTTGCTGGGTACGTGTTTGATGCTCAGTCTGAAGCAACGCGCCAGCCTCGTGTTGTTAACATTGGTCTCATACAGAACCAGATTGTCCTGCCCACGACTGCCCCCATTCTACAACAGGTCTGTATCTAATCTAACTATATTCTAGCTAGCTTGATGTGTGGATATGGTAATATTGTCCTATTAGATGGCTTGCTCCTCAGATGCCAATCTTCCAGGGATTAATCTACGACCCGTAGGAAGACAAATATTGTCTTTTTCAGAAATTTCCATTAACAGGGCTTGACATTAACTCCCATAAAGCACTTGTCCGGTAGGACAAGTACTAATTCATATTTACTTGTCCCCTACAGAAATTTACTTGCCCACCAAAAAGTAGCTTTAAACATAAAACGCCAATGTTATTGCCATAACTGGCTCTGGGGTTGTACCTTCCAGATTACGAACGTTGTTACAGGCTTACTAAACACAACTTGGCGGCAGTATACCTTCAACATAGTATAGTCTTAAGAACAGGGTATTAATTAATCAATTAAAAACTAGGAACAGGCTGCCTCCTTGTAACTAATTAAAATGCAAAGCAAAACGAGTTGTGGCATTTAACTGAACACAATTTTATTTCAACGCTACGTACAATGTTCTGAATTATCATCTCTGCTACTAATACAAAATATTGTTTGTAATAAATTCCAGATACAGTTATGTAATTGGACCTAGCCATGCATGCTATCTGGTAATTTTGTTGATATTTACTGCCATAACAATTATTTAAGCAATTGAATGCTTTTATGAAATTATACACATTTATTTTGAATGTCCGTATGTCCTTACAGTATTCATACAGGGAACACTCTCCTCTTTATACATTCTGACAGGCTTTATGTTGAATTTTGCATAGGCAAACATTATTTCAGAGTTTAAACTTTAAACAAATAAAAAAACTAGCTAGTTAGTTAAGAGTTGCCCCTTTCTGTAATGGTTGCCCAAGTCACCAAGTGATATAAGGGTGACAGTACAGGGGTTGCCCAAGTCACCAAGTGATATAAGGGTGACAGTACAGGGGTGCCTGCATAATAATAATTTATTTCTTATATAGCGCCCCATCCAATAATTGTTCTGGGGCGCTTTACAGTGATTAGTACAAATAAATAACGTCATACGATATATAGTTTAAAATACTATGCAATCATTACTACTAAGTAAAATCAACTATGCTGTCTTCAAATATATAAATAAAAACAATTATGCATGCTATTAAAACAATAAAATAGATTAATTATAATAAATTAATTAAAATAAAGGTATCAATAATTATGGTCATCGATCATCGAATGTTAAAATAATTTGTGAAAAGATGCGTCTTCAGTGCCACTTTAAACTGATTGACGCTAGTGCATTGGCACACTGTGAGTGGTAGTTGATTCCATGCTCTTGGGGCTGCACAAGAGAATGCTCATTCGCCGAGTTTAGTTCGGATAGTGGGTTGTTTAAGGAGTAGCTGATCGAAGGCGTGTAGACAGCGTGTCGGGCGATATGGAGAGAGAGAAGTGCTGATAGATATGGAGGTGCTAGCCAATGAAGGCATTTGAAAGTGAGAAATAAGGTCTTGAAAGTAATGTGACTCTTCACAGGAAGCCAGTGCAGCTCCAAGAGCATGGGCATGACGTGGTCTCGTTTTGACCGCATCGTTATGATACGAGCACATGCATTTTGGACACTTTGTAGTTTCTCAATTACTGTCGCTGGCAATCCATTAAGAAGACTATTGCAGCAGTCAATTCGCGAAATGACTAACGCAAGCACAAGTTGTTTTTTGTGTTCTTTGTCTAAGTAGCAACGAATGCGTCCAATGCTATGGAGGTGGTAAAACGCATTTCTTCAAATGTTAGTTACGTTTCGCTCAAGGGACACATTAGAATCAAAGGTCACCCCCAAGTTTCTGACGTGCGTGTTGGATAACTTGCCTGGATCTTCGGGTTTTAAAGTAAGGCATAACAGCCTTGTGTACACCCGCCTTTATGCATCGTATTTTGGTATTGAGAACGTGGCTTGTCTTGTTATTTTGTGCTTTTATTAAAATTTAAACCTGTCCATCTTCAATTCTTTGTCGAGTTTTGTTTTGAAGGAGAGGATGTTTTCAGCGTTCACTGTTTGCTGAGAAAGGTTGTTCCAGTCTAGGAAGATGCGTTGTGAGAAGGAGTGTTTCCTAATATCAAGTCTGCTTGGTGTCTCTATACAATTTTTTTTTGTGGCCTCGTGTGCGGTTTGTTGTGATCTTGAAGAAGTCCTCTTGATTGATGTCGTCGATGCCATTGATAATTCTGTAGACTTGGATCAGGTCTCCTCTTCTTCTTCGGTATGCCATACTTGGTAAGTTAAGATGTTTTAGCCTGTCTTCATAGTTCAAGTTTCTTATTTCTGGGACCAGCTTGGTTGCTCTCCGTTGTGCTCTTTCAAGGGTGTTGATGTCTACGGCGTAGTGCGGGTTCCAGATGGAGTCAGCATAGTCGAGATGTGGTCTCACTAGCGTTGTATATAATAATCGGAAGCTGCTACTGTCCAGATGTTTAAACGTGTGTTTGATGAGGCCTGTCATCTGGTTTGCCTTCTTTGCAATGGTGCCAATATGCTGTCGGAATTTTAGGGATCTGTCGAACGTTACACCGAGATCTTTTTCTGTTTCTGATGTGCTGTCGATTTCTGACACTTCCCCATCTTTACTTGTCATCGTGTATGTGGTGTTAACCTTCGGCTTGCCAAAAGTCAGATGTTTGCATTTTGATGGATTGAAATGTAACTGCCATTTCTCTGACCAAGATGTTAGTTTGTTAATGTCTTCTTGTAATAGCTTTTTGTCCATTTCACACCTTACGTCTCGATATATTTTTGTATCATCGGCAAATATCTTGAGTCCACTGTTTATACCATCTGGTAGATCGTTGATGAACAGGATAAATAGAATGGGGTCAAGGACATTTCCCTGAGGTATGCCACTTGTGACCTCTGCCCAATCTGATAGCTTTCCATTTACTACTACCCTTTGTCTTCGTCCCGTTATGAAAGCTGCGATCCACGCTGCCACTTCTCCTTGGATGCCATACGCAGTTAGTTTTTTTGCTAGTCTTTTGTGTGGCACCGTATCGAAGGCTTTCGCAAAGTCAAGATATATTGTGTCTACACATCCGCCCGAGTCAATGGTGGTAGTCCAATTCTCCATGACTTCTAGGAGTTGGGTGGTGCATGACCTGCCTGGTCTAAATCCATGCTGATCTTTGTGGAACATGTTGTTCATAGTCATATGAGTCAGGAGATGGTCTCGAATAATGCTTTCCATAATCTTACATGCTATGCATGTCAAACTGATTGGCCGGTAGTTGGAAGCATGTCTTTTTGAGTTCTTCTTGTGTAAGGCTGTTACGTGTGCTGTCTTCCATTGAGCTGGGAGCACTCCATCCTTCAATGACCTGTTGAAGATCAAAAGGAGGGGCTTCACCAGTTCATTTCTCAGTTCATGTAGAACGTACGGGTGACATCTGTCTGGACCAGGTGACTTGTTTGTTTTTAAGTTGGTTAATTTAGCCAGGACTTCTTCTGCTGTGATTTCAGTGCTGATCAGCAGGTTTCCATTATGTCTGTCTTCGAGTGTCGGAATTTCCGTCAGATCTTCATGTGAGAACGCACTTGTGAAAAATTTGTTTAGTGTGTCTGCATTCTCTTGGTCTGTCTTTGCTGTTGTGCTATCATCCAAGTCAAATTCACCCATGGCAGATCTAACCTTTCTTCCATCTTGGACATAACGTCAGAACACCTTGGGGTTTTTGCTGACCTCTGTCGCTAGCTTCCGTTCAAAGTCTTTTCTAGCTTTCCTTACAGCACTGGTCGCAATGTTTCTCACACGTGAGTATTCAACATAGTCTCTGTACTGTTTTGTCTCAGTGTACCTCTTCCAACTGTTGTATTTCTTTTTCACTTTCCTCAATGCATCGCTGTTCATCCACAAAGGCTTAACTCTCTTTCCTGTCACTGTCTGTTTCTTTGGTATGTGTTTATCAACCAGGTCTGAGAGTGTGCTGTTCAGTTCTTGCCACATCTTGTCCACACTTAGGTTATTCAGAGTCTCCTTCCAGTTTATTTCTCTGAGTTTGCGCTTGATGTCAGTGTAGTTGCCTTTCTCAAACTGGTAACTTGCCTTCTCTTCACTCATTGTATCACAGTAGCAGTGACATTCTGTCTCAATGATTATGTGGTCACTTTTCCCTAGAGGTGGCTTCTGTTTTATGTTTTGTGCCATATTTTCATCATTGGTGATTATCAGATCAAGAAGTGATGGTTCTTGATTATGTCGATACCTGGTGGGGAAATTGACATGTTGGTGTAGAAAGCAGTCACTCAGGGTTTCAAGTAGTTCCGTTTCTAATGTGTAATGTTCTGGTACTGTCCATGTCTCCCAATCAATGTCTTTCATATTAAAGTCTCCGGTTATTAGGATATATGTCACACCTCGACTGTTGCAGGCTGTTTTAATCAACTGAAAGAGTGTATCGTTGTTTTCAGAGTCACTGTTAGGACTACGGTATACTACCCCTATCAGTAGTTTGTCCTTGTTTTTTAGATTGACTGTACACCAGGCAGATTCATTGAAGATGTCATCTGTGAGGGTCTCTTCTGGAATAGCTCTCAACCACTTTCTCACATAAATTACAACCCCTCTACCTTCCAGGGTGTTTGGGAAAGCATCATAGCCATCTATGTCAATCATTTGTTTTGTTAGTGTTATGTCACTGGCTTTTGGGCAGACTTCGGTTACCGTGATAATATCTGGCATCTCACTAGCAATTAATGTCTTCACCTCATCCATTTTGTTAGTTAGTGTGTCAGCATTTGTTGACCAACATTTCAGTGTCTTTTTGCAGTCTATGTGCTGTGCTTCGCTATCAATAACTTGTGCATTTTGTTCCTCTCCTTGTGCTTGTGGTGCTTTGGTAAACAAATTGTGCATGTGTTGAGGGTTTGGAACATCATTTTTTTTATTAAGTATTCCCTTCGTCTTCGGGGGCTCCTCGAAAGGGCTGATGGTTGGCTTCTTGATGTGTGGATCTTCGGTCATGGGTTGTTGTGTTGCCCATGTTTCCAGAAGTGCTACTTGCCCATTCTGATTGTGGTGTTGCATGTCTGGCTGTACCATGTGGAACATCTTGGTTGTTGTTTGGTCTTCTTTCTTTTTGGATGATGAGACCATTTGTGATGAAAAGATCTGTCTCACCTTCATGCTTTCTTGTGGCAAGTTCAGCACACAATTTCCTGTTCTTTTCTCGTTCTTGAAACGTGAGGTCAGGTGTTATGAACACTTTCTTGAAGGCAGCATTTTCGGTGATCTCTCGAACATTAGTAGCATTTGATAGCAGGGATCTCTTCTGGGCAACGGTGTCGACTGTCACTTTCAATAGTCTGTCTCTGTTTTCTGTTCTTTTACCCAGTCTAATGACTTCTTTTACTGTAAAGTCTGTGATGCCAATACTCGATGACATAACACACGCATGTTTCCGATAGTTACACCGTCAGGAAGAAAATTTTTGGTTGCTGATTTCGGTTGGACGATGATGATCTCCGTTTTGTCATCATTGAGTTTTAGCATGTTGGTTTTCATTTCATAGAGTGCATCGTAGATAAATTTGGTCCCTTCAAAAAACAAGGGAAACGGACCAGAAAGAAATACTTATCGAAAGAAGCCATTAGAAAAATTAAGTATAAACAAATGATGTGGAAGTCATATAGACGTACTGGCAATGACGAAGACTACAACATTTATAAAGAAGCACTAAACCAAGCTACAGCTGAAATTAGAAATTCAAAGAGAAGCTATGAACATAAATTAGCTTGTAATATAAAACATGACAGCAAGAGTTTTTATGCGTATGTTCGAAGCAAACAGAAAGTTCAGGATAAGGTCGGTCCTCTAGAAGATAGTGCTGGAAATATAATATCAGAAGGATTCTTAATGGCAGAAGACTTAAATGAGTATTTTAGTTCAGTGTTTACCAGAGAAGACACTAGTTCACTGCCAGTACCAGAGGCTAAGTTCAAGGGGGCAGAATCAGACTATTTAAGACAGTTAATTGTAACCCCAGAAATGGTAGCTAAGAAAATTAGGGCTATGAAGGAAAATAAATCACCTGGAGTGGATGGTATTCCACCCAAACTACTAGTGGAAATTGTAGAACAAATTAGCATACCGCTTGCAACAGTTTTCAACTTGTCATTAGAAGAGGGAGTGGTTCCTTTAGAATGGAAAGAAGCAAACATTATACCGTTATTTAAAAAAGGTTCGAGAAACAAGTCAAATAATTATAGACCAGTTAGTTTAACATTGGTGATTTGTAAATTATTAGAAAGACTAATTAAAGATCACATGGAGGATTTTCTTGTTAAACATAACTTGATAAACCCATCTCAACATGGGTTTCTAAAAGCGAGGTCATGCTTAACAAATATGTTATGTTTTTTGGAAGATATCACTAAGTGGGTAGATGATGGATCACCAGTAGATATCATCTACTTAGATTTTCAAAAAGCTTTCGACAAAGTGCCACATCAGAGATTACTGCTTAAACTAAAAGCCCATGGCATAGGAAATGGTATAATTAACTGGATAGAAAAATGGCTGATTGACAGAAGACAACGGGTAGTTGTTGATGGGGAGGCTTCAAACTGGAAATCAGTTTTGAGTGGGGTTCCACAGGGATCAGTACTGGGACCTATATTATTCTTAATATATATAAACGATTTGGACGATGATATAGCTAGCAAGGTGTTGAAATTTGCAGATGATACAAAAGTGTTTAGAAGGATTAAAAGTGATGGGATAGACAGCATTTACAAGATGATCTTGACAGGTTGATCAAATGGTCTGAAAAGTGGCAAATGTTGTTCAATTTTGGGAAATGTAAATGCCTTCACACAGGACATGGGAACGAATATGTAGAATATACAATGGGGGGAACTGTACTAAGTACTACTGTAAAAGAAAAGACTTAGGGCTGACAATTAGTGCTGACATGAAGGTTTCAGAGCAGTGTGGAATTGCAGCTTCAAAGGGAAATCAAATCCTTGGATTGATTAGGCGAAATATAGCATATAAAGAAAAAGAACTAATAATACCGCTGTACAAAACAATAGTTAGGCCTCATTTAGAATATTGTATACAAGCGTGGAGGCCATACCGCAAGAAGGACATAGATATGCTAGAAAGAGTACAGAGGAGAGCGACTAAAATGATACCAAAACTGAGGGATCTTAGTTATGAAAAACGCCTAAAAGAATATGGTTTAACAACACTAGAGACCAGGAGATTGAGAGGAGATCAGATAGAAGTGTTTAAAATATTGAATGGTTATGAAAATATTGATAGAAATATGTTTTTTTCAGTTAAGAAAGATAGAAAGACTAGAGGACATGAAGTTACATTAGTAAAGGAGCAGTGTAGATTAGACGTGAGAAAGTTCTCATTTTCACAAAGGACTGTGAATGAATGGAACAGAGTATCTGATGATTGTGTGGGTGCTAGTAGTGTGAATATGTTTAAAAATAAAATCGACACATACCTCAGAAGGGCTGGATATATGTAGATAAAAGGGTTGGACTCTCAATAAGCCAAAGGGCTTCCTTGTCCACCTGCCATCTAGAGTTAATTCTCTGGATGGCAATCTTGTTAAATCTTGTTAAAAATCCATTGACAGATACTGGCAACACAGAGTTCTATTTTCATGATGGCAATGTCGGGTAAAATATTATCGCTCAGGCTAAATTCTTGGAAAAGTTGTATGTCATTGGCATAAAGATGGTAAGCCATGCCGTGGTGGTTGAGTAGCGACACGAGAGGAGTCATATATATAGTGAACAGCAATGGTCCAAGAACTGACCCCTGCTGGACACCACAGGTCAGCTGCAGGTCAGTCTGTGGAAGTTTAAGACTGCTACCTGCAAATGACACTGTGTATTGTCTGTGTAGTAAGTAGGCAGCGAACCATGACAAACAGTGATTATCCCTGCTGATGGTGTTGATCAGTGTGTTTAAAAGAATGGCATGGTCAATTGTATCAAATGCTGCTCTCAGATCAATTAGCAGCAGCACCACACCTGCTACTGCTAAATGATCTGGACTTCATACCTATAGCTTTAGGCAAAGTCATCATTCACTTGCTACAATTTATCAATGTTTTGCTGCAGTAGACTGTAAGCAGGGGCAGAGCAAGGGGTTAAAGTGGCATCTTGCACAATGTGTTTGATAGCTAATATCCATTAACATATCAACACAAGGACAGAAATGTCAGTCGCCTACAGACAGGACAATAATTAGTGGACAAAATTCTTAATTACACTGCAACTAAAGCAATTTATCTAGTCGCAGGCGTAAAATTATAGGTAGTAGCAACTTCAAACCCTGTTAATATTGTGTCTATCCCCTGGGTAAATAAACTTGTCCCATCGGACGAGTGTCCTGGAAAATATACTTGTCTGACATTGGTAATTACTTGTTCTGGACAAGCGGACAAATGAATCGTTAATGTCGAGCTAAAAACAAAATTGTTATATATTTGACACTGTCAAATATATAACAATTTTGTTTTCAAATTGACAGCAAAATATAGATCTGTAATGTAAGTAATATAAGCACTTTGCTAGATTTTCTTGATATTTAGTTATAATGCTTTTAAAATTAATTATATCTGTTTGCAAAAGGCTACTCCAACTGACTGTAGTACCATTATTTTCTTATCAACTTATATTAAAAAAAAAAAAATTCTTAAATTAAGTTTTGATGATTTGTTATTTTATACTTTATTTCCTGTAGAGGGAAGCACTGTATCAGCGTATCTCGTCCATCATAGAGGTGGCAGCACTGTGCAATGTCAACATCGTTTGTCTGCAGGAGGCTTGGAGTAAGTATATGGGACTCTAGACACCTCTACCATATATGTGACTAGACACCTCTACCATATATGGGACTAGACACCTCTACCATATATAGGGCTAGACACCTCTACCATATATAGGGCTAGAAACGTCTACCATATATGGGACTAGACACCTACCATACATGGGGCTAGACACCTCTACCATATATAGGGGCTAGACACCTCTACCATATATAGGGGCTAGACACCTCTACCATATAAAGGACAACACAACTGCTATATGAGACTGGACATAGTAATGCACACTACCCATGCACAAATTTACAGTAGTTTTATATAGATTTATCCATTTGAAAATGACCTGAATGAAATCTATGACATATACACGTGTACCATCATACATGACAGGAATACGGCGACCATTTGATTGGTCCTTTCTGACACTTGCTAGTGAATCAGACACACCAATTATTGATCGCCGATTGGTTCTAGATAAAAAAAATACAAATTTCCATCACTACCTGCCACAGTGACGTATTTAGGGGTGGTACTGAACCATGGCCTGTATTTATTTTGCTTTGGAATATAATTTGTTTTGTATGAAACTTAATGCACCATTACATTGTGGCATGGTGAAATAGTGCCTTCCCCCTCTGACATCCAGAATATGCCACTGACCTGTGTAGTTGTTTGACGGACAGCTTGTGACGTAGTTATGACTATTTATTCGCTATCTTTCCCAGCTATGCCCTTTGCCTTCTGCACACGTGAGAAACAGCCATGGTGTGAGTTTGCTGAGTCAGCAGAAGATGGCGCCACCATCAAACTCATGCAGGAGGTGAAGTAACGAGATGTGTCGTTTATGTCGTGTTAAGATAGCTGGGCTGTCTATCATGTCAGTTGCTTTCTTTATTTTTTTTCTTCATAGAACATTAGAAGGTGTCAATATGAACATGTGTACTATTAAAAAAACCAAGGCACTATCGCCATATGTCACCAATCCGTCCTTTAAAAACTAGTATTTTCAGTATGTCTGTGGAAAGTCCCTTTTCAGGTTCTTGGAAACTGACAATGTTTCCATAGTGACGATCACGTGTGCGGCAGCCCAGTTCAAACATGAATTCATTCACCATGAATGCAGATCATATAGTCTGGTTATTCTCATGCCACTATGTTGTTGTATTATAATTACCTAAATGGATCACACTGTCAAATCACCAAATACTGGCGTAGTTTTGTTTATTCTCCGATAATGCCCGACCTCAGCAATGACACGTGACTGACCCCAGCAGGTGTCAATCAATCTTGTCTACCACAACAAGTTCAACACATGGCCTTTCGTAACACAGTATCATGAGACAACAAAGTGTCTGTCAAATCATGTTAAAATAAGCCACATTGCCAGTAAAAATGTCACATTTCTAAGAAAAAAACGAGCATCTGGTGACACTTATATTATCAGTAACAACTAGGAAATATTACTTAATGTAACTTTTTATAAAAAACTACAATACTTACAAAGCCATAACTTGGCATATGAACTCGACTTGTGTTTACCCAAAATTGCACAGGATGGTTTTATGTTTGGTGAAGGGGTCGTGCCAAAAATGCAGTACAGATTTTTGCCGTCTTTCAATATTGTATCATAATGTTTATGAATCTGTATCAAACTTAATATGCATTTTAAAAAAACCGTGTTAATGTCAATAACATGTTTATACTTACAACCATACAAATTTTTCTTTTTGGGGAGTTTCTCTAAATTATATAAAATGCCATTTTAGGGTGATTTTTGACATATTTTTAATTGTCTTTAAATATCTCTAAACAACATAAAAAATCAATTCTTTTTGGTCTGTAGTATTGTTTAGTGTCTTAGGCAAACTCTGAGAAAAAATGGTTAGTTTATCTTCAACATTTATATTAGACTAAACAAGAAAGAGATAACACCAGTAATTGTACGTTTTGGAATGAATCGACAACTCACTGGAAAGTATGAGATAATTAAACCTATGTATCGTATGTTATTAACTAATGAGATTCAGATTCACAAAAAAATTACAAGTGCATCTTGCATACAATTAAACGTACTGGCCTTTTCAAAAAGAGTAGCCGATTATGCCAGAAATACGTATCACCAGGTTGCATCTGCCTTTGTTTTCTGATTGGAGATATGTAATATTGCTAGTTTGTTTCAGTTGGCCAAAAAGTACAACATGGTGATTGTCTGTCCAATACTGGAGAGGGACGAACTACATGGAGATGTCCTGGCTAACACAGCAGGTCAGTGTAGATAATGTGTCCCAATACTAGAGAGTGTTGACCTACATCCTGGCTAACACAGCAGGTCAGTGTAGATAATGTGTCGAATACTAGAGAGTGTTAACCTACATTCTGACTAACACTGCAGGCCAGTGTTGATAATGTGTCCAATGCTAGGGAGAGATAACCTACATCCTGGCTAAGACAGCAGGTCAGTAGATAATGTGTCCAATACTAGAGAGAGATAACCTACATTCTGGCTAATACAGCAGGTCAGTGTAGATAATGTGTCCAATACTAGAGAGAGATAACCTACATCCTGGCTAACACAGCAGGTCAGTGTAGATAATGTGTCCAATACTAGAGAGATAAATCTATAGACAATGCCACATATTCTAACTACAAACCTACCAGTATTTGCCCCCTCTGGTAACCCACTCAGTGAACAGCTCTCCTCCCACTAGTATCAGTAGTGTGGTTGACAACTACGTATGATAAACATGGACAGTGTTCACACTGACAGTGTTTGTTTTTGCTAGCACTGATTTATGTGTGCCTTTTGTCACTGCAGTTGTCATTTCAAACTCGGGCAAAGTGATGGGAAAGTCGAGGAAGAACCACATCCCAAGAACGGGGGATTTTAATGAGGTGAGGCGTAAGCATTGACTAAGCCCGCAAGGTCTTTGAATGTTACACAAACTCACATATTTTACTAGGTCCTTGAATGGTACATACTATGTCACACATTTTACAACGTCCTTGAATGGTACATACACTTTCATATATGGTCCTTGAATGGTACATAAACTGTCACATATTTTATCAGGTCCCTGAATGGTACATACACCGTCACACATTTTTACAAGTTCCTTGAATGCTACATACACTGTGGGATATTTTACAAGGTCTTTGAATGTTATACTGTGACGTATTTTAGAAGGACCTTGAATGGTACATACACTGTCACATATTTTACAAGGTCCTTGAATAGTACATACACTGTCACATATTTTACAAGGTCCTTGAATAGTACATACACTGTCACATGTTTTACAAGGTCCTTGAATAGTACATACACTGTCACATATTTGACAAGGTCCTTGAATGGTATATACACTGTCACACATTTTACAAGGTCCTTGAATGGTACATACACTGTCACATATTTTACAAGGTCTTTGAATGTTACACTGTCACATATTTTACAAGGTCTTTGAATGTTACACTGTCACATATTTTACAAGGTTCTTGATTGCTACACTGTCACATATTTTACAAGGTCCTTGAATAGTACATACACTGTCACATATTTTACAAGGTCCTTGAATGCTACACTGTCACATATTTTACAAGGTCCTTGAATGGTACATACACTTTCACATATTTTACAAGGTCTTTCAATGGTACATACGCTGTCACACATTTTATAAGGTCCTTCAATGGTACATAAACTGTCACACATTTTACAAGGTCCTTCAATGGTACATACGCTCTCACACATTTTACAAAATCCTTGAATGTTACACTCACATATTTTAGAAGGTCCTTCAATGGTACATACACTTTCACATATTTTGCAAGGTCCTTCAATGGTACATAAACTGTCACATATTTTACAAGGTCCTTGAATGTTACACTGTCACATATGTTACAAGGTCCTTCAATGGTACATACACTGTCACATATTTTACAAGGTCCATCAATGATACATAAACTGTCACATATTTTACAAGGTCATTGAATGTTACACTGTCACATATTTTACAAGGTTCTTCAATGGTACATAAACTGTCGCATATTTTACAAGGTCCAATGGTACATACACTGTCACATATTTTACAAGGTCCAATGGTACATACACTGTCACATATTTTACAAGGTCATTGAATGTTACACTGTCACATATTTTACAAGGTTCTTCAATGGTACATAAACTGTCGCATATTTTACAAGGTCCAATGGTACATACACTGTCACATATTTTACAAGGTCCAATGGTACATACACTGTCACGTATTTTATAAGGTCCTTGAATGGTACACTCACATATTTTACAAGGTCCTTCAATGGTACATAAACTGTCACATATTTTACAAGGTCTTTCAATGTTACACTGTCACATAATTTACAAGGTCCTTGAATGGTACATACACTGTCACATATTTTACAAGGTCTTTGAATGTTACACTCACATATTTTGCAAGGTCATTGAATGTTACACTGTCACATATTTTACAAGGTCCTTCAATGGTACATACACTAACATATTTTACAAGGTCCTTCAATGGTACACTTTCACATATTTTACAAGGTCCTTCAATGGTACATACGCGGTCACGTATTTTATAAGGTCCTTAAATGGTACATACACTCTCACACATTTTACAAGGTCCTTGAATGTTACACTCACATATTTTACAAGGTCCTTCAATGGTACATACACTGTCACATATTTTATAAGGTCCTTCAATGGTACATACACTGTCACATATTTTATAAGGTCCTTCAATGGTACATACACTTTCACATATTTTACAAGGTCCTTCAATGGTACATACACTGTCACATATTTTACAAGGTCCTTGAATAGTACATACACTGTCACATATTTTACAAGGTCCTTCAATGGTACATAATCTGTCACGTATTTTACAAGGTCCTTCAATGGTACATACACTGTCACATATTTTACAAGGTTCTTCAATGGTACATACACTGTCACATATTTTACAAGGTCCTTCAATAGTACATACACTGTCACATATTTTACAAGGTCCTTCAATGGTACATACACTGTCACGTATTTTACAAGGTCCTTCAATGGTACATACACTGTCACGTATTTTACAAGGTCATTCAATGGTACATAATCTGTCACGTATTTTACAAGGTCATTCAATGGTACATACACTGTCACGTATTTTACAAGGTTCTTCAATAGTACATACACTGTCACATATTTTACAAGGTCCTTGAATAGTACATACATTGTCACATATTTTACAAGGTCCTTGAATAGTACATACACTGTCACATATTTTACAAGGTCCTTCAATGGTACATACACTGTCACATATTTTACAAGGTCCTTGAATAGTACATACACTGTCACATATTTTACAAGGTCCTTCAATGGTACATAATCTGTCACATATTTTACAAGGTCCTTGAATGGTACATACACTGTCACATATTTTACAAGGTCCTTGAATAGTACATACACTGTCACATGTTTTACAAGGTCCTTGAATAGTACATACACTGTCACATATTTTACAAGGTCCTTGAATGGTATATACACTGTCACACATTTTACAAGGTCCTTGAATGGTACATACACTGTCACATATTTTACAAGGTCTTTGAATGTTACACTGTCACATTTTACAAGGTCTTTGAATGTTACACTGTCACATATTTTACAAGGTTCTTGATTGCTACACTGTCACATATTTTACAAGGTCCTTGAATAGTACATACACTGTCACATATTTTACAAGGTCCTTGAATGCTACACTGTCACATATTTTACAAGGTCCTTGAATGGTACATACACTTTCACATATTTTACAAGGTCTTTCAATGGTACATACGCTGTCACACATTTTATAAGGTCCTTCAATGGTACATAAACTGTCACACATTTTACAAGGTCCTTCAATGGTACATACGCTCTCACACATTTTACAAAATCCTTGAATGTTACACTCACATATTTTAGAAGGTCCTTCAATGGTACATACACTTTCACATATTTTGCAAGGTCCTTCAATGGTACATAAACTGTCACATATTTTACAAGGTCCTTGAATGTTACACTGTCACATATGTTACAAGGTCCTTCAATGGTACATACACTGTCACATATTTTACAAGGTCCATCAATGATACATAAACTGTCACATATTTTACAAGGTCATTGAATGTTACACTGTCACATATTTTACAAGGTTCTTCAATGGTACATAAACTGTCACATATTTTACAAGGTCCAATGGTACATACACTGTCACATATTTTACAAGGTCCAATGGTACATACACTGTCACATATTTTACAAGGTCATTGAATGTTACACTCACATATTTTACAAGGTTCTTCAATGGTACATAAACTGTCGCATATTTTACAAGGTCCAATGGTACATACACTGTCACATATTTTACAAGGTCCAATGGTACATACACTGTCACGTATTTTATAAGGTCCTTGAATGGTACACTCACATATTTTACAAGGTCCTTCAATGGTACATAAACTGTCACATATTTTACAAGGTCTTTCAATGTTACACTGTCACATAATTTACAAGGTCCTTGAATGGTACATACACTGTCACATATTTTACAAGGTCTTTGAATGTTACACTCACATATTTTGCAAGGTCATTGAATGTTACACTGTCACATATTTTACAAGGTCCTTCAATGGTACATACACTAACATATTTTACAAGGTCCTTCAATGGTACATACACTGTCACATATTTTACAAGGTCCTTCAATGGTACACTTTCACATATTTTACAAGGTCCTTCAATGGTACATACGCGGTCACGTATTTTATAAGGTCCTTAAATGGTAAATACACTCTCACACATTTTACAAGGTCCTTGAATGTTACACTCACATATTTTACAAGGTCCTTCAATGGTACATACACTGTCACATATTTTATAAGGTCCTTCAATGGTACATACACTGTCACATATTTTACAAGGTCCTTCAATGGTACATACACTGTCACATATTTTACAAGGTCCTTGAATAGTACATACACTGTCACATATTTTACAAGGTCCTTCAATGGTACATAATCTGTCACGTATTTTACAAGGTCCTTCAATGGTACATACACTCACATATTTTACAAGGTTCTTCAATGGTACATACACTGTCACATATTTTACAAGGTCCTTCAATAGTACATACACTGTCACATATTTTACAAGGTCCTTCAATGGTACATACACTGTCACGTATTTTACAAGGTCCTTCAATGGTACATACACTGTCACGTATTTTACAAGGTCATTCAATGGTACATAATCTGTCACGTATTTTACAAGGTCATTCAATGGTACATACACTGTCACGTATTTTACAAGGTTCTTCAATAGTACATACACTGTCACATATTTTACAAGGTCCTTGAATAGTACATACACTGTCACATATTTTACAAGGTCCTTCAATAGTACATACACTGTCACATATTTTACAAGGTCCTTCAATGGTACATACACTGTCACGTATTTTACAAGGTCCTTCAATGGTACATACACTGTCACATATTTTACAAGGTCATTCAATGGTACATAATCTGTCACATATTTTACAAGGTCCTTGAATGGTACATACACTGTCACATATTTTACAAGGTTCTTCAATAGTACATACACTGTCACATATTTTACAAGGTCCTTCAATAGTACATACACTGTCACATATTTTACAAGGTCCTTCAATAGTACATACACTGTCACATATTTTACAAGGTCCTTCCATGGAACATACACTGTCACGTATTTTACAGGGTCCTTCAATAGTACATACACTGTCACGTATTTTACAAGGTCCTTCAATAGTACATACACCGTCACGTATTTTACGTGGTCCTTCAATAGTACATACACCGTCACGTATTTTACGTGGTCCTTCAATAGTACATACACTGTCACGTATTTTACAAGGTCCTTCAATAGTACATACACTGTCACGTATTTTACAGGGTCCTTCAATAGTACATACACTGTCACGTATTTTACAGGGTCCTTCAATAGTACAT
This sequence comes from Paraescarpia echinospica, assembly GCA_020002185.1. Lineage (NCBI taxonomy): Eukaryota > Metazoa > Annelida > Polychaeta > Sabellida > Siboglinidae > Paraescarpia > Paraescarpia echinospica. Next base: position 14,381,041 of record CM034534.1, read on the forward strand.
ACACTGTCACGTATTTTACAGGGTCCTTCAATAGTACATACACTGTCACGTATTACACAAAGATCTTGAGTGTGGATGAATAATCAAATTTAACATCAAATAAAAATTATGTTGACTGGCAAAATTGTTTATCCACCAGATGACACAATATACACAGAGACCCTGGATGGTTTCATGAAGAATGTGTACATGATGTTTGTTATGATGTGATGCAGGGAGTTTGTACATGATGTTTGTTATGATGTGATGCAGGGAGTTTGTACATGATGTTTGTTATGTTTGTTATGATGTGATGCAGGGAGTTTGTACATGATGTTTGTTATGATGTGATGCAGGGAGTTTGTACATGATGTTTGTTATGATGTGATGCAGGGAGTTTGTACATGATGTTTGTTATGATGTGATGCAGGGAGTTTGTACATGATGTTTGTTATGTTTGTTATGATGTGATGCAGGGAGTTTCTAAAAAAGCTGTTAAATTTCTTCCAAGTGTTCATAGATGAATCCATGAAAGTTTGGCGCGAAAGGTGCAAACTGTCTAGGATGAAAACATGAACATTCCTACACGCGCGCACACCCTAGCTTGATTTTAGTTAGATGAAAATAGAGCTTTTGACATGTTTAGATACGTTTGACTTAAGACTCTTGCCAATCTTCTAAGACAGCACAGGATATTAATTCCATTGACGTGATCTTTCAGTCGACATACTATATGGAGGGAGATACCGGACACAGAGTGTTTGACACACAGTTTGGTAAGTGCCTCAATCTTTAGGTCTCTTTGTATCTACGTTCTACATGAAGGTGCCACAGTTGTTTGACAGTTTTGACACACAGTTTGGTAAGTGCTTCACTCTTTAGGTCTATATCTATGTTCTACATGGAGGTGACACTGGAGTGTTTGACACACTTTGGTAAGTGCATCACTCTGTAGGTCTTATATTTTGGGTGTTTCCACATGAAATCAGCCGAGGAATGGTTAAATTGTTCTTGATTGGTTACGATATGATGACATTTGACAAATTCATTCATCACTCCTTTGAGTGAAATAATTTTAGAGATATTCTTACCAAAACTTGAACAAAACATAACTGTGAATTTAACAAGATTTAATAAGATTTAACAAGATTGCCACCCAGAGAATTAACTCTAGGTGGCAGGTGGACAAGGAAGCCCTTTGGCTTATCGAGAGTCCGACCCTTTTATTTATGTGTATCCCGCCCTTCTGAGGTATGTGTCGATTTTATTTTTAAACATGCTACTAGCTCCCACACAATCAGCAGATAATCTGTTCCGTTCATTTACAGTCCTTTGTAAAAATTAGAACTTTCTTATATCTAATCTACACTGCTCCTTTGCTAATGTAACTTCATGTCCTCTAGTCCTATCTTTCTTAACTGAGAAAAAAATATTTCTATCAATATTTTCATAACCATTCATTATTTTAAACACTTCTATCTGATCTCCTCTCAATCTCCTGGTCTCTAGTGTTGTTAAGCTGCATTTTTTTAGGCGTATTTCATAACTAAGATCCTTCAGTTTTGGACCTTTTGGTATCATTTTGGTTGCTCTCCTCTGTACTCTTTCTAGCATATCTATGTCCTTCCTGCGATATGGCCTCCACGCTTGAATACAATATTCTAATTTAAGGCCATTGGAACCGTAATTTTTTAACAATTGACCGACTCAGTTCTTTTTATGTGCTAAAAAACCTATTTCGTAATAACATCTATTCATCCTGTTTGTTTAATGATGCATTTTTGTCAAACACTCTTGCAGTTATTCTGAATTTTTGAATAACCGTTCCGTTGACATTTAACATGTTTGTTGGGTCGTTGACCTTCTCAGCAACATTATTCATCTGCCACATAATGTTCATCTATTTGTTGACCACCTTCATTTGGTTGAAGATTTTGTAATTTTTGGGGGGTACTCTTTGGCAACAGGAGAGAGAGGAGATGTAGATCATGTAGTAGTGCGATTTAGTGGGTTTAGGGGATGTAGACAGGGAGGGAAGGGGATGGGAGAGGTATTTATAGAATTCAGAGGTGGCAAGTGTTGATAGGACAGTAACGTACCTTTGTTATTAAGACCAATATCAGCGGTTCAGCACCATTGACCATGTAAGGTAACAGGAGGTGATAAACAGTAGCCATTACTTCCACTCATGACATTGCTTGCAGGTAAAATTGCCATCAACATCTGCTACGGCCGCCATCATCCACAGAATTGGATGATGTACGGTATTAACGGCGCTGAAGTCGTCTTCAACCCTTCAGCAACAGTTGGAGCTCTGAGGTATAACAACTGTACATGGAACAGTCAGAGCTCTGAGGTATAGCAACTTTACATTGAACAGTCAGAGCTCTGAGGTATAGCAACTGTACATTGAACAGTCAGAGCTCTGAGGTATTGCAACTTTACATTGAACAGTCAGAGCTCTGACGTATAGCAACTTTACTTTGAATAGTCAGAGCTATGAGGTATTGCAACTTTACATTGATCAGTCAGAGCTCTGAGGTATAGCAACTTTACATTGAACAGTCAGAGCTATGAGGTATTGCAACTTTACATTGATCAGTCAGAGCTCTGAGGTATAGCAACTTTACATTGAACAGTCAGAGCTATGAGGTATTGCAACTTTACATTGATCAGTCAGAGCTCTGAGGTATAGCAACTTTACATTGAACACGCAAACAATTTCTTTTTGACATATCCAATACGTGATTTTATCTTGTAGTTGAAGATTCTTTATGGCACGTACTGATAAAGTTGGCTTGCTGTGCTAACGAAAGACTACAACTACAAGGTAAAATCATGTATTGACTGTCAAAAAGAAATTGTTTGCATAAAAATTAACCATCCTGAAGAATGTTCAGCAACATTACATTGAACAGTCGGGGATCTGAGGTATTGCAATGTTACATTGAACAGTCATGTTCCAGTGAACTAGTTTTGTATATAATTGAACTACCGTCATGTTGCACTACATCATTGTACTATCATTGTACTATCATTGTGTTCCAGTAACAAATACATCACAAAACTGCCATCATGTTCCATCAATTAACCTAACATTGTACATCATTGAACTACTGTCATGTTCCAGTGACCTAACATCGTACATCATTGGACTACCGTTGTGTTGCAATGACCTAACATTGTACATCATTGAACTACCGTTGTGTCGCAGTGACTTAACATTGTACATCATTGAACTACCGTTGTGTTCCAGTGACTTAACATTGTACATCATTGAACTACCGTTGTGTTCCAGTGACCTAACATTGTACATCATTGGACTACCGTTGTGTCGCAGTGACTTAACATTGTACATCATTGAACTACCGTTGTGTTCCAGTGACCTAACATTGTACATCATTGGACTACCGTTGTGTCGCATTGACTTAACATTGTACATCATTGAACTACCGTTGTGTTCCAGTGACCTAACATCGTACATCATTGGACTACCGTTGTGTTGCAATGACCTAACATCGTACATCATTGGACTACCGTTGTGTTGCAATGACCTAACATTGTACATCATTGGACTACCGTTGTGTTGCAATGACCTAACATTGTACATCATTGAACTACCATTGTGTCGCAGTGACTTAACATTGTACATCATTGGACTACCGTTGTGTCGCAGTGACTTAACATTGTACATCATTGGACTACCGTTGTGTCGCAGTGACTTAACATTGTACATCATTGGACTACCGTTGTGTTGCAATGACCTAACATTGTACATCATTGGACTACCGTTGTGTCGCAGTGACTTAACATTGTACATCATTGAACTACCGTTGTGTTCCAGTGACCTAACATTGTACATCATTGGACTACCGTTGTGTCGCAGTGACCTAACATTGTACATCATTGAACTACCGTTGTGTTCCAGTGACCTAACATCGTACATCATTGGACTACCATTGTGTTGCAATGACCTAACATTGTACATCATTGGACTACCGTTGTGTTGCAATGACCTAACATTGTACATCATTGAACTACCATTGTGTTCCAGTGACCTAACATTGTACATCATTGGACTACTGTTGTGTCGCAGTGACTTAACATTGTACATCATTGAACTACCGTTGTGTTCCAGTGACCTAACATCGTACATCATTGGACTACCGTTGTGTTGCAATGACCTAACATTGTACATCATTGAACTACCATTGTGTCGCAGTGACTTAACATTGTACATCATTGAACTACCGTTGTGTTCCAGTGACCTAACATTGTACATCATTGGACTACCGTTGTGTCGCAGTGACTTAACATTGTACATCATTGAACTACCGTTGTGTTCCAGTGACCTAACATCGTACATCATTGGACTACCATTGTGTTGCAATGACCTAACATTGTACATTATTGGACTACCGTTGTGTTGCAATGACTTAACATCGTACATCATTGGACTACCGTTGTGTTGCAATGACCTAACATGGTACATCATTGGACTACCGTTGTGTTGCAATGACCTAACATCGTACATCATTGGACTACCGTTGTGTTGCAATGACCTAACATTGTACATCATTGGACTACCGTTGTGTTGCAATGACCTAACATCGTACATCATTGGACTACCGTTGTGTTGCAATGACCTAACATTGTACATCATTCAACTACCGTTGTGTTCCAGTGACCTAACGTTGTACATCATTGGACTACCGTTGTGTCGCAGTGACTTAACATTGTACATCATTGAACTACCGTTGTGTTCCAGTGACCTAACATCGTACATCATTGGACTACCGTTGTGTTGCAATGACCTAACATTGTACATCATTGGACTACCATTGTGTTGCAATGACCTAACATCGTACATCATTGGACTACCGTTGTGTTGCAATGACCTAACATTGTACATCATTGGACTACCGTTGTGTTGCAATGACCTAACATCGTACATCATTGGACTACCGTTGTGTTGCAATGACCTAACATTGTACATCATTGAACTATCGTTGTGTTCCAGTGACCTAACATCGTACATCATTGGACTACCGTTGTGTTGCAATGACCTAACATCGTACATCATTGGACTACCGTTGTGTTGCAATGACCTAACATTGTACATCATTGAACTACCGTTGTGTTCCACTGACCTAACATTGTACATCATTGAACTACCGTTGTGTTGCAATGACCTAACATTGTACATCATTGGACTACCGTTGTGTCGCAGTGACTTAACATTGTACATCATTGAACTACCGTTGTGTTCCAGTGACCTAACATTGTACATCATTGGACTACCGTTGTGTCGCAGTGACTTAACATTGTACATCATTGAACTACCATTGTGTTCCAGTGACCTAACATTGTACATCATTGAATTACCGTTGTGTCGCAGTGACTTAACATTGTACATCATTGAACTACCGTTGTGTTCCAGTGACCTAACATCGTACATCATTGGACTACCGTTGTGTTGCAATGACCTAACATTGTACATCATTGAACTACCATTGTGTCGCAGTGACTTAACATTGTACACCATTGAACTACCGTTGTGTTCCAGTGACCTAACATTGTACATCATTGAACTACCATTGTGTTGCAATGACCTAACATTGTACATCATTGGACTACCATTGTGTTGCAATGACCTAACATTGTACATCATTGGACTACCGTTGTGTTGCAATGACCTAACATTGTACATCATTGGACTACCGTTGTGTTGCAATGACCTAACATCGTACATCATTGGACTACCGTTGTGTTGCAATGACCTAACATTGTACATAATTGAACTACCGTTGTGTTCCACTGACCTAACATTGTACATCATTGAACTACCGTTGTGTTGCAATGACCTAACATTGTACATCATTGGACTACCGTTGTGTTCCAGTGACCTAACATTGTACATCATTGGACTACCGTTGTGTCGCAGTGACTTAACATTGTACATCATTGAACTACCGTTGTGTTCCAGTGACCTAACATTGTACATCATTGGACTACCGTTGTGTCGCAGTGACTTAACATTGTACATCATTGAACTACCGTTGTGTTCCAGTGACCTAACATTGTACATCATTGAACTACCGTTGTGTTCCAGTGACCTAACATTGTACATCATTGAATTACCGTTGTGTCGCAGTGACTTAACATTGTACATCATTGAACTACCGTTGTGTTCCAGTGACCTAACATCGTACATCATTGGACTACCGTTGTGTTGCAATGACCTAACATTGTACATCATTGAACTACCATTGTGTCGCAGTGACTTAACATTGTACACCATTGAACTACCGTTGTGTTCCAGTGACCTAACATTGTACATCATTGAACTACCATTGTGTTGCAGTGAGCCGCTGTGGCCAATTGAAGCGAGGAATGCCGCCATAGCCAACAGTTACTTCACGTGTGCGATCAACAGGGTGGGGACGGTGAGTTACCTTTGTAGCAGATAAAAGCACATTATTGCACGTTGAATCTCGGCATTTATGGCATCTAATGCACTGTTTTTTTAAATATCAAATTGTGTAGTGATATCTAACTTACATCCACCTCAGGGGCAACGACCACTTGTTGAATTGATCACACACATTTATATCAAGTATGAGAAAAGCTCTCCAGAGAAACCGCATGTCTTCAAAAGCATGTAAGCAAACAACTCTAAATAACTGCTGAAATGCCTTGCCAATTTGTGAATCAGAGGCCAATCGTCCAAGAAAGTGAATGGACATAGCAACAGGCAGTCACACATTGAGTAATCATAAATGTAACATCTGGTTTTGTTGTCCATCTCACAGGAGCAGTTCCCCAATGAGTTTACATCAGGTGATGGTCGACCTGCGCACAAGGACTTTGGTGTCTTTTATGGTCAGTTATAGTTGGTACCTCTCATTCTGCTAATGTGTACACGCGGAGCATGCATGCATGTACACACGCACATTCAAACCAAAGATAACATAGTTTGTAGGATTCTACGTAAAGATGTCATTCAATACCCGTACCACAGATAGACCTGTTGTGTGTCCACCTGTCTGTGGTGCATCCACCTGCCTTGTGTGTCCTCCTATCTCTTGTATGTCCACTTGTCTGTTGTGTGTCCACCTGTCTGTTGTGCATCCACCTGTCTTTAATGTGGCCACCTGTCTCTTGTGTGTCCACCTGTCTGTTGTGTGTCCACCTGTCTGTTGTGTGTCCACTTGTCTGTTGTGCATCCACCTGTCTGTTGTGCGTCCACCTCTCTGTTGTGTGTCCACTTGTCTGTTGTGCATCCACTTGTCTGTTGTGCATCCACCTGTCTGTTGTGCGTCCACCTCTCTGTTGTGTGTCCACCTGTCTCTTGTGAGAAGAGATACATGGCAGTTACCAAGGAAAGCAACAACAAAAATGTATAGAATTGTGAAAAATTAACGTACAATTTTAAAACGGTTTCCTGAACTATTTCTTGGAGCAGTTCTACAGTATGCACATGTTAGAATATCTTTCTGCATCAATGCAACCCACACAGCAGTTGTCATTAAAATCAGGAATTGCTGAACATGTCACTAAAAAACAGAGAAGACAATTTGCTGCTCTGTCAGTTGGCGTCGTTGCATTATTTGGCGGATTCTGTACACGCACACTGACAGTGTCCCAGAACGCAGGATCCATGTATCAAATACACTGGAGTTCTACTCATCATTCTAGTCCAAGTTCAGGCACATAATCCAAATCATGATATAAAACGTTTACTTTGTTTGAACATTTTGTATAGCCAAAGTTGGTTGATGCCATTTTGTTGCCAGTCGGACATAAAATTGGATGTGTCTAAGTTCGTCTTCGATGGCTTTATTCCTTCATTGCAAAAGCTCTCGCTCTTAAAATCCACCAAATTTTTGGTCTCAAATGATGCATTAAAATACACATGTGCAGCACTATTCGTTTCTGCCATTGTTGTTGTTCAGAAACCATGACAAATCATGATGATTTTTTACGAAAATGTCGTGTTAACTCCATTAAAAGTAAACAATGCCTCCATTACTGTGAAGCACATGGCTGCCTTGATCTGGCATTACCATAAAGTCACAAATAGATACTCCTAAACGCCCTGTTTCCGCAGAAAATTCACTGTACGTAATAATAATACGTATCGAAGTCGCAATGGTTTTTATTTTTGGTACGTAATGTTACATATCAAAGTCTGAAAGGGTTAAGTTATGGATTGACCACGATTGGTGGAATATCGCCATCATATATCGATTTCATTGAAACAGTATTTGAATGATGCCATTCCTTCGGTGAATTGAAATGAGCCATTCTGCTGACACTGTTGTGTTTGCAGGTAGCAGTTATGTAGCAGCTCCAGACGGCTCGAGGACACCGGTAAGTTCACATGTCATCCTCATCCAGTAGATCTATAGACTTAGTGCATAGACTGATGGAATGAACTGGCTGATATACATCTGCGTTGTCATGAACATGTGTTTGAACGAAATGGATACTTGTACAATATACATTTATCCCATCTTATTACCGAGTGCCAGCTCTGGCCTATTGACACCTGCTACGTCCTGTTGACACCTGCTTTGTCTTATTGATACTTGCTCTCTCCTATTGACACCCACTCTGTCCGATTGCTACCTGCTCTGTCCTATTGACATCTGCTCTGTCCTATGGACACCTGCTCTGTCCTACTGCCACCTGCTCTGTCCTATTGACACCTGCTCTGTCCTACTGCCTCCTGCTCTGTCCTACTGCCTCCTGCTGTCTCATTGATACCTGCTCTGTCCTGTTGAACCCTGCCCTTTTCTATTACTGTCCTGACACCTATGTCCCCGGTCTGACACCAGTGTCACAACATGTTCTATGCTTTACTGTCTGATGTGAAATTCGTGGATGTTTTTCGTAATAACTACTGGTGTTTGCTTCACACAGGGTCTGTCAAGGACAAAAGATGGATTGCTTGTGTCTCAAGTAGATCTAAACCTCTGTCGCCAAGTGAAGGACAAGTGGAACTTCAGGGTAAGTTGACAAATGTATTGGTTGATCGAATGATTGGTTGATTTATTGATTGACTCGCTGATTGATTGATTGCAGACATGCACTTAGCTGAACTTAACAGGAAATAGCAGACTTTGTTGACATGGGAATGTCAGCAGCTGTTCTGTTGGGTCAGTGTATGCGCATACTTGTGTTAATGCTGTCTTGTTTTAGTATCGGCCGTCCTTGTTGCTTCACCTTTGATGGGCGCATGTTGGACGGCCGTACTCGACATACTGTGATTGTGCTCCTCCCAGGTTCTGTCGAGACAAGCAACGTCTAAGTGCGTTTGTACTGTCTATGTAGTGAAGACAATTTTTTCATTATTTCACCTGTGGAATCAATTAAAGGTTGTCTTTGACTTGTGCGGGTCAGTTCAGCCGCGTCAATTAGTAGTTCTTTCTCAACTCCTTGCCTAAATAGCTTGTCAACAAAGTACTTCCATCAGCGGTCAGCATCGGACTGCTTGTTGGTCAGCCAAGTCCACAGATGGTATTCAGTGCATGAGAGACACCTGTGGTGCCACCTCGATCAGAAAGTGCGTGTTCTTCATCAGCTTTCACATATCACCAGCTGTGTATAATGTGTTGTAGCCTATGATTAGCCTTTGCCTATTTTGTCTACGATGTTTATATTACTGCTTGCAACTGAGGACTGGTTATTTTATAAGTCGAGTTCTGTTGTCAGCAAGAAGTGCTCTATCCCTGTATCATTGTCATAAAACCACTCGACATTACCATATCGTGGGTGGCCAAGAGTTTCGTTCTTATGCATTATACTAAATCTCCTTCATCGTTGAAACAGTGTCATTTCTATTTACAGTTTTGAAGGCAATATAATCAAAACAAAAAATGCATTGTCAAAACGTCTGGCTATGTTTGATTAGACGAGTGCTACGCCGATTTAGCATGTCCATGCATAGATTCTACATTGCTGGCCATGCAAGTAGTAATCTATGACAGCGTGCCCGACTGCATTTTACTTCCCCAGGCAATTGGGCTACCGTTGGCATGTCAAGCCTCACCATCTGGAGATGATGCTCCGTTGAGCAGTCAGCATTACACATCTCACATGCAGTGATACCAACCATTACGATTTTGACGTAATAATTACGCCCCCTGTTACGCTATTATGATGCGTAAATCAATCATTACACAGGAATATGTTTGAGAATATGAATCCCCGTGTGTTGGGTTCGTGATCGATGCGTTGCCGTTGTTGTTCCCGCACGTGAGCATTGTTTTGGCTGTGTAATCTGATGTGAAAACGCCATGTCATCTTCCAAAAAAAGGTCGATCTACAGGCCTTGTATCCAAGTGTAAAAGGACAAAAATAGTGGACCAACGGTTCAGAAAAGAATATACTGCCAAATACCCGGTGTTGATCTCATCACGAGTGAGTTGTAGCCATGCATTTTGCACGGTTTGTCATTTGAACATCAATGTGGCACATGGCGGAATGTACGAATGTACGAAACATGCTGGTTCGGCATCATCATGTCGGCGTGCAGGTGTCACAGCTAGTTCCAGTAAAACAACTTTGTTTATGAGCGCATCTTCAGAATATAACAGTGTCAACGCAGAGGTGATGTTCACAAACTTCATTATTGAACACAATCTACCCATAGCCGTGTGCGATCATGCGGGGCATGAATGGCCAGCACATGTACAACATGTTAGCAGAAGTTACGCCTGGAATCCTAACAATTTGTCATTCCGATGCCGACAGCGAAAGAGTCTTCAGTGTTGTGACAAAGAACAAAACCAAATTCAGCACTTCCGTGTTAAGCAGTATCATCACACATAAGATGTGTCTCCATTCTAGTGGTCAGTGCTGCCACAATATCCAGGGACACCTTCAAGAGGGCCAGGCAAACACCAGCAGCTAAATTGCCACAGTAAATGTGGTTGATCATTTTGATCAAGCTGTAAGATTACAAATTTGCTACAATTCAAATTTGTGGCAAATAAACTGGATAGTATAGATTAGTATGGGTATCTAGTAACTATAGTGGTGCACTTTCTAAATCAATCAGACATTTGTATGATCAGACAAACAACAATGTCTTCATTCTGAAAAGCTGCGAAGTTGGAGCTTCATGTTGACATTCAGACAATAACTTTTGATTCAGTAAGGCCAATGGTTTTAGCTGTGTGTAAGGTATTATGCAGCTTGCATTCTGTGTATACACATTCATGCTGTATATTAGTAATTATTTACTGAGCCTTCTTGATAGTGATTGTTAAGCATATGTTTGCCCATGGAATGCACAGTAAAAACTCGGTTGGTTATTCAGCACGAAGTCTTCATTTTGGAGAAATGTCTATTGGGCAACCCATATTGAAGCTCAAGCTCTAAACGTTCACCCCAGACCACTCCGATAGTCAAGGGAAAATACCCCTCCCATGCCCTACCATGCCTTCAGTGTTCACCGTGACTGTCTTTAATGAATGACAAATCCACGAGATTTTGATATATGGTTAATTCTGATAACAAACATTAGCACACAGTCTAACAAGTACCATCACTTTCATCTTGGGGGTTGCCAGGTGTAAAACCGTTAAAAACTGTATATTGACGCAATTATAAATTTGAAACTCCTTCAATTTTTCGACTGCCATCAGCCGTCTTCATCAGGAACTGTTCTTCTGTTCGTCAGATGGCGTGGTGAACAGGCTGACCCATATGTCACTAAGTCTACATCCCCTTTGTCTCTCTTCATGATTGGTTTTGTGTTTTCGATCCAGCTCACACATGCGTCGTTCTCTCTGTCGACCACATTTACACCCTCCGGTCTATCACACAGTTGTTTATGCCGAATTGCTTTGTATGGTTGTTGTCCCTATTCTTTTCTTTCAATTGAAACCTGTGGTTGTGCAGGACACAAAATAAATGTAAAAAATTGCAAAGCAAATGTTGCTGTGCAAAATGAGTTGCGTAGCAAAGCTGATTTCTGTACTGACAGTGACTTGGGAGTGATGAAAACAGCAGCAGTTCATGATTTTGCACTTTTATACATTCATATCAACTCAGCATACATGCAAAGAAATAAAGGAGCCACTGGCACAGGGCAACTAAATTAAAGTCAGTGTCCGTGGCACAGTGCAACTAAAGTCAGTGTCCATGCCACAGTGCAACTAAAGTCAGTGTCCGTGGCACAGTGCAACTAAAGTCAGTGTCTATAGCACAGTGCAACTGAAGTCAGTGTCATGGCACAATGCAACTAAAGTCAGTGTCCATGGCACAGTGCAACTAAAGTCAGTGTCCATGCCACAGTGCAACTAAAGTCAATGTCCCTGGCACAGTGCAACTAAAGTCAGTGTCCATGCCACAGTGCAACTAAAGTCAGTGTCCGTGGCACAGTGCAACTAAAGTCAGTGTCCATGCCACAGTGCAACTAAAGTCAGTGTCAACTAAAGTCAGTGTCCGTGGCACAGTGCAACTAAAGTCAGTGTCCGTGGCACAGTGCAACTAAAGTCAGGTCCATGGCACAGTGCAACTAAAGTCAGTGTCCGTGGCACAGTGCAACTAAAGTCAGTGTCCATGCCACAGTGCAACTAAAGTCAGTGTCCGTGGCACAGTGCAACTAAAGTCAGTGTCCGTGGCACAGTGCAACTAAAGTCAGTGTCCATGGCACAGTGCAACTAAAGTCAGTGTCATGGCACAGTGCAACTAAAGTCAGTGTCCGTGGCACAGTGCAACTAAAGTCAGTGTCTATAGCACAGTGCAACTGAAGTCAGTGTCCATGGCACAGTGCAACTAAAGTCAGTGTCCATGGCACAGTTCAACTAAAGTCAGTGTCCCTGGCACAGTGCAACTAAAGTCAGTGTCCATGCCACAGTGCAACTAAAGTCAGTGTCCGTGGCACAGTGCAACTAAAGTCAGTGTCCATGCCACAGTGCAACTAAAGTCAGTGTCATGGCACAGTGCAACTAAAGTCAGTGTCATGGCACAGTGCAACTAAAGTCAGGTCCATGGCACAGTGCAACTAAAGTCAGTGTCCATGGCACAGTGCAACTAAAGTCAGTGTCATGGCACAGTGCAACTAAAGTCAGTGTCCATGGCACAGTGCAACTAAAGTCAGTGTCCGTGGCACAGTGCAACTAAAGTCAGTGTCCATGGCACAGTGCAACTAAAGTCAGTGTCATGGCACAGTGCAACTAAAGTCAGGTCCATGACACAGTTCAACTGAAGTCAGTGTCCATGGCACAGTGCAACTGAAGTCAGTGTCCATGCCACAGTGCAACTAAAGTCAGTGTCCATGGCACAGTGCAACTAAAGTCAGTGTCATGGCACATTGCAACTAAAGTCAGTGTCCGTAGCACAGTGAAGACATCGATAGCTGGGCCCGTTTTCTTGATGCGGATCGGCATGTCCAGTGTCTGCAGCTTGTGCAGTGCTGCCTTCATACTGTGTTCGGCAGCCAGCATCTGGGGAATTTTAGTGGCATCTTTCTGCTCACGGTCGAGTAGCCACACCTTTCGTCTTCCCCATGTTAATGCAGGCAACGCTCCAAAACCCACCATCGTGTGTTTGCTGCTGTCACCGAGACTTGTGCCATCGACTGTGTCCAGAAGTAGCTGTGTCAACTCCTCTGCTGTTCCATCCCCAACACTCTTCAGCTTCAGACAGCTCTGGCCCAGCTTACCGTCGTCAGCAGGGTAGAGGGCTTACACCAGCTCCTGCCCCACCGCACCAGTGTTTCCATCATTCAGGATGGAGAAGTATCTCATCTTTGCAAGAACAGCCTTCATCTCCCCTTCCAGCGACTACAACCAGCGATGTCATCTCCCTTGCATCTCTTCTCATTGATGTATATGTTGCTGAGTGTACAGTGTGCCATTTCTCCAATGCGGCCAAATCAGGGATCGCCTTGAATGGTGGAGTCCTCTTCGCCATCATGTAAGCGATGTCGGCCAACAGTATCTCGATCCTGTTGCTGAGCACTGCCATTCCTGAATCAGACTTCCAGATATGTTAATAACTGTTATTACATCAAAATAAAACAGTGATATTGAACATCAGTGATACGAAAACATGTCATAATCTGCAGAGTATAAAAGTTATGTTGATGAAAATAGTCAATCACGTTTGCACGACTGTACAGTGTCTGTAATTAGCAAATAATAAAGTGGCCCAGATTTTTTAACTGGCCTGACTAATTTACAAATCATATCAAGATCAAATTGGTTTCGTTTCGCCCTTTCATAAGATTTTCCGTGATCACGATTTTGGTGCCCTTCAACTTTCTCTTTGCCATGAAAATGTCATTCTGCGAGGCATACGATGTCAACTTTATGATGACGGCTCATGATTTCTGCGTCTTGCCAGTCAGTCTGCCCAGTTGGTGACTCCTGTTGATGCAGTTGCGGTCGATCAGCAGACCCAAGATACTCTGACAGATCCTCACCACGGCATCAGTCGTATCCTTCTCATTTTCCGGGATGCCATGGAAAATGAGACAGTTTCTCTGACTGTACTGTTCGAGACTGTCTGTCTCGTCCTGCAGTCTCACGTTTCGTTCCTCATGCTCGCATACATGTGCGTGCAGTGCTGCGGTCACTTGGGCCGACTTGTTGGTCCATGGTGCTTGCCTTGTATACCTGTTTGATGTCGTCCATGGCTTTGGCATGTAGCACCTAGTCCACGAGTTTCACAGTGAAGGCATTGTGTTCTCCATCAAACTATTGATGATGGCATCAGTCACTGACGTGATGATCGCTTTCATGATCTCCGCGTCACTCTCCAGGAGTCCGACGATTGCCAACCGCACGTTGTTATGAATGAGCTCGCAGACGTCACCATCTTTGTTTCTTAGTTTACTGGGCGATGTGTCCTCCGTCACTTTTCATTCTGCATCATTCTTACTCGCTTTTCTTCCAGACATCTTTCTCAAGTTTTGTTTTCACTGATTGCTTATAATGACATCTGTCGGTAATTTAGATAAAGATGGCTACTATTAACAATTATTTTTGCGGATTTCAAGGGCCAACTGTGAAATTTCACTAATGGTTAATCACGTCATTATTATATGTTCATTTATAATTCCCCGACGCGACACAAACGTGCACACTGCTAGACGCGCAAACGTGTGCAACTTCCACAATGTGCACGCGCCACGTCGCCAGTTGAAGCGGAACGAAGGCAAAGCTTTTCAGCGTCCCCGCTCTGACGCCGGCTGGCCAGCAGCCCAGCCAGCTGACTCGACCGACGTTTTTTTCACAGTTCTTCGTGAAAAAATCGCCAGCAACGACTCCCATAGCCGCGACAGCACTATGGCAGTCGTGTTCCATCATTAGGGCGCACGTTTTCCCCTAGGAACACGCAGAAATGCTCAAACAGTCACACTTCTACCAAGCTTCGGCACGACATCAAAACATGGCACAAGTTGACTGACTTTGCTACAACCCGTCACATTAAAACCCAACCCAAATCAACTGCATTCACATTTTTCGCGTTCAATAAAACATACACACTCAGACGACTGCACACGCGTCAATTCTGCACGGATTTCACACCAACACTCGCCAGTACGTGCCCTTTAAAACGGTATATCACACGACGCGATCAGTAGCCCGGTTCACTTTTTTCGCACACTTCATACATGCATCACACAACTGCCTATCTCTTAGCATGCAAGATATTTCTAAATTCTCTGCACGGCTCAATTCTGCACGGATCTGGCTCAGATTTTAGAAACAACCTCGCATCCAGTTGTAGTTTGCGACTGCATGAACAGAAGTCGGCTCTCTGGTGCCTTTCTCGAATGTCGGCACTCTTTGCTTGTCAAAACTAGGCCGACCCCTTGCATATTTGCGAACAGACACACTCAGACGACTGCACACCCGTCAGTTCTGCATGTATCCGGCTCAGATTTCACAGAAACACTCGTCACATCATCCTCTTTAAAACGGTATATCACACGACGCGATCAGTAGCCCGGTTCACTTTTTTCGCACACTTCATACATGCAACACACAACTGCCTATCTCTTAGCATGCAAGATATTTCTAAATTCTCTGCACGGCTCAATTCTGCACGGATCTGGCTCAGATTTTAGAAACAACCTCGCATCCAGTTGTAGTTTGCGACTGCATGAACAGAAGTCGGCTCTCTGGTGCCTTTCTCGAATGTCGGCACTCTTTGCTTGTCAAAACTAGGCCGACCCCTTGCATATTTGCGAACAGACACACTCAGACGACTGCACACCCGTCAGTTCTGCATGTATCCGGCTCAGATTTCACAGAAACACTCGTCACATCATCCTCTTTAAAACGGTATATCACACGACACGATCAGTAGCCCGGTTCCTTTTTTCGCACACTTCATACATGCAACACACAACTGCCTATCTCTTAGCATGCAAGATATTTCTAAATTCTCTGCACGGCTCAATTCTGCACGGATCTGGCTCAGATTTTAGAAACAACCTTGCATCCAGTTGTAGTTTGCGACTGCATGAACAGAAGTCGGCTCTCTGGTGCCTTTCTCGAATGTCGGCACTCTTTGCTTGTCAAAACTAGGCCGACCCCTTGCATATTTGCGAACAGACACACTCAGACGACTGCACACCCGTCAGTTCTGCATGTATCCGGCTCAGATTTCACAGAAACACTCGGCACATCATCCTCTTTAAAACGGTATATCACACGACGCGATCAGTAGCCCGGTTCACTTTTTTCGCACACTTCATACATGCAACACACAACTGCCTATCTCTTAGCATGCAAGATATTTCTAAATTCTCTGCACGGCTCAATTCTGCACGGATCTGGCTCAGATTTTAGAAACAACCTCGCATCCAGTTGTAGTTTGCGACTGCATGAACAGAAGTCGGCTCTCTGGTGCCTTTCTCGAATGTCGGCACTCTTTGCTTGTCAAAACTAGGCCGACCCCTTGCATATTTGCGAACAGACACACTCAGACGACTGCACACCCGTCAGTTCTGCATGTATCCGGCTCAGATTTCACAGAAACACTCGCCACATCGTCCCCTTTAAAACGGTATATCACAAGACACGATCAGTAGCCCAGTTCCCATTTTCGCACCTACCAGACAGTTAACCCAGCATAGCCTATGTCATAGCATGCAAGATATTTCTAAATTCTCTGCACGGCTCAATTCTGCACGGATCTGGCTGAGTTTTCACAGAAACACTCGCCACATCGTCCCCTTTAAAACGATATCTCATACGACACGATCAGTAGCCCGGTTCCCGTTTTCGCACCTACCTGACAGTCAACACAGAACTGCCTATCTCATAGCATGCAAGATATTTCTAAATTCTCTGCACGGCTCAATTCTGCACGGATCCGGCTCAGATTTCACAGCAAAACTCGTCACGACGTACCCTTTAAAACGGTATGTCACACGCCTATATAGGTGTAGGATTTCTCATTCTTTGAAATATCTACCTGTCGACTGATTGGCATGTCGCTTTTATTCGACGAGACAGGTAAATCACGCAGGTAAATCGTTCATATTTCACACACTATTACGGATGCGTACGTACACGACAGCCCTTCATCGAAAACCTAACCCCCTGTGTTATTTTCCGAAAAAAGCACTTTTTAAAGTTACAAAAATTGAACAATTTCACTATTTTATAGAGAAAAGTTAGAATAATTCAAACTGACCCGTGAATGTGTGGTGTTCATTGTAGGTGGCGACATTGCGGTTCCGACAACGTTGACCGCGTGAAAATCGGTTGAGAAACAACGACGCTGTGCGCGTTTGAAAACTAGCAATCATGTGTACGAAAATAAATTTTGAATTTTTTTTAAATATGGTTTTTTCGATTTTAAAGAAAAAAACTGTGCGCTTCCAAAACAGTCGACTCCGTCCAAATCGGTGCAGAATTGGCGAAGTTACAGGCATTTGAAATCTTGCAATCTGGCCGAAAATTTATGGCCCTAACAAAGATTTTTTTTTTTTAATTACGTCACGCCTGTTTAAAGTAGGTCAGTCAGGTGCGCAATGAAACGGCGAGTCACGTGGTGTGCTCAGATTTACTCTAGCTGGCCGCTAAGGGGGTCTAATCGGTCATTTTAAGTCGTTTCTCAACACTTCCGGTTTTTAGTGTCGAAATTTCTGGTCAATGTAGAACTTTTCTGGTCAGCCGCGAATTTTGTGGTTAGAGGCGGAAAAGACTTCCGTGCGCAGAAGGAATTCCCTTCTGCGCAGCCCTCTATTTGTAGGGACACGGAACGTCGCCGACTGCTAGTACTGGTGGGAAGACGCTTGCAAGGCGGCGCCACCGTCGCAGTTTTCTCAGAATTATAGTTCATTTATAGATCTATTTCTTCTTAAAGTTACCTGTGTTTACACCTGAATAGCAAAACATACCCGAAATTTTGCTGCCTGAAGCATCTGGTGACGAGTCTAAACCAATAGCACCAATGCCTGTTCGTAGTCCTCAATTCCTTGAATTCAGGAATCGTCGACGATCCATGCTCGAATTCACAAAAAATTAAATACAATGGGAAAATTATCGGAACGGTCTAAAAATTGTGATAAATTATCTGGTTGTATACGGGTCTTTCAATCACAGCTTTGCACAAAATGCAGCTGACATAGAGTGATCAACATGAGCACTAGTCGCCAACTGATCCACTTTGGGTAATCTAGCATTACAAAAAGTCACACCCATGGCCAGGATAAATGAAGGTAGTTAAGAAGTTATGACAGTTGATATTCGTCATGCTTTTTCACATGGTACCTACCAATGGGTGATTTCTTGTACAAGTCCAGTACCCTGTGCGGGCCCTTCTCTCTTCTTCTTGCATCTCGGTGTTGCTTGGTGGCCATACGCTTGGTGATGTTGTCCTTCTTAAGGGCTGTCCCGGTCACGCCACGAATAAAGGCATCATTGTAGTTGGAGCAGAGGTGAATCTTTGTCTTGCCATTTCTGGCACAGCTCGCAAGTGGCCTGGAAGACTTGGCCATTTTTTGTTTCGATCTCGAGCCATGACCGTCCCGGATCCACGACAAATTGCCATTTAGACGCAGTGGCATTTTACGATGCGTCATAAACACTTACAATAACGGTTAATGTAACAAATAAATAACTAACTATAATGACAATAACTGTAAAAAAGCAGCTTCAGTGACTTTCCTGCGCTTCGAAACAACTCTGTACACCACACGTGAAAACGAATTGACGTAAATAAGTCAGACACTACACTGTCTGACATATTTATCTGCATACATACCTTTCCAGTAATACTTTGCTTTGATTGCATAGTACGTTCTATCAAAGCCTTGATGGCCCCCTCCCATTAGTGAATCGTGGTATTCTGACATTATTTGGCGTCTTAAGTTGACTGGAATAACCACCTGATTAATCGATTTGTCCATTCTCAATACACCTTTCGTACGTGGTGAGAAAATATGGTAGTGTTTTATTTATCATTTCATATTGGTTGCTTTCGGCCACTATTTGTCTTGCCGATTTCTCATCCTCTGGTAACTCTTTGTTTAGTACACATTGATACATATGACCAATCTCGGGACATACCTGTTGTGCCTCCCCAATACTACTGGCACTGCCCACTAGACTTGCTATTGTTACTGTAGCCTGCACACTCGACTCATTGTCGTCACTGTACCTTTCATCATTGTCATTATCACCTGCCTAATAAAGGTAAGTAGTGACAGTTTCCATTGGCAACAGGTCAATAAATGGGGGTGTGCCTGGCTGTGTGTCTATCTCCTTCTCGATGCTATACTCTCTTCGTGATAATGCATCTGCATTGCTGTTTATTAGACCCTTCCTGTGTATCACAGTAAAATCATGTCCCTGCAGCGCTAACACCCATCTAGCAACACGTCCTGTGTCCGCTTTTACATTCATCAGGTATTTATGGTCTCACAACTGTGAAGTGACTGTTGGCTATACATGGGTGATACGCCTTGATGCCCTCGATAATGGCTAATCCTTCCAGTTCTGTTACAGGGTAGTTACGTTCAGACTTTCTCAATGCTCTACCTCCGAACGCTATAACTCTCTCTGTGTCATCTTTCTGGCTCGGTATACATCATAACGCCTGCCCGGACGCATCTGTGGTCAGAATGAATTCTTTATTCGTGTCTGGATAAGCAAGAATAGGAGTACTGACCAACTGTCGCTTGATTTCTAGAAATGCTTTTTCACATTCCGAAGACCATTCCCATTTAGTATCAATCTTTAGCAAGTGGTTAAGTGGACATGCCAAGTTTACTATAGTTTCTTATAAATCGCCTGTAGAAATTACTCATACCCATTAACCTACGCACTTGCGTTTTATCCTTCGGCATAGGATACGTGTCTATCACTGCCGTTTTGTTCGGATTAGGTTTTGTCCCATGTTTGGAAATGACATGTCCCAAGTAATCAACCTGCTGTGCTGCGAAATTACACTTCCTGGGTTTTAATGTCAAGTTGTGCTGTCTCAGTCTCTTAAACACCTCTTCTAAATCCCTCAGATGTTGATCAAATGATGGACTATAGACAATTATATCATCGACATATATCAGGACTGATTTAAAAATTAAATCAGAAAAGACTTTAGACAGTCATCTGAAATGTTGCATTTGATAACCCAAATGGTAATCTGTTCCATTGGTATTGCCCTTGCTGCGTCATAAACGAACTCTTGTGTTTTGTTTCGGGATGGAGAGGAATCTGCCAAAACCTGGAAGCCAAATCTAGCACTGTGAAATACGATGTTTTAGCATCACCAATGGTGTCCCACATCATCTAATTTTGGCGAAGGGAAACTAGTTCTCTCAGACACAGCATTTACGTTACGGTAGTCAATTGCAAATCTATACCCGGCATCACCTGGCTTTTTCAGCATTATCACTGGTGATCGCCATTCTGATGTTGGTGGCTCAATTAAACCAATCTCTAAGAGTTCCTTAATCTGGCTTTCCATTTCTGTACGTATTTTTTTAGATGTTCTATAAAATTGCTGAGCTACCGGCCGTGCATTACCAGTATCAATCCTGTGATAATGCAACTCGGTCTTCCCCAAATTGTGCATGTTAACTGCAAAAGCATCACTGTTTCGACTAATCACTTGGTTTAATTTAGACTTTTGAACACTGGTTAAATGAGCATTGTCCAGATTCAGTTCCATGTCTGACAAGTGCACTTTACCACTTGTCATTTGCGTCTCTCCTTGATGTACGTTGTGGTTTAACTCCGCTTATTTCCATCACATAATGTGTTGGTATCCTTTGGCAAATTGCCACTGTTATGCCCTTTGCAGTAGTTGCTGGACAGTTGGAGTTATTCACCACTCTTACAACCGTAATTCTACCTTTTGGCTGAACCACATAACAACTCACTTTCACTTCTGGCATATTGATTTCCATTGACATCACAGATTCTTTGACCAAACAATCATTGTCAGACGGACTAGGAATACAATTTCTGAATTTGCTGCCAGAAACACAGATTTCACTGTCCTAGCCAAACTCGACCTTAGTGCATGTTTTTGCAGCTTGCATACCAATTTGCCTGCCAGTGTGATTGTGCTGATTTGAAAATCTATGACAGCTTGTTGGTCAATCAAAAAATCCATCCCTAGAAATCTTGTTAGAAAATATGGCCCCCTGCATTCCCCGAAAGATATACTCTAGCAGTGACTGCGTGAATAATTCCTCGCACTTTCCATGACTTCAGACAATTTTGACTTTGCGTATTGCACCCGTTTCTTTGGAATTTTGGACAAGAAACTATCAGAGATTATTGAGAGATGTGCACCATTATCAACTAGTGCTTGACAACTCTGGTTTTCAACTTTCACATTTAACATGTTCTCCCACGATCTCTGTTCTGACAAGTTCAAGGTTGTATTTCGTACCCTAGCTTTACTAAAGTGGGGTTTCTCTTCTTTACATTGCCTGTTGAACCCCTTCACCCTCTGACTACACCTTCAACGATTGCCTCTAACAGGCCTACGCCTTCGCCTCCTATCACTATGACGTCTTTACAGAAAGTGGCCTATCTGTTGGCACCCATAACAACGTTTCTCGTACGCTGGACAGTTTCTGCCCCCTGCACACCACCAACCGGTAGACCCGGCGTTGTTGTCCTTGTTCCCATCGCGATCTGTTGTCACGATCCACGCTCTGCAGGGCTGTTGTGTCCTCTGTATTGTTGCTGCCCTTGACGTCCTGACCCGTAATACCCGACTTGGCTTGTGGCATGTGACGGTTCCCGTTCCGCTTGATCGCCCGCATGGCCTGCCGGCTCGATACTGTGCGTCGCATATGCCATCACGTCGCGCTTGATTGTTCGTTCCAACATCCCGTTCAATGCAGCCGGGCAGCGCAACAATTCCTCTATGGTCTCAGGGCGCAACATCTCCACGAATGGCGTCACTGTCGAATGCAGCCCGCCAAGCACCAGCCTCATCAGTTGGGCCTACTCCTTCTCCAAGCCGCGGGCTGCTTTCATCACATCAGCCGTAAAACTGGCGACGTCTTGTCCTGGTTGTTGTCTCATCGAGTAGAGTATTAAAAACCATGTTTCGGTTATTCCCGTCATATGGAAAACAAAAACATCACTACAGAGATCCATGGTTAGATTTTAAAGGCGTTAGATTTCGAACTTTTGCAGCCACATCTCTACGTCTTTGGAATTTCCATCGAACAACGTTTATTAACAGCCGCAAATATTAACAGAAGTATAATTACAGAAACTATAATTGTACTTCTTGTGAGCGGTACGACACTTCCTACCAAAATGTTCCCGCAAAAATATCCATATCGGGTATGTTTTGGTTCATTGGCGTTAGCAACCCCATACACCTGTATAGCACATTTGAGCCTTGAACAGTGTTACACAGGCAATGGTTAATTTCAACTGTTGATTCATTTAACTAAATTAAGTTAATTCAATAACTTTCGAGAAAATCACAAATTAATTCAATTTACTTTTACTGAAGAGGTTAATTTAATTTAATTGACAAAAATTGCAATTTACTTTTTATTTTGTATTAATTACCATTATGTTACACAATTTCCATTGACTTGTTGTCAGTAGTTGGAATAGAGGTTGATGATCACTCTTCACAGTGCACAGCTGTCAGCCAACCAAGATCTTAACGCCATTCTGACAATACCTCACTCATTAATGACACTTTTGGACACAACCCCCACTCTAGTAATAAATCTTCAGCAGAATAAAAAATATTGTTTTTTACAATATGATAAAAAAATATGTTTTTTAGATTCAAGAGATTTTGTCATGTGATGTGATGATTGCACTTTGTAGAATAATTTTTTTTTGAATTTTTGAAATATTTCTGAATAAAATAAAAAAAATTGTTTTGTGTCATACCTCTGAATAAATTCAGTGTTATCATTCGCATCCACAAGTTTTCCGGATTTTGTGTATGGACTTCTGGAGAAAAAGAGTCCACGAAGTTCCGTTCGTGGATCAGAACATCTTGCAGGTATATGCTGCCGTTCAATTGATCGAGATTCTGATACACCACCCACCCATTTGTGATCACGTGGTAAAAGCCACTGGTAAAAGCCACTGTGCAATAACAGGCTGGAGTGTACCAGCTGCGTTGACAGTCTACCGCTTTGCGTCGGTGGTCACTTCGATGCTTCGTTTTTAACAACCATTCTGGCACGAAAGCCAAAGTTACTCACTGATTTTCTTCAGAGCATGTAGTAAAGACTTACGATATCTTCACCCCGGGTAGTCGAGTGAGAAAACGTCTCATGGTCCCCTCACTGGCGGGGGTCAACTGTCTCTTGCTGTTGTTGTCCCAACACCTGTAAAGAAAGAGACAAGAGTGACGATGTCTCATACTTTCTCTCACCTCTATCAACACACAAACATCATTCACCTACATGCAAATAACCCGACTACATCAGCAGCAAGTCACCAGGGTGGGGTAAACTTATATATGGTGGGGTGAATAAGAAATCTTTTACAATATTTTCAACAAATATTTGCAATCAGCACAATTAACTGTGACATTGACACAATGCGCCCTTGGGCCTTGGAACATGTTTAGTTTTGTTCAGTAAAGCAAGTAAAGGTGAACTTTATGTGCGCCACAAATTGTTTACGTAATAATTACTATGAATGTATTATCGTCATTAAAATTTAAACAGTTTGATTAAAAAGGTAACTTTTTACAACCGTTTCTAATAAAGTCAACATTTGGGAACACTCGGTGGTCATTGACGAGTTGGACACAGTTGGCAGGGTATGTTATTT
The DNA here is from genome assembly GCA_020002185.1 of Paraescarpia echinospica. Classification (NCBI taxonomy): domain Eukaryota; kingdom Metazoa; phylum Annelida; class Polychaeta; order Sabellida; family Siboglinidae; genus Paraescarpia; species Paraescarpia echinospica. Next base: position 14,405,277 of record CM034534.1, read on the forward strand.
GACAGTTGTGTGGCTGCTGTGTGTGAAGTGGATGGCGACTGTAGAGAAGTGTCTTACCTAATCAACCCTCCCGGGGAACTTGTCCATGAGTCGACATACCCACGACGGCAGTGACATGGTCAAGAACCACAGCATGGAAGAGAGAGGAGATGTTAAAATGACACACGACACTCACACAGAGAAGTGCCTTACCAAATGAACCCTTCAGGGGAACTCGTCCATGAGTCGACGTACCCACGACGGCAGTGACAGGGACGACCACCACAGCTTGGAAGAGAGATGAGACTTGAAGATGACACAGACACTAACACAGCTCTGTATGCATGTGTCAACACACTAACACGTGCATGTAGTAAAGACTTACGATATCTTCACTCTGGGTAGTGGAGTGAGAAAACGTCTCAGGGTCCCCTCATTGGCTGATGTCAACTGTCTCTTGTCGTTGTCCCGACACCTGTAAAGAAGGAGACAAGAGTGACAAAGTTTCACACTGTCTCTCACCTCGCTAAACACACAAACATAAATAATGTCCATCAGCACAATTAACTGACACGTGACGTTCACATGATGCACCCTTTGGCCTTGGCACATGTTTTGTTTTATTCAGTAAAGCAACTAAAGATTAATTTTATTTGTACAGCAAATTTTTTACATAATGATTATTATGAATGTATAACCGTCATTTAAATGTGATGTTGATTTACAATTTAAACAGTTCGATTAAAAAAGGGAACTTTTACGGATTGTTAATACTAGCAATTACGTAATTGTAAATAGATCTGTGCAATTTGGTTTTATTTTAGCAACTGCCAAAATAAACAACGTAAGTCTATTCAAATTAAATGAACAACTAAAACCATCCATAAAGGTCATCATTAGTGTGACGAGATCAATGTGAAATGATGTAAGGTGAATAAGGAAATGTGTCCTCACCCGAGTCAGGTCAAACTTGGACAGCCCCGTGTGAGGCCGTCCGTGATGTGACTGAGTCCGACGTCCGTCAGTTGACAGTTGCTGAGGCAGTAACGTAAACAACGAGTTGTTTTATCTCACCAACAACACACATCTGTCGTCTCATTAAGTCACTTCTCTCAACTCTTCCAACACGACATATATGCGTTAACACAAAAACAACAATTACACTGTTAACACATGTAATTAATAATTAAACTTACTTTATTTTGTGCCACGTCATCGTCGCCAAATACGGCGTTGTCATACAAACTGTGGATGAATTATATTCCGTGATTAAACACCATTCAATTAAATAACAGCTGCCACGACACTTTTTGTTTGATTTATTTCGTATTAGTCGGCAGCGTCCGATTATTGTATACAGTCCAACCTTTTTCTCTATAGGCCAAAGAGCAGGTAGCAAAGTGGAAACTTACAAACATATTAATATTAGCATAACTGTAAAACATGTGACCACTCGGGTGGCAGTCTATTTTAAAATACTTAAACAGTTCGAATAAATAAATAATTTATAAGATGTTATTAGTTTCTTTATATAGAGAACATGTCGAGCGATAATCCATTATAATATTATTCTTAATTCTCGCCTAGCCTAATGTAGACTAAAAACTCAATATGTTTAAACATTATTTTTTTACATAATAGCAGTTTTTAATATGCACAGATTGAAGAGTATACACACTGTTTCAAAACGCAAAACACTGTTGTTGTATACTGTTCAATGTTGCTGCAAACCAGAACTCGGCGCATTGAGAGTTTACATTAGAGACGGCAATTGCGTGTGTTTATACCAGGTTTGAAAGTTTTGTAATGATAAAACCTACACATACATCCCGGCATTGGTCATGTTATGGATGATTACACAGTGGCAAATGTTCTGCATTGTTAACACGCAATTTAGCAATGTGGCAACTCTTGTGAAATTGTGGTTGGCTCTGAAAAGAGCCCTTTTGTTTCTACTTCAGGTCTGTGCTGCTGCAACCACAGGATTACTTGTAGGCACGTAACAAAAACAGGTTGAGACGTGCCGAACTGCCGTCATAGCTTTCTTATCACTCGCATCCACAAGTTTTCAATATTTTGTGTGTGGAGTTCTGGAGAAAGCGGGTTCACGAAGTTCTTTTGTGAATGGCAATGCCGCCATTTAACTGGTCGAGATTCTGAAACGCCGCCCACCCATCTGTGATCACGTGTGTGCCTGGTAAAAGCCACTGCGCAATAACAGGCTGTAGTGTACCAGCTCTTCTATCAGGAACAACTTCCAACCTACACCGGCCACTTTCCCTCTCCACAGTTCCTAACACCCATTCTCCGTCATTCATCCTGCCGCGGTGACACTTGCGGTGGTCAGAATAGCTTTAGTCTGTTTCGAGAACAATTGGGCTACCATTATGGTCGAAACCACCAAGTACCTGCGGATGGTTCCTGACGTCGACAGCACATGTGTCATGCATGATATTGTGCCACGCAATGATGGTGTGATTCCTACATTCTTTGCACAGAGTGCATTTCCAGCAGAAACCGTAGATGGTATCTCTCTGTGCAACAAGAGGCACGCAACCCCACATCGAGTACACATATGGTAGTTGTGGACTGGCCCTAATTCCTCTGCTGACATCTGTTGCACCGTAAGAACGGAGTTAGTGATTAAAGTACCGATTTATATACTTTTTTAATCTTTAAATTCAACATTTCCATGACATTTCAGTATACGTGTGTAAAACAGAACTAGAAATTATGTTAGTGGCATCGCCTTTACGGTTGTGATGGCACCGCGACACGTTCGGAGTACATTTAGGATGATTGGACAAAAAAATAGCTACTAAGTAGTATTTGTCTTCTGTAATATTTGTGTCCTGTTTCCATGCACTTAAACTATGAAATTTTGCGCAATTTCCATTAATAGCAATATAAAACTCTACATGGCCAAATCGAGTAAAGGTGAAAGTAACTTGTTACCTGTGCTAATGATGACCAATGATGGAAATGTGCACATGCAACAGTTCGGACACCTCCCTTGAGGGGACACATACACAAACATATTAATACAAAATAATATTCTAGTATATTTCCTCTGAGTTTTCCAGGGTTTTTTACATTGCCATCTGGCCAAGATTAAAACCTGTTTCAAGATTACTAAAGCTGTGTCTACACGACCGTTCTTGCCCCGGGGTTGTTAACCCAGGTTAAGCCTTAACCCGGGTTAGCTTAACCCCGAGACGAACGATGTTAAGCTAACCCGCGTTAATTAACCCGGGTTAAGACACTGTGTAGAGGCAAAGTCGAGTTACTTAACCCCGTGATAGATGGTGCTGATTACCTCCCGTGATTCCGCAGTTTTTGCATTGTGGCATGTAACTTTGACGTGGATGGGGATGTTTCTGGGGCGAAGTTTACCATAACGCTATTACCGACTTAATCCCTAACTTATGCTAACATAGCCTAAACCCAAACTTTAATTTCGTAAAATTGAATAAAAAAACTTGATCCCGATGGGATGCGTCGTCTGTGACCGAGTTACGAAACAGTTCTGAGCAAGTGGGTGATAGATGGTGCTGATTAACTTACTTGATATACATTTCGCATCATTGGTATTCATCACTGCGTTTCTTTCTAACTACTAACTGTCTGATATCTAAACCATGCCGAAAATTCGAACCAATTGGGAACGAATAGAAGTAATGGCATTAGATATAATCTCGGGGCGTGCTGACATTCAGGCGTGTCTGGACAATACATCCAAGGACAGTAAGACACACAGTCGTATTGCCGAATAGCTTGATGAGAAAGGATACGTCATGAATCGGTGCTAGGTTAGAGAGAAATAGCTTGGCGAGCAAGGATACTCAGACCTGCCTACCATTCCGGATTGTCCGGAATCATTCCGGAAATACACCTAAAATTACGGTATTATGGCGAGGGATGAAAATATTACGGATTCTTTCGTTGTCACAATGTATTCCTCAAATTTAGCTTCACTTTATTCAACAGGTGGCAGCATATATACGCTGCTTGTTGTGACATGGTTTTTCATTCGCTGCTTCTGGTTGTAATCTGACCAATAGGAAACGCCGTTACGACAAATTCGCATTTCCGCGTTCATGGCGCTCAAACAAAATGAAGTCACAACTCACGCGGCACGAAATGATGCCGGGGATCGAAACGGATACGCGAAATTTATTTTCCTATTTCACATGTCACATACCATGGTCACTGGTGACCGGGATAATTGCAGGTACTGACTACGTCATTAGACTAGTACTAGTGACAGAGTAGTGGGTGTTGTACTTGTAGTGTTAGGCCAACTGACTATACTAAGACTAAATTAGTGTATTTATTGAGTTTAGTCTATCATTTACAGTCTATAATACAGGGGTAGGCTTATATACTAGAGTTGAGTAGACTAGAGCAAGAGTAGAGTCTAGACGATGTCGATGACTATTGCAACGTAATGCCATAATAGTTACTATACTGTCCTTGCCAAACTCGACCTTAGTGCATGTTTTTGCAACTTGCATACCAATTTGCCTGCCAGTGTGATTGTGCTGATTTGAAAATCTATGACAGCTTGTTGGTCAATCAAAAAATCCATCCCTAGAAATCTTGTTAGAAAATATGGCCCCCTACATTCCCCGAAAGATATACTCTAGCAGTGACTGCGTGAATAATTCCTCGCACTTTCCATGACTTCAGACAATTTTGACTTTGCGTATTGCACCCGTTTCTTTGGAATTTTGGACAAGAAACTATCAGAGATTATTGAGAGATGTGCACCATTATCAACTAGCGCTTGACATCTCTGGTTTTCAACTTTCACATTTAACATGTTCTCCCACGATCTCTGTTCTGACAAGTTCAAGGTTGTATTTCGTACCCTAGCTTTACTAAAGTGGGGTTTCTCTTCTTTACATTGCCTGTTGAACCCCTTCACCCTCTGACTACACCTTCAACGATTGCCTCTAACAGGCCTACGCCTTCGCCTCCTATCACTATGACGTCTTTACAGAAAGTGGCCTATCTGTTGGCACCCATAACAACGTTTCTCGTACGCTGGACAGTTTCTGCCCCCTGCACACCACCAACCGGTAGACCCGGCGTTGTTGTCCTTGTTCCCATCGCGATCTGTTGTCACGATCCACGCTCTGCAGGGCTGTTGTGTCCTCTGTATTGTTGCTGCCCTTGACGTCCTGACCCGTAATACCCGACTTGGCTTGTGGCATGTGACGGTTCCCGTTCCGCTTGATCGCCCGCATGGCCTGCCGGCTCGATACTGTGCATCGCATATGCCATCACGTCGCACTTGATTGTTGGTTCCAACATCCCGTTCAATGCAGCCGGTCTCAGGGCGCAACATCACCACGAATGGCGTCACTGTCGAATGCAGCCCGCCAAGCACCAGCCTCATCAGTTGGGCCTGTGTCATCTCCAAGCCGCGGGCTGCTTTCATCACATCAGCCGTAAAACTGGCGACGTCTTGTCATGGTTGTTGTCTCATCGAGTAGAGTATTAAAAACCATGTTTCGGTTATTCCCGTCATATGGAAAACAAAAGCATCACTACAGAGATCCACGGTTAGATTTTAAAGGCGTTAGATTTCAAACTTTTGCAGCCACATCTCTACGTCTTCGGAATTTCCGTTGAACAACGTTTATTAACAGCCGCAAGTATTAACAGAAGTATAATTACAGAAACTATAATTGTACTTCTTGTGAGCGGTACGACACTTCCTACCAAAATGTTCCCGCAAAAATATCCATATCGGGTATGTTTTGGTTCATTGGCGTTAACCACCCCATACACCTGTATAGCACATTTGAGCCTTGAACAGTGTTACACAGGCAATGGTTAATTTCAACTGTTGATTCATTTAACTAAATTAGTTAATTCAATAACTTTCGAGAAAATCACAAATTAATTAAATTTATTTTTACTGAAGAGGTTAATTTAATTTAATTGACAAAAATTGCAATTAACTTTTTATTTTGTATTAATTACCATTATGTTACACAATTTCCATTGACTTGTTGTCAGTAGTTGGAATAGAGGTTGATGATCACTCTTCACAGTGCACAGCTGTCAGCCAACCAAGATCTTAACGCCATTCTGACAATACCTCACTCATTAATGACACTTTTGGACACAACCCCACTCTAGTAATAAATCTTCAGCAGAATAAAAAATATTGTTTTGTTACAATATGATAAAAAAATATGTTTTTCCGATTCAAGAGATTTTGTCATGTCGTGATGATTGCACTTTGTAGAATAATTTTTTTTTGAATTTTTGAAATATTTCTGAATAAAATAAAAAAATTGTTTTGTGTCATACCTCTGAATAAATTCAGTGTTATCATTCGCATCCACAAGTTTTCCGGATTTTGTGTATGGACTTCTGGAGAAAAAGAGTCCACGAAGTTCCGTTCGTGGATCAGAAGATCTTGCAGGTATATGCTGCCGTTCAATTGATCGAGATTCTGATACACCACCCACCCATTTGTGATCACGTGGTAAAAGCCACTGGTAAAAGCCACTGTGCAATAACAGGCTGGAGTGTACCAGCTGCGTTGACAGTCTACCGCTTTGCGTCGGTGGTCACTTCGATGCTTCGTTTTTCACAACCATTCTGGCACGAACGCCAAAGTTACTCACTGATTTTCTTCAGAGCATGTAGTAAAGACTTACGATATCTTCACCCCGGGTAGTCGAGTGAGAAAACGTCTGATGGTCCCCTCACTGGCGGGGCTCAACTGTCTCTTGCTGTTGTTGTCCCAACACCTGTAAAGAAGGAGACAATAGTGACGATGTCTCACACTTTCTCTCACCTCTATCAACACACAAACATCATTCACCTACATGCAAACAACCCGACTACATCAGCAGCAAGTCACCAGGGTGGGGTAAACTTATATATGGTGGGGTGAATAAGAAATCTTTTACAATATTTTTAACAAATATTTGCAATCAGCACAATTAACTGTGACATTGACACAATGCGCCCTTGGGCCTTGGAACATGTTTAGTTTTGTTCAGTAAAGCAAGTAAAGGTGAACTTTATTTGCGCCACAAATTGTTTACCTAATAATTACTATGAATGTATAATCGTCATTAAAATTTAAACACTTTAATTAAAAAGGTAACTTTTTACAGCCGTTTCTAATAAAGTCAACATTTGGGAACACTCGGTGGTCTTTGACGAGTTGGACACAGTTGGCAGGGTATGTTATTTGACAGTTGTGTGGCTGCTGTGTGTGAAGTGGATGGCGACTGTAGAGAAGTGTCTTACCTAATCAACCCTCCCGGGGAACTTGTCCATGAGTCGACGTACCCACGACGGCAGTGACATGGTCAAGAACCACAGCATTGAAGAGAGAGGAGATGTTAAAATGACACACGACACTCACACAGAGAAGTGCCTTACCAAATGAACCCTTCAGGGGAACTCGTCCATGAGTCGACGTACCCACGACGGCAGTGACAGGGACGACCACCACAGCTTGGAAGAGAGATGAGACTTGAAGATGACACAGACACTAACACAGCTCTGTATGCATGTGTCAACACACTAACACATGCATGTAGTAAAGACTTACGATATCTTCACCCTGGGTAGTGGAGTGAGAAAACGTCTCAGGGTCCCCTCATTGGCTGATGTCAACTGTCTCTTGTCGTTGTCCCGACACCTGTAAAGAAGGAGACAAGAGTGACGAAGTTTCACACTGTCTCTCACCTCGCTAAACACACAAACATAAATAATGTCCATCAGCACAATTAACTGTGACACGTGACGTTCACATGATGCACCCTTTGGCCTTGGCACATGTTTAGTTTTGTTCAATAAAGCAACTAAAGATTAATTTTATTTGCACAGCAAAATTTTTACATAATGATTATAATGAATGTATAACCGTCATTTAAATGTGATGTTGATTTACAATTTAAACAGTTCGATTAAAAAAGGGAACTTTTACGGATTGTTAATACTAGCAATTACGTAATTGTAAATAGATCTGTGGAATTTGGTTTTATTTTAGCAACTGCCAAAATAAACAACATAAGTGTATTCAAATTAAATGAACAACTAAAACCATCCATAAAAGTCGTCATTAGTGTGACGAGATCAGTGTGAAATGATGTAAGGTGAATAAGGAAATGTGTCCTCACCCGAGTCAGGTCAAACTTGGACAGCCCCGTGTGAGGCCGTCCGTGATGTGACTGAGTCCGACGTCCGTCAGTTGACAGTTTCTGAGGCAGTAACGTAAACAACGAGTTGTTTTATCTCACCAACAACACACATCTGTCGTCTCATTAAGTCACTTCTCTCAACTCTTCCAACACGACATATATGCGTTAACACAAAAACAACAATTACACTGTTAACACATGTAATTAATAATTAAACTTACTTTATTTTGTGCCACGTCATCGTCGCCAAATACAGCGTTGTCATACAAACTGTGGATGAATTATATTCCGTGATTAAACACCATTCAATTAAATAACAGCTGTGACGACACTTTTTGTTTGATTTATTTCGTATTAGTCGGCAGCGTCCGATTATTGTGTACAGTCCAACCTTTTTCTCTATAGGCCAAAGAGCAGGTAGCAAAATGGAAACTTACAAACATATTGATATAAACATAACTCTGTAAAACATGTGTCCACTCGGGTGGCAGTCTATTTTAAAATACTTAAACAGTTCGAATAAATAAATAATTTATAAGATGTTATTAGTTTCTTTATATAGAGAACATGTCGAGCGATAATCCATTATAATATTATTCTTAATTCTCGCCTAGCCTAATGTAGACTAAAAACTCAATATGTTTAAACATTATTTTTTTACATAATAGCAGTTTTTAATATGAACACTGTTTCAAAACGCAAAACACTGTTGTTGTATACTGTTCAATGTTGCTGCAAACCAGAACTCGGCACATTGAGAGTTTACATTAGAGATGGCAATTGCGTGTGTTTATACCAGGTTTGAAAGTTTTATAATGATAAAACCTACACATGCATCCCGGCATTGGTCATGTTATGGATGATTACACAGTGGCAAATGTTCTGCATTGTTAACACGCAATTTAGCAATGTGGCAACTCTTGTGAAATTGTGGTTGGCTCTGAAAAGAGCCCTTTTGTTTCTACTTCAGGTCTGTGCTGCTGCAACCACAGGATTACTTGTAGGCACGTAACAAAAACAGGTTGAGACGTGCCGAACTGCCGTCATAGCTTTCTTATCACTCGCATCCACAAGTTTTCAATATTTTGTGTGTGGAGTTCTGGAGAAAGCGGGTTCACGAAGTTCTTTTGTGAATGGCAAACCCGCCATTCAACTGGTCGAGATTCTGAAACGCCGCCCACCCATCTGTGATCACGTGTGTGCCTGGTAAAAGCCACTGCGCAATAACAGGCTGTAGTGTACCAGCTCTTCTATCAGGAACAACTTCCAACCTACACCGGCCACTTTCCCTCTCCACAGTTCCTAACACCCATTCTCCGTCATTCATCCTGCCGCGGTGACACTTGCGGTGGTCAGAATAGCTTTAGTCTGTTTCGAGAACAATTGGGCTACCATTATGGTCGAAACCACCAAGAACCTGCGGATGGTTCCTGACGTCGACAGCACATGTGTCATGCATGATATTGTGCCACGCAATGATGGTGTGATTCCTACATTCTTTGCACAGAGTGCATTTCTAGCAGAAACCGTAGATGGTATCTCTCTGTGCAACAAGAGGCACGCAACCCCACATCGAGTACACATATGGTAGTTGTGGACTGGCCCTAATTCCTCTGCTGACATCTGTTGCACCGTAAGAACGGAGTTAGTGATTAAAGTACCGATTTATATACTTTTTTAATCTTTAAATTCAACATTTCCATGACATTTCAGTATACGTGTGTAAAACAGAACTAGAAATTATGTTAGTGGCATCGCCTTTACGGTTGTGATGGCACCGCGACACGTTCGGAGTACATTTAGGATGATTGGACAAAAAAATAGCTACTAAGTAGTATTTGTCTTCTGTAATATTTGTGTCCTGTTTCCATGCACTTAAACTATGATATTTTGCGCAATTTCCATTAATAGCAATATAAAACTCTACATGGCCAAATCGAGTAAAGGTGAAAGTAACTTGTTACCTGTGCTAATGATGACCAATGATGGAAATGTGCACATGCAACAGTTCGGACACCTCCCTTGAGGGGACACATACACAAACATATTAATACAAAATAATATTCTAGTATATTTCCTCTGAGTTTTCCAGGGTTTTTTACATTGCCATCTGGCCAAGATTAAAACCTGTTTCAAGATTACTAAAGCTGTGTCTACACGACCGTTCTTGCCCCGGGGTTGTTAACCCAGGTTAAGCCTTAACCCGGGTTAGCTTAACCCCGAGACGAACGATGTTAAGCTAACCCGCGTTAGTTAACCCGGGTTAAGACACTGTGTAGAGGCAAAGTCGAGTTACTTAACCCCGTGATAGATGGTGCTGATTACCTCCCGTGATTCCGCAGTTTTTGCATTGTGGCATGTAACTTTGACGTGGATGGGGATGTTTCTGGGGCGAAGTTTACCATAACGCTATTACTGACTTAAACCCTAACTTATGCTAACATAGCCTAAACCCAAACTTTAATTTCGTAAAATTGAATAAAAAAACTTGGTCCCGATGGGATGCGTCGTCTGTGACCGAGTTACGAAACAGTTCTGAGCAAGTGGGCGATAGATGGTGCTGATTAACTTACTTGATATACATTTCGCATCATTGGTATTCATCACTGCGTTTCTTTCTAACTACTAACTGTCTGATATCTAAACCATGCCGAAAATTCGAACCAATTGGGAACGAATAGAAGTAATGGCATTAGATATGATCTCGGGGCGTGCTGACATTCAGGCGTGTCTGGACAATACATCCAAGGACAGTAAGACACACAGTCGTATTGCCGAATAGCTTGACGAGAAAGGATACGTCATGAATCGGTGCTAGGTTAGAGAGAAATAGCTTGGCGAGCAAGGATACTCAGACCTGCCTACCATTCCGGAATCATTCCGGAAATACACCTAAAATTACGGTATTATGGCGAGGGATGAAAATATTACGGATTCTTTCGTTGTCACAATGTATTCCTCAAATTTAGCTTCACTTTATTCAACAGGTGGCAGCATATATACGCTGCTTGTTGTGACATGGTTTTTCATTCGCTGCTTCTGGTTGTAATCTGACCAATAGGAAACACCGTTACGACAAATTCGCATTTCCGCGTTCATGGCGCTCAAACAAAATGAAGTCACAACTCACGCGGCACGAAATAATGCTGCCGGGGATCGAAACGGTACCACTACCAGCCAAGAAGAAACGTGTAGTGCAAACGTTTATAACAGCATGCACGCAGACATGGCCCGTATTGTCAAGTTTAAAGAAGGGGGTAGGCTTTACATATTGCCTTATACGCGACATTTATTTTCCTATTTCACATGACACATGCCATGGTCACTGGTGACCGGGATAATTGCAGGTACTGACTACGTCGTTAGACTAGTACTAGTGACAGAGTAGTGGGTGTTGTACTTGTAGTGTTAGGCCAACTGACTATACTAAGACTAAATTAGTGTATTTATTGAGTTTAGTCTATCATTTACAGTCTATAATACAGGGGTAGGCTTATATACTAGAGTTGAGTAGACTAGAGCAAGAGTAGAGTCTAGACGATGTCGATGACTATCGCAACGTAATGCCATAATAGTTACTATACTGTCCTTGCCAAACTCGACCTTAGTGCATGTTTTTGCAACTTGCATACCAATTTGCCTGCCAGTGTGATTGTGCTGATTTGAAAATCTATGACAGCTTGTTGGTCAATCAAAAAATCCATCCCTAGAAATCTTGTTAGAAAATATGGCCCCCTACATTCCCCGAAAGATATACTCTAGCAGTGACTGCGTGAATAATTCCTCGCACTTTCCATGACTTCAGACAATTTTGACTTTGCGTATTGCACCCGTTTCTTTGGAATTTTGGACAAGAAACTATCAGAGATTATTGAGAGATGTGCACCATTATCAACTAGCGCTTGACAACTCTGGTTTTCAACTTTCACACTTAACATGTTCTCCCACGATCTCTGTTCTGACAAGTTCAAGGTTGTATTTCGTACCCTAGCTTTACTAAAGTGGGGTTTCTCTTCTTTACATTGCCTGTTGAACCCCTTCACCCTCTGACTACACCTTCAACGATTGCCTCTAACAGGCCTACGCCTTCGCCTCCTATCACTATGACGTCTTTACAGAAAGTGGCGTATCTGTTGGCACCCATAACAACGTTTCTCGTACGCTGGACAGTTTCTGCCCCCTGCACACCACCAACCGGTAGACCCGGCGTTGTTGTCCTTGTTCCCATCGCGATCTGTTGTCACGATCCACGCTCTGCAGGGCTGTTGTGTCCTCTGTATTGTTGCTGCCCTTGACGTCCTGACCTGTAATAACCGACTTGGCTTGTGGCATGTGACGGTTCCCGTTCCGCTTGATCGCCCGCATGGCCTGCCGGCTCGATACTGTGCGTCGCATATGCCATCACGTCGCACTTGATTGTTGGTTCCAACATCCCGTTCAATGCAGCCAGTCTCAGGGCGCAACATCTCCACGAATGGCGTCACTGTCGAATGCAGCCCGCCAAGCACCAGCCTCATCAGTTGGGCCTGTGTCATCTCCAAGCCGCGGGCTGCTTTCATCACATCAGCCGTAAAACTGGCGACGTCTTGTCCTGGTTGTTGTCTCATCGAGTAGAGTATTAAAAACCATGTTTCGGTTATTCCCGTCATATGGAAAACAAAAGCATCACTACAGAGATCCACGGTTAGATTTTAAAGGCGTTAGATTTCAAACTTTTGCAGCCACATCTCTACGTCTTCGGAATTTCCGTGGAACAACGTTTATTAACAGCCGCAAGTATTAACAGAAGTATAATTACAGAAACTATAATTGTACTTCTTGTGAGCGGTACGACACTTCCTACCAAAATGTTCCCGCAAAAATATCCATATCGGGTATGTTTTGGTTCATTGGCGTTAGCAACCCCATACACCTGTATAGCACATTTGAGCCTTGAACAGTGTTACACAGGCAATGGTTAATTTCCACTGTTGATTCATTTAACTAAATTAGTTAATTCAATAACTTTCGAGAAAATCACAAATTAATTAAATTTATTTTTACTGAAGAGGTTAATTTAATTTAATTGACAAAAATTGCAATTAACTTTTTATTTTGTATTAATTACCATTATGTTACACAATTTCCATTGACTTGTTGTCAGTAGTTGGAATAGAGGTTGATGATCACTCTTCACAGTGCACAGCTGTCAGCCAACCAAAATCTTAACGCCATTCTGACAATACCTCACTCATTAATGACACTTTTGGACACAACCCCACTCTAGTAATAAATCTTCAGCAGAATAAAAAATATTGTTTTGTTACAATATGATAAAAAAATATGTTTTTCCGATTCAAGAGATTTTGTCATGTGATGTGATGATTGCACTTTGTAGAATATAAATTTTTTGAATTTTTGAAATATTTCTGAATAAAATAAAAAAATTGTTTTGTGTCATACCTCTGAATAAATTCAGTGTTATCATTCGCATCCACAAGTTTTCCGGATTTTGTGTATGGACTTCTGGAGAAAAAGAGTCCACGAAGTTCCGTTCGTGGATCAGAACATCTTGCAGGTATATGCTGCCGTTCAATTGATCGAGATTCTGATACACCACCCACCCATTTGTGATCACGTGGTAAAAGCCACTGGTAAAAGCCACTGTGCAATAACAGGCTGGAGTGTACCAGCTGCGTTGACAGTCTACCGCTTTCCGTCGGTGGTCACTTCGATGCTTCGTTTTTCACAACCATTCTGGCACGAATGCCAAAGTTACTCACTGATTTTCTTCAGAGCATGTAGTAAAGACTTACGATATCTTCACCCCGGGTAGTCGAGTGAGAAAACGTCTGATGGTCCCCTCACTGGCGGATGTCAACTGTCTCTTGCTGTTGTTGTCCCAACACCTGTAAAGAAGGAGACAATAGTGACGATGTCTCACACTTTCTCTCACCTCTATCAACACACAAACATCATTCACCTACATGCAAATAACCCGACTACATCAGCAGCAAGTCACCAGGGTGGGGTAAACTTATATATGGTGGGGTGAATAAGAAATCTTTTACAATATTTTTAACAAATATTTGCAATCAGCACAATTAACTGTGACATTGACACAATGCGCCCTTGGGCCTTGGAACATGTTTAGTTTTGTTCAGTAAAGCAAGTAAAGGTGAACTTTATTTGCGCCACAAATTGTTTACCTAATAATTACTATGAATGTATAATCGTCATTAAAATTTAAACACTTTAATTAAAAAGGTAACTTTTTACAGCCGTTTCTAATAAAGTCAACATTTGGGAACACTCGGTGGTCTTTGACGAGTTGGACACAGTTGGCAGGGTATGTTATTTGACAGTTGTGTGGCTGCTGTGTGTGAAGTGGATGGCGACTGTAGAGAAGTGTCTTACCTAATCAACCCTCCCGGGGAACTTGTCCATGAGTCGACGTACCCACGACGGCAGTGACATGGTCAAGAACCACAGCATTGAAGAGAGAGGAGATGTTAAAATGACACACGACACTCACACAGAGAAGTGCCTTACCAAATGAACCCTTCAGGGGAACTCGTCCATGAGTCGACGTACCCACGACGGCAGTGACAGGGACGACCACCACAGCTTGGAAGAGAGATGAGACTTGAAGATGACACAGACACTAACACAGCTCTGTATGCATGTGTCAACACACTAACACATGCATGTAGTAAAGACTTACGATATCTTCACCCTGGGTAGTGGAGTGAGAAAACGTCTCAGGGTCCCCTCATTGGCTGATGTCAACTGTCTCTTGTCGTTGTCCCGACACCAGTAAAGAAGGAGACAAGAGTGACGAAGTTTCACACTGTCTCTCACCTCGCTAAACACACAAACATAAATAATGTCCATCAGCACAATTAACTGTGACACGTGACGTTCACATGATGCACCCTTTGGCCTTGGCACATGTTTAGTTTTGTTCAATAAAGCAACTAAAGATTAATTTTATTTGCACAGCAAAATTTTTACATAATGATTATAATGAATGTATAACCGTCATTTAAATGTGATGTTGATTTACAATTTAAACAGTTCGTTTAAAAAAGGGAACTTTTACGGATTGTTAATACTAGCAATTACGTAATTGTAAATAGATCTGTGCAATTTGGTTTTATTTTAGCAACTGCCAAAATAAACAACATAAGTCTATTCAAATTAAATGAACAACTAAAACCATCCATAAAAGTCGTCATTAGTGTGACGAGATCAGTGTGAAATGATGTAAGGTGAATAAGGAAATGTGTCCTCACCCGAGTCAGGTCAAACTTGGACAGCCCCGTGTGAGGCCGTCCTTGATGTGACTGAGTCCGACGTCCGTCAGTTGACAGTTTCTGAGGCAGTAACGTAAACAACGAGTTGTTTTAACTCACCAACAACACACATCTGTCGTCTCATTAAGTCACTTCTCTCAACTCTTCCAACACGACATATATGCGTTAACACAAAAACAACAATTACACTGTTAACACATGTAATTAATAATTAAACTTACTTTATTTTGTGCCACGTCATCGTCGCCAAATACGGCGTTGTCATACAAACTGTGGATGAATTATATTCCGTGATTAAACACCATTCAATTAAATAACAGCTGCCACGACACTTTTTGTTTGATTTATTTCGTATTAGTCGGCAGCGTCCGATTATTGTGTACAGTCCAACCTTTTTCTCTATAGGCCAAAGAGCAGGTAGCAAAATGGAAACTTACAAACATATTGATATTAGCATAACTCTGTAAAACATGTGGCCACTCGGGCGGCAGTCTATTTTAAAATACTTAAACAGTTCGAATAAATAAATAATTTATAAGATGTTATTAGTTTCTTTATATAGAGAACATGTCGAGCGATAATCCATTATAATATTATTCTTAATTCTCGCCTAGCCTAATGTAGACTAAAAACTCAATATGTTTAAACATTATTTTTTTACATAATAGCAGTTTTTAATATGAACACTTTCAAAACGCAAAACACTGTTGTTGTATACTGTTCAATGTTGCTGCAAACCAGAACTCGGCACATTGAGAGTTTACATTAGAGATGGCAATTGCGTGTGTTTATACCAGGTTTGAAAGTTTTATAATGATAAAACCTACACATGCATCCCAGCATTGGTCATGTTATGGATGATTACACAGTGGCAAATGTTCTGCATTGTTAACACGCAATTTAGCAATGTGGCAACTCTTGTGAAATTGTGGTTGGCTCTGAAAAGAGCCCTTTTGTTTCTACTTCAGGTCTGTGCTGCTGCAACCACAGGATTACTTGTAGGCACGTAACAAAAACAGGTTGAGACGTGCCGAACTGCCGTCATAGCTTTCTTATCACTCGCATCCACAAGTTTTCAATATTTTGTGTGTGGAGTTCTGGAGAAAGCGGGTTCACGAAGTTCTTTTGTGAATGGCAAACCCGCCATTCAACTGGTCGAGATTCTGAAACGCCGCCCACCCATCTGTGATCACGTGTGTGCCTGGTAAAAGCCACTGCGCAATAACAGGCTGTAGTGTACCAGCTCTTCTATCAGGAACAACTTCCAACCTACACCGGCCACTTTCCCTCTCCACAGTTCCTAACACCCATTCTCCGTCATTCATCCTGCCGCGGTGACACTTGCGGTGGTCAGAATAGCTTTAGTCTGTTTCGAGAACAATTGGGCTACCATTATGGTCGAAACCACCAAGAACCTGCGGATGGTTCCTGACGTCGACAGCACATGTGTCATGCATGATATTGTGCCACGCAATGATGGTGTGATTCCTACATTCTTTGCACAGAGTGCATTTCTAGCAGAAACCGTAGATGGTATCTCTCTGTGCAACAAGAGGCACGCAACCCCACATCGAGTACACATAATGGTAGTTGTGGACTGGCCCTAATTCCTCTGCTGACATCTGTTGCACCGTAAGAACGGAGTTAGTGATTAAAGTACCGATTTATATACTTTTTTAATCTTTAAATTCAACATTTCCATGACATTTCAGTATACGTGTGTAAAACAGAACTAGAAATTATGTTAGTGGCATCGCCTTTACGGTTGTGATGGCACCGCGACACGTTCGGAATACATTTAGGATGATTGGACAAAAAATAGCTACTAAGTAGTATTTGTCTTCTGTAATATTTGTTCCTGTTTCCATGCACTTAAGCTATGATATTTTGCGCAATTTCCATTAATAGCAATATAAAACTCTACATGGCCAAATCGAGTAAAGGTGAAAGTAACTTGTTACCTGTGCTAATGATGACCAATGATGGAAATGTGCACATGCAACAGTTCGGACACCTCCCTTGAGGGGACACATACACAAACATATTAATACAAAATAATATTCTAGTATATTTCCTCTGAGTTTTCCAGGGTTTTTTACATTGCCATCTGGCCAAGATTAAAACCTGTTTCAAGATTACTAAAGCTGTGTCTACACGACCGTTCTTGCCTCGGGGTTGTTAACCCAGGTTAAGCCTTAACCCGGGTTAGCTTAACCCCGAGACGAACGATGTTAAGCTAACCCGCGTTAGTTAACCCGGGTTAAGACACTGTGTAGAGGCAAACTCGAGTTACTTAACCCCGTGATAGATGGTGCTGATTACCTCCCGTGATTCCGCAGTTTTTGCATTGTGGCATGTAACTTTGACGTGGATGGGGATGTTTCTGGGGCGAAGTTTACCATAACGCTATTACTGACTTAATCCCTAACTTATGCTAACATAGCCTAAACCCAAACTTTAATTTCGTAAAATTGAATAAAAAAACTTGATCCCGATGGGATGCGTCGTCTGTGACCGAGTTACGAAACAGTTCTGAGCAAGTGGGTGATAGATGGTGCTGATTAACTTACTTGATATACATTTCGCATCATTGGTATTCATCACTGCGTTTCTTTCTAACTACTAACTGTCTGTTATCTAAACCATGCCGAAAATTCGAACCAATTGGGAACGAATAGAAGTAATGGCATTAGATATGATCTCGGGGCGTGCTGACATTCAGGCGTGTCTGGACAATACATCCAAGGACAGTAAGACACACAGTCGTATTGCCGAATAGCTTGACGTGCAAGGATACGTCATGAATCGGTGCTAGGTTAGAGAGAAATAGCTTGGCGAGCAAGGATACTCAGACCTGCCTACCATTCCGGATTGTCCGGAATCATTCCGGAAATACACCTAAAATTACGGTATTATGGCGAGGGATGAAAATATTACGGATTCTTTCGTTGTCACAATGTATTCCTCAAATTTAGCTTCACTTTATTCAACAGGTGGCAGCATATATACGCTGCTTGTTGTGACATGGTTTTTCATTCGCTGCTTCTGGTTGTAATCTGACCAATAGGAAACACCGTTACGACAAATTCGCATTTCCGCATTCATGGCGCTCAAACAAAATGAAGTCACAACTCACGCGGCACGAAATGATGCCGGGGATCGAAACGGTACCACTACCAGCCAAGAAGAAACGTGTAGTGCAAACGTTTATAACAGCATGCACGCAGACATGGCCCGTATTGTCAAGTTTAAAGAAGGGGGTAGGCTTTACATATTGCCGGATACGCGAAATTTATTTTCCTATTTCACATGTCACATGCCATGGTCACTGGTGACCGGGATAATTGCAGGCACTGACTACGTCATTAGACTAGTACTAGTGACAGAGTAGTGGGTGTTGTACTTGTAGTGTTAGGCCAACTGACTATACTAAGACTAAATTAGTGTATTTATTGAGTTTAGTCTATCATTTACAGTCTATAATACAGGGGTAGGCTTATATACTAGAGTTGAGTAGACTAGAGCAAGAGTAGAGTCTAGACGATGTCGATGACTATTGCAACGTAATGCCATAATAGTTACTATACTGTCCTTGCCAAACTCGACCTTAGTGCATGTTTTTGCAACTTGCATACCAATTTGCCTGCCAGTGTGATTGTGCTGATTTGAAAATCTATGACAGCTTGTTGGTCAATCAAAAAATCCATCCCTAGAAATCTTGTTAGAAAATGTGGCCCCCTGCATTCCCCGAAAGATATACTCTAGCAGTGACTACGTGAATAATTCCTCGCACTTTCCATGACTTCAGACAATTTTGACTTTGCGTATTGCACCCGTTTCTTTGGAATTTTGGACAAGAAACTATCAGAGATTATTGAGAGATGTGCACCATTATCAACTGGCGCTTGATAACTCTGGTTTTCAACTTTCACACTTAACATGTTCTCCCACGATCTCTGTTCTGACAAGTTCAAGGTTGTATTTCGTACCCTAGCTTTACTAAAGTGGGGTTTCTCTTCTTTACATTGCCTGTTGAACCCCTTCACCCTCTGACTACACCTTCAACGATTGCCTCTAACAGGCCTACGCCTTCGCCTCCTATCACTATGACGTCTTTACAGAAAGTGGCGTATCTGTTGGCACCCATAACAACGTTTCTCGTACGCTGGACAGTTTCTGCCCCCTGCACACCACCAACCGGTAGACCCGGCGTTGTTGTCCTTGTTCCCATCGCGATCTGTTGTCACGATCCACGCTCTGCAGGGCTGTTGTGTCCTCTGTATTGTTGCTGCCCTTGACGTCCTGACCCGTAATACCCGACTTGGCTTGTGGCATGTGACGGTTCCCGTTCCGCTTGATCGCCCGCATGGCCTGCCGGCTCGATACTGTGCGTCGCATATGCCATCACGTCGCACTTGATTGTTGGTTCCAACATCCCGTTCAATGCAGCCGGTCTCAGGGCGCAACATCACCACGAATGGCGTCACTGTCGAATGCAGCCCGCCAAGCACCAGCCTCATCAGTTGGGCCTGTGTCATCTCCAAGCCGCGGGCTGCTTTCATCACATCAGCCGTAAAACTGGCGACGTCTTGTCCTGGTTGTTGTCTCATCGAGTAGAGTATTAAAAACCATGTTTCGGTTATTCCCGTCATATGGAAAACAAAAGCATCACTATAGAGATCCACGGTTAGATTTTAAAGGCGTTAGATTTTGAACTTTTGCAGCCACATCTCTACGTCTTCGGAATTTCCGTCGAACAACGTTTATTAACAGCTGCAAATATTAACAGAAGTATAATTACAGAAACTATAATTGTACTTCTTGTGAGCGGTACGACACTTCCTACCAAAATGTTCCTGCAAAAATATCCATATCGGGTATATTTTGGTTCATTGGCGTTAGCAACCCCATACACCTGTATAGCACATTTGAGCCTTGAACAGTGTTACACAGGCAATGGTTAATTTCAACTGTTGATTCATTTAACTAAATTAAGTTAATTCAATAACTTTCGAGAAAATCACAAATTAATTAAAATTATTTTTACTGAAGAGGTTAATTTAATTTAATTGACAAAAATTGCAATTAACTTTTTATTTTGTATTAATTACCATTATGTTACACAATTTCCATTGACTTGTTGTCAGTAGTTGGAATAGAGGTTGATGATCACTCTTCACAGTGCACAGCTGTCGGCCAACCAAGATCTTAACGCCATTCTGACAATACCTCACTCATTAATGACACTTTTGGACACAACCCCACTCTAGTAATAAATCTTCAGCAGAATAAAAAATATTGTTTTGTTACAATATGATAAAAATATATTTAAAAAATATGTTTTTCAGATTCAAGAGATTTTGTCATGTGATGTGATGATTGCACTTTGTAGAATAATTTTTTTTGGAATTTTTGAAATATTTCTGAATAAAAAAAAAAATTGTTTTGTGTCATACCTCTGAATAAATTCAGTGTTATCATTCACATCCACAAGTTTTCCGGATTTTGTGTATGGACTTCTGGAGAAAGCGGGTCCACGAAGTTCCGTTCGTGGATTAGAACATCTTGCAGGTATATGCTGCCGTTCAATTGATCGAGATTCTGATACACCACCCACCCATCTGTGATCACGTGGTAAAAGCCACTGGTAAAATCCACTGTGCAATAACAGGCTGGAGTGTACCAGCTGCGTTGACAGACTACCGCTTTGTGTCGGTGGTCACTTCGATGCTTCGTTTTTCACAACCATTCTGGCACGAACGCCAAAGTTACTCACTGATTTTCTTCAGAGCATGTAGTAAAGACTTACGATATCTTCACCCCGGGTAGTCGAGTGAGAAAACGTCTCATGGTCCCCTCACTGGCGGGTGTCAACTGTCTCTTGCTGTTGTTGTCCCAACACCTGTAAAGAAGGAGACAATAGTGACGATGTCTCACACTTTCTCTCACCTCAATAAACACACAAACATCATTCACCTACATGCAAATAACCCGACTACATCAGCAGCAAGTCACCAGGGTGGGGTAAACTTATATATGGTGGGGTGAATAAGAAATCTTTTACCATATTTTCAACAAATATTTGCAATCGGCACAATTAACTGTGACATTGACACAATGCGCCCTTGGGCCTTGGAACATGTTTAGTTTTGTTCAGTAAAGCAAGTAAAGGTGAACTTTATTTGCGCCACAAATTGTTTACCTAATAATTACTATGAATGTATAATCGTCATTAAAATTTAAACAGTTTGATTAAAAAGGTAACTTTTTACAGCCGTTTCTAATAAAGTCAACATTTGGGAACACTCGGTGGTCATTGACGAGTTGGACACAGTTGGCAGGGTATGTTATTTGACAGTTGTGTGGCTGCTGTGTGTGAAGTGGATGGCGACTGTAGAGAAGTGTCTTACCTAATCAACCCTCCCGGGGAACTTGTCCATGAGTCGACGTACCCACGACGGCAGTGACATGGTCAAGAACCACAGCATGGAAGAGAGAGGAGATGTTAAAATGACACACGACACTCACACTGAGAAGTGCCTTGCCAAATGAACCCTTCAGGGGAACTCGTCCATGAGTCGACGTACCCACGACGGCAGTGACAGGGACGACCACCACAGCTTGGAAGAGAGATGAGACTTGAAGATGACACAGACACTAACACAGCTCTGTATGCATGTGTCAACACACTAACACATACATGTAGTAAAGACTTACGATATCTTCACCCTGGGTAGTGGAGTGAGAAAACGTCTCAGGGTCCCCTCATTGGCTGATGTCAACTGTCTCTTGTCGTTGTCCCGACACCAGTAAAGAAGGAGACAAGAGTGACGAAGTTTCACACTGTCTCTCACCTCGCTAAACACACAAACATAAATAATGTCCATCAGCACAATTAACTGTGACACGTGACGTTCACATGATGCACCCTTTGGCCTTGGCACATGTTTAGTTTTGTTCAGTAAAGCAACTAAATATTAATTTTATTTGCACAGCAAATTTTTTACATAATGATTATTATGAATGTATAAACGTCATTTAAATGTGATGTTGATTTACAATTTAAACAGTTCGATTAAAAAAGGTAACTTTTACGGATTGTTAATACTAGCAATTACGTAATTGTAAATAGATCTGTGCAATTTGGTTTTATTTTAGCAACTGCCAAGATAAACAACATAAGTCTATTCAAATTAAATGAACAACTAAAACCATCCATAAAAGTCATCATTAGTGTGACGAGATCAATGTGAAATGATGTCAGGTGAATAAGGAAATGTGTCCTCACCCGAGTCAGGTCAAATTTGGACAGCCCCGTGTGAGGCCGTCCGTGATGTGACTGAGTCCGACGTCCGTCAGTTGACAGTTGCTGAGGCAGTAACGTAAACAACGAGTTGTTTTATCTCACCAACAACACACATCTGTCGTCTCATTAAGTCACTTCTCTCAACTCTTCCAACACGACATATATGCATTAACACAAAAACAACAATTACACTGTTAACACATGTCATTAATAATTAAACTTACTTTATTTTGTGCCGCGTCATCGTCGCCAAATACGGCGTTGTCATACAAACTGTGGATGAATTATATTCCATGATTAAACACCATTCAATTAAATAACAGCTGCCACGACACTTTTTGTTTGATTTATTTCGTATTAGTCGGCAGCGTCCGATTATTGTATACAGTCCAACCTGTTTCTCTATAGGCCAAAGAGCAGGTAGCAAAGTGGAAACTTACAAACATATTGATATTAGCATAACTCTGTAAAACATGTGGCCACTCGGGCGGCAGTCTATTTTAAAATACTTAAACAGTTCGAATAAATAAATAATTTATAAGATGTTATTAGTTTCTTTATATAGAGAACATGTCGAGCGATAATCCATTATAATATTATTCTTAATTCTCGCCTAGCCTAATGTAGACTAAAAACTCAATATGTTTAAACATTATTTTTTTACATAATAGCAGTTTTTAATATGAACACTGTTTCAAAACGCAAAACACTGTTGTTGTATACTGTTCAATGTTGCTGCAAACCAGAACTCGGCACATTGAGAGTTTACATTAGAGATGGCAATTGCGTGTGTTTATACCAGGTTTGAAAGTTTTATAATGATAAAACCTACACATGCATCCCGGCATTGGTCATGTTATGGATGATTACACAGTGGCAAATGTTCTGCATTGTTAACACGCAATTTAGCAATGTGGCAACTCTTGTGAAATTGTGGTTGGCTCTGAAAAGAGCCCTTTTGTTTCTTCAGGTCTGTGCTGCTGCAACCACAGGATTACTTGTAGGCACGTAACAAAAACAGGTTGAGACGTGCCGAACTGCCGTCATAGCTTTCTTATCACTCGCATCCACAAGTTTTCAATATTTTGTGTGTGGAGTTCTGGAGAAAGCGGGTTCACGAAGTTCTTTTGTGAATGGCAATGCCGCCATTCAACTGGTCGAGATTCTGAAACGCCGCCCACCCATCTGTGATCACGTGTGTGCCTGGTAAAAGCCACTGCGCAATAACAGGCTGTAGTGTACCAGCTCTTCTATCAGGAACAACTTCCAACCTACACCGGCCACTTTCCCTCTCCACAGTTCCTAACACCCATTCTCCGTCATTCATCCTGCCGCGGTGACACTTGCGGTGGTCAGAATAGCTTTTGTCTGTTTCGAGAACAATTGGGCTACCATTATGGTCGAAACCACCAAGTACTTGCGGATGGTTCCTGACGTCGACAGCACATGTGTCATGCATGATATTGTGCCACGCAATGATGGTGTGATTCCTACATTCTTTGCACAGAGTGCATTTCTAGCAGAAACCGTAGATGGTATCTCTCTGTGCAACAAGAGGCACGCAACCCCACATCGAGTACACATATGGTAGTTGTGGACTGGCCCTAATTCCTCTGCTGACATCTGTTGCACCGTAAGAACGGAGTTAGTGATTAAAGTACTGATTTATATACTTTTTTAATCTTTAAATTCAACATTTCCATGACATTTCAGTATACGTGTGTAAAACAGAACTAGAAATTATGTTAGTGGCATCGCCTTTACGGTTGTGATGGCACCGCGACACGTTCGGAGTACATTTAGGATGATTGGACAAAAAAATAGCTACTAAGTAGTATTTGTCTTCTGTAATATTTGTGTCCTGTTTCCATGCACTTAAACTATGACATTTTGCGCAATTTCCATTAATAGCAATATAAAACTCTACATGGCCAAATCGAGTAAAGGTGAAAGTAACTTGTTACCTGTGCTAATGATGACCAATGATGGAAATGTGCACATGCAACGGTTCGGACACCTCCCTTGAGGGGACACATACACAAACATATTAATACAAAATAATATTCTAGTATATTTCCTCTGAGTTTTCCAGGGTTTTTTACATTGCCATCTGGCCAAGATTAAAACCTGTTTCAAGATTACTCAAGCTGTGTCTACACGACCGTTCTTGCCCCGGGGTTCTTAACCCAGGTTAAGCCTTAACCCGGGTTAGCTTAACCCCGAGACGAACGATGTTAAGCTAACCCGCGTTAGTTAACCCGGGTTAAGACACTGTGTAGAGGCAAAGTCGAGTTACTTAACCCCGTGATAGATGGTGCTGATTACCTCCCGTGATTCCGCAGTTTTTGCATTGTGGCATGTAACTTTGACGTGGATGGGGATGTTTCTGGGGCGAAGTTTACCATAACGCTATTACTGACTTAATCCCTAACTTATGCTAACATAGCCTAAACCCAAACTTTAATTTCGTAAAATTGAATAAAAAAACTTGGTCCCGATGGGATGCGTCGTCTGTGACCGAGTTACGAAACAGTTCTGAGCAAGTGGGTGATAGATGGTGCTGATTAACTTACTTGATATACATTTCGCATCATTGGTATTCATCACTGCGTTTCTTTCTAACTACTAACTGTCTGATATCTAAACCATGCCGAAAATTCGAACCAATTGGGAACGAATAGAAGTAATGGCATTAGATATGATCTCGGGGCGTGCTGACATTCAGGCGTGTCTGGACAATACATCCAAGGACAGTAAGACACACAGTCGTATTGCCGAATAGCTTGACGAGCAAGGATACATCATGAATCGGTGCTAGGTTAGAGAGAAATAGCTTGGCGAGCAAGGATACTCAGACCTGCCTACCATTCCGGAAATACACCTAAAATTACGGTATTATGGCGAGGGATGAAAATATTACGGATTTTTTCGTTGTCACAATGTATTCCTCAAATTTAGCTTCACTTTATTCAACAGGTGGCAGCATATATACGCTGCTTGTTGTGACATGGTTTTTCATTCGCTGCTTCTGGTTGTAATCTGACCAATAGGAAACACCGTTACGACAAATTCGCATTTCCGCATTCATGGCGCTCAAACAAAATGAAGTCACAACTCACGCGGCACGAAATGATGCCGGGGATCGAAACGGTACCACTACCAGCCAAGAAGAAACGTGTAGTGCAAACGTTTATAACAGCATGCACGCAGACATGGCCCGTATTTTAAAGAAGGGGGTAGGCTTTACATATTGCCGGATACGCGAAATTTATTTTCCTATTTCACATGTCACATGCCATGGTCACTGGTGACCGGGATAATTGCAGGTACTGACTACGTCATTAGACTAGTACTAGTGACAGAGTAGTGGGTGTTGTACTTGTAGTGTTAGGCCAACTGACTATACTAAGACTAAATTAGTGTATTTATTGAGTTTAGTCTATTATTTACAGCCTATCATACAGGGGTAGGGTTATATACTAGAGTTGAGTAGACTAGAGCAAGAGTAGAGTCTAGACGATGTCGATGGCTATCGCAACGTAATGCCATAATAGTTACTATACTGTATAGTCTATAGCCTGGCCCTAGGTATACAGGCTACTAATATTAATCCTAATGACACCACAAATAGACAATGATGTGATGCATTGTTATAATTTGTCAAGTTTTTGTAGTCAGCATGCTGTTTTTGAAATTTACATAAAATCAGAATTACAATGTGTATAGACTCATTTATATTACAGTTACGCTTCTTCACTTTTGATTTCCATCAATGCTGGTTATGAACATCTACCTTACCTTGTTAACTGAACACTTCAAAACACCTCATATTTTATTAGAGACAATTATGTTTTTGGTGCAACTATCGTCATAGTCAAAGTATTACTGACAGTGGTGTGACAATATCTGACACAGTTCTGAATTATTACTGACAGCAAGCCTATATTCCTGAAAATCATGTAATCAGTGTAATCAGTGTAAATGGGAAGATGGATTACTGACAGGAAGTTTTTGGGGTAGGCAGGTCTGGATACGCCATGAATCAGTTCTAGGTTAGAGAGAAATAGCTTGGCGAGCAAGGATACGCCACGAATCAGTGCTAGGTTAGAGAGAAATAGCTTGGCGAGCAAGGATACGCCACGATTCAGTGCTAGGTTAGAGAGAAATAGGTTGGCGAGCAAGGATACGCCACGAATCAGTGCTAGGTTAGAGAGAAATTGAAAAGCATCATACATAAAATGCGGACGAAACGCAACATCCTCCTTAAAGCTGTTGGTTAAAATGTTTAGAATTAGACTGGTTAACTGTTGGGACCGCTCCGGTAAAATAGTGTTACATAGTTTTTGAATGGCATGTACTCTATAGGACCGATGTAGGCTAGAATAGATACAACGAACCCATCATTTTTATACCTGAAACATCTTTTTTTTTATTCTCCAACCACTGTGATGTTGCCCAGTCTCTGACAATGCTGTTCCACCAATGCGGGTGACGTCATCACTTACGTCAGACGTTGACTTTTGCTACTTTCTGATACAATGCACTGCTGCACGTACATCTGGCGTGAACTAAGGTGAAGGTCATAAGGTGAAAGTATTTGTATAGGTCGTTTAATAATAGTACTAATAACATATTAATATAAAGCAATGAGGATGTAGCTGAGCAGCAAGCATTTGTATAGGTCGTTTAATAATAGTACTAATAACATATCAATACAAAGCAATGAGGACGTAGCTGGGCAGCAAGCATTTGTATAGGTCGTTTAATAATAGTACTAATAACATATCAATACAAAGCAATGAGGACGTAGCTGGGCAGCAAGCATTTGTATAGGTCGTTTAATAATAGTACTAATAACATATCAATACAAAGCAATGAGGACGTAGCTGGGCAGCAGGCATTTGTATAGGTCGTTTAATAATAGTACTAATAACATATCAATACAAAGCAGTGAGGATGTAGCTGGGCAGCAAGCATTTGTATAGGTCGTTTAATAATAGTACTAATAACATATCAATACAAAGCAATGAGGACGTAGCTGGGCAGCAGGCATTTGTATAGGTCGTTTAATAATAGTACTAATAACATATCAATACAAAGCAATGAGGACGTAGCTGGGCAGCAAGCATTTGTATAGGTCGTTTAATAATAGTACTAATAACATATCAATACAAAGCAATGAGGACGTAGCTGAGCAGCAGGCATTTGTATAGGTCGTTTAATAATAGTACTAATAACATATCAATACAAAGCAATGAGGACGTAGCTGGGCAGCAAGCATTTGTATAGGTCGTTTAATAATAGTACTAATAACATATCAATACAAAGCAATGAGGACGTAGCTGAGCAGCAGGCATTTGCATAGGTCGTTTAATAATAGTACTAATAACATATCAATACAAAGCAATGAGGACGTAGCTGAGCAGCAAGCATTTGCATAGGTCGTTTAATAATAGTACTAATAACATATCAATACAAAGCAATGAGGACGTAGCTGAGCAGCAGGCATTTGCATAGGTCGTTTAATAATAGTACTAATAACATATCAATACAAAGCAATGAGGACGTAGCTGGGCAACAAGCATTTGTATGAAACACTCAACTGCCTATACAGAGTTGCTCATTGCTAAACAATTATAAACGACAAAAGTAAAAGTAGCAAAGGTGGGGTCGGTCTTCTGTCCCACCAGGTCTCCAGTAATAGAGGCCCAACCCCCACCCCAGGGCTTCTGCCAAAGAATTCAGCGGGATACATAGAACGAACCATCCCGCAATAAGAATCAATGTACTAACATGCACAGGTATCATATTATAAACAGATGAGATGAACAAGTAATACAAAGGACCACGGAACAAGTATTTCAAATGGTTGTCAGTCATACTGTAACAACCAGTATTGAGGCTGTGCCACTGAAAAATATATATAAAATGGTTGTCAGTCCAATAATAAGGCCTTTGGTAAACACTATGTTGCTAGACACTACTAATAGCAATATGGCTTCTGCTGTGCTAATCACTATCAGAAATGAGAATGTACAGTGGTGCCAGGGTGGAATTGGTCGTGCTCCCCAAATGATGGCATGCTGTAGACGAAGGAAGCCAGCCAAGCTGTAACAACCACAGCCGACAGCAATGCCAGTATGTAGCAATCATAGAACTATTCTTGGTAACTGAAAGAACAAACATTACCGGACACAAAGCTGCATATGATGGACGCCAGTCATTCTGTATCGTCCACCACCTGGGACAACAGTTCCGCACTTATTGGGAATATTAACAATGAATTAGATTAAAATAAAAGGCATACTTCTGCATACGCTGGATGCCAGTCTTGCTGTAACACCCGTCATAGACAGAAACGCACCCAATTACTTAGGGTCTGTTCATCCGAAGCATGGGGATACGAATGTAGCATTTGAAAGCTGTCGACTTCCATCGGCCCATCGATTGGATCTGGGTTTCACTCATTCCCATATCAGCAGCTGTTGTAGTTGCCCCGATTCTAAAACTATGCGCCTTATACTTTGATGGGTCCAAGCCTGCCCATTGCAAAACTTTAGTTAAATACTGACAAAAATAAGTACGGGATACCGGTGAAGCATTAGCAAAGGCAAATAGAGGGCCTTTAAACGGGCCCCGAACCTTCAGAAAACGAGACAGTGCTTGGACAGGACAGTGGTCGTCGTTAGTTGGTGAAATAGATAAAGTGACTGATCGTCCAGAAGCATTGTGTTTAAACTGCGGCATGACTAATACAATGCCCGTGTTACAAATGTTAACATCTGTTAACTGAGAATGTACGGTAATTTCCCCTATTCGGAGAAATGCTTGAAATGCCAATAAAAACATGCTTTGTAACATAAAACACAAGTAAGCAGATGAGACAATAAATTGTGTGGCATCAACAATTCTGTGAAGGATAGCAGTGCTAATTGGGAGCCGAGTGTCAGGTTTACCAGACAGCTGCTGCGCTCCAGCTAATAACTTTTTGATAAAAAAAAGCTGGGTTGGATCAACTTTACCGGCCAATTTATGAATGTATGATATGGCTGACATATAGGTCATCAAAGTTGCGGGGGCATAATGCTTAGAGTGCAGACTGGCGATAAATGGAGCTAAAACACATGTAGATGCAGGAAAAACAGGAGAGGATGGAAAATGCATCTTGCAAAAATCAGAATACGATAAAAGTGCTCTTCTATATATCCGTTTCGTGCCATTGGATATAGCGGCATTGAGCAGACTGGTCATCACTGGTGCCAAGTCTGTAATGACGCTGGCAGTTCTGTTGGGTGTAGATGGAGCCATGGCGCCATCTGTTGTGCTGTACTCTCCTGAAATCGTGACAGTTTGTTAGCAATTACATTAGATTTGCCTGGAATGTGCTTGGATTTAAAATAAATATTAAATTGAAGTGCAGTAACCACCAGTCGTCTAACTAACCGCATCAAGTGAGGGTTCTTTGCTGTCTGCTTGTTGATCACCTGGACAACAGCCTGATTGTCTGTGAGAAACAAGACAGAATGGTTAGCCATATATACCTTCCCCACATCTCCAGTGCAGCTACAATGGGAAAAAGTTCTAATATCGCAATGTTGTAATTCTGCCAGATCTGTGGAAAGCTGCCATTAAACCAACGCGAACCAAAGACAGCAGCAAATCCCTGTGTGGATGCAGCATCAGTATACAGTTTAATAGCATCGGATGAAATCCAATTACTGTTAATAATCATTGTGACGCCATTGAAAGAGGAAATGAAACATGTTGCTAAGTCTGCCCGTGCTTCTGCATTTAACCGAATATGATGACCCGGTCTAGAAATACCCAGTGTTAGATTTGTGAGACGACGGAGAAAGGCCCGACCGGGGAGATTACTTTTGTTGCGAAGGACAACAAACCGAGAACCTATTGTAACTGCTGCAATGTGACAGACGTTTACGTATACCATCAATGGAAGACTGCAGCTTCTGGACTTCATCCAAGGGGAGGCGAGCTTCCCATTTGACAGTGTCCAGTTCGATGCCATGCACGGTGATGAGTGTACATGGCAGGCAAGTTTTCTCCTGTTTGATTGGAATAGAAAGGTCATCGGCAAGTGCAATTAATCGGTTTAGATCCTGTAAGCAGCTATCTGAATTAGGAGGGCCAACAAAGATGAAGTCGTCGAGGATATGTGAGACAGCCAGAACTCCCCTATTTTGTAATACCCACTGAAGTGCAGAGGAAAACCTTTCAAAGATCCTGCAAGATTCTGCACAACCCATAGGTAAACAACGATCATAGAAAAAGCTATCCTCCCAGGTAAAACCAAATAAATGGTAGCATGAAGGGTGAATGGGGATGATACGGAATGCATCTTCAATGTCTGTCTTGCCTGTCAATGCTCCGCGATCAAAGTGTGTCAGAAGACTGATAACATGATCTAATGTTTCATAATGAACTGTTCCTCGGGATGTAATCATTGATAGAATCTCCCTGTGGATAGGACAGGTTATGAATAATGCGATAAGCGTTAGGCTCTTTCTTGGGGACCACACCCAACGGGGATGACTGAAAATTAGCAAAAGGGGGAAAAGTGAATGGGCCAGCAATACGTCCAAGGGAAAGCTCTTTAAATAACTTTCTGTTCACGACTTCTTTATGTTGTAAAACTGAAGGATGATTATAGACAGAACATAGAGAAGGTGTACCAAAATAATTGATGTGGAACCCATATGTAAAACCATCTATAAGAAAACGGGATTCGATCTTGTTGTAACCCATAAGGGCCCGCTGCAAATGCTCAGGACTTACCGGTGTGGGGAGGGATTTGTTTGCGGCACAAACTGGCAGGGTGGGGCAACTGGCATTTGGCACATACGTGCTTGAATTTGCACTGGACGGCAGTGCATTTGCTGCCCCGCTGGTATACCCAGCAATATCCGGCGGGAAAGGGCTTATGGAAAGGAATAGCTGGAGCACGACCAGAACCCACCTGGACTTGTTTGGCATACATGCACTTGAAAAACAAGTCCCACCTGGGCTGATCCCAAGGAAAACTGTCAGGGTCGGAAGGCAGAAGTCCACTGTTCAACAGTGGAAATCTGCTTTCCCTTACTAGGCTGGGGCAGCATCGTGAAAACCTGGGACCCAGAGGCGAAAGATAACTGCTGGGGCTGGAGCTGAACAGGATGGATCAGATCATACAGGTTGATGTATTCGTTAGCCCATATCTTGCTCTTTATTCTGTCGGGCAAGCCAGCACCCAAAGCCGGCTCGGAAACGTATGTCCTGCGGTACGAAAGGAACGTCAGCAGGGGGATGTGCTGTCGCATGGTCATCGCGCAGTTGCTTCAGCACTTCTCGAATCACCATGGCCACCATCTCTGCTGTGTTGGTCGTGGCCACCTCAGGGACGCCTGGTGGGACGATTGCGTCGGCTGCCGGCCGCAGCGCCAGCAGGACGACGACGATGCCTGGTGGGACGATCGTGCCCCAAATCAGTCGTAGCAGCTGTACGCTTGGCCGCTCGACGCTGTGACGGCTGTCGGGCAGTGGCCGCAGGAACCGTCTCTCGACGTCCTTGCGGCATACTGCAACATGGCAACAGAAGGCCGGACAGTACATCTGAACTGACATAACATGCAGTTAATGAGTGACAACAGGGGGAATGACACACTGTAGAGGCAACTGCTGACACATGATCACTCAAGCAACCAAAGGAAATGTATTTGTAACGTGAGACAATGATAGAGATAAAGGTCCGATTGCGGGAAACAAAATGGTGATATGGTGAGAATCACATACATGGTACGCCGTACAAACAAGAAAGAAACTTCAGATGGATGTCCATACGACAGATAGCACCAGGCTGTGATAATCACAGCTGATAGGGATAAACAATCAGCGTAGTACGGACCATTACTCGGAATCCGGACTACAGAATAAAACAAGTCAATTTCACATCGCATTGGATAAACACTATTTTGACAAGTGTATAAAAATATTCATATAATCAACCCTCCCGGGGAACTCGTCCATGAGTCGACGCACCCACGACGGCAGTGACAGGGACGAACAAACAAGCCTTGAAGAGAGGAGACGTGAACATGACACACAACAGTTCCACAGAGAAGTGCCTTACCTAATCAACCCTCCCGGGGAACTTGTCCATGAGTTGACGCACCCACGACGGCAGTGACAGGGACGACCACCACAGCCTGGAAGAGAGAGTAGACTTGAAAGAATGACACACAACACTCACATAGAGAACTGCCTTACCTAATCAGCCCTCCCGGGGAACTCGTCCATGAGTCGACGCACCCACGACGGCAGTGACAGGGATGACCACCACAGTCTGGAAGAGAGATGAGACTTGAAGATGACACATGACACTAACACAAAGAAGTGCCTTACCTAATCAACCCTCCCGGGAAACTTGTCCATGAGTCGACGCACCCACGACGGTAGTGACAGGGACGACCACCACAGTCTGGAAGAGAGATGAGACGTGAAGATGACACACGACACTAACACAGAGAAGTGCCTTACCTAATCAACCCTCCCGGGAAACTTGTCCATGAGTTGACGCACCCACGACGGCAGTGACAGAGACGAACACCACAGCCTGGAAGAGAGAGGAGACTTGAAGAATGACATACGACACTAACACAGAGAAGTGCCTTACCTAATCAACCCTCCCGGGAAACTTGTCCATGAGTTGACGCACCCACGACGGCAGTGACAGGGACGACCACCACAGTCTGGAAGAGAGATGAGACGTGAAGATGACACACGACACTAACACAGAGAAGTGCCTTACCTAATCAACCCTCCCGGGAAACTTGTCCATGAGTTGACGCACCCACGACGGCAGTGACAGGGACGAACACCACAGCCTGGAAGAGAGAGGAGACTTGAAGAATGACATACGACACTAACACAGAGAAGTGCCTTACCTAATCAACCCTCCCTGGGAACTTGTCCATGAGTCGACGCACCCACGATGGCAGTGACAGGGTCGAGAACCACAGCCTGGAAGAGAGAGGAGACGTGAACACGACACACAGCACTAACACAGATCTGTATGCATGTGTCAACACAATAACACGTGCATGTAGTAAAGACTTACGATATCTTCATCCCCGGGTAGTGGAGTGAGAAAACGTCTCAGGGTCCCCTCATTGGTTGATGTCAACTGTCTCTTGTTGTCCCAACACCTGTAAAGAAGGAGACAAGAGTGACAAAGTCTCACACTGTCTCTCACCTCGCTAAACACACAAACATCAACAACGTCCATCTACACGCTAATAACCCGACTACATCAGCAACAAGTCAACCCAAGGTCGGGTAAACTTATGTATGGTGGGGTGAATAAGAAATCATTTACCATATTTTCAACAAATATTTGCAATAAACACAATTAACTTTGACACGTGACGTTGATACAATGCGCCCTTGGGCCTTGGCACATGTTTAGTTTTGTTCAGTAAACCAAGTAAACGTGAATTTTATTTGCGCAACAAATTGTTTATATAATAATTATTATGAATGTATAACCGTCATTTAAATGTGGTTTTAATTTACAATTTAAACAGTTCGATTAAAAAGGTAACTTTTACTGATTGTTAATACTAGCAATTACGTAATTGTAAATTGACCTGTGCAATTTGGTTTTATTTTAACAACTGCCAAAATAAACAACCGGTGAATAAGAAAATGTGTCCTTTCCTGAGTCAGGTCAAACGTGGACAGCCCCGAGTGAGGCCGTCCATGATGTGACTGAGTCCGACGTCCGTCAGTTGACAGTTGCTGAGGCAGTAACGTAAACAACGAGTTGTTTTATCTCGCCAACAACACACATCTGTCGTCTCATAAAGTCATTTCTCTCAACTCTTCCAACACGACATACAACAATAACACTGTTAACACGTGTTGTAATAAATAATTACACTTACTTTATTTCATGGAGTTCCAGCAACGTTCGTGTCGCGTCATTGTCTCCAAATACGGCATTGTTGTACAAACTGTGGATGAATGATATTCCTTGATTAAACACCACAAACAAACGGCCCCGTCAAACTACACAATACTTGTACAACAGACGATAACCTGCTACTTTTTGCGATGTCCACTCGTGCCCACTACACTGTCTGACCACTGACCAACAACAGAAGTTGACAACACTTTCTTGGCTCAAGTCTATCAAATTCCATTAAATAACAACTGCCGGGACACTTTTTGTTTGATTTATTACAATTATTGTATACAGTGTAACCTTTTTCTCTATAGGCCAAAGAGCAGGTAGCAAAATGGAAACTTACAAACATATTGATATTAGCATAACTCTGTAAAACAAGTGACCACTCGGGCGGCAGTGTATTTTAAAATACATAAACAGTTTGAATACATAAATTATGTATAAGATGTTATTAGTGTCTCAATATAGACAATATGTCGTGCGATAATCCATTATAATATTATTCTTAATTCTAACGTAGTCTAAAACCCCAATATGTTTAAACATTATTTTCGTACATAATAGCAATTGTTAATATGCACTGGTTGAAGAGTATCCGCATTGTTTCAAAATGCAAAACACTGTTATTGTGTTATACTAGGTTTGAAAGTTTTATCATGATAAAACCTACACATGCGTCCCGGTACTGGTCATGTTATGGATGATTACAGAGTGGCAAATGTGCTGCATTGTTAACACACAATTTATCAATGTGGCAACTCTGAAAAGAGCCCTTTTGTTTCTTCTTCAGTGGTACTGATCAC
The DNA here is from genome assembly GCA_020002185.1 of Paraescarpia echinospica. Taxonomy (NCBI): domain Eukaryota; kingdom Metazoa; phylum Annelida; class Polychaeta; order Sabellida; family Siboglinidae; genus Paraescarpia; species Paraescarpia echinospica. Next base: position 14,440,796 of record CM034534.1, read on the forward strand.
GAATGCACACAAGTAGTGCCAACATACGCGTTCGATGGTTCCTGTGCTGCTGCAATGACAGGATTTCTTGTAGACACGTAACTAAAAGAAGTCGAGATGTGCCGAACTGCCTTCATAGCTTTCTTATCGCTCGCATCCACAAGTTTTCAATATTTTGTGTGTGGAGTTCTGGAGAAAGCGGGTCCACGAAGTTCCGTTGGTGGATTACAACGTCATGTAGGTATACTCGGCCATTCAACTGGTCGAGATTCTGAAACGCCGCCCACCCATCTGTGATCACGTGTGTGCCTGGTAAAAGCCACTGCGCAATAACAGGCTGTAGTGTACCAGCTCTTCTATCAGGAACACCTTCCAAACTTTCCCTCTCCCCAGCTCCCAACACCCATTCTCCATCATTCATCCTGCCGCGATGATACTTGCAGTGGTAGATATAGCTTTCGTCTGTTTCAAGAACAGTTGGGCTACATTATGGTTGAAACCACCAAGTACCTGCCTATGGTTCCTGACTGTGTGTTCACAACATTGTGCCAGGCAATGATGGTGTGATTGGAGAGATCCAAATGCCACGTCACATCTTGCAATGCAATCCCAGACGCCCAACTGTGCAATAACCACACAATTTTCCCGAGCAGCTGGCAACTCTTGACAAACCAGTTGATACGTAGTTCCCTACATTCACCGCACAGAATGCATTTCCAGAGGAAACTGTCGATGGTATCTCTCTGTACGACAAGAGTGCACGCAATGTGGGAAGAACACACCAGCATCGGAAAAATTAGGTGAGTAGCATTAATAATATAGGTCAAAAGATTCATGTGTACCAGATTGTCTGCCTCTTTGTTATCACCAGTATGAAGTAAATTAGCAGAGCTATCCTTCCAAAACAGTCGAAATTTGATGATGTTTGCGACTTGTGCTATATTTGGTTTCGATTTACGTGGGGGTAGCCAACTTCTACCTCGAATAATCAATGAACGGTGCTGATCTGGTGATTCCTACGTGTTTCCCAACGACGACAAGATACTGACGTCATTTAATGTTAATCAATCAATAGGAATCCGTAACACTACGGCGTGGGGTTTCCGCGCCAACTGCAGACTACGACTAGAATCGTATCCCGGATAAAAAGGGTAACTACGACTAGAATCGTAGTTACCTACTTAAATTATAAGGTTACTAAACTACGATATGTTGCATAATTTCCATTAATAGCAATATAAAACTCTACATGACCAAATCGAGTAAAGGTGAAAGTAACTTGTTACCTGTGCTAATGATGACCAATGATGGAAATGTGCACATGCAACAGTTCGGACACCTTCCCCTGAACGCAATATGTCAACCACGCATAACATGTTGTAGATGTAGGTATCACATTATATACAGTGTTGAATAAATAGCTCAGCTATGGACACCTTCCCCTGAATGCAATATGTCAACCACGCGTAACATGTTGTAGATGTAGGTATCTCACATCACATACAGTGTTAAATAAATAGCTCCGCTATGGACACCTTCCCCTGAACGCAATATGTCAACCACGCGTAACATGTTGTAGATGTAGGTATCTCACATCACATACAGTGTTAAATAAATAGCTCCGCTATGGACACCTTCCCCTGAACGCAATATGTCAACCACGCGTAACATGTTGTAGATGTAGGTATCTCACATCACATACAGTGTTAAATAAATAGCTCCGCTATGGACACCTTCCCCTGAACGCAATATGTCAACCACGCGTAACATGTTGTAGATGTAGGTATCTCACATCACATACAGTGTTAAATAAATAGCTCAGCTATGGACACCTTCCCCTGAATGCAGTATGTTAACCACGCATAACATGTTGTAGATGTAGGTATCTCACATCACATACAGTGTTAAATAATTAGCTCAGCTATGGATACCTTCCCCTGAATGCAGTATGTTAACCACGCGTAACATGTTGTAGATGTAGGTATCTCACATCACGTACAGTGTTAAATAAATAGCTCCGCTGTGGACACCTTCCCCTGAATGCAATATGTCAACCACGCATAACATGTTGTAGATGTAGGTATCTCACATCACATACAGTGTTAAATAAATAGCTCAGCCATCAGTAAACTATCACTGCACACTATGGTCTTTTGAAATATTTGTATGTGCAGTGGCTCCACCTTTTGTAGCAATCTACTCAAGTTAATGACAACTGTTTCAGGGATTGATTTTTGGCTGCGCCCTGTGCCAATGGTGCAAAGTCAATAACAGACCAGGAAACAGTGGTGGCTATAAATTTATGTAAAAAACAAACATGGAAATCCTATAAAACCACCTGAGGATACTTGGCAAAGGTTGCCTTCATATCACCTGTGGCGACCATGATAGCTGTCATGACTGACGACTCTTTGTCAGGTTATCTTTTCCGGAAGCATAGAGCATAAATGTTACCAATGATATCCTTATATTATCAATAAATCTGTATCTATACATGTTGGTGACACTTTCAAAGGAAGGTGAGTCCTGATGGAGTTGGTGCCTTCCACTAAAAACAAAAGCTTGCTTTGTAAACTCCAAATGTGTGGCTTACCTTGGCATGAAGAGCAACAAAAACGCTTGATTCTGTTGCTTTTCCATTTTCAAGCAAATCCAAACAAAGGGATGGTTATAAAAATTGCATTACCCTGGTGCAAATGAATAATTAACCAAAAGGTACATAAAAAGCTCTTTCTAAGAGTAAAGGCATATAGGGATACAGTCAGTCTCAGAAATGTACCTCGTAAGAAATCAATACACCTACCCCAACCTTTTACGTGTATAAGCTAACATATGGAAAAACACCTTGTTTCTAGGTGCAATATGAATCTGATAGATAAGAAAGGGGGCTCCTGAAATGTTTGAGGAAGCCATTGTGATCTGCAATGGTGAATTATGTTCAGAATTCTGTCAAAACTTCACCAGAAACACCTGTCATGAGAACAGAATATCATCTCTTTATACATCCTGGAACAAAAGGTTTCTTAAGGATTTCCTCCAAAAGGTCCAGCAATAGTTGATCGTCGATCTTCCCCCTGTTTCCTTTCCCTCTCACTTTGTCCGCATGTTGTGCAGGTCTTTTACATCAATGTAAGACCGGCCTTGTTTGGTGAGGTAGTCCTTGAGGTTTTTCACTTTCACGCCAAGGAGCAGCATTTCATCAACCACTGTTCTGTCCTCTGGATCTAACCTACGCTGCTCCGGGTACTGGACAAAGGTTTCCTCAGTGCATGGATGGTTGTGCTCATCAACTAACCTGGTATCAAGGAGGCGACCAGAGGCCTGATTTGCGGAAAGCATTATTTCTGCTACACAGTTGAGATTGAATGATCTGCAAGAGAAGTGGGATTCCCGCAAACAAAACATTGTCAAAGGCACAACCTGAAGCGGTGCAGTGCATCTCTTGGGCGCAATGTTTTTTGTGAGCACACAGTCATTTTTGGCTCCCGCTGAGCCACTTAGGAAACAGACTAGCTTCTAGATTCCCCTCCCTTCAGCCCAAAAAGCGACTGTGTGCACTGCTGTGACTGGTTTTCCTATAAAAAGGAACCAATGAAATTGTTGCTTTCAGTTTATACAGTCTGCTTTGAGTTTCGCTTTAGCTCACAAAACAATATCCTTTTTTTATAAAATCTGTGAAAGCCATTACAAAAATGTACTAAGAGCTGCACTGTTCCACGAAAAGACTAAAATCTGATTCCCCAAATGTGTGGGAGTAATCTAGCAATTTTGGGGGCCATATATCCTCTTCACAATCACTGGTTCCTGCTGCAAGGTGCCCTTCATGATCAAAAAAAATTAAAACCTCTGCGTGCGTCACCACTTGCACTGACTTCTGTACGTCATATCTGGGTTTCATGGCTCAGTCTCGCTGACATGTGTATTATGGGAAACAATGACCTCATTCAGTACAAGTGTATTATGGGAAACAATGACCTCATTCAGTACAAGTGTATTATGGGAAACAATGACCTCATTCAGTACAAGTGTATTATGGGAAACAATGACCTCATTCAGTACAAGTGTATTATGGGAAACAATGACCTAATTCAGTACAAGTGTATTATGGGAAACAATGACCTAATTCAGTAAAAGTGTATTACGGGAAACAATGACCTAATTCAGTACAAGTGTATTATGGGAAACAATGACCTCATTCGGTACAAGTGTATTATGGGAAACAATGACCTCATTCGGTACAAGTGTATTATGGGAAACAATGACCTCATTCAGTACAAGTGTATTATGGGAAACAATGACCTCATTCAGTACAAGTGTATTATGGGAAACAATGACCTCATTCAGTACAAGTGGATCCAGAAAAATAATGGTCTCCAACTTTACATTCAGAAATAATACATGTAAGCAGCTGCACTCTGTTGGCAAGGTTCTTGCACTGGTCACGTGGAGTGTATTTTCCACAGATATAACAACAGTTATCAGGGTGATTCACACAGCCTCGCCTATTCATGATGTTTGTAGCAACATAGGCCTAACCTGAAAATATACGCTATGCCGGGTAGACGCTAACGCAAACTGGGAATCACTGCGCTGTTGCCAAGAGCAGGAAACCTGTTACCCGGAATTAGCCTGCTTTGTAATTTGTAATAGGAAGTCTGCTGTTTTCAGCGTGGGAAAATTAACATCATACGGTATTGCGGTCAACTTGGGTATCGTCGGCGATATTGCCAATAAAACTTGTTTTTAAACTAGATGTATTGTTTATCATTTGAGCAGGCTCCCTTCCCTGTCTCGGAATTTTTCAAATACCAAACATTTTAATGGAGTTACTGAAGTGATGATACAATTCGGCGGGCAGCCTTCAACATAGATATTATGATCTTAAAGAACACATATATTAATTAATTAATAAAATCCTAAAAACAGACTGGGTGGTTTTAACATTAAGTAATTATTTCAATTACACTGGGTTGGCACTAGGCAGACTAGTGCAATTGGATCGTATGCATTAAAATTCGGACGTGCTGGCCAAATTCTTCAGATCTGGAATGAGCAGCCCATATTTAGTCAAGAACACCTGCCTTTCCCTTAGCAAAAGACAACATTTTTTGTTGTCCAGTGTAATACAAAGGTAATATTCGTTTTGCAAAGGTTTTAATTCAAAGAAATATAACAAATCACATCTGGCTTGGCTGCGGTGATACACGTACGCACTGGGTTATGCCGACACAGAACTCTCAAATGTAAAGATTTTTTTAACAGCCCGAAACCGTATCGCACAAATAATGGGATTGTCTGTCTTGTGGTTGCTCCTCATCAAGTTGGTTGGCTGATCAGACAGCTCAACCAACTTCTGTTTATCTTTCTGTGTCGCCTTCATTTGGTGAGTCTGGCAACCAGTCCATGCAACCGTAGCTGTCGGTGCGCATGCACGCAGTCGGCTGTGCTGCATCGTAGTGTTTCCGCTTGACAGCCTGCAGTGGAGAACCATGGTTCAAATTCTCCACTCGACAGACTAGCTGGTTTAGCAGCGAGTGTTACCCAGATCCAATCACATCATTGACAATGCGGTCGTCCAACGAATATGCGTACCGTCTCACTATTGAGCCTGCAATTCTTAACAGTTGTTATCGCTGCGGTCGTTGGCTCTGTAGATGCACCGCATCCGCAGTGGTGCGCACCAGGCCTCTCCGATCATTTGGAATCGGACGTTTCCCAGACCTCAGCATCCCCATCACGTGATGGGAGACTTTGTGCCACAGTATGGCAAAGTCTACTGACCAGTTGGGATTCATGCTTGGAGAGAGGCACAATGTCAATGCAGCAGATTCTGAAGCTGCACTCGTCCTCTGTGGCGTTGTCACAGTGGGTGCTACTACAGTTGACGTCGAAGGCAGAATATCATCTTTGACACGTGTTACTGAAATGAATTGTTGCGGAGATGTATGCAGTAAATCATCAATATTATTGGATTTAGGGGAACAATGTAGGTGAAGGTAGTTAAACTAGTCAAATAAGGTTTCGAGTGTTGTACAGTGCATCACGTTTGAAAAAACCTAAAGATGCCAAATAATTTAGCACGAGCGATTAGTTAGTTTAATTTTTTTTCGCTAGGTGATGTTCCTGTTTGTCCATCTGGTGATGCCAATGCCCATCATGCAAAAACTGAATCGAGGCTAGCCATTCCAAAGCGGTATCCATGACGCAAGATTAATTCGATCGGGTCATTTCGGGACATCAAGCGTTGGCGCAGATTGAAAAGTTGCATGCTGATAAAACATTTGAGACAGGAAGTACTAGCGATGATGTTACTAACGATGATGTTTGCCTAAACAATTGTGATAGTTGGCTCACTGGGTTGTCAGTAGTAACGTTTATAATAAATTAAAAACTTACAGAAAAAACAAAGTCGGATGTATCAATAAAACATTGCATTACAACTGCCAATGGTGCAAAACAAATCATTACATAACACAACAACCTGTGTCCAGAAGTGTTCAGAAACAAAGATCAAAACATGAAAACATTAAAATCCATAGAAGTCACTTTCATTGTCACCATTGAAGAACGCCATGCCGTTCCGGCGATGTTATTCCATGTATTCGTGCTGCACGCACCAAACAAACATCTTCAAATATGATGCCATCATTCATTTCACAATTAAAATTCTCCAAAGTCACATTTGTTGTCGCTACCAAAGAACGCTGCCTGGAACGGCATAGCGGCTTTATCCAACGTATCAGTGTCTCTGCCGTCAGCATCGCGGGTCGTGGCCGCGCACAAACATCTTTCAATATGATGGCATCAGCTGTTCTTGGCAACTGTCCCACACTAGCAGATATCAACTGTAACAACTGTCTGCTTTGTTCAGAAGCTTGATCATGGTTTCAGGTGTTGTGGTTTTAAGCAGAGTTCCAAGCTCAACGTTCACACCTTGGCTTTACTGAAGCCAGACTTCACAGGATTATCAAAACAACACCATTACAAGTGTCTCTTTGCAATGGAGTAAATTGCACTTGCTCTGGTACAAGAATTTTTCTCACCTTTCCCTGCCTTCTCCCTGTGCAGGGTGGCGGGTTTTGCAGAGTCTCTTCCACTTCTTCCTGTTCTGAGCCCATTCTTCCTTCATCTGCCATGCCTTTAAATCTTTCCTCACTGTGTCCTGCCATCTCAATTTGAATCTCCCTCTCGCTCGTTTCCCCTCTATCTTCATCTCCATGTCTTCCCTTTCTTTCCTTCTTTTCACATGGCAAAACCACTCCAGCCATCTTCTTCTCACGATGACAGCAATGATCTCCATATCGGCTTCTTTCAAGATGTCCTCATTCCTTCGGTGCTCCTGCAGGCTTACACCCATTGCCCATCTAATCATTCTCATCTCCGTTGTTGCCAGTCGACTTTCGTTTCTTCTCGATAGTGGCCACGTTTCACAGCCATAGAGAAGTGTTGGCCTAATTACCGTTTTGTAGAGCAGTATCTTTCACTTTTGAGGCACTTCTTATAACATATCACTCCACATAGTTCCCTCCACATAGCCCACTCCTTTGACACTCGGCTGTCTGTTTCCTTACTGACACCTCCCTCCTTGTCTACAACAGAGACAAGGTACTTAAAAGTCTGTATACCCCCTGGTAGTTGGGAGGTTTACCTTTTTCCTGAGACCCATACTTTTTTCATCTTCACCGGCTTTGTGTACCCCGTTGGCGTAAGTTGTTCCGTCTTCGTTCTGCTGATCTTTAGTGTACATCTCAATTTTTTTCTCTCCATTTGTTCAATCTCTCTTCTATCCTACCTCCGTCTGAATACAATAGCTACATTTTGCTAAAAGAATCATCCCTGTGTGACAACTAGAAGGAAACTTATGAGCAATCTTCATCAGGTATGTCAGTCCAGAAATATTAATTTGTAAGGGGCCAGTTGACAACAACGGATATTATCTTATTATAATATCTTCTTACAATCTATACTCTCTCTGCTACTGGTAATATGTGTTCTAGAAACAGGCATATTCTGTGTTGTATCATAACAGTAAATTTTACCACAAAAAAAACAAAATTAAAATTAACTGTTAAAAAACTACTTTGTTGCAGCAAGCCACATGTATTCGAGTCACGTGAACACAGTCAGCCAATGTTGGCTCGGTTGATGTGCGCACCCAGACACTTCTGGTGTAGAGGCACAGAGCACTCTCTGCACCTATAGTTAGTTGCCTGGGTTCTCTCACCAGCTGGCGAGAAGAAAGAGCACTCCCTGCAGACACGTCGCTTCGCAACACATTCGCTTCAGTATGTGTGTTTGCAGAGGGTGTTCTGGTAGCCTAGGCAGCTGTGGGGCTCTGTCTGCCCTTGTATCCCCAACAAGGTCACGTGTCAGGTCCTCCAGAAAGTCTAGGAAGGTTGGCCACTGCTGTCGATGGTAGGCATGACCCTGGTCTTTTGCCACAACGTAAGTGTTATGCGCCGACACCATCATCCCGTAGAAGAAGACTCGTCGCCACCACTTCTTCGATCGATGATTCATGGTGTAGTAGCTGATGGCCTGGTCCAGCAAGTCAACCCCACGTATGTGCTGCTGGTTGTCTTCCAGCATCTTTGGCACTGGCACCTGAATGCGAATCTGCTCCCTGTTTCGCAGCACCGTGCCTGGCTGAGTTGGGTCATGGAAATTCGACAGTGTGACCACAGGTTTAGTGTACATCCAGATGGCGTACGTCAGGTCGCCTTTCAAGTTGTCCATGTACACATGCATGTCGGTGCCAAGGACAGGAACCAGCAGTTTCATGCACAGTGGGCCCTGATGCACACGTGGTAGGCCAAGCCCTTCTCTTGTTGTCCCTCAACCTTTCCTGTGTACACTTGCATGTTATAGGCATAGCCAGTGTCCGACACGCACAGCGCCCACACCTTTATCCCCCACTTGATAGGTTTGGCGGGCAAGTATTGGCGGAAGCTGAGGCGACCCTTGAACTTGATCATTGACTCATCGATGGTGCAATGTTTGTACGGTGTGTATGCTGCCTGAAAACGAGTGGTCAAATGGTCGAGGAACCACCTGAACTTCCAGACCTTGTCTCCAGCGGGAGCGGCCACAGTGTTGTCCTGCAGGTGTAGGTAACGCCACATCAGGTCAAACTTGTTGCGTGACATCACGGAGGGGAAGTTTGTCATTAACATCCACTTTGTTGTTCGCCAGTAGTGATGTCGGCGTGACAACTGCAGGATCCCCAAGCTAAAGCACAGACCGATGAATGCCTGCATGTCATGCTTCGTGAAGTCTCTCCATCGTGAGGCTGACGGAGCGGGTGGATGTGCTATCCTCTGTTGAGCAGCATAGCGGTTTGACTCGGTCATCAGTCTGTCCCACATCTGAAGTGAAGAAAAATAGATAATCAGTGATGGAATACAGCTAACAAATAAGTTACCTTCACATAATCCACTCTTTACTATGACTATGTAGGTACACGCGAACACACGAACACGTAATCTAATATATCTATAAAAAAAATAGCTAATAAAAACAATGTCAACATGGAGCACACATATTTGCATAAAATAAAAATATAAGGCCTACATGTCCATTCAATAATATACATCAAATAAAATAGCAAAGGCTTCCTTTGAAGAAATAGCATCATCAGAATGTAATTTATGACACATTCAAGCATACAGAATAACAAAACAAAATTAAAACAGGTACCTAAGAACAACCCCAACATGAACATCGAGCATCCGTTTTCATTATTTCATTTCATAACTGACCTGGTCATCCCAAAACAGCCCAAAGTAGTAGGCAGCTGCCGTCTCTTGTGGATGCACGTACTCACTACCACCGTCCAGCGAACAATCGGGGACGTTTACAGAATGAAACAGACTCGGATCGGTCATCCAGTCATGGTGAAAACCTTCGAACTCTTCGTCAGAGTCGTCGGACTCGCCAAACAAATTCGATATCCATAGGGGCTGGGTCTCTTCGTCGCCGTCGGCAGCATAATCCTGCGCTCTATCCAGTGGGTCACCTGCCGTTTCGCCGTCAAAATCGTCCCTGATATACTCGTCTACACCAGAAATGTCACCACCTTCGCTGTCTGATGCACCCTCGTCCGCCATTTTTAAATCTCTCGATCGTTCACTACAAAACAACTTTAAAAAAACGTCTATCTCACTGAAATTGCATCAATAAAATGGCGACCAGCATGCAGGAAGTTCCATGTAACCTCGTTCTGATCATATGATAGAACCATGTAGCATAAACATATTCAAAATGGCGACGTAGTTGGATACGTCGGTAAATATGCACCGATGCGTATTTGGGAAGATGCGGTAACTACTCATCGGTGCGTATTTAGTATAAAAAGGGTTAATGTAGTATTCTGGTATGCTCTTTCGGAGGCTATACCAGATCAGCTCTCTGTCATATGCTTTCTCCTGGTCCACAAACACCATGTGTAGACCTCTTCTGAACTCCTTATGTTTCTCCTGGAGTATCCTGAGGCAGAACAGCGGTTGCACTGTCGACTTTCCTGGTTGGAATCCATACTGTCTTTCATTTATCTCCACCATTTCTCTAAACCTCCTCTCTATCACCCTCTCCCAGAGCTTCACAGTGTGGCTAAGAAGTTTGATCCCCGGAAGCAGTTGCAATTTATAGGGTCTCCTTTCTGTTTGTAGATTGGTGCAATCACGCTTTTTCTCCATTCATCTGGGATGCCATCTCTCAAGGCCTGATTTAGCACTTCTACCATACATTTCTCTCCGTTTTGTTTTTTTAGCTTTCTACACTCATAAGCCAATGTAGCCCTGCATTCCATTAGGTCTTCATTCACAAAGACCTGAGCATTTCAATTGTTTGAGTTGTTGTCCTTCACCTTTGTACGACTGCAGAAGACGTCCCGCACTCGCTCTGTCTTGAATCACACTATGATCGCGCGGCATCCAGTATCGCGTTTAGCACCTAGTCGATGGCTTCTTTCTGTATCATCTTTGGCAAGTGGAGGTGACACCTGCATCTTCTTGTTGATTATGTCGAGGACAAGGGTATCAGTGTCCTCGCCCTCTCACTTTTCCACAGTCCCATGGAACGTTAGATTAGGTCGGCTGACATTCGTGAAGTTCGTTGAGTAGTTTCTCTCATCCTGCTGCTGGGATGGTAACGCGAGATCCCTATAGCAAGCACCCTTGCTCTTCGGACAGTTCATTCTTCCTTCTCCTGTATGCTGCAAACTCCTCATCATGATGTGGTAGGGCTCATTATATTGATTAGGTTATGAATGAACATTAGTGATTAGATGCTAGAGGAGTGAGTGATGACTTAAATGACAACATGCAGGGGGCAGGGTGGCCCACCCACAGTAGGGCTGCCCACCCACAGTAGTGCTTGCCCTCTGTGATAAACAAGATAAGAACAATAATTACGTGTCTCTAAAGGAATGTTGGAGTCTTAGAGAAACCACATGTTAAACCATGTTATTAATTATCTGTAGTCTAGTAGATGGCTTTGTCTTTGGGTGTACTTGGCGGGAAAGATGAAGCCTCCCATTGGTTGGTTTAAATTTGGTAGTCAGGCTAGTTTAGATATAGAGAATTGTAGAGGGAAAATAAGAGAGTTGACAGGCGCACACAGAGTGCAGTGTGTGCAGCCAGGAGGGTTTCCCTCCAGCTTGGACTGGGAGGTGAGGCTGAGCTGCCTTGGTATCCCTGCAAACAAGATAAGAGAGTTGGTAGGCAGGAGCAAGAGCCTGCAGGATGTGTGTTGTCACACCATGTCATAACTGGTCCAGAGTCTATGTGGATGTGATTTCAGGGTGGGTTGTTGGCAAGTAACTTTATATATAGTGTAAGAGATAGAGAGTATAATAAATATTGATTCTAGTTTACTTGATCTTGTTGTGACTTATTTATTTGGTACCTCCCCCTTTATCTAGCTGGGACAGCTACGAGTGATTGGTGTCTTAAAAAAATTAGAAATACACAATAAGCGGAAAAAAAAGATTGATGTCTACCATCAATAAATCCGCTCTTACAGACCATACTTAAACCACATCATAGACTGGGCTACAATCGCTGGCATTCCTTGAGGGACGGCTCCACGCAGGATGCTGTGCTCCGCGTTCTCACATTCAATGTACTCCTTTATAAGCAGTTTTCCCCGAGTCGGCATCACTGATGTGGAAGTGGTGATTTGTCTTCAAACCAGCCACTTTCTTGTATGCTGGAGTGAGGAATGCCTTCTAGTCATACGTCGGCACAATGACTTCTCCGTCATCATCTCCAACGAGTTGTGGCAAGTTCAGGGCTTTCTCTGATGACTTGTTGATTACATTAACAATGTCCTGCATGCAAGACACCTTTGTTCGCCGGTAGATGCACTTGATCAGGCCAAAACACCAGTCCGGGTAGAACTTTGTGTGTCCGGCAGGTAGAAATGAGATGGTGGCTGTGGCGTTGAGTCCGGTGGCAACTCTCCAGGCCAGGTGCCACAGCATGAAATTGTTTTTGTTTTGTCCCCCACACTTGTCAGCATTTAGCTGAAGGTGATACTCGCCAGCAGTGTAGTTGTCGAGAAAGTGATGCAGGTAACTAATAACGACATTTGCTCCTTTGCTGCATGACAAACACTCATCGACTAGATAATTTACTTGTTTCGCAACCCCATCAGCATGTGTTCTAGGAGTTTTAAAGTATATGGGTCCAGGCTGTAGTGGATCAGATGGGACATGTACTTGTTGTGCAAAGTCAAAACTGTAATGGAATGCGACGTTTCTAGAGAGCGGGCGTGTCACATGTAGTTCCTGCAGGCTATGGGTGTTGGCGATTTGGCGTGACTGTTGGCACAGGTCTTCATAATGTGTGCATTCTGCACATGCATGCTCAAGGTGAGTCTTTTGTAGCTGAAGCACTGCAATTTTCTCATTCTCAGGCACGTTTACCTGCCGTACGATTCGTGTATTGTTCAGTTGGCAGGTCCAGCACAAGTCTGACATCGGCTTGCAAATGATCACGTATGGCAGTAGCCGATTCCACAATTTGCGGAATGTAGAGTAGCGCACAATGCGCTCACCCTGCACTGATGTTGCTTTGTAGTACCGCCATACGGATGGCGTTGTCTCGCAACTGGGGAGCACCTTAACGTCATCGCGCTTGAAACCGGGAATACGTCCTGGGATAATGATGCTGTGTTGCTCGGCGAAGTTGATTATAAACCGAGACACACGTTTGATTTCGGCAAAGCTCAGTGCTGTTTTCCGTCGGCCGCCTGACTTCTTGCGAGGGTAAATGCCATTTGCCAAGTACCATTTTTTCAAGTTGGGAAACTTGTCTTTCGATATGTCCATCAGAAAGAGAAAGGTGTCGTGACATATCCGTCGATGTTCATAGTAAAAGTAGCATTGATGCTGGCACAGATGATCCCTAGCAACAGCAAGTCTTTCTCGTATGCACTCGGCTCTTGTGTGTTCAGTCTGGAAAAAACAGTGTTTAATTAAGTTCACACAATTTACTGTATAATAATATAGCACATAATCATAAAACAACAAAGACAATGGTTCCACATGGACTTAATGATACATGATCATTATTACAATATCGATATATATGTGCCACTTTATTATGGATAAATATAATTATTAATAGTTCAATTTATGATTATGCAACAGTAAACGTTTGTATGTAGCCTATTATGGTAGGCCTGCTTAAAATAATTATCTACTAAGATTTAACTGGGAAAATGTACGTATATATATATATTTGTATGTATTTATGACGACTTGGAGCTATGTATATATAAATACACAGGCTTGATAATAATTAAACATAGCATACCTGACAGACTCTTGATTTTCATCGCTGAACTGGGTAATACAAGGCTGGCCATTATGTAGCTTGCATGCACAGTGACATGCCGACACACTCAAACATGTTTGCTGCTCGATCCATCGCACCCTCTTCTTCGCGATGTGCGTCATCCGCGGCTGTCTCCTCGAGATCATCATCGTCAACATCAGCTTCTTCCACAATGCTAGTAGATGCGACTGGACTGACTACTGGACTGACTACTGGACTGACTACTGGACTGACACGGTCAACACTTGTTGTTGTTGTTGATATTGGGTTCAACACGAGTTCATCATCGCTGTCAGTGCCGCTGTCATTTACTTCGTCTTCGCTGTCAAGTTCCGAAGTTGGCAGACCGAAGTAATCTTCGATCACTTTCCACACGTCTGAACTGTCACTAATACCACGTTTCGAAGCTTCTTTCAGCAGTTGTGTTATCCGCGAAGCTCGATCCATAATTATATTTATATAAAGCTAAAAACTTGCTTAAATTCAATGCGCAACGCTAGACGATAGAATGATGTTTACTTGACAACCTGAGATGAACTCGGAGATTCCAGGTCAACCTCGCTGTGACAGCACAATCAGCGAATCGCGGGCTCAGATGGAGACCACGTGATGCGCGTAGCTAGGCACTTGCCATTTTGTTTACTAGAATAAGTAGCCTGTGATTGGCTTACAATAATAGCATGGTTAACGAGGACGATATGTTTAGATCATGGACATTCCCGGCTTTCCAACGATGTGCAATGTTAAGGGGTACCACACCGATAATGCTTGTGGCGACGCACTCAAATCAAGCTAATTTTGTCATTCAGCTGGTCATTGTTTTACCAAAATGAGTGGTAGATGTCAAATAAAACAACATTATGCCATGTTACATTGTGTTTTTGAGCTGCACACTTTGCAAAATAGAAGACTATATATCAAACAACACAGTTCCACTGAAATCCCAAAATTGACGAAGTTACCCCCAACTGCATGTTTAGGCTTCTAGCGCGAAACCGATCTATGCGACTTCCACCTGGTTTTGGGAGAGCGGGTCACATATGTCTTAATGGGAGCCACTGACCCCCCTATTTGTCTTGAAATTAAAATGTTCTTTTAATTAATTATTACCCGGTATACTGGTTTCAAAAAATGATCTATACGCACATTATTAAATATGCATATATATATTTTATTTGTGTAAATGCATATACCTGATATGTTTTTTGTGTGAAAGTTGTTATATTTTGCAGTCAAAATAAACTTCTTGTTCTAATGAGATTTTCATTGGTATCTTCTTCAGCGACATAACAATGGGAATACAAGCATTTTGGTTCAACAGCTGCGGTGTTCCACCAATTATAAAACATGACTCCACCTTTGCAAATGTGTATACGTCATTGTCATAACTAGGGTAAAGTAGGAGATTAGTCTACTTTAAGCACAAAACGACGTAACTCGCAAAGCGATCATTTATACATTCTTATTATATGTCAGAATAGTGCTTTTATCATTCTTAATATGGTTACTTTAAATCATCAATGGTGAAATCCTGTACAAGCGCCATGAGCACCTCTACAGCAGATACCGGTGATATGTAAGATTTAATTATTATTTATTCACAAAAAACATTTCTTCCTACAGAAACCTGTATATATGCTCCTCACGACATGTGTCGGGGCATTCCAGTAAAAGTAATAAAAAGTTGTGTGCTGAAAACAAAATATGTTCTGGTAGGTGCATTACCGTGCTTGATAAGGCAGTACGCTTAGTGAACTGAGACAATAGCCTGTGGGTGGGCCCCACACTAAACTAATAACATGCAAGAGAATGTCAGATCAATATTAATTCTACAGTGAATACATGTAGTATTATCTAGTAACTATTATAATGTCACCACACCAACATCCTTCATAAATATACTGACAACGATGTGACATATTTTGAAAAGGGTGTCCAATCAATCTTCATTCGCAATTAAATGGTTATTAGGGCTTAGTATTGTGTATCACTATTACTATCAGCAAAAATAGATAAGCGAGCAAAAAATGAACAACTCAAAACTCGTCCCAAAAACGCTTCTTTGAACGATTGCTAGTACCATTACGGTTCGTCGGATCCCAACAATCTTGATATTGTTTGAATGCTTACACTTTGTGCTATTCAAACATATAAATAGTTTTCTGATAATCAATCCTAAAATAAGTATAAACAGACACACAAAAGTGCCCGTTCCGGTGTCTTAGACACTGCGAATAATGTTGTTTCGTTGACACAGTTCACCAATCTACCGATTGAGGCACCACTATCTGTTTTCATGGTATAAGCTCCACTCACTTTCAAACGGCTGCTAAAATGACGTACTCAATGTAGGCGTGACATCACAATCACATATACCAACCACCCAACGCAAAAAATGTTGAACCGTTGGTTGGCGTACGTTATTATGATATATCGGTTTCGTTGCGATCAAAGCACATCAGTTTCGCCGCGGTTTAAAAGTGGGTGGGGCTAATAATATTAAATGAAGAAATGGTGAAGTGCGTATGTCTGAACCTACGTACTGAATACCCACCGCCAACATCGTTCGGAACCATATAGAACAGGTGTTCTACGAATGGTTACCGAGAAATCTAGATGATGCTAGAATAACAAAAAGTGCATCCTTTCAAACGATACCAAGAGCATCGGGATAGGCCGAGCCATGATGTTTCGAGTTGTTAATTTTTCACTTGCTTTCACTCAATAACATTATTCATCACTAAATACTTCTTCGTAAATAAACTGATAATGACGTGATAGGTCTTGAATAGAATGTCAAATCAATCTTAATTCACAATTAAATATGTCTACCAATATTAGTAAATCAATGTCTTCACAACAGTTCTTCGTAAATAAAATAAAAACGATGTGAAAAGTCCAGAAAGCAAAATATAATTGACAAGACACAATTTCAGTCATTCATGACATTGTTGTTTCATAGTAGACCTGTGAACTGACAACACTTATACAACTAAACATTGTCGTTGTGATTCCATTCATAAGTGTGAATACAGGTAGTTATCATCATAGTCGCAGTTTGGACATACGAATCCTCTCTCCTCCGGTGTGCATACTTTGTTCTCCCACTTCTTGCACTGTTCGCATTGCGCCCTCTTCTCGTGCGGCCTGCTCATCACAAAGGTCTTGCCACACACCAAGCAAGGCCATTCTTCATCATCACGGCTGTCTGGTTCTCGTTGCTCGTTAAGCTTCGATTGTCGCTTTCCCTAGACGTCTTAGCCATCTGTGTTCTCTGCTCGTCCGGCTTGGTTTAGAGATGTCATTTGAATGGCAACAATGTGATACACTCAGCTGACTTAGCCTTACTGGTCCTTGATCTGGATCTTGTGATCTTCGGAAGTGGGCAGCATTTTGTGATGACTTGTCCCACTATCGTGCGGTTGCAGCTTTGTAAACCAGAGGGTCCTGCAACAGCACTCGCTACTGCACCAAGACTGCAGCTGGCTCGTGGTCAGGAGATGGCACTGTGACTGCAAATGACAATGGGGCATTAGTCTGTATCTCTTCAGCAGACAGCTTGACTGCAGACGGTGTGTCATTAGGTGCAGGTTGATCATCAACCATATGTATTTAAATTCGTACAGGACCCAGTGGGTACAATGATATTACACTGTCTACACTGCCTGCTTGGCTTCTCTGACACGCCCAACCAGGAAGCAACTCCAGCCGCTGGGAGCAAGATCCAATGGGTTGGAGATAGAGACCCCCCTGTGTGGGATCTTTTACTTCCCCTGGCATAGGCACTAAATAAAATAGACCAACAACTTTTAGTGTCTCCTCCGGAAGACAGGCAACATGAAGTGAGCAAAATTGCGTAAGTTTCAAAATGGCGGCAGGTTGAATCGAACTGTAGTTCCCCTTGATCAACAGTCCAGTGCTCTACCACACGACCACCCTCCCCACACGACCACCCTCCCCACTCGTCAATACATCGGCACCGATGTTGGCCTCATCCATTTCAGTGGGGAGGTCTTCCTCAGTGAATTCTGTGGCCGCAAACTCCTCGTCTCCAAAGATGCTGTCTTCAAAAGGCCCACATGTTTGAAATCCATTGATGGCCTTGCTTGGGGAAGTAAGCAGTGCCAAAGATCCCTGCCATATCATAAAATGTGATCTTCTTACCCGGGTTCAAAACCATCTATACATCTGATACCACAGCGTACACTTTGGTTAACATGATTTATATTTTTTTAACACCATGATTTTGTGTTGGACTATAACTTCAGTCCAGGTCCTGTGCCAAAGGTCTCATCACATCACGATGCTCCTCCAAGAAACGCGTCTCGGGTTGGCTTCAGTCTGAAACATAAATAACAGTGTGATCAAAATGTTGTATCACAATCCCAGCTTTTTTATCGCAATACCAAAAACAAAATTAAGATCAGTCTTGAATATCAGTTGGGTTCAGCTGAAACATGCATATAACATTGCATCACATCGAGTCTCCCAAAAAAATTGTCTTGGTTGGCAAAATTATGATGAGTCTTAAATATCAGTGGGATTCAGCTGAAACATGCATATACATTTTTTTTATCAAATGTCAGTGCTAAAAATTGCTGCAATGTAGTTGCAGATTTTGATTTCCATAACAAAACTTTTTATAATAATCAATATATTACCTTGGCAGTTTCATTTCGTTGAACTGCAGGTGGAACGCCTCTTTGCCCTTTTTGTTGCCGATACGGATGGGACGCCATGCAGATGCTGTTCCACCTCATCTGGTTCAGTTTGATGAACGTCATTCCGCAGGGGTTCATGACGGCCTCGGCAGACAACACTGACCTCGATGCTTTATTCCACAGCGACTGACTTGGCGAATGCTGCTCGTGACAGGTAGTCATTACCAGTAGGATCGCTGGGTGCATCCAGATCGCTGAAGATACCATGGTATGCAACATCGTCATTGTTGTCATCGTCGTCGTCATCGTCGCTGCCCTTGTCGATCACCTTCTCCTGACCAAACACCGAGAAAGCTCTAACAAAGTTCGAGCCATTGTCGGTAGTCGTCCTGCAGACCTCTCTGGTAATCCCATAACAGCTGTGTATGTCATCCAAGGCACTGGCAAGGACATCGAACGAGTGGGAGCCTGTCATCCGACGACACGCAAGAGCAGCCGAGAGCCTCCCTAGACTGTCTGGGTCGATCCAGTGAGCGGTAACACCGATGAATGACTTGCCCTTCGCCGACCAACAGTCTTTCATTGTCGCAACACACACAACAGACTGCATGGCAGCACACAGTTGCTGCTTCATTGTGACAACGCTGCTCTTCATGCGACTCTTGGCGGTGTCACGATACATCACCGTCCTATCGAGTCGAAGGCCAGTCATTCACCAGCGCCTTGACGGATGGCAAGGTCACGAAGCTGAATGGTAGTAAACCATCAACGATGACGTCCATGACGAGGCGATCTACTACACTACAACCCGTTGTGATACACAGGTGTAGTGCCAGCAGCGTTGTCATCGGTCCTCTTGCGCTTGTTAGAAGTCAGTGAAGTGTACTTTCCTAGTTGATTCTTGTGCATTAACTATAATATGAAGTTTATGAATAATTAGTCACAGTACATTTACAAAATGAAAAACCTATGTCACATTTTGCTAATGAAATAATTAACTCAGACAAACCCAAATAAACAAACTTGTAAATGACAAACTTATAAACATATATTTGTATTTTAAAAAGAAGTAAAAGAGCAGCCAAATGTATATATATATATATTATGAACAACTGTTTAACAAGTATAAAAATGACACAAGGAAAACTATAAATTATTTTGAAACACTTAAAATATTTAAAGTTTATTTTGATGAAACCCTTAACAGTACTACTTAATCAAATATTAAAAACTTGAATCTTCCTACATATGATGAAAAATACGAAAGTCATTCTTATTTTTAAAATGATGACGAAACACTGTTTCGTCACTACTGTCGATAACGATCAACAATCTTTAGAGACACAAAATATCGCTAATCTACTGGAAGTTGTTATTTATAACCTCAATGCGCCAGTCAGGGGAAAGAATATACATTCAGACTATCATTTAGATTGAAATATGTTGTTTAAATATCAACATACTAAATGATGGCATTGGATACAAAATATTATTTCTTGTTTACTGAATTTAATTAATTCTAATATGGCCGCCCGGTCATCTGTCCAGTATCCGGGTCGCTGTTATAAATATTATTATTAGTTACAGTCGGCTCCATTTATGAGTAAATGAAACTTTATTTCAACAACAACAGATGTAATAAAATAGCAAATTATTAAATTATAGATGTGTACAATTGTCAAAAAAGGGCAAGAAGTGTAACACTTATAGTTTCTTGCCCTGTTACACATAAAAAACCACTATAACATTTATAACAAAGTACAAATTTACGCATGTAATCACTTGTACATCACTTAGAATACATAAGACATAATTATCATGTCCAAATCATGGCAGGCCATTTGTAAAAAAAGAAGTTAAAACTAATAATATGATGTAATGTAAAATGTTCTTTCTTCCAAAAAAAACCTACTCATTAAATACATAACTATTCAAATTTACCCTGACAGAGGAGCACAAGCAAATATCTACCTCCTTCCTAACCAGAGGAGAAACAGTTATTGCACGTTTTCACAAACCCGTCGTCACTGAATAGTGGCCATGTTTGTAATGCGGTTGACTGCATCATATGTCAGAAAATTATATGATGCATGGCACAATGTGTGGTGATACTGATGATGATAGGCAAGGGTTTTGCACACATGTTTGTGACATTTGAGCCTGTTTTGAAAGTTGGGAAAATACCTCTATAATGACGTCACTCCTGGGAATTTCCTGTCCGATTCGTGTGCGGATACGATTTGAATCGCTACATGGAGCGATTCAATTTGCTGTATCCGCACGACAAAACGCATCCGCATCTGCACACATGGAGTCAGTTCCATATATTCCCACTATAGCCATATGTTGTCGCATGCCACATCCGTACTTATGGAAGACAGGCAGATGACTGGCTGCAGATGTAGTGTGGAATCCTGAAGACAGGCAGATGACTGGCTGCAGATGTAGTGTGGAATCGAGCAGATCATACAGAAGTAGAACTTTGCCTCTTGAAATATCTGAAACTGTAACTGCATCCATCACACCACAGAGTGCTAGAAGGACTTTCTATTTAGGGTTGCCTTCACGAATCAGGTCACCAATTAGCCATGAAGACAGGACACCAGATTTGGACTGGCCTCTGCTAGATTTGGAGCTGAGCCTACTGAGTTGACAAAGGCCTTGGTTTGAAATCTCTGA
Source organism: Paraescarpia echinospica (assembly GCA_020002185.1). Classification (NCBI taxonomy): domain Eukaryota; kingdom Metazoa; phylum Annelida; class Polychaeta; order Sabellida; family Siboglinidae; genus Paraescarpia; species Paraescarpia echinospica. Next base: position 14,461,953 of record CM034534.1, read on the forward strand.
TGCGTTACTCAAGGTTACTCAGACTGAACATTCTGGAGCATACAAAATAGTACTATGTGCATGTAACGGGCATTCTGTAGTAATGTCAACCACAGTCACACCTTGGTCTTGAAGGTGGATATGAGCTGGAAGAGTTTGTTAGACCTTGGAGTTGAACATTCAGCAGGTAGAGATGTCAACAAGAAATGTAAAATGTCACATCCATGTGGGGGTCAGTGAATTCTGGTACTTCTGTATCCTTCTGCTCCATGAACAGTCTACTCCCAAGTCTCAGCTCATTGTGGCTCAGCCTGGCTCGCTCGACTCAACCAGCGCACTTCACAGTAGTAGAGGAAGTCTTGATACTGTGCATTCATCTCAGCCAGAAGGTGCTGAAACTGCAGGTGGTTTAGGCCATGAGTGTGAACATAGGTCACAGTCTTCATTACATTTTGTATTGTCATTGATTTCCCACAGAGGCTTTCTTGGTGGATAATATAGTGAGTTATGAAGAGATTTGTAGTTCTTCAGTTTCCATCAGTGAAACAGGTACAATGGTTCTTCTGACTATGGAAGATGTGCCACCAAGTGTCGTCCCATGTATCAAATCATATACAATCTCACATTTATTCTGTGTGCCGCATTAATTAGTTCTCCAGGCCACAGTTGGCCCATGATCCACAGGCTGTCGACCACTGCCCTGGACTGTCACACTTTGAGTCCAGTAGAGAACAAGTGTTGGTTGTCGGTTGTCCCAGAGTATCTTGATAACTATGAGGATGGGCCCTGTGGGAATAGTATAGAATATGATTGATAAACGGAAGCTGCACAGCCATCAACAACATTTAGTAATGTTGCAATAAACAGAGGAAAAAACAGGTATCCTGGCTTAGAGAATCTTAGTAAAAAACCATAAAAACATTCAGTTTCAAACAACTGGCCACAAACCATTTGAGTTGATACCGCTACTAGGATATAGAATAAGACCAAGTATAACATGTCCATGTTGTAAATGACTCGCTGGTTTATTCTTGTTGTAAATGACTCACTATGACACACTTGTTACAAAAGGCTCAGTATGACTTGTTCTTGTTGTAAATGACTCACCATGACTTGTTCTTGTTGTAAATGACTATATTACTTGTACTTGTTCTTGTTGTAAATGACTCACCATGACTTGTTCTTGTTGTAAATGACACACTGTTACTTGTTCTTATTGTAAATGACTCTATCACTTGTTCTTGTTGTAAATGACTCACTTTGACGTGTTCCTGTTGTAAATGACTCATTGTGACTTGTTCCTGTTGTAAATGACTCACTATGACTTCTCCTTGCAGTGAGTGACTCACTTTGACTTGTTCTTGTTGTCAATGACTCACTTTGACCTGTTAATTACTCAGTGTGACCTGTTCTTGTTGTAAATGACTCACTGTGACCTGTCCTTGTAAATAACTCCGTATGACCTGTTCTTGTTGTAAATGACTCACTGTGAGCTGTTCTTGTTGCAAATGACTCAGTATGACCTGTTCTTGTTGTAGATGACTCAGTGTGACTTGTTCTTGTTGTAAATGACTGTGTGACCCGTTCTTGTTGTAAATGACTCACTAAGCCTTGTTGTTGTTGTAAATGACTCCATGTGACCTGTTCTTGTTGTAGATGACCCAGCGGCTTCCATTCTATGCAGAGAGTTTGACCAAGGCCCTGCAACCAGACTACATCCCACCTGTCATCAAAGAGTGACAGATGACAGCTTAATACAGTTTTGCCTAAATGTGGTAGAACTACTACTTTTCATAAAGTGAGGCAGTAGGTGAAGACCTGCCAGAGAAGTCCTCAAGCGATAGTCCTCAAGCTGCCATCTCATGTGTGTTCTCAGGCAGTGTTAATTCCATCCTGGTGGAGAAATGTTCAATTTTATTTACTTAATGCTGGTACATTGTTTGCGAAATGTCTGCATAAAATGTTGGTTTATTTGGTTTTTGAATTAGTACAATCATGTTTACTGTGAAATTGCATTTTAATGGTAAGTTTTGGGTTGAAACCAGTAGATTGGTAGGTTGACTAGGTTCTGTGCACATTGAACCAAAAAGTGGTAGTTCTACCACCAACTTGGTAGACTTGGCACCTGTCATAACGAATCTTGTGGGTTGTAACTTGTGTGTGTCCATGTAGACATTATAATGGTCGGTTGTCTGTTCCGTGGCCCAAAATTAGCCTGTGTAATAATTATTAACAGGAAGGTCACTGAAATTTGCGTTTTTGAGTGTGGGAATAGTGCAATAGTGTCTGGTATTTGGCCAGTTGAGTTCTTTATCATATATTGGTTTCTCAAGCTACAAATTCAAATAGAAAGAACAGTATATTTCAAGTTTATGAAATGCAATTTGGCAAGCAGTTTGCTTTCAGCACATTTATTTTGTCTTACAAAATTACATGTATTAATTAATATTTTAAAAGCAACAAGGAACAACTGCCTTTTAATGATTAATTTTGGATGTTACAAAAAAGAAACAGAAATAAATAAAATGGTTTGCGTTGTTATTGTAATCTTAGAGAAATGCTGCCCAACTTTGATTTTAGATGAATGTCAACATAGCTGGATCTTTGTGTTTTGCTTTTAGTTTACTGTTGTCTGTTGTGCTATGATATATCAATATAACAACAAGTATTCTTGTGGAGATTTAGATTTTATAACTGCTAGATAATCATTGTGAAATGTAGTTTTGTATAAATACACAAAGTTGTATTCTTAAGCAATACTTCACAGATAAAATACTTATTACCTTGTCATTATGACATCTACAATACCCAAAACCTTTTTTATTTAGTTTTGTTGACTGTTGTATTTATTAACAACTGCATATGCACTGAGAATGAATAAGATCGTGATGGACATGTATATTTAACATTAGCTTGAGCCTGGACTGATGTTGCAAAATGTTTAGGTTTTCTCTACATAATCATAAAATATTTGTGTGTGATTAAAACAATTAATTATACTTAACAATAATATAGTCTTTACAGTGTGTTTATATATTTATATACATAACTATATTGTTATACCATATATATAATTTATAATTAGTACTAACAAATGTTGTGCAATTGTTTTAATAACAAAATTACATGTCTGCCAACTGTCCCGCTTTTGTTGGGAGATTCCAACATTTACTTAGATTCCCTACTGAAAGTCGTGAATTATCACTTTCTAAAAATACCAAACTGGTGGGCTTTATCATACAAATCATGCGTATATGATAATTTATTGTGGTGGCTGCACAATGTCTAATGTGCTATTTGCAGATCAAAATTGAGCCATAATTATAATAAATGTAACAAAGCAAGGACAGATTATATCAATACACATAAGTAAATAACTGTAAATAAGTATCATTGTGTTTTCCGAAAAACGTTGCCAGTTGGTAGATCAGGGGCCAATCGACCAAGGAGCAAATGAACATAGAAAGAGGCCTGTGGACATCAGAGGAGATGCACTTGCAATGCCCCAAATGTAGCATAATGACACATTTGTATAGATGAATAAACACTCTAAAAAATAGTTAACTTTTTATGTGGCAGATATGACATCATTATATTTACTTTTAAGCAGTATTGTTATTGTTGTATCTTGTTGAGTTTCTAACTTTATTGCATGTATGTGTAATATACACAGTCCAATACAGGGCTGCTCTTGTGATTTCATAATCGCACACGTTGAATAGGGTCGGTACTTTACATCATGATACAATCATCGTGATCAAAATTATGTGTGTGCTGAGGATGAAACCATTACTTAAATCATTGCACTCACAAAGACAAACATTTCAATTGTTTTAAGCCCTAATGACAACCGACGGCGATGATTGCAAATATAGTCCATAGCTTTTAATTTATTAAAGTCATTAGGTATGTGAAATAAATATAAACGCTTCCTTTGTGATCTGTATTCCGCTGTAATCATACTTGACAGCTGGCGGAGTAGCTGAAATAATTGGATGTGTTATATACTATGCCACCTTCTAATGCGAGTATGCTGCATGCAATTAGCAAAGGCACAATTTGATATAAGTATTGTATTATATTGAGTCTCGGAGTGCATTGTATTACTTTGAGTCACAAAATGTATCAGTTTGAGTCACAAACTGTATTGTATCGCATTGAGTCTCAGATTGCATTGTTTCACTTTGAGTCACAAACTGTATCATTTTGGGTCACAAATTGTATTGTATTACATTGAGTCTTAGTATTGTGTATTGTTTTGCATCCAGGCAATAATGTTACAACTTCAAGACTGCCATGTCACATGATTGCTTACTAACTATTTCAAGTTAAGATATTAGCAATATGAATAAATGATATTTACTATGAAGCAGAATTCATTATTGTATCACATTGAGTCAATATCGAGTCAATATTACAAATAAAGCAAGACTGTTTCAAAATTGACTTGTATTATTATTATTATTTAATAGCTTGCGGTGTCATGTTGTTGCTAAGCTGTTTACTTTCATGTAAAGTTTACAATGCATTTTTAGTTGTGTAAAGGTTTCAGTCGGGACTTCACTCCCCTGTCTCAAGGAAATTTCGATACAGCGTGGGAAATTGTTCGTGGTGACGGTCCTGTTTTTGCCGGAGTCGCACATATCCCTTGGATACTGTTGGACATGACATCGCAAAAAAACGAGGGTGGGGGAAGGGTGTGCTGTTAGATATTTTTGCGGGACGTTCAACATTGGGAAGCCAGTGCAGCTCGATCAACACAGGTGTTATGTGAAACACGGGATGGAGAACCCACCAATGACCGATGCTGTTGTCAACCTCATCAGTGGGTTTTCCATCCAGTGTTTCACATAACAAATGAAAGTTAGGCCGAAATTCAGTGTGGTATTTACTGATATGCGGACCAAAAATAGTTCCCCTGGCTGTACTAAATTTACTGTATCTCCGAACATTATTATTTGGCCGTTGGTCGCATCGAGCGTTGCATTGAAGAAGTGATACAGTGGATGTCAGACCACAATCTCCTGCTGAACGACGATAAGACCGAGGCTATTATCATCACGGCACCAAATCGTAAACACCTTCAAGAGACAAGACGTCTCGCGTGTTAATGTATGCGGAAGTAACATTGTTCCATCACCGACCAACCGCAATATCGGGATTACGATCGGCTGCCGATTAACAATGTCGTCACACGTGTCGGGCATGTACAAGTCATCTTTACGGAATCTCAAGGATAAGACATTTTCTCACTTCTGATGCATGTAAGACACTAGTCCAGTGATAGTGATACCACGGCTGGATTACAGCAACGCGGCGTTGTACGGCATCACGTGAGCACTCGTGAACAAGCTGCAGATGGTACAGAATTCGGCAGCCAGACTGATCGCAAGACAGCGAAAGCACCAGCACATAACTCCCGTGTTGATCGAGCTGCACTGGCTTCTGGTTCGCTGGCGTATCCAGTATAAACTACTGGCCCTCGTGTTTACTGCCTTGCGTGGGCTTGCACCAGGATATAGTCGTTATTTTGTAACACCCTATTCGCCCACGCGCAACCTCCGATCTGCGTCTGCTTGTAGTCCCGCGCTACAACCTGGAGCGCTACGGCAGGCGGGCTTTCTCTGTGTCCGGACCGACACTCTGGAACGCCATGCCAGTCAACATTTGCTGAACAGACAGTCGGACCAGATTTAAGACTCTCCTTAAAACTCACATATTTAAGCTGGCTTACTTCCACTAAAGAACAATGCTGTAGGACACTTTTTTGAACATGTGTTTTATTAATTAATTAATTTTTATGTTCTAATATGTTTTATGTAATTTTAACATAACTATTTATGTATTTTCCGAAGCTATGTCTTGCATGTTAAATACTTAATATATACAGTCTTTTTAAATGTTAATATAATATTTTTACCAGGATTATATATTTCTTAAACATTTCTTTAATTCATGTACGTTTTATAACGTTTGTACGCGCCTGTGAACAGGCTGGTCCCGGATATATGGCGCTTTAGAAATGTATAATAATAATATGTGCTGGTTTTGTTATCCTGCGATCAGCGTTGTAGTAATCCAGCCGTGGACTAGCGTCCTGCACGCATCAGTAGCCTAAGACTGTCAAATCTTTGAAATTGCGCAGAAATGGTAGTACGCCTACTTGCACATGCGCGACATGTGGAATGACATTGTTAGTCCGCAGTCGATCGTAATTCCGATGTTGCGGATGGTCGGTATAAAACTGGTCGAAAACGATCCACTAGTGCCTTGGCAAAATGGCACCGTTCTGGTCCATTTTGCTCTCCTGATGTTGTGCCACTGTTTGTCGTTCACAAGAGAGCTTGGAGGCAAACACGTCTTCTCGGAGCTACAATTGCACCCCCTCGAGGCACTAACAAAATACCCACGAGGCTCTTCGACAACCCCCCCCCCCATGTTGCGGCTTTCCAAAGACATCCAATTACACCCCCTTTGAGGCTGTTTGCATCCCCTTGAAGCTCACTAAAAACGTCCACGTGCACCCCGCTTGACGCTCTAAAAACCACCCTGAGGAACTCCAAAAACCTCCAATTGCACCCACTTGAAGTTCTAAAAAAACACCTTGTATAGCTCTCGGAAAACCTCCAATTGAACCCACTTGAAGTTCTAAAACACCTTGTATAGCTCTCGGAAAACCTCCAATTGAACCCACTTGAAGTTCTAAAAAAACACCTTGTATAGCTCTCGGAAAACCTCCAATTAAACCCACTTGAAGTTCTAAAACAACTTGTATAGCTCTCGGAAAACCTCCAATTGAACCCACTTGAAGTTCTAAAAAAACACCTTGTATAGCTCTCGGAAAACCTCCAATTAAACCCACTTGAAGTTCTAAAAAAACAACTTGTATAGCTCTCGGAAAACATTCAAATAAACCCACACGAGGCTTTCCAAAAAGAACCATCTTCCGACTTTCCAAAAACATATATTTGCACACATCTTAAAGCTCACCAAAAGATCCAAAGCACCCCAAAATGCACCCCTTCCCTAAATATTGGAGGCTAATCCTATCTCCAGTCCCATAAAATGGGGGTCCAGGCCCCTCGGTTCCGGCACATTAGCGTGCCGTGATCGGGACAGGGAAGCGACTCGAGATCGAGGCGCTTGCAAACACTCTAATAGTAAACTGTTTTCTGCTTCAACTGTTGCATCATTGAAAGTCATTTTAATTAAATATCAACATAATCATACTCGCAGAAGCAATGTATCGGTCAATAAGCCCATGCCAGGGGTAATTGTGCACAAAGGTTTGTGCATTTACCTGGCGGATTTGAACCACCAACAGATACCGATACATTAGCATCTACATATATATATATATATGTATGTTATGTCTTGTATGTTAACACAGCGGTGTGTATACACATGTATATTATTTGTATAATACAATGATATAATTCTAAACGATCATTACTCATGCCAATAATTAGTATCACCCATCGCCATAATAGTTCAACATCGACACCAAGTTTAACCTATTTCTTAAATTACTTTATTACTGTAGCAGTTATCACACGTATACGAGTGAGTAAAACATATTTGCATATTTCATGACTGGGCCTTACTGGGTTGTAGAACAACTTTTATTTAACGGCTGTTAAAATAGGATTTTATAAATACCACGGATTATGGCGCAAAGTTTATTAATTAACACGTAAATTGGAAATAGTTGTTGTCCGAACTTCAGGCATTTCCGAATTAAAAAAAAACGCATTAGTAAATTCTTATAATTCGCAATGTATAAGACAATTTGGCACACATCTTTGTCATGCCCACACACCATCACTATCAAGTATCTGGTGAAAGGACACACTTTCATGTCAGCCGACTCCGGGCATGCACGGTCGAGAAAGGTATGAGGACCAAGAAGAATGTCTACGACTTCTCGAATTTTGCAAGCGTGATCGATAAGGAAATATGGAACAGTCATTCTCTTGAGTCATGCAGATTTTCGTTCTTGAGAAAATGGTGGAAGTTCAGCAAAATCCTCGAAGAAGCCGACGTTGGGTCACGCGTACATGGTACAATTCAGAAAGGGACAAGCAAACTCTTCTAGAAATGCGGATTGACTGAAGATGAGTTCCAGTCAGGTTAATTCCGGATGAAAAGGATAGCGACCCATCTTCTCAGAGGAGGAACTTTCTATGTGAAAGACAGACCTCGTGGTGTGCCACAGAGCAAGTGCGATGACATTGACAGAAAGCTTGGTCCGTTGATGCCAATGAACAGAGTTCAGTTCTGGAGCGGAATGCCTATTAATGACACTCCTTTCGACATGATTGACGCCGAGTGAAACAATGAAGACTACCTTACCTGTCGTAGCTTTTGCTTTTATACCGGTACTTTTGTTTAATTGCTGTTTTAAAGCAAGAATGTCAATCTACGATGATAATACGAAACTGCAAGTTTGCAATTTGCATCCCCGAGGAACATCATAGTAAATCAACTGACTGATTAAATTTGGTTTAACAGTAAATCAACTTACAGATTAAAATTGTGTTTTAACGATTGTGTAGTGTAATTTTTCAATATAATTTTGCCATCTCCAGTTATAATTTGTTCTGACCTGATTTAATAACACTTGTTTCCTTTTGTCATAGAATTGTTTTGATATCGATCGCCTAATAAAATGACAAAAGGGAGTAAGTGACACTAAGTCACCAAACACTCTGTAACACCCGAAGTACTGATATATAATAGTCATTCTTATAAATACGCAATTGCCAGCTCCAGATGTAGTTCGTTCTGACATGATTTAATAGCACTTGCTTCCTTTTGTCATAGAATTGTTTCGATATCGATCTCCTAATAAAATGACAAAAGGGAGTAAGTGACACTAAATCACCAAACACTCTGTAAAACCCGGAGTACTAGTCATTCTTATAAATACACATAGTCAGGTAGTTCATGCAACTGTGAATAATTGCTGAACCATAATATGCAAAAATGCGCAAAAGAAAAACGCGTTTTGTCCGATATCTCAAAAGCACCTCGTTGTCACTTGCACCCATTGCCATTGCACGGCAGTATAGCCCTACTGGATTCCACATCTATTGCTGACAGTTGTCTCCTTCCTTTAGTGAAAGATGGAATCTTAACCTCGGCACACATTAACCAAACAGATTCCTGGATGTCAAACCCTCTATCGGCCAGAACAACATCCCCAGGTAACAGTTTATTTAAAAAGCCACTATTGTTTGTGACATGTTTGTCACTGGTTCTACCGCCCCAGCCTTTTGATATAAATGACACACTTCCCTGTGGTGTTATGCCAATTAAATATTTAATTGTATTATGCTGCTTGTACTGTGACCAGGTTTGAGCACGGGCCAAGAGGTTAGAAGGACGTTCTATAAATATTTCAAAGCAGTCGATTATAATGGCAACCTTAAGTCCAAAGCTTTGGCGGAACTGAAGTGGCATTGTTTTGCGGAGTTGTTCACGCCCGGGCCAGTAGACTAATAGCTTTAAACGTTCATGCATGACATGTATTGTGGAAATAAAAGTTCGCGAAACTGTAGATTTTGACACTCCAAATCGGTATGCAAGATCCTGCACCGGGGTACTGAGTCTTAATTTTATCAATACAAGGATACACTTTTGGAATTTTGATAAACTTGACATGACCCCTTCTGGCAGATGTGGCTCTATGATACCAAACAGTGTTATCAAAGTGATAAAGCCTGGCAATCAGTCATGTACTGTACTTTTTTATCATTTCCCTCAAAAGATTCTCTGGTAATTTGGGTGTTTAACAATTGTTGCTTAAGTTTCATGTTCTCGGTTCTTAGAGTTTGAAGTTCAGAGTTAAGGTTCATTTCTGACTTATGATCGGTATTACAAGTACATGGTGCACGTTCAGTATTTTTCAAATTTCCTGACAGCTTAAACGAACAGATGTCTCTCTCATCTTGGAGAAGACCTTCACCTGATTCTTCTGGTGGAGTGGCAAAGGACAAGTCGAGTAGTGCTTGTGCTGCACTGTGCTGAACTTTCAGTTCTTTTCTTTTTGTTGCTCTGTTGTATGAATGCATGAATGAACGTTTATTCAACAACAACAACAACAACATAATACATGCACAGTATGGTTTGCTGCTGCTGCTGCTGAAAGGACATAGCTGAAGTCATAGACTTATGTGTTGCTATGCCCTACTCGAACTAAGAAAACTGAATAAATACAACAGGAATTATAAATAAATCACAAAATAATATTCACAACTCATATATAAACTTTTTACCATAGTGCTTGTGTTGCTATTACATGGGTTTAACAAAACGTCACCTTCAATTAGCAATTCACAAATATGTAGAAAGTAATGACAACTTGATTGCTTTTTTAAATTGTGTTAAACTTGGAAGCTGAGTCAATTTATTTGGTAAATTGTTCCACGTTTTTATACCCTTGACGGTGATTGACAGCAGTCGGAGGGTGGTGTTTGTCTTTTTAACATAGAACAGTTTGCTTTGTCTTGTATCACGTATGTGTATAGCTGCGGTTGGTTCAAATAATGCTTGAACACGACCATTTAAAGAATGGTTGTTTGCTTTATAAAGTATGATCATAGTCTTGTATTTAACTAAATCATGAAATTTAAGCATGTTTGAGAGATAAAAAAATACAGATGTATGATCATGGTAATTAAGACTATAAATAATCCGTATAGCTTTTTTCTGTAACATAAATAGTTTTCTGAGTCTAGATTGATAAGTATTTCCCCAGATCTCACAGCAATATGACATATGTGGTTCAACAAGTGAATTATATAATGTGTGTAACGCTTGACAATCAAGAACATGCCTAGTTTTATACAAAACTGCTATGTTTTTTGATACTTTTGATTCAACCATTTTTATGTGTTCTTTCCATGTTACGTTTTCGTCAATGGTTACTCCAAGGAATTTAGTATATGATACCTGCTCAATGTTTTTCCCATTCAAAACTATATTCACATCTGTTCTAGGTTGCTTTTTATTGTTGAACATTATAAAATGTGTTTTGTTCACATTAAGTGATAATTTGTTCGCTCGAAACCACAGGTCTAGTTTTTTTTAGTTCGTTGTTAATAACAGTGCTTACTTCATCTGTGTTACTAGATGAATACAAAATGTTTGTATCATCAGCAAACAAAATAATATCAAGCAATTTTGAGACTTCACACATGTCATTTATGTACAGAATAAATAATAACGGGCCAAGGATTGAACCTTGCGGGACTCCACACTTGATTTCCTTTTGTTCTGAGTTACTGTTGTTATAGCATACATATTGTCTACGGTTGGTTAAGTAGCTTTTTATCCAGGCCAGAGCCAGACCCCTTATTCCGTAGCATTGCAATTTACTTAGCAGTGTTGTGGTCAACAGTGTCAAAAGCTTTTTTTTAGGTCGATAAAGACCCCAATCGTGCTTTGGCATTTATCCATTGCGGATGTAATTTTTTCGACAAATTCTGTTAAAGCTAGTGAAGTTGAGTGATTACTTCTGAAGCCATACTGCCCATCTGTCAATATGTGTTGTGTTTCAATGAAAGACCTTAGCCTTTTGTTGAATATTTTTTCAAGTATTTTTGAAAATTGGGATAAGAGAGATATAGGTCTATAATTAGAAAATTTAAAACGATCTCCCGACTTAAATATAGGAATGACTTTTGCTAATTTCATATCATTTGGAAATGATCCGCTGATCAAAGATCTGTTAAAAATGTGGGTTAGCGGTTGTACAATTTGCTTTATTACATGCTTAACTGTTTTCATGCTGATTTCATCGTGTCCGTATGAAGTTTTACTTTTGCACCCAGACACAATTTCGAGTACTTCTTGCTCAGTAACGGGGGACATATACATTGATTGTGATACAGTACGTTTTACAGTCGGTTAGCTTTGTTCCCGGGCAGGGTTCTATGAGGTTGGATAATTTAGTACCTATGTCGACGAAGAAATTGTTAAAATGATTAGCTATTTCTTTATTTTCTAATACTACTATGTTATCGCCAACATGAAACTTGTTCAAATATGTGGTATCAGATTTTCTTTTATCTATTATGCTGTTAAGAGTTTTCCAAGTTGCTCTTATATTAGTCTTACAATCGTCAAGTTTTTTTCTGTAATATTTTTTCTTTTCTAGACGTAATAATTTTGTTAACTTATTTTTGTAGCGGATTTCTGTTAATTCTGTCCCATTTTTTAGAAACGCTAAGTACATGTTATTCTTCTTTATGCAAGCGTTGTACCTTTAAAGAAACATTAAGTGTTAAATATATTAAACTGGGTTCATATACTTGCACTAACTTACCCATGGATCAAACTAGGGGTAGTAGCTAAAAATCGCCATTACAATATTTTGATCTTTTAAAACTGTTTAGAATATTCCAGCCCTTCAAGGCCTTAATTTTTAACTTGGGGAATTCCATGCTACTCAAGTATATCTATGCCCCTTAAGAACCCTGATCAAAGTAATGTTTTTTCTAGTCTGTATTAAAATAATATTGTAAGGTAACAACCTAAAATTAAACACTATATTTTGTATTTGACATATTATTAGCCTTTTAATACTTGTATCACATCGTTCATCAGTTTTGTCTTTGTGCTGACGCTCTTCTTCGGTCATCAATACAGATGAAGCCCAATCTGGATGTGTGTGGTTGTAGAGATCAGCAGGTTTTACTGAAAGAATGAAATACAACACAGTATAATAATACCATCGTCATTTATGAAGTACAGGCCTTCGTTTGACAAATAACAGCGCTAGCTGGTTGTGGTTGAGATACACAACAGTTAAGTCGGGAGATTTGCACGCCGGCGCTTGCACAGACACAATAAAATTACTGGTGAGATTACCAGTGAGCGACAGGGCGGCTTCACAGTTCACTAACACTAACAGCCAGTTAATTATCGTAATCACCGAATCACATTTCACGCATCACTGTCTGACCTTCGAAGAAATGTCTCATCTTCCCCGTTCGCGTCGCTGACATCCGTTTCTTCCGGATTGTGTTGTCTAGATCAGGCTTTATCAGATCTAGTCGTGATCTGATGTTGTGGCCTAACATCAGTGTTGCCGGTGCTTGTCCTGTTGTTACGTGCGGTGTGTTACGGTATGCAAGCAGGAAGTTGTTGAGTCTGTGTTGAAGGCTGAGTCTAGCATCTGAGCCAGACACTGATGCGCAGGGATTTTTTGAAGCTCTGTACGAATCTTTCCGCAAGTCCATTCGTAGCAGGGTGATACGGCGCTGAAGTGATGTGGTGGATGCCGTTCTGCTTCATGAATTTGGCAAACTCCTCTGCGACGAATTGAGGCCCATTATCACTCACGAATTGTTCTGGTAGACCCCATCTCGCAAATAGAGATCTCAACACTTCGATTGTTTGAATTGCAGTGGTTGTGTTCATTGGAATGACTTCTGGCCATTTTGAATGGGCATCAACAACTATGAGGAACATTTTTCCTAGGAAAGGTCCAGCAAAGTCAATGTGCACGCGTTGCCACCGTCTGGATGGAAATTCCCAAGGATGCAAGGGGGCCAGTTGTGGTGCCCGCTGTGTTTGTTGGCAACCTTGGCAGGATTTCGCGATGTCCTCGATCTGCTGGTCTATTCCTGGCCACCATGCGTAGCTTCTGCTCAGGCACTTCATTTTTACTATGCCCAAGTGGCCTTCGTGCAATTCTTGTAGCACCCTGTAACGAAGCTTGGGAGGTAGGATGACCCGAGTACCCCACAACAGACATCCCTGCTGGACGGATAATTCGTCTTTTCGTTGGTAATATGGAGCAAAGTCCATGTTGTGTTTGTACTGCGTGCTCCACTCGCCATTCATGGTGAGTCGAAGAACCTTACTAAGGGTTGGGTTCCTGCTCGTTTCCCTTCTGAGCTCTTCACTGCTGACAGGCATCACGCTGACTTGGTCGATGTGAAACAGGTCTGCAGCATCGTAGGAGTGTTGACCCTCGCTGTTATCACGCATTGGCAGTCGTGAAAGACAGACGGCGTTGGCGTGTTTCGTTGTGCTTCTATACAGGAGCGTGTACCTGTATCCACCGAGGAACAATACCCAGCGTTGCAGTCTTGCAGCAGCTGTCGATGATACCGATTTGCTGGGATGAAAGATGGTCAACAGTGGTTGATGATCTGTCACGATGGTGAAGGTTCGACCTTCCAGATACTGGTTGAATCTTTTCAGTCCCCATATAACTGCGAGAACCTCCTTTTCAATTTGTGAGTAGTTCATCTATGCTTTTGAGAGAGTTCTGGAGGCGAACACGATCGGGCGCTCGTCACCATCGTCCATCACGTGCGAGATAACCGCTCCCAGTCCATATGGTGACGCGTCAGTTTCTAAACGTACTGGGCGGTCAATGTCATAGTGAGTGAGTACTTGATCTGATGCTATCAGTCGCTTCACTTCTAGGAAGGCATCTTCCTGTGATTGTCCCCAATGCCATTTCTGGTCAGTTTGTAACAGCAAATGCAGAGGTTGCAGGACTGTTGACAAGCGAGGTAGAAAGTTATGGTAATAGTTTACCATACCCAACAGGGAACGAAGCTGCGAGACATTTTCAGGGCGCGGGGCATCCTTCACTGCAGTCACTTTCTTCTCTGATTTGTGAAGACCATTCTTGTCAATCACATGACCACAGTACTCAACTCTGTCCTTGAAGAATTCGCACTTTTGTCGGTTCACTTTCATGTCATGCTTTTCGAGACGTGCAAGAACCTTCTCGAGAGTAGCCAGATGTTCTGCGTCCGTGCGTCCAGTCACGATGATGTCGTCCATATAACATTGGACGTAGGGAATTCCCTGCAGAACCTGGTCCATGGTTCTCTGCCAGATGGATGGAGCTGACGCAACACCATAAACTAGACGATTATATTGGAAAAGTCCCTTGTGCGTGTTTATGGTGAGCAATTCTCTGCTGTCTTCGGACACTTCCATTTGGAGGTATGCTTCCGATAGATCTATCCTAGAGAACATTTGGCCAGCAGACAAGTTTGCGAAAATATCTTCAATTTTCGGAAGCGCGTACTTGTCCATTTCAAGTACCGGGTTAATGGTGACCTTGAAGTCTCCACACAAACGGACATTCCCGTTCCTTTTTATCACTGGAACAATTGGAGCAGCCCAGTTGCTGCGTTCCACCGGTCTGATGATTCCTTCCGACTGTAAGCGTTCTATCTCTAGTTCGACCTTGGGCTTTATCGCGTACGGCACTGGACGTGCCTTGTGGAAACGGGGCTTGCTATCAACTTCTACCGTCAGTTTGGCTTGATGGCCTTTCACTTTCCCTACACCAGGGCTGAAGACTGCGACGTGTTTCTGGAGGATACTCTCCAACTTCTTCGTAGATGTGGAAAACGCATGTGCTGAGAGTGCCTTAATTTCAGGCCAGTTGAGCTTTATGGCGTTCAACCATTCACGACCGAATAACGGTGGGCCCCCCTTGTCGATGATGTAGAGGCTCAACGTTTTCTTCTGGCTATTGTAGCACACGTCGACATATGCAATGCCAAGTGGGCATATCTTTTCGCTGGTATACGTCTCCAGTTGTATTGAAGATTTCTTCAGAGGAAAATGGGACAGTTACTTCTCATAGTCTTCGCGACCCATTACGGACACTGCGGCTCCCGTGTCGAGTTCCATTTGCATGTCATGTCCTTCTATTTGAACTTGTAGCCAGATGGCGCCACTGCCACTGTGCATGGAATACAGTTCAAGTCTCTGTACACCATCTTCGGAGTTATCAACGTCGCTGTCTATATGGCGCGTAGCTTGTTTTACTGTGTGAACCTTGTTGTTTCGCTTCTGGTTCTGTTTTGTGGACAAACAAGCTGACCTGATGTGGCCCTTCTTCCCGCAACCGTTGCATTTTGCATCTTTAAAATAGCAATCATCAGGACCATGGTTGTTTCGGTTGCAGCGGAAACACCGTGTCTTTGCCGCGTTTTTACTCTGTTGTTGCTGTCTGACTTGTCTTTGTGAACCACGATTTTGATGCCGCTTCGAAATCGTATGTACTGGAAGGCTTTCACTGCCACGCCCCCTTGTCAGCTCGCACGAGTCTTTAGCCGCACGTTCCATTCCTACAGCAATTTCCAGCACTCGACTAAACGTTAGATTGGCTTCAGACAAAAGTCGTTTCTGGATTGCCATATGTTCGTTCGTCAGTCCGCATACGAGCCGATCTCGTAACGCGTCGTCCAGCACTTCGCCAAACTCACAAAACTCAGCGAGTTTCTTAATCTCAGCGATAAACTGCGAAATGGATTCACCCTCCTTCTGATTTCGTTTATAAAATCAGAAACGTTCGGCTATGATCAAGGGTCGTGGATGCAGATGTTTGCGTAGTGCATCACATAACTCTGAATACGGCAGCTCACTCGGCTTTGTAGGAGAAACTAACGTTCTTAGCAACCCGTATGTTCGGCTTCCAATCACACTCAAAAACACGGACACTTTCTTCGCATCCTTTATGTCATTTGCAGCGACAAATTGTTCGAAACGTTCAGTGTACGACTCCCAACTTTCAACGTTGCCGTCGTATACCTCCAATGACCCGATTAATGTTGATGCCATCTTGTTTGACTACGACATCATGGCCTGGCAGACAGACAATGCACGTGACACTGCCGCGGACTCAAAGTTCAGCGGTTTTTTTTAAATTCACGAAATATCACAATTTTGGTGACGCTATGACACGGTTACCGTATCGCCGGTTTGCGGAGTCCCTGTGGCTAATTGTCGTCCTAATCGGATCCCATCTTCGTCGCCAATATGTTGTGTATTTACTAGTTTATGTTCGCACGAAGTAAATCTCCAACACGCTTATTCTAGCTTAACACAAGGACTGTTTATTCTTAGATCTTACATCATTGCCCATGAGCGGTAGTCGCGCTACTCGTAGTTGCGGGACGTATACATATTAATATTCGTATTAATTTTGTAATCGGCGCCAGGAAATGATCACCAAGATCTCGTTTTTCTCTGGGAATCTTTCCTTGGATGTCTGCGAAAAGTTGCTTCCTAACACTTATTGTAAATATATAATTATATATACAGCAGCCACCCAGTGTATTCCAGGTTTAATTTTTTGCTATACGTTTCTTCGGTTTTTCCGGGAGCTATGCTGCATCGTCTATTGAATTACTGCGCGAGGCAGTGCCTGGAATTTCATCATTCAAACTACCCGGAGCTAGTTGCTAAATGGACAGTAATTCAAGGATAGAACTAAACGATCGCCCCCTTGCCCGAAGCGAGTAGACATTCTTGGGAGTGAGTAACCTTTGCGTAGCACTAGTTCCCCGGGCGAGTAGCTATTTTACACACGTTTTTTAGCAATCTAAATGCAAGTCATTTCATTTACATGTACATAAGATAATATTTCGGAAAATTTCAAATCTTCTCTTCCTGGTGTCCAGTTTCATTTTTATTTTCCGGATTCGCAGCAGAGAAGCGGAGAATACCATTGCTGTGATTTTACCGCTTCATCGCTAGGGTGTGTAGTACGTTGGTTTTCCGCTACAGTGCACATAGAGTGCCTATTTATAGCTTAAATATCGAATCTCGCGGAGTAGCGATGCCACCAAAGATTCCAATTCCTTTCCCTCACAAAAAAACTTATTTGGATGTGCCAAAAAGGCAGATATCTGAGACTGTTGCTGAACCAACTGTCGATGGCATCAAGCCGAAGACTACAGGGTATAGTGATGTTGCCGACATCGGCACTGATAGTGATGCTATCGTGACGGCGTGTGAAAAAACACACACCCGGCAGACCCATAGCCAGGTTTTCACAACGGGGGCTTCACATTTTCATTCACATTCAGACGTCAGGGGCGCCACACGCTCGTATGGGGTTATATTTTTGTCACAGTGCAGAGGACGCCACATGTTCACATGGGGATTCACACCCGCATAATGGAGAGGGTTAGGTTTCTAGCTGGAAGGACAATAAAGTGGGGTTTGATGTTCGCGAACCGGTTTAATCTTACATCCAAACACCACATTAGCATCACCAGCGGGCCATTGGCGAGGCTGTTTTGGGGGGACGGGGAGGAAGGGGTGCATTTTCAGACAGTGGGATTAATAAAAAAGGGGTTAACGTGAACCCCGTGAACCCCCTGGCTGCCCAGCACTGTGTCTGTGACTGAGAACGTTGTCTGCGATGTCAGATACAGCCGTCTACATGGGCTTTCAAAACGTTTCAGAACCGGTGGCTGATAGTATCTCCACGGCTGCACGTGTACGCCAGAGAGGGTGGTGTGATGTAAGGAGTGTAGGGAAGGGGGCAAGACCAAGAGAATGACGAATGGAAACACAAATAATTTCCGGACAAATACTTTAATGAGGCAACTAAGCCACATATACCACATTAATAGCAATATAACTACATGCCTAACGTACGAAAAACATACAATAATCCAACTGTATTCACATTTAAAGGAAGGCAATCCGATCGTTTTTTATAATGAAATCATGTTATCAAGTATAAACCATAGCTATTATAGCATATAATGACTGCCTAAGATGTTATTACGATCTAACTAAGTATCAACTGAATAACATAATTATTTTGTATCATCAATTATTAAATTGTCATTTATTTATTTTATGATTAAGGAGTATTGCAGGTCATCAGACGAATTTTTTTAATAAAAAGATCGCATTTCGGCAATGTCACACACAAAACTGGGGGACTAGGGGCTGAAGAACATATCAGGGTTATTAATCCCCCGGGCCAGTGGGTTACATTTCTTAATTACTTTCAGTGCATTGGGTGTTGGAAGGTGGAGTGTCTGCAGAAGGAGATAGTTAGGTTGACAGATATTGTGAAGGGAATGGAGATGGGAATTAGCAAGGAGGCAGGTCGAATGGAGAGAGACGACAGGGAGAGAGGTGAGAATACTGCAAGACTGAAGGAGAATAGCAGTGGCAAGAAAACTGAGGAAAGGAGATTGAGAGGAGGGAAGGTGATTGGAGGGGAAGAAATTGGAAAATCGACAACAGAAAACGTGACAAGCGTGAAGGTGACAGGGAAGAAAGTGACCGTAGAGAAGGAGGGAGGGAAGATGGGAAGGGAGAGGAGAGAGGAAAACGAGATGGGACGAACGAAGAAGGGACGAAAGGAAGTGAGAGAAAATGTGATAGAAGAGAAATCGATAAAAGGGAAGGTGACAAGAGAAAAAGCGACAGGAAAGAATGGATCGGAAGAGAATGTGACAGGAGAGAAGACGACAGGGGGGAAAGACAACAAGCAGACAGATGCAAACCGAAGAAGGAGCTATTCTAAGGCAGTGATAGAGGGGGCAATGAGGAAAGAGAGGGTGTTTATGGGCGACTCCATTATGAGAAAGACGGACAAGGCACTGAGCGAGGGGAAGGACATCGTTGTTTGTTTACCGGGGGCTAGGATTGAACATGTAACTGACAGGGTAGAGAAGGTATTGGGACATGGCAAGGGGGGGTCTATACTGGTACATGTAGGAACAAATAATGCAGACAGGGAGGGAACAACTGCGATAGTACAGAAGTATAGACAGTTAGTGAGGAAGCTACAGAAGACGAGAGTTGAACAGGTTATTCTGTCAGGAATTTTGCCAGTAATGGGAGGAAGGGGGGCAACGTATAGAAACTGTAAAAGGATGGCGATCAACGCACTAGTTGAGCAGATGTGTGACGAAGAGGGGGTGGGATTCACAGATTTATGGGGATACTTTGTTGGGAGGGAAGATATGTACATGAGAGATGGCCTCCATCTTAGTGGAAAGGGGGCAGCAGTTTTCTCAGAGAACCTGCTGCGATCTGTTGACAGTGGGACAGGTTGTATCTATTTAAACTAGATTCGCAGGGGGGACTCACAGAAAAGCCTGAAAATGGAGGCATAGATAAAGACAGCACAAATAAATCAGCAAATAACAGTGTGGAAAACTCTTCTGAAGCTGGATATAAATGTGTTTGTTTAAATGCAAGGAGTATAGTAAACAAAAGAAATGAACTAAACATTATGGTAGAAGATATTGACCCTCATATAATAGGTATAACCGAATCCTGGACCACCACCGATATATCAGATGCTGAATTGGGACTGACAGGATATGTAATGTTTAGAAAAGATAGAATAGGAAGAAAGGGAGGTGGAGTTATTTTATATATTAAAGAATCTATTCAGGCTTATGAAATAAAATTAGAAAGAGAAGCAGATTGCGAAGAAGCTGTTTGGTGTAACATAGTTACAGGAAACTCAACGTTAACAGTTGGGTTAGTTTATCGAAGTCCAAACATAAGCATAGAAGAGAATGAAAAAATACAAAACGCTATAAGGGAAGTAAGCAAACGGGACTGTATTATTATGGGGGATTTTAACCACGGGCATATACAATGGAAATCTCTACAGAGTATGGGGAGTGAGGACCACAAGTTTTTAGTTTTAGTTCAAGATACTTTCCTTTCTCAACATGTGCTAGAACCAACCAGGGGTGAGAATGTGTTAGACATAGTTTTGTCCTCACAGAATGAATTAGTTGACAATGTCAAGATATGTGAGCCACTGGGGAGTAGCGATCACAACCAGATACATTTTACCATCAAAGTAAAATCAGAAAGGAATAGTAAAAAGCAGTATAGGAGAAATTTCCACAAAGGAAGGTATAAGGACATGAGGAAATATTTAGCAAAGATAGACTGGAATAACACACTGAAAAATAAGACGGCAACAGAATGCTGGAATGTATTAAAGAGTGAAATTAAGTGCATAGTCGATAAATTTGTACCCTTCAAAAAACAAGGAAAACGGTCCAAAAAGAAACACTTATCGAAAGAAGCCATTAGAAAAATTAAGTACAAACAAATGATGTGGAAGTCATATAGATGTACTGGAAATGATGAAGACTACAACAGTTATAAAGAAGCACTTAACCAAGCTACAGCTGAAATTAGAAATTCAAAGAGAAGCTATGAACAACAATTAGCTAGTAATATAAAACATGACAGCAAGAGTTTTTATGCGTATGTTCGAAGCAAACAGAAAGTTCAAGATAAAGTCGGTCCTCTAGAAGATAGTGCTGGAAATATAATATCAGAGGGATTCTTAATGGCAGAAGACCTGAATGAGTACTTTAGTTCAGTGTTTACCAGGGAAGATATTAGTTCACTGCCAGTACCAGAGGCTAAGTTCAAGGGGGCAGATTCAGACTATTTAGGACAATTAATTGTAACCCCGGAAATGGTAGGTAAGAAAATAAGGGCTATGAAGGATAATAAATCACCTGGAGTGGATGGTATTCCACCCAAACTACTATTGGAAATTGTAGAACAAATTAGCATACCGCTTGCAACAGTTTTCAATTTGTCATTAGAAGAGGGAGTGGTTCCTTTAGAATGGAAAGAGGCAAACATTATACCGTTATTTAAAAAAGGTTCGAGAAACAAGTCAGAACTATAGACCAGTGAGTTTAACATCAGTGATTTGCAAATTATTAGAAAGACTAATTAAAGATCACATGGTGGATTTTCTTGTTAAACAAAACTTGATAAACCCATCTCAACATGGTTTTTTTAAAGCGAGGTCATGCTTAACAAATATGTTATGTTTTTTGGAAGACATCACTAAGTGGGTAGATGAGGGATCACCAGTAGATATCGTCTACTTAGATTTTCAAAAAGCTTTCGACAAAGTACCACATCAAAGATTACTGCTTAAACTAAAGGCCCATGGCATAGGAAATGGTATAATAAACTGGATAGAACAATGGCTGATTGACAGAAGACAACGTGTAGTAGTTGATGGGGAGGCTTCAAACTGGAAATCGGTATTGAGTGGGGTACCACAGGGATCAGTATTAGGACCTATATTATTCTTAATATATATCAACGATTTGGATGATGAAATAACAAGCAAGGTGTTGAAATTTGCGGATGATACAAAAGTGTTTAGAAGGATTAAAAGTGATGGAGATAGACAGCATTTACAAGATGATCTTGACAGGTTGATCAAATGGTCTGAAAAGTGGCAAATGCTGTTCAATTTTGGGAAATGTAAATGCCTCCACACAGGACATGGGAACGAAGAAGTAGAATATACAATGGGGGGTACTGTACTAAGTACTACTGTAAAAGAAAAGGACTTAGGGTTAACCATTAGTGCTGATATGAAGGTTTAAGAGCAGTGCGGAATTGCAGCTTCAAAGGGAAATCAAATCCTTGGATTAATTAGGCGAAACATAACGTATAAGGAAAAAGAGCTAATAATACCGCTGTACAAAACAATAGTTAGGCCTCATTTAGAATATTGTATTCAAGCGTGGAGGCCATATCGCAGGAAGGACATAGATATGCTAGAAAGAGTGCAGAGGAGAGCAACTAAAATGATACCAAAACTGAGGGATCTTAGTTACGAAATACGCCTAAAAAATGCGGTTTAACAACACTAGAGACCAGGAGATTGAGAGGAGATCAGATAGAAGTGTTTAAAATATTGAAGGGTTATGAAAATATTGATAGAAATATTTTTTTCTCAGTTAAGAAAGATAGAAGGACTAGATTACATTGGCAAAGGAGCAGAGTAGATTGGATATAAGAAAGTTTTCAATTTCACAAAGGACTGTAAATGAATGGAACAGATTACCTGCTGATTGTGTGGGTGCTAGTAGCGTGAATATGTTTAAAAATAAAATCGACACATACCTCAGACGGGCGGGATACACATAGATAAAAGGGTCGGACTCTCGATAAGCCAAAGGGCTTCCTTGTCCACCTGCCACCTAGAGTTAATTCTCTGGGTGGCAATCTTGTTAAATCTTGTTAAATTTCTACCCCTGGCTGAGTAACTGCGCCGCGCAGTGCCAATGATGGCAAAGTTGTAAAATGTATTTAAATTATACCATGGCGCTGTGCTCATTAAATCGTGGTAATGTGTATTGTAAATGGAATGTTCTTGTTTTCTGTTACTCTGCCTAGAACAATTTTTGTTGCATAAACCTTGACTAAAAAGACACAAGTAGCTTGAACTCGTTGATATATGTTGCCTGCCGGCTATCAGAGTTGTCACTAGGGCAGACAGACTTACAAAATCACTAGATCAGAGAGGAGGCATTCAACCTTGAATCTATATCAGATGTCAATAGAAGATTTCGAAGGTTTGGACATGTATTCCAAACGAAACCCACTATAGGCACCCGTCGCACTATAGGCACCCGCTGTTAGGGCTTAACAGCAGAACGGGGTGCTCTATATTAGGACAAGAGGGGGGGTGACACCCAATATGACAAGTTGGCCTACGTACGTATGTAAAGTATGTCAAGCGAACACCAAATGACGGAGATTTCAATCTTCGGAGATTTATTGGCTTGTCAAAATAATGGAGAGTTGAATGGTTAAGGTTTGTGGCACGAAGATAAGCATTTCCACAAAATCACCCAAATACGATTGCACGGATATAATTGCAATTATATTGATCCAATTATTCATTAAGACAGCAACATTGATAACATATTTTATCCCTACGCATGAATGCATATAAATCTTTGAACAACAATCTCGTTTTCTTTCTTGTTGAGTGAAAAAGAGTGATATACAAGAAACTGTTGAGAAACGTGTTGCTGAAATACATCCAAGTGGCGAAGAAGCTGAACCCTGCCACCAATGTCGGGTTTCTCGAGACGTTGCGGGTAAACAACATGACGAGAACGAGCAGCGATAGAAACACCGACATGAAACATATGACGACGACGTTGCTGGCGGAACGAATAGCTTGCAGTGTCACAAGTGCCTCATGTCTGGTTCCACCATTGATGTCCTGGTTCTGCGCCGAGATCTTTCGGTGCGTCTTGACGACGATGGCAACAATTGTCGCCGTGGCGTAAGAGAGAACGAGTTCTGGGATGATAACCGAGACGGTAAATACAATAATAATCCACACCAAGACCGTTTTATTGTGCGGTATGGTGTACATGCACTCAGTACTGCTCCAGATGGCGCCAAATGTGGTCGTGCTCGCTGCTATGCCTGCACCAGCGACCCAGTTGAAGACGATGATGATGTAGCAGCGCCTGCGGCTCAGAAGTTTCTCTTGATGGAGCGGTTTCAGTAGGTCTACCATCTTGCACACAGTCAACCAGCATAGACAGTGTTGCGAGTTGAAGCCGAACCACCACCGTAAGAACAGTTGCACTTCGGACAAGTATTGCAGCGTTGTCCACTCGTGTGGTGTCCTACTTGTGCACAAAACGGCGCTGATAGGCGTCGTCGTGACGCCGACGGCGAGATCAGACAACGAGAGCGAGAACATGAATAACGTCGTGCGATCTTTGCGAAGTTCCGGATATCTCGCAATCACAGCAATCACGAGTGAGTTCATGGCGATATTCAATGTCATTACGATAGCGATTATCGCAGTTTTCACATCACCCCAGTCGTTTGAACCATCCATGTCGCCGATGACGTATTTACGTTGAAATTCTAGCAATTCTAAAAAGGCGAGTTTAAAATATTACGACAACAGTACAATCACCAATCCTTGCCTCTTTGTAATTGTTCTGGTCCACATATACACGCAACGTTTCCCCTGCAAAACATTCGATACGTACCATGAGTCTCCAACAGTAAACGCAGAGACGCACTTGTGGTCTTATTCTGTTTTTAATCACATATTGCATTTGCAGAATCCAAGAGATCTTCCGATATATGCCACACTTGTTTTCTATTATAATTTATGTTTCGAATGAGCTGAGCAGTAGTCTTCCAAAGATGCCAATAACATTACTCTACTTCAACAGCCGAACACAGACGGTCTCCGTGGTTGCATTTCCGAAGACGAACTGACGTCTACACTGTCAACAAACATCACCGGCTGTTAATGAGCAGTTATTGATTGGACTGCAGTTTGTTGAACGAGAGGATTACAGTTTGTTGAACGAGAGGAAACCAGCCCATGGTTTATATTGAAGGTATTAACGCCGCGCTGTACATCAGAATAAGTCGCATTCGAATGATTATATGTACAACACTAAATCGTAATACTCTAAAACAGTAGCTTTATGAAAGATGCTTGCTCCTGTAGAATAGACCCCTATACGGCATTCACGATGTCGCGCAAATTGTACGTTGTAATTGTCTTAAATCACAACGAAAATGCAATATCGGCAATTGTGCGTGAACAAATGACCAACAGATAGTACGTAAAATTCGTCAAATTAAACAAACATACGGGGCTATTTACTATAAATTTAAATGATAATATTATATTGTCACGATTTCAATCTTGCATAATATATATATATATATATATATATATATATGAAGGGTTCAGGACAAAACACGATATATCCATTTTCTTCGTTTTGAGGAAAAGTCACTTTTGTGCTTCATCTTCAAAGTCTAAATAACAACTTGTAATGTAAGTGGATATATATTTAAAATCCAAAATCGTAGAGAATAGTGGCGAACTCTGAAATATTTGCTGCATATTTGTTACGCAAAACGTGATTTTAAACGATTTTGTTATCAAAACGCTGTATATTCATACAGCGTGCGCCGTTACAGCGCGTGCAGCACTGCGGTGCTGATCAAGGAACCTCTATTTGGACAGGAGGCGTCACTGAGCGAGAAAATGGCAGTCTACACTGAAGGTTTTTGTCCGCCATTCGGGAGGCAAGCGCATGCGCCTGTGTGACCGGCAGCGCGCGATGTTAGCGTATTTATTCACTTACACTTACAGGTTAATGGGCTGATTTAAGTCACTGGCCTTTGTTGGTGCCCATATCCCAGGCTATTCCAGTGCTTGTCGAGTCTGGCCTTAAACTGTATGACGGTCTTGGCATCTATCACATTTTGTGGGAACCTGTTTCACTGATCCACGGCTCTAACTGAGAAGTATTTCTGTCTGACCAGTGTTATAATCGGACATTCTGTAGTCGTTACATTGGGTATAATCTATTCTGTGTATACGGCGCGCTGTTGCGCGCTTTGTGTGTGTAGTTGGTTTCCGCCGCAGGCGTGGTTCTTCGTTCATAATAAAAGGTTTATAATACTTACTACTCTCTAGTTATACATTAATAGTCAAGTTACGACAGCTGGCGACGAGGATAATGGCAGGCTACATCGGTCAGCTAGGAGAGTTCAATGAGGCTAAAGAGGACTTTGAGAGTTACGTAGAGAGGTTGGATCAGTGGTCTGAATTGAACGGAATCGATTCGACGAAGAAAGCAAACGTGCTTCTTTCTGTGATCGGGCATACGTCATATAAACTACTCAAAGATATCCTGACGCCGGAGAAACCGAAGGATAAGTCCTACCTTGAACTATGTGATGCCTTAAAGGGGCATTATTCGCCAAACCCTCTGGTTATTGCTGAGAGATTCCGATTTTACAAGAGAGGACAGAAGGAGGGAGAGTCGGTGGCAGACTACGTGATCACCTTGAAGCAGCTGAGCGGTACGTGCGAGTTTGGAGAGTTCCTACCGCACGCCCTGAGAGACCGTCTGGTGTGTGGTCTTCGGGATGAGAATATTCAGAGGCAATTGCTAACCACAAAAGAGCTCACCTTCCAATCAGCAAAAGAAGTAACGATTGCAATGGAGCTGGCGACCAGAAGTGAAGTCTGTCTACGGGCCACTGGTGAATCCGAAAATAAAGTTACTTACTCGCCGCGTCAAGGAAGTGGTCGTGCTGCACGCAAGCCTGAGAAGTCGAGACGGAATGAGTGTTATCGCTGTAGCGAGGACCATAATCCTGAAAGATGTCACTTCAGGACGGCAGTGTGTTATGTCTGTAACAAAGTGGGACATTTGGCACGCAAATGCAGAGGAAATAACCGCAGAAACACGTCTCAGAGTCAGATGACCAAGAGTCAGTCCCAGAATGTTCGCTACGTCGGTGTGGTCGCTGATGAGTCGGACATTTGAATCTACACGTGTAACGTTGGAGGGGCCGGGGCGCAGCCAATCTTCGCTGAAGTGGATATTGGAGGCAACGCCGTGAGAATGCAGGTGGACACAGGTGCAGCTAAGTCGCTCATTCCAGAGACACTGTACTTGAGACATTTTGCACATCTCGCTCTACAACCCACCAACCTCACTCTACGCACCTATACTCAAGAGGTCATCGAGCACATCGGAGTGGTCACTCTAGATGTGCGGCATGGAGACCAACGAGCTGAGTTATCCGCAGTGGTCGTCAAGGGCGACAAAACACCTCTACTAGGAAGAGACTGGCTGGCAAAAATGAAGTTAGACTGGTCGAGTATCCTGGCAGTCACCGCAATTGCAAGGCATTCGGTGGAGGAAGTGCTGAAAGGGCATTCAGAGGTATTCCAAGAAGGAACGGGCACAATAAAGGGCTACACAGCGCACATCTACATGAAGGAAGACGTGCAGCCTCGCTTTCATAAGGCTAGGCCGGTGCCCTACGCACTGCGAGATAAAGTTGAACACGAACTGGACCGGTTGGAGAAGGAGCGCATCATCCAGAAGGTGGACCACAGCGATTGGTCGGTTCCGATTGTGGTAGTGCCGAAGGCGAACAAGACGGTGAGGATCTGTGGTGACTTCAAAGTCACGATCAATCCGAATGTGGAACGTGAGCACTACCCACTTCCAAACGTGGAGGATCTCTTCGCGTCACAAGCCGGTGGCAAGGTGTTCAGCAAGCTGGACCTATCCCATGCGTACCAACAACTCGAGTTGGACGCCAAGTCGCAACACGTCACAGTGAATACCCACAAGGGCACGTATCGCAACCTGCGTATGCCGTACGGTGTGAGCAGCTCACCGAGTATCTTCCAGTCGGTGATGGATCAGATCCTGCAGGGCATGGATCATGTGATGTGCTTTCTAGACGACATCCTCATCACGGCTGAGTCGGAGCAGGAGCATCTGAAACTTCTAGACGAAGTTTACTGAACATTCTTCAGGATAGTTCGTTTTCAAATTAGAAACTTTCATTTTTCATATCCAAGAATCATGTTAAATTACCTGGTAGAGGCTTTCGTTGACGTGTCATGCCGACTTCATCAGTACCTATGACGCTGAATGACGTCATCGTACACGTGAGGCAGTTCGTAATTGCCCTCGTCTCGTCACACAAGGAGCGGGAAAAAAAGATTGATGTCTACCATCAATAAATCCGCCCTTACAGACCATACGACAACTGAAAACCATATCATAGACTGGGAGGGAGTGAAAATTGTAGACAAAGAAACCAACAGAAGAATTCGGCATATCAAAGAAGCCATCTGGATCAGAAAAACCAAAACACCCATCAACAGAGACGAGGGCAATTACGAACTGCCTCACGTGTACGATGACGTCATTCAGCGTCATAGGTACTGATGAAGTCGGCGTGACACGTCAACGAAAGCCTCTACCAGGTAATTTAACATGATTCTTGGATATGAAAAAAGGAAAGTTTCTAATTTCTAGACGAAGTACTCACTCGTCTGGAGAAGTGTGGCGTCCGAGTGAATCTGGCGAAATGTGAGTTTGCCAAGAAATCAGTTGACTACTTGGGTCATCTGATAGATGCGGAAGGCATCCATCCCACATCTGAGAAATTGGACGCAATCACCAATTCTCAGAAGCCGAAGGGCGTGAAGGAGTTGCGTTCGTACTTGGGGTTGATCAACTACTACGCTAAGTTTATACCCCGCATGTCTATCGTGTTACGTCCACTACACCTACTGCTCATGAAGGATCGTGAGTGGCGATGGACTCCCGAGTGTGATGACGCAATGCAGAAGTGCACAGAACTGCTGACGTCACAGCAGGTGCTGGTGCACTACGACTGTCGTAAGCCACTGCGACTGGCTACGGATGCGTCTCCGACAGGCGTCGGGGCCATGCTGTCACATGTCATGGAAAACGGAGATGAGAAACCGATAGCGTTCGCGTCACGGACCCTTTCGTCGAGTGAGTGCAACTACGCACAGATCGAGAAGGAGGCGTTATCGATCATCTTTGGAGTCAAGAAGTTCCATAAGTATCTCTATGGACGCTCTTTCACATTGATCACGGATCATAAGCCGTTGGTCACAATCTTCGGTCCCAAAACGGCTGTGCCAACGTTGGCAGCGTTACGAATGCAACGTTGGGCACTCATCCTGCAAGCGTACCACTACGGTATCGAGTACCGTAAGTCCGAGGATCACGCCAACGCTGACGCATTGTCGAGACTACCTCTGCCGACTACAACGACAGAGGAGCCGGCAATATTCGAAGTATCAGTGGTTGACGATCTCCCGGTCAAGGCTAGGGACATCGCCGTGGAAACCCGCAGCGATCCTTTGTTATCACGAGTACTCGAGTATGTACTCACAGGTTGGCCCAACCACATAGACAAGGAACTACAAGTGTTCTTCGCGAAGCGAGACGAGCTGTCAACTGAACAGGGTTGTCTGCTGTGGGGATCACGCGTTCTGGTTCCGTCAGCCTATCACCAGGCGATGCTAGATGAGCTCTACTCGGAGCATAGTGGAGTCAGCCAGACCAAAGCATTCGCGCGCAGCTACATATGGTGGCCAGGTATGGACAATGATATCGAGACGATGGTGCAGGCTTGTGCAGTGTGTCAGTCAGTGAAGAATCAGCCAGCCGTAGCACCACTGCATCCATGGCCTTGGCCCACACGCATATGGCAGAGAATTCACATTGACTTTGCTGAGAAGGACGGTGTGAACTATCTGATTGTGGTTGACAGCCATTCGAAATGGTTGGAAGCTGTGGCGATGAGGTCCACTACATCCGCTAAGACCATTGAGGTACTCAGAGGAATGTTCGCATCTCATGGTCTACCGGAGGAGGTCGTGTCAGATAACGGGCCTCAATTTATCGCACACGAGTTCAAGACGTTCATGGACAAGAACGGCATCAAGCATACGAGGGTGGCTCCATACCATCCAGCGTCGAACGGTGCTGCTGAACGCTGTGTGCAGACTGTGAAGCAGAGTCTTCGGAAGTACTCTGTTGGAACTCAACTGACGAAGGAGAGTTGGCTCGCTAATTTCCTCCTGCGTTATCGGTGCACTCCGCATACCGTGACCGGTGTATCTCCTGCGGAACTCTTCCTCAAGCGTCGACTGAGGAATCGCTTCAGTCTTCTCAAACCGCACCTAGAGAGACACATGGAGGAGAAACAGACGCAACAAAAAGAGCAACACGATCGGAGTAGAGTGAAGCTTCGAGAGCTGGTCAGCGGTGATCCAGTATACGTTCGCAATCATCGTGGCAGCGGTCCTCCGAAATGGGTCGCGGGCAAGATCATCAGACGACTGGGTCCGCTCACCTACTTAGTGCAAGTACGTGCACAGCGTCGCTATGTGCACGTAGACCATCTACGGCTGACGGCTGAAGGTGAGGTGACTGTACCTATGGTTCCGGAGATTCCAGAGTCGGTGTGTGTTACCCTTCCTTCATCTTCTACGGAGCCGTGTGTTCAAGCAGAGTCACTTCCGTCTGAGGCAGATGAAACTGTTCGAGCACCAAGTGATGTGACTGTGGTTCCTGATGAATCATCGTCTCCTGTGCTACGCCGATCAAACCGGTGTGTCAAACAACGGAAAATACTGGACCTTTAGATTGATTCAGTATTCTGACACTGTTCCATGTTATTACATTAGTTAGTGACTTAAAAGCTTAAGAGGAAGGAGTGTTATAATCGGACATTCTGTAGTCGTTACATCGGGTATAATCTATTCTGTGTATACGGCGCGCTGTTGCGCGCTTTGTGTGTGTAGTTGGTTTCCGCCGCAGGCGTGGTTCTTCGTTCATAATAAAAGGTTTATAATACTTACTACTCTCTAGTTATACATTAATAGTCAAGTTACGACAACCAGCAGTCTTGTTCTTTGCTTGAAAAGCTTTCTCGTGTGTCCTCGTGTTGCTTTACTGTCCCTCTCCTGAAAGAAGTGACGAGCTTCAACTTTGTCGATTCCGTTAAGTATGTTGTACGTTTCAATAAGGTCGCCTCTCTGACGTCGGTAATACAACGAGTGTAGTTTCAGTTGTTGTAATCGTTGTTCACGCTGGTAACCAGTCACCTCATTTCATCAGAATAATCACCAACCTGTGATGCGTCATATAAAATGAAAGATATTAAAGTAATCCTTGAAGTTTTTAGCTATCACGATTCAAAATAATAAAATTTGTAAACAAATCACGTTAAAACGTTGCAATTATTTATTGAGCCAACTGAACTTCGTCGTATTTCATCAGAATAATCATCAGGCTGTACCATGTCTTATATAATTAAAATATTGAGGTTATTCTTGAAAATGTTGAGCAATGATAATGCAAAGAACTGCATTTTCTGCACGCGTGTGGTCTGGCTTGGCGCAACTCCAGAATGGCGGACGAATTGCTTATGTACTTTCCTCGAACAATGTAGATAGCGCGCGCTGCACCGTCTTGTATTGATATACGGTCTTTGGTGCTGATTGGCTGAACAAAGATATATCGCGTTTTGATTACAAAAAAGATGGATGTCGCTTACATAACGACTTGTGTGTGTGTGTGTGTGTGTGTGTGTGTGTGTGTGTGTGTGTGTGTGTGTGTGTGTGTGTGTGTGTGTGTGTGTGTGTGTGTGTGTGCGCGTGTGTGTGTGTAGTTATATAGGGGCAACCCTTTATAACTATATATATATATATATATGTGTGTGTATATTTATATATATACACACACACACAGAGACACCCACACAGGCGCGCGCGCACACACACACACACACACTTTCTCTCTCTCTCTCTCTCTCTCTCACACACACACACACACACACACACACACACACACACACACACACACACACACACACACACACACATATGTGGTAGGCCAGCGCCATCAACAACTTGCTACATTCCCAATGGTATATTATTAATTGTACGGACGTGGTCGCTTCGCAGTTTCGTATCACATATTAGCACTTTGTTGATCGGAAATGTGCCGACAGTTCGAGTTTCCATTGCAACAGCAAGAGTAACAGCGAGGCCTTTCGGTATGCCGTATGGTCTATCTTCTGTGTTCATTTGTTAGGCAGTGCGCCGTGCTATATTTCACTTCCAGTTGACACCTATGGGGCTGAAGTGTAAGCAACAAGACTCTTTGCTCAATTCTGGGATCATAAATGACCTTGACCTTTGCCTTAGCATGTGACTTTGACCATCAGGTGTACAGATGATGTAGGTATTTGGATTCGTCATCACCAAAAACCCCCATGAAAATATGGCTTTGATTTGCTTTGCTGCATCTTTAACACTCCAATTCTAAAACATTTTATTGGTTTCTGGGACCTCAAATTATCTTGACCTTGATCGATGTATTTGACATGATCTTGCCTTCTAAGCATCGCGAAACATACCCCCAACGAAATCAACATCCTGCAAAAACATGATTTTGACACCAACATCATCATTCTATCTCATATGGTTCCCAAGTTATGAGAATTTTAAGGATTTTTGGCGTTTCGGCGGCCATTTTGGATTTGTATGCATATGACTGCGTTGAAACATCAACTTACGACAGAAACGAAATCCCTAACCCAAAAAAACTATGTTTAGACTACAAGGTCACCTTCCTCGGTCAAGTCGTTCAGTACTTATACTATTTCTAGCATTTCGTCGGCCATCTTGTCGACCATCTTGGATTTTGAAAAAGGCAAGCGGGTGTGAAGTCTACGCCCAATGGCGTTTGTTACTAGACGACATGTACTAATCAAAGGTGCAAAGGCAAGCGGGTGTGAAGTCTACGTCCAATGGCTTTTGTTACTAGACGACATGTACTAATCAAAGGTGCAAAGGCAAGCGGGTGTGAAGTCTACGCCCAATGGCGTTTGTTACTAGACGACATGTACTAATCAAAGGTGCAAAGGCAAGCGGGTGTGAAGTCTACGTCCAATGGCTTTTGTTACTAGACGACATGTACTAATCAAAGGTGCAAAGGCAAGCGGGTGTGAAGTCTACGCCCAATGGCGTTTGTTACTAGACGACATGTACTAATCAAAGGTGCAAAGGCAAGCGGGTGTGAAGTCTACGCCCAATGGCTTTTGTTACTAGACGACATGTACTAATCAAAGGTGCAAAGGCAAGCGGGTGTGAAGTCTACGTGGCTTTTGTTACTAGACGACATGTACTAATCAAAGGTGCAAAGGCAAGCGGGTGTGAAGTCTACGTCCAATGGCTTTTGTTACTAGACGACATGTACTAATCAAAGGTGCAAAGGCAAGCGGGTGTGAAGTCTACGCCCAATGGCTTTTGTTACTAGACGACATGTACTAATCAAAGGTGCAAAGGCAAGCGGGTGTGAAGTCTACGCCCAATGGCTTTTGTTACTAGACGACATGTACTAATCAAAGGTGCAAAGGCAAGCGGGTGTGAAGTCTACGTCCAATGGCTTTTGTTACTAGACGACATGTACTAATCAAAGGTGCAAAGGCAAGCGGGTGTGAAGTCTACGCCCAATGGCTTTGTTACTAGACGACATGTACTAATCAAAGGTGCAAAGGCAAGCGGGTGTGAAGTCTACGCCCAATGGCTTTTGTTACTAGACGACATGTACTAATCAAAGGTGCAAAGGCAAGCGGGTGTGAAGTCTACGTCCAATGGCTTTTGTTACTAGACGACATGTACTAATCAAAGGTGCAAAGGCAAGCGGGTGTGAAGTCTACGCCCAATGGCTTTTGTTACTAGACGACATGTACTAATCAAAGGTGCAAAGGCAAGCGGGTGTGAAGTCTACGTCCAATGGCTTTTGTTACTAGACGAATGTACTAATCAAAAGTGCAAAGAAATAATTTTAGGGTGACATTGCAAGCTTTTGAGAAAATGTGGGATTGTGCCACTGAACTACTATGGTTATGCAATTCACATGAGAACAACATGTACGCGGTCTTTGGACCCCTTTTGTAAGCTCTGTACAAATGTGTAAATGTCGACAATTATGAGTGACTATTAACTGTTTAGTTGTTGTTGCTACAACATCTTCAGGAGTAAAATAGTTGTTAATGAACCTAAAATAATAATTTAATTTACGGTTCGTGTTAGTGTAAATGGGAAGCAAAAAGCAATTGTTTGTGCATATACACTTAACAGAGTTAATACAATTTAACCATTTGCCACTGCAATCAACTATATCAGGCCAGTGGTTTACTCAGAATATGTTTTCAAAATGGGCGATTCCAGTGAAATCTCCTTAGAACTGCTTAAAGCGCTTTACACTTATCTTTCTGACAGACATGTTAACTGGAACCCCATCTTACCTTCTCTTGGAAGATTTCAACCACGCTGCATTTCTGCTCGGGGGAGGGGTGTAATTATATGTTTTGGTGAACTTCCACAATTTTGAACGTCGCCGCGAATAAACCTTCAACAGCAATTACAGCACCACCACCCCCCGTCTTCCGATGTCATGACTGACAGTGGAGTCGTACTGAAGCTCCGGCTTAGCCAACCCAAAATGTGTTTCGTTCCGGCCCCGGGCGCTAGTGGAGGTTTTTGTGAAGCCTCAACGGGGGGGGTGCAATGGGAGGATTGGCCCCACGCAGACTACCCTCTCTGATTCCGCCACTGAGACGTGTTCTGAAGTTAGCACTAATGGGAATTCGTAGACGACATCATTGTTCTAACAGAAGAACACACGCAGGCGCAGGTGCTACTCGTCAGGAGGGCGATGATGAAGACTGTCTAGTGCTCTAACCAGATGGCAACATCCATCCTCGCAAGTCAGATGTGCTAGTTGACTACACTATCCCTTGGCTTATATCGTACTATAGCTGGTTTTCTAAGTGTTCTCTCTGTTTTAGTTTCCCCCCCCTCTAGATGTATCCCAACAATTTGTTTTGTACCCCCTTCCTAGCGCTTGTGGCTCACCAAAATCTCAAAATTAATGCACCACATTCAGATTAACCGAACCCTCCAACTTCACCCTTTGGAGTTTTACAACAAAACGGGGGCGTCTCCATAGATCTACACACCCTGGACCCGATAATATCTACACTTCAGCTCGCCCCTTTACGACTTGTTCAAGCAAAACGAAAAGGGACTTGCGTTCCCGCGTTCCTTGGACCAAAGCGCCCTAACGCCCCTTGGATCCGTGCCAGTGGCTCCCCTCTATTCGACGCCAACGTCCCAACATCAACCTCCAACTTTACAACGGCGTTTTATCGTAAATCTGAAAGTAGTAGCTAAATTACCTTCACAATTGATCGCCAGATGGCGGCATTGTGCACCATAAGATCCAGGCCAAGCGGCAATGTTTGGCATGCATAAAAATGTGCTCGTCTTACAAGTTATGTACAACATAACCGTCAACTTGTCTTTGCGTCGAGCGGCAGACAAATACACTTACGAAAAAAATAAGTTTACGAATAGAGCCGAAACAAAACGAAAGTGAAATCCGGACGACACGTGACGTCGAGTTGGTTAGGGAGTTTCCCCGCGCCGACCACTCGATGTAATCGTTATTCGTTGTATTTTCGTAAGACACATTGCCTTTAATATTCAATAACCTGTTGCCCAGTGTTGAAACATTGGCAGAGTTCGTCTAATGACTGAGTGGAACAAAGACTACGTAGTTTGACATGGCGGCTTCGGGTGATAGCAGGTAATTAAGCTGCCGTTAGTTTCAACATTGACATGACAACAAATTACGCGCAATGAGGAAGTTGAGTTCGGGTCAGATCACTATTTATTTTCCGTACCAACGGTGTAGGCAGGCATGTTTAAACTGTCACATGGTAGATGAAATCGTGATTTTAATTAATATTAAAGTCTACTTTGGGTGTTTAAATGTTTGTTATTATCATCTGAGCAAACATCATCAAGAACTATTCGCAAAATACACCCATATTGTAACTTCCTGCCACATATTTAATTATTTCATATTATGCAAAGAGATCGTTAGACAAGTTGGTTTTAGTGAAATAATTTTTGTATGAAAAATCACTGTCCTGCTTAAACACTGCTATCAGCATTAAACATGCGGGCGGTTATTAACCAATAAAAGATAGATGTTGATGTAACTGCGAGGAACTGCCTTAATTGGAATTGAATTCCTGTAAGTCATAACATAAAACATACATTGTCAAAATACATAGTCATTAAATGGACTGTATCTATTCCGACACAAACAAATTAAAAACATACAGTACAGGAAAACATACAGTACAGAAAAATGAAAAAATAAATTATATCTCAAGATGTCTGAAAATGTACGCTGTCTGAATAAGCACAGTTACTATGGTAACTCTTTAGCTCTTCATTGTTCAGTTTACCCACAGTATCCAATCTCAAGACAGACAATTCAGCTAACTTCCTGTCAATAATTGATGGGACAGTACATCATTGTTTGCCTGTGTCACAATAAAAATTGTGCGCATGACCTCCATCAAGCTTTGCCTCGCCAACATATACCTGTATTTGCATTTCGTTACTATAGCAGCATAGCAGGCATTCTGGGGCAAAAATTACAACAAAATATATGACAGAATGTCTGAACGCTCCATGTGTTCGGCAAGCCCTTAGCCAGAAATATTTTTTGCCACTCTTGAATTAAACAAAAGTGTGACTTTTAGCAAGCGAATGGCTCGCATGGAAGTCATTCATCTCAATCACAGCCATTATTGGCCAGTTTAGTTTTTTCGATGACAAACCTGCATCATTTGAGCCATTTATTTAATTAATACTGATCCGTTGGATTTGTTTTTATTACCCATTGTGCCAATGGTAGTCATTAATGTGGGTCCGTAGATTTGGAACTATTAGTTAGTCTAATGGCCAGCTGGCCCCCTCTAAATTCCACCTGTCTCATGAGTTGTATTGCTAGGCAACAGCAGGGCTGTACCGAAATACTTTATATATGTAAATTACCATCCAAGCAGATTCTGGGTGATGGAACAGATAACCAACCTTTAATACCATTTAATACTGACCATCCAAGGTGCTCTTTGTTCCTTCGTTACACACCATTTTACCCAGGACAAACAAAACTGCATTAAAAGACAGGTGCTTAGCATGGTCAATTGGGGGAGGGTGCAGTTTTTGACCTATTATTGCAACTGCAAGCTTTACAAGACCTCCAACTGCACACCTTCTCAAACTCCATCCCCTTAAGGCTTCCAAAAAATTCAAACTGCAAACCCTTTGATACTACTGTACTATACCCCCCTGATACTGCAAACTGCACCCCCCGCTTGAGGCTAAAAAGCCTCCAACTAGCCCAGGAAGAACTGCTATTCAAGTGGACAACTCTTTTCCCTCAAGTGGAACTCTCATCTTACCAGGACATAGATATACTAAAATACATATGTACACTGTTATCAGGGGCTTAGCCAGAGGCCATCTGCCCATCTTTAAGACTGGCAGGTGACTGGCCAAGACAGGTAATTACAACTGATAAAACAGGTGGAATTGGTCACTAGATTAACTAATAGTGCCAATTTTATGGGCTCACATTAATGACTGTCATTGGCTCAACATTTAGTGAAACAAATCAAATGGATCAGTGTTAATTAAATTAATTAATGGCTCAAATAACACTAGTTTGTCATTGACAAAAACTAATCTGGCCAATAATGGCTATGGTTGATGTGAATGGCTGCCTCAGAAGTTATTTGCGCCATAAAAAGGCAAACTTTTGTCTAATTCAAGACTGACAAAAAAAATTTCTGGCTAAGGGCCTGATTGTTACATGCTGATTTGGATTTGGTTTTCAGTGGGGCAGGAGACCGGACTATCATTCTTCGCAATATTGGGAAAATTGATGAAGATGACTTGAGAGCAACATACAAATGCTTTGACTCTGGTAAAGAAGTCATCGAAAGGGTGTTCACCCTAATAGGCGAAGATTCTGCTGTTGTTATTTTCACACACGCCAAGTGTAAGTATAACTGTTTCTGTGCATACTTCACTGGAAGTAAAATAGTCATACACTCTAGCTTATGATGGATTTAATGACATGCATGTGCACACCTGCACAAACACACACACACACACATGCAAGCACGCACAAACACACAGACACATAAACACAAACACACACCTGTCCATATTCCTAATTCATACTGTCTGTGTTGACAACTTACAAATAATTATTTAAATATTGTATCATATTACCTACCGTATGAATTCGGACACTGTTTTTTGGAGGGGGCAACCTAAAAATCTACGAAAGTAATTATTTTTCTGTACTGTATGTTTTTGAACAAAATGATTTTTCTGTAAAAATATATTTATAGTCCATAATGACTTTAAATTTTGACACAATGTGTCTGTGTTTTGGACACACAAAATTAATCTTTGTATGTGCCCCTGTTACATACACCCATGCAAAGCAACAATGCAAGACAAGTGTAGATTGAAATTGGCCATCTTAAATGACATTTACTTTTATTAATTTACATACATCATGTAAACAACAATACATATACATCAATACATATTCATAGCAAGCATGACGGCCCCAATGGTATTGCTAATCAATACCTACAAATCCTAGATGCATTACCAACCATCACCAACTAAATCACTACACTGTATTTACAACTGACACCGTATCGGTGGGGGTCACTATGCCACCAGATCACCTGAAATCAAATGTGACTGAGTGACCCCCACAAACGATGATAGTAATATTCCATAAGACAGTAAGATGCCTTGATGTATACAGTGTAGAATGAACATGAGACAGTAAGATGCCTTGATGTAGACAGTGTAGAATGAACACGAGACAGTAAGATGCCTTGATGTATACAGTGTAGAATGAACATGAGACTTCTGATTACTTTTATGTAGCTGTTTGTAGAAACAATCTAACTTGTTCCATTGGCATGTGTTTGTTACTGATTCTGACAGTTCTGTTAAGGGTATGTCTTGTTAAAGTGGAGCACAGTAGTGCAGTACAGTGGATAGAGCACCGGACTCTCAATTGAGATAACACGGATTCAAATCCTGTGCTGCCTTGTCGAACTTTGGGCAAGTTTGCTCACCCTACGTTGCTCCACTTCGCTCAGCTGTATGAATGAGTACCTAGCTATAGAGAGTGGTGAATATTTGTGCATGAGTAGTTTTTGTGTGCATTAATTGCAGCATGGTTGAATGCTTCAAGGGAAATCGAGATGGTGTTCGATTGACCATGTCTGCCAGGGAGTAAATTGTAAAATGCTTTGAGCAGACCTAAGGACTGGGTACTGCACTATCTAAGAACTTACCTTAAGAATTTACCTGTTAAACTAACATGCAACATTATGGTGCTATAAAACACTGGACATATATAAATATTTATGCAATGTAACACATGATGCACTAACTGTGTATATATATATCAGTCAATTAGAATGACTACTGCCAGATTTATTTATGTGGATAAACGCTGTCCTCGTCCTCAATATGTAATCATTTTAACAAGATTGAAGCTTATAAATCAT
Organism: Paraescarpia echinospica; assembly: GCA_020002185.1. Lineage (NCBI taxonomy): Eukaryota > Metazoa > Annelida > Polychaeta > Sabellida > Siboglinidae > Paraescarpia > Paraescarpia echinospica. Next base: position 14,501,361 of record CM034534.1, read on the forward strand.
CGTGAGATGATGTTACTTTTTACTAACTTAGTTATTTTAATTTATTTACCAGAAACATTGCTTGATCAGTGTTTGGATTGTGACTATGCTTTAACTTTGTCACATTGCTTATTTGCCGTAATTTCCGTTGTTCAAGCTGTTTAAATTTATAATAAGTGTGTTACTTTTTATCACTTTTAGTTGCCGAGAAAGCCCTCCGTCTTGACCATGGTGACATTGCTGTCAGCAGACTTCCTAAACAAGTGAGTTTTGTATAGACGTATTGAAATATCTCTACGGATGTAACTCTTCTGGTGGTACTCTGCAGAATAGAAGATACACAAAATAAAATATTTTAAATTGCCAGAGGGTATATACATCTTAATGTTGACAAGATTTATTTATGTTAAACGCGTGTGGTTTATGGTTTGTTTGAAATACTATATTTGAAGGCAATGAAAATAAGAGATTTCACTGTTGTGCAGCATGATGTTTATCTGCCAAGATTACCCATCGTTTATAGATCTATAAGTAACTTAGCATGGTGTTCATCAGCCAAGATTACCCATTGTTTATAGATCTATAGGTGACTTAGCATGATGTTCATCAGTCAAGATTACCCATCATTGATAGATCCATAGGTAACTTAGCTCAAGTAAAATGATCAATTAAGCACCTGGCAAATCCTGGTATTATTTGCCACACATCAAGCTAATTGCGTATCTATGCCATATGCTTGGCTGTGTTTGAAATTACAAAATGTGTGTTGACACATCTAGTGATATGTTAATGTTAACCACCACTGGGGCCATGGGTTATTTTGTGTATCATCTGGGATACATTAATCTTCTTCTGCACAAAGTGTAATTTTATGAGACTTGATTGCACGAATACAAATATATTCTTACTTACTTTCTTAGGCCTGTTTGCTCGCTGGGAGCATTGGCCATTCTTCTTCTCTTCCCTGGGGGGTTCCATGTCGTGTGATGTTTGTTGCAAGTTTCCTCAGTGTGTGTCCTAATCACCTCCATTTCTCTTCTTTATTTAGTTTTCTATAGGTAGTTGTTTGGTCCATTCCCATAGTGTAGTGTTGGATACCTTGTCTGACCATTTTAGGTGTATGATTCTGTGCAGGCATTTGTTGATAAAGGTCTGTAATCTTTTTAGTGTTTTCTGTGTGATTCGCCATGTCTCCGAGCCGTAGAGTAACAGTGACTTGACATTTGAGTTGAATATCCTCAATTTGGTGTAAAGCTTGATTTGTTTTGCCTTCCAAGTATTTCTCAAAATGAGAAATGCCACTCTTGCTTTTTGTATCCTTGCTTTGACATCTTCTTCTGTGCCTACACTCTTGTTAATTACGCTTCTCAGGTATGTGAAGGAGTCGGTTTCTTCCAGTGGTTCCCCTCCTAATATGACTGGGCTGTTATTCTTCTTGTTGGCTTTCATGATCTTTCTCTTGCTTTTGTTGATGTTGAGTCCTATATATGTTAACAGACATATTCAATAAAGTCAAATTTGTAAGTTTCATGCAATAGGCTGATCTCAAATTTAAGACTTCTTGAGTTGACATCATTAGTGCATAACTAGGAGGAGTAAACATCTGAACAAATTTTGCATTTTGAATTTTTTATGTGCTCTGATCTTTGTGAAAAAAATTTTGTTCAGCAATAATAACAGTATGTGTGACATGCAGTGGAAATTTCTCTCATTTCATGGGCCAATACACATTAGTATCAGCTGAGCTTGACCCACAATATTATTTTGTAATTGCAGGAGCAGAAGTAGGCCACTACTTGGGTCAAACCAGATGTAGACATTGTTGCGAAGGTGTTTTGCAGTAAAAATATGTTTAATTTTAACATTTTTATTTTTATAAAACATAGCAAAACATGAATATAACTAGTGCAAGTATTTGCAGGAAGAAATACAAATAATATAACTACACAGAAAATAAAACTTGGAGCTTATGCTTGACAATACAACTAATGGCCAAAGGTCCAGGGGGTCAAGTTCTCACTTTGCTTGTGTGCGCACGTGGGATAGTGTCTGCCTATTACACAATATGGCAACTATTTATTTTTTGTCTAATACGTAGCCACAGTTTGTAGATCTTCTCTATGCTCTGTCTGTAGATCTTCTCTATGCTCTGTTTGTAGATCTTCTCTATGCTCTGTCTGTAGATCTTCTCTATGCTCTGTTTGTAGATCTTCTCTATGCTCTGTTTGTAGATCTTCTCTATGCTCTGTCTGTAGATCTTCTCTATGCTCTGTTTGTAGATCTTCTCTATGCTCTGTCTGTAGATCTTCTCTATGCTCTGTTTGTAGATCTTCTCTATGCTCTGTTTGTAGATCTTCTCTATGCTCTGTCTGTAGATCTTCTCTATGCTCTGTTTGTAGATCTTCTCTATGCTCTGTTTGTAGATCTTCTCTATGCTCTGTTTGTAGATCTTCTCTATGCTCTCTGTTTGTAGATCTTCTCTATGCTATGCTCTGTGTAGATCTGTCTGTTTGTAGATCTTCTCTATGCTCTGTTTGTAGATCTTCTCTATGCTCTGTGTTCTGTAGATCTTCTCTATGCTCTGTTTGTAGATCTTCTGTATGCTTTGTTTGTAGATCTTCTGTATGCTCTGTTTGTAGATCTTCTCTATGCTCTGTTTGTAGATATTCTGTATGCTTTGTTTGTAGATTTTTTCTATGCTCTGTTTGTAGATATTCTGTATGCTTTGTTTGTAGATCTTCTCTATGCTCTGTTTGTAGATCTTCTGTATGCTTTGTTTGTAGATCTTCTGTATGCTCTGTTTGTAGATCTTCTCTATGCTCTGTTTGTAGATCTTCTGTATGCTTTGTTTGTAGATCTTCTCTATGCTCTGTTTGTAGATCTTCTGTATGCTTTGTTTGTAGATCTTCTCTATGCTCTGTTTGTAGATCTTCTGTATGCTTTGTTTGTAGATCTTCTGTATGCTCTGTTTGTAGATCTTCTGTATGCTTTATTTGTAGATCTTCTCTATGCTCTGTTTGTAGATCTTCTGTATGCTTTGTTTGTAGATCTTCTCTATGCTCTGTTTGTAGATCTTCTGTATGCTTTGTTTGTAGATCTTCTCTATGCTCTGTTTGTAGATATTCTGTATGCTTTGTTTGTAGATTTTTTCTATGCTCTGTTTGTAGATATTCTGTATGCTTTGTTTGTAGATCTTCTCTATGCTCTGTTTGTAGATCTTCTCTATGCTCTGTTTGTAGATCTTCTCTATGCTCTGTTTGTAGATCTTCTGTATGCTCTGTTTGTAGATCTTCTCTATGCTCTGTTTGTAGATCTTCTGTATGCTTTGTTTGCAGATCTTCTCTATGCTCTGTTTGTAGATCTTCTGTATGCTTTGTTTGTAGATCTTCTGCATGCTCTGTTTGTAGATCTTCTCTATGCTCTGTTTGTAGATATTCTGTATTCTTTGTTTGTAGATCTTCTCTATGCTCTGTTTGTAGATATTCTGTATGCTTTGTTTGCAGATCTTCTCTATGCTCTGTTTGTAGATATTCTGTATTCTTTGTTTGTAGATCTTCTGCATGCTCTGTTTGTAGATCTTCTCTATGCTCTGTTTGTAGATCTTCTGTATGCTTTGTTTGCAGATCTTCTCTATGCTCTGTTTGTAGATCTTCTGTATGCTTTGTTTGTAGATCTTCTCTATGCTCTGTTTGTAGATCTTCTGTATGCTTTGTTTGTAAATCTTCTCTATGCTGTGTTTGTAGATCTTCTCTATGCTCTGTTTGTAGATCTTCTCTATGCTCTGTTTGTAGATCTTCTCTATGCTTTGTTTGTAGATTTTTTCTATGCTCTGTTTGTAGATATTCTGTATGCTTTGTTTGTAGATATTCTCTATGCTCTGTTTGTAGATCTTCTGTATGCTTTGTTTGTAGATCTTCTGTATGCTCTGTTTGTAGATCTTCTGTATGCTCTGTTTGTAGATCTTCTCTATGCTCTGTTTGTAGATCTTCTGTATGCTTTGTTTGTAGATATTCTCTATGCTCTGTTTGTAGATCTTCTCTATGCTCTGTTTGTAGATCTTCTGTATGCTTTGTTTGTAGATCTTCTGTATGCTCTGTTTGTAGATCTTCTCTATGCTCTGTTTGTAGATATTCTGTATGCTTTGTTTGTAGTTTTTTTCTATGCTCTGTTTGTAGATATTCTGTATGCTTTGTTTGTAGATATTCTCTATGCTCTGTTTGTAGATCGTCTCTATGCTCTGTTTGTAGATCTTCTGTATGCTCTGTTTGTAGATTTTTTCTATGCTCTATTTGTAGATATTCTGTATGCTTTGTTTGTAGATCTTCCCTATGCTCTGTTTGTAGATCTTCTCTATGCTCTGTTTGTAGATATTCTGTATGCTTTGTTTGTAGATTTTTTCTATGCTCTGTTTGTAGATATTCTGTATGCTTTGTTTGTAGATCTTCCCTATGCTCTGTTTGTAGATCTTCTCTATGCTCTGTTTGTAGATCTTCTCTATGCTCTGTTTGTAGATATTCTGTATGCTTTGTTTGTAGATCTTCTGCATGCTCTGTTTGTAGATCTTCTCTATGCTCTGTTTGTAGATCTTCTGTATGCTTTGTTTGCAGATCTTCTCTATGCTCTGTTTGTAGATCTTCTGTATGCTTTGTTTGTAGATCTTCTGTATGCTCTGTTTGTAGATATTCTGTATGCTTTGTTTGTAGATCTTCTCTATGCTCTGTTTGTAGATCTTCTGTATGCTTTGTTTGTAGATATTCTGTATGCTTTGTTTGCAGATCTTCTCTATGCTCTGTTTGTAGATCTTCTGTATGCTTTGTTTGTAGATCTTCTCTATGCTCTGTTTGTAGATCTTCTGTATGCTTTGTTTGTAGATCTTCTCTATGCTCTGTTTGTAGATCTTCTCTATGCTCTGTTTGTAGATCTTCTGTATGCTCTGTTTGTAGATATTCTGTATGCTTTGTTTGTAGATCTTCTGCATGCTCTGTTTGTAGATCTTCTCTATGCTCTGTTTGTAGATCTTCTGTATGCTTTGTTTGCAGATCTTCTCTATGCTCTGTTTGTAGATCTTCTGTATGCTTTGTTTGTAGATCTTCTGTATGCTCTGTTTGTAGGTCTTCTCTAAGCTCTGTTTGTAGATATTCTGTATGCTTCGTTTTGTAGATTTTTTTTATGCTCTGTTTGTATATATTCTGTATGCTTTGTTTGTAGATCTTCTCTATACTCTGTTTGTAGATCTTCTCTATGCTCTGTTTGTAGATCTTCTCTATGCTCTGTTTGTAGATCTTCTCTATGCTCTGTTTGTAGATCTTCTCTATGTTTTGTTTGTAGATATTCTCTATGCTCTGTTTGTAGATCTTCTCTATGCTCTTTTTGTAGATTTTCTCTATGCTCAGTTTGTAGATCTTCTCTATGCTCTGTTTGTAGATCTTCTCTATGTTTTGTTTGTAGATATTCTCTATACTCTGTTTGTAGATCTTCTCTATGCTCTATTTGTAGATCTTCTCTATGCTCTGTTTGTAGATCTTCTCTGTTTTGTTTGTAGATCTTCTCTATGCTCTGTTTGTAGATCTTTTCTAAGCTCTGTTTGTAGATCTTCTCTATGCTCTGTTTGTAGATCTTCTCAAGCGTTACTGCAGTGGTTGACCCCAAGGTGACTGAGATGTTCAGGTCAAAGAAAATTTGGGAAGAACATTCATTGGGTCTGAAACATCGATATGGAGTGGCAATCTGCAAACAGCGAAAAGGATCAGATATTGAAATCGCTGGTGGAAATCTGGAAGTTGAACAGTGCAAGATTTTCCTTGAGAAGATCTACAAAGAGCATGCTCCTAAAGAGCAGCAAGGTGCTACTGGAGATGGGAAATACACCAAGGGGCAGAGAGGAGCAGGAACAGCTGAGAGGGACAAAATAGGTAAAGAAATGTCTAGAGACACACGTCAGTCGATGAATGAAAGACAAATACGAGAACATGCAAGAACTACAGAAGGAGATGTTAATGAGAACCATGGTAATAGATGTCTCGCAGAAAACTTGCATGGCAACCCTGTGTCGCCCCCTGGTGGATTCGCTGATGATGACACAATAACCAGAGGCTGCCACGACACTGTGCACAAGGTACAGCCAGGCCGACCATACCAGAGACGAGGCAGCAAGATGTCCACTGATAGTGCTTCTTCAGGCGTCCGCAAGCCTGTCAGCAGAGCTTCTGTTAAGCATCATGATGAAGACGTGGAAATGGCCAGTGGCAGCAATGGTGGCCATGGAGAGCCTCTTCTGCCAAACAACTCTACCTTTGGAGAAGAACAATCGATGCTTGTCCGTGGGGACTCCAGTCAATCTGATGATACACCTGTTAAAAAATCCTACCTGATTGCATCAACCAGTGTCCACATCTATGCCAGTGACATCACACAATTACAAGTAGATGTCATTGTGAATCCCACCAATCATTTCCTTCAGAGTGGCAGTCGTTTGGCCCAGGCAATTGAGACAGTAGCTGGAACTCAACTAACACAAGCTTGCAGAAGTACAATCGAAAGATCCGGGCCAGTTCCCGTTGGTCTTGGAGTGTCGACTACAGCTGGCAATCTCCCATGTAAGAGCGTGTTTCATGTTGTAAGACCAACTGTTGCCTACAGTGGCATGAGTAACTTCCTGACAGATCTGTACTGTGCCTTCACAAAGTCACTGGAGGCAAGCGAAGGCCACTGCAGCATTGCAATTCCTGCCATCTGTTCTGGTGAGTACTGTTTCAAAACTATTAGTATCTTCAAGGCTAGCCTTAGTAATCCTTATTTTTTGTCGATAGAGGAAGTCACAGGAACTGTGTAATTTATGCTAAGACTTATCAATTTTTAATATTTGCCAGGAACTGAAAGTTTCATAATAAGAACACACAATTTATAAGAGAAGTCAGGATGTAAATAGCAATCTTAATTTCACAGGTTATAAATGTTCATACTGTCCAACTAGATATATATTCATACTGCCCCATTGTGGAGACATTCATACTGTCCCAGTATGGATACAGTGTAAATCATATGTTCATACTGTCCTGCTATGGATATGTTCATATAGGCTAGCTACATAGATGTTCATACTGTTGTGCTATAGATATGTTCATATTGTCCGGCTATGGATGTGTTCATACTCTCCGGGTCTCCCACTATGGACATGTTGATGCTCTGTCTACTATGGGACAGTCTCCCACTACGGATATGTTCACTCTGTCACAGACTAAGGTCGGTGTGGCTGCACCAGCAATACAGATTTTTGGATTTAGTTACACAAACTATTTGTTTGACCATGTTCAGTAATTTCGGAGAATTAATAAATTTAACTAAACTGAATTACAGTAAAATGTTGACATATTTTTTGAGATGATTTAATTTTTTATATCATAATTATTATTTTAAATAAATAATTATGTAATTGAACTCAGGGTTTTAATTATTAAAGTAAGATGGTCTGTTTTATATAAATTAATATAATGTTCTTAAGAGTAGGTTACTTATGTTGAAATGGTATATGCAGCCTGCTAAGATGCATTTAATAAGCTCACCGCATTGTTCACTGTTTGAATTTGTTATGTTGTAGCCTGATTTATACCACAGAATAGAGAACTCACCTTTAACTGTTGCAGACGTGGCTGGTTTACCAAAGGCTTATGTGTCCCGTGTCTTCCACAAAGCCGTGACTGACTTCTGTCTCAGACAAGTTCCCACATCAGTTGTGGACATACATCTGGTGGACACAGACAGAGAAGTAGTAAAGCTGATTTGGCAACAGTTTGACCTGAGTCTGCAAGAGGCCATGTCTGCAGCAAACACTGCCAAGAGTGGTCAGATGTCTTCAAGCATCATCACCAAGAGTGATCGTGATGTCACCAGTAGAGCTGTCAGTGGTTTGTCGTCGAAAGTTGACAGTATCGGTTCTGAACAATCAGGTGATAGCACTGTGTCACCTTCAGATGGAGGTCACGGCATGCCTGGTATGCCTTACTTGTCATGTGGAAATGGTACATATTGGGGCAGAAGACAAGCCAACGACTGTGGAACTTCTCAGAGTAAAGATGAAGACAGAGGAAATGGTGATAAGCTGAAACATGGAGGTGCAAGCGGTTTTGTTGTGAAACTTCCATCTCTACCCATGGGCCATGGTACAGGTGGGAGCAGAAAACCTGTTGAAATGAATGACACACCATTAGGTAGAGGAGATGTCAGTGCAGGACGGAGAGATGGGGGACCAAGCAGTGGCGTATTGACCCATCCTCCTCTAGCAAGAAGCGGCAGCAGCAGCAGCAGCAGCCATCTTGCATCAGCACCAGCTGCATCAATGAATAGATCGTTGAGCAGCAATGAGAAGGGTCAACATGCGAGTGATATCCCAGGCAAAGATGACAACAAAGATTGCCCAATATGTCTTGAGCCATTTGTTCAACCAATAACGCTACCCAACTGCAAGCACATGTTTTGCACGAGCTGTTTAAAATCAAGTTTTGAAGTGAAGCAAGAATGTCCAATATGTCGCACAGGGTATGGGAAAATATATGGAACACAGCCGTTAAACGCAACCATGAGTGTGACTTATGAGAAATTCTCCCTGCCTGGTTATGACTCATGTGGAACAATAGTTATTTACTACGACATTCCTGATGGCAGACAGAAGGTGAGTGCATGCATGTCTACATGCCACTATGCATGGATACATCTCCTCCTGTCCAAACACGCACACATGTACACACACGCGTGCTTGCACATATACCCAAACACACATCCATTCATGCACACAAATACAATATACACAAAGTTACTAACACACACACACACACTCACACACACACACACACACACACACACACACACACACACACACACACACACACACACACACACACACACACACAATCGTACACACAATCGTACACACAAACACACACACATGCACACAAGCACAGTTGGCATACACACAAACACATTTGCTTAGAACAATTGTAACATGTTTTATTAAGCATAATCATCATGTAACAAAATTATAATTGTCCAAATTCAGATAATTGGTGAGAATTTTACTACATCTGTCATCTAGTACCTTGTTTAAATTACCATATTCAACCATGCATAGTTATTGTTTTAGTTGTGGTATCTGGTAACGTGAAATTACTGGAATAATGTATCAAGGGAACCATTTCCATGTGTGGTAAGTTCTATCTGACTGTTGGACAGGCGGAACACCCTCACCCAGGGGTGCCCTACAAGGGTACAAAACGCCATGGCTTGCTCCCGAACAACAGAGAAGGCAATAGAGTTCTTCAACTGCTACAAAAGGTAGGCAATCAACTCTTTCTATGTAGTACAGTTTTGCAATAGGGAAGCTGTAGTTTTGATGTTTATTTCTGGTTGTTTCCAGCACTCTGCAGCATTCTACGAACTGACGAGTCAGAATATATTTATTCATGCAGAACACATTTGTTCGAATTGCACCCCCCACCAGTCTACAGATGGCAAGAATAGTAGTTGGAATTTAATGGTCTTATGGTATATCATTTAAATAGTCACCCTTTTCAGAACATTATCGCCAAACTGACTTTTCTACTGCTGGATTCTATGAGGGTGGTAATTGCCAGAGTGCTTTTCATCCTCAGTAGTTCTTTTACATCCTAAATTGAGATGGGACAACACGCACACACACACGCATGCACGCACACACACACACACACTCCAACCACCGACCCACCTGTTTACAAAACATCATTAATTAGTTATGCTAATGTATATTTATAATAACTAAATTATGTAGATTTCTCCAATTGCTTAACATTTTATGAAAATATATTGTGGACAATGACTGGTGGATCTTCTGTAGGCCTTTGACCAACGCCTGACCTTCACTGTGGGTCGGTCAGTGACAACTGGTAAGGATAACTGTGTCACATGGAATGATATCCACCACAAGACCAGTGTGGATGGCGGACCAACAATGTGAGTGTCATGTGATTTATATCAAACACTATCCACCAATTGGCTGGCATGAAGACAATATAACTATAATAATAATTATAAGGTAATTTCTTTTGCACCTAAGTCCATGAAATCTCAGCGGCAATTGGAGACAAAGGGAATTGTCAATCTCAAAATTGATAAGCAGTACTAAAATTGTCAACAGATGGATGGATACACTAGGGAGCTACGTTGAATAAGCAGATATGATTGTAAGATTATGTCTACCACAACAGAGAGACTTGATAAATGATATGCAATTTATATACCAAATAGTACTTTATGATTTGCATCACACGGTTGTTGTAGATTGTTTAGCGTATCATCAGTCAGCTGTCATTCAGTGGTATACTCAGTCCAGAGTGTCAACAGCTTGTGTACCGCGAAACTACGTTTACAAATGTTTGTTTTGTGTGCATATAGTTTGTTGCCTAAGCATGTGTGTATCAGAATCAACAATAGGAAATACTGTGTTTTCAATAACCAGTAGATATATAACTATTTTCGACACACTGTATTTAAGTGATCCAACTTCTGATATATTCTCAGGAGCTGAAACCTTTAGATCTTCAATTCAAAAACATTGTTATGTAAAATGGATCTTTGCCTGTTATATTAATGTTGGTATTGTCTGTTTTATGTCCTCATTGTTCTTAGTGTTTTATTGTTATTTATACATAATGTTATTGTTTTAGTTATCAGTCCTGTTATTGGGTCCACTAGACCTGTTGGATTTGGAATAAATATAATACAATACAATATATTATGATTGTTGTTACTGCCTGCAGGTTTGGCTATCCCGATGCTGATTACCTGGACAGGGTGACAGCAGATCTGGAAGCTAAAGGCATCAAGTGATCTTTCTACACGTCTAACCGAGGAAATGGCAAACTAGCATTGCTTTCCACCATTGCACTGACACATTGCAGGACATTTGATTAATAAAAAGTATCTGAGCTAATTTAAATGTATAATATGTTGTTTATATTTGGCAATATGCTTTGTGGGTTAGGCATGTAAGCTGTGTAGTATATGATATATCCAGGTGTTTATATTACTCGTAGTGAGAAGCAGTAAATATGTTTACTAATAGTGTCAGCGACAGTGGAGGGGGAATATAATGTATAGTGGTGCCATCTAGCGAATGTGTAAAGGTGCAGTTTGCATGACGAATGTACAATGGTGCCATCTGGTGTATTCGTAAACGTGAATAATTAATAATATAGAATTATTTATCAAAATATTCGTGAAATGGATTATATATAATTAGACTGTATGTCAGTACTAATTCATAGAGGTTTGATCTAAGCTGGATATGGTGTTATTATATTGACACATTCTATCTGAAGTTACAGTATAAGATTGCATCAAGGTTTGCTTATGTTCGCACACATGTATATTACATTACAAATCAATGTGACACTGGTATAATTTTGTTAAAAGCTTCACATATTTATCCTCTTCACACTGCGTGGCACTGATTGTTACAACCAATGGGCTCATTTATGCTAATTCACTCAAATCCCATTGTTATTAAATGCTTACTTTGCATGACCTTGGTGCATGACCTTGACGCTTGTTTAAATGGTCGATCCGATGCTGTTGACAACGTACATTCGTGTGATGAGTCTGCACATTATATATTATCAGGTTTACTTTGTAAAAATTACAGTGAATTGTATGAGGTATTACAACTACGTTGTTGGTCGTAATTTGTTCTTGTAACATTCACAGAAATGTGTATATTCCAGAAAGGTTTGTTTTCTTAGAGTTTGTTTTAGCCTTTAGGACATACATATAGCCCTACAGTTGTATTGACTGTACTGGGGAAAATGTTATGTAGTATGTCATGTCTCTTTGTTCTCTGAATAATCGTAATTGTGAACTTTCCAGTTCGCCAAGTCGTGTTTACTATATAAACGAGTCCATTGGAACGCAAGATCACTTCCATACAATGCGTAGGAGATCTGCCAGGGGTAGTATACGTAGTCACAATCTATGGCTTGCAAGGATGGTGTCAACCCGTAATGGTGCACCCTGTAAGAATACAAATGCTGAAATATATACATATGAATATAATATGCATCCACTGGTTTGCCAAATCTCCCTTAGCCAACACTCGGGGGGGGGGGGAGTAGATACGAGTTTGACTGTTACCATCAGATGGCATTATTTTATTTTGGCGATTGAGCCTGTATTCTGTATTCAGTTGTACAATTAAAATATATTTAAAGCGATACTGTAACTGTTTTATATAGATTTCAGTCAACATGTGCAGAGCACTTTAGAATATATTTAAACTATCCAATAATACAAAACAATCCGTAATAATACTGTACTATTATATATATATATATATGTATTGAGGGGGAAATATGCAGATGGAGGTCTATAAATGCACGCCCCAAGTAAAAAATCAACCACGTAACGGGCTTGGACACGATGTTACGTTGGTTATGACAGAATGGGCTATCGAAGACGGCACGGCCCTACGTCACCACCACCTTGACCTGAACTACGGCGGGTGCCGAAGAAAACTGTGATCGCATAAATCCATAAAGTAAACAAATATTGCGTACCGTAACGGGTACGAGTGTGTTGGTCGACAGCGCATTTCGAGGGGAGATCAATCAACAAAGTGGTGCCACCTGTCGAGTGGATTGGTGTGCCACGACAACCTTCCAAGTGGGCCGCGGCATCTCTGGTAATTAAAATAAAAAGTAAGCATTAGCTGTGAAAATCGTCAATTTAATAAAATCAAGGATTCTGAAGTCTGTTCTCCGTTCTTTGTGAGGAAATGAGAGCAACACCTTATCGTACAGAGGTTCGCTGGCTTTCACGAGGCAAGGTCCTGTTAAGAATATTTGAGCTGAGAAATGAGCTTCAAGTGAATGTTGTTGCACAGGGAATTGTAACATGTCCATTTGTTGCAAGACAATTACTGGATGGCAAATCGTACATACATGGCTGACAACTTCTAGAATATCATGGAACTGTATCGAAGAATGCAAGGTCGGGAGGAGAACATCCTTACGTGTACGGACAAGCTAAATGGAATGCTTGGCGGAAAACAGCTACAGGCCCTAAGTCCTACAAAGAAGAACTAAATAACAAATAAAGTAAGTCGCTTCCGGGTGTCATCAGGTAATGGGAAGATGACAAATGGGGAGTACGGCAAGACGGACGCAGTCACAACATTTTTACGACTAAAACATGTACCGTTTTGAAATCCATTCCTCTACCAGAGCTAATGAATACCAAGTTGGATGTGTTCCAAACGTTGCTATCTCATCAAAGTATTGCTAACATGAACAAATAAGTACGAGTTTTTCATTCTCACTACTGATAATTTTACAGTGCGTCGTCATCTCGCAAACAGTCTCTAATAACAAAATGACTGCTCACTAGTTTTACACTAAAGCACCATTACAGCACGGTCTCCAATTTACAGCACAGGCTGCGTGGATACGGATGACACTACATTCACCGACAGAAGCGCCACTCACCACTACACAACATTTTAACGCAGGAATGACGCCAACGGATGGTGACGTTATAGTCACGTGATCGATAACAGCTGTAATGCAGGACATATCAATCACAAGGTCGTTTCGAATGTTTTGTCATCGCTAGTTGAGGCAGGGTACATGGAGTTTGACGTTATTTTCCCCGACCGTTAATTAACCGTTATATTGTGAGGGGTGTGGGTTTTTTCCGACTAAAGGTTTTAGACAAACAAAACAACCCACGACTAAACGATCAATAAATACAACATAGGCACAATTAAACGTTTTCACAATGTTATTGAACGATAATCAGCATGTTTTCTCAGGAAACCATGTAAGTCGCCATGACAACGTATTGTCCATCGTCTTTATTTCAGCAGTCCTTCGTTGCAGAATTAAAATGTGATAATGCAGCATTCGTTGTTCTATTGTAAAGTCTTGCTTCCACGTTCTGGTTGCGACACGGCTGTTTCGGCGACTTTCGACTTCCTCCGCAAATCGAACAAAACACAGCACATACACATAACAGACACGTAAGTCGAACAGACAAGCAACATTTGTCCCGTCCACAAACCACCACAAGCACCAGGTCTGGATAAACAGCAGGCGAAACCAAACGACCGCACGCCCTTTTTAGGGGGCGATTCAGCCGATTGGACCTGGCTCTCATCCGACAATTACCACGGTCTCCCGTAGATAATTGTCTCGTCAAAAAACTAAACAACATTGAACATACACCGGGTGTTGACACCGTGCGTCATGGTGATCCCACAAAGATGTAGACTGGACATGGACAGGATTAACGGAGCGGAGCTGCTGGATATCGGCCGAACGGTTTAGCGACTCTAGCGATCGTGGTGGCAACGGCGTTGTGTGTTCGAGACGGAATTGTTCTCATGGCCCGGTACGGTGTAGAGATCGTGATGCTACCGGCGGCGGCGACAGCGAATTTGCGACAGATTCTGCCGGTGATCGTGACGAAGTTAGATACGCGGAATGTTCTGGGTTGGCCAGAATTGGAATCGGGTACAGCACAGATCTTGCGTTATCGGCATAATCAATCGACCTACCGCGCGAGACGGCGTTAACGTGAGTCGTCTGTTCGCACGCCTGAAAACGCAATAACAGCATTTCAATAACCATAATGCTTCCACGCAATCACACAATTTTGTAATATAAAATACGATTGAGGTTTCAAATGGTTAGAAAAATACGAAAGTTTGTAGGCGTAGTGCTTACATTGTGATTATGAGAGCGGTAACCATGACCGCGGCGGTGGCAGCAGCAACTGTGTTCTATCGCCCAGAATGTTCCGACGTCGCTTCTTCATAGCCACTACCTTTCAACCGCTTTCAGTAAACATCTTCACTCTGCTGCATCGCGCTCAGCTTTCTTCAAACGTTCAGGCTCGCAGAACAAAGCAGGTGACGTCACGGAACGTTTGCCTTTGGCCGCTCAAGTTCTATGTCTGCTCGGTTTGCGTTGCCGCGTTCAACTGCCAACCGTAACCTTCAAACACAGGGTTACGTCACATTTGTTGCTCGCATCTGATTGGACGGCCGAAACCTACTCCGCGAAGCACGGACTCAACCAAGCTGCCTGCACGGGGGGGGGGGGCGACGAGCGCTCGAGCAGTTTATTCAATGCCCAACGTGTGTATAATACCTATTAGAATATAATAAATTGTTTGTTGGAAGAGGGTTTTTGGTTGTCGAGACAGTTTTCATAGGAGGGCTTGCAAACGGTAGGCATCATATTACTTCAACCCTAGCAATACTGTGGAAGGTGGAAGTTACTTTACTTTCGGGTTTCTCTTTTGACAGGATATTTCACCTCTAACCGCCGCTAATATGTAAAATCCCCCGATGACACCTTACCGCTCTGTAACGCTGGGCACTACATCCTACAACTACCCTCGTCATGATCAGTGGACTTGCCCACGATGTCAGAACGTGTATTCATTTTATTACGTATGTGCTTACGTGTTTAATTTAATTAACAATGCACCGCGAGAAAACCGGTTCAATACAAGTCACGCAGTATCACGCCCCCTCCCTCCCACACTCCCCCATTTCTCTCCTTATCCCACTCCGTTCACAGACGCTTATTGAACACTTTAATGGTACCTAATTTATAGCGACGTATATATTGGGACTTGGTTTGGGACACTCTCCAAACAGCGACTCTTTTGTGTCAGTGTCTGTGTCTGGCGAGAAGAACCTCAGCTCAACATCTTCCCTTGGGCTCCTTTGTGTTGCCAAAGCAGCCTGACTGATCGTTAAGGTGTTTGCTTCCTCATGGCTCTTGTCTTCAAAGTGAATGTCCCTGTTGCTCCTTGTTCGCCCAGATGCTGAAGTGATAACCAGCTTGGGGGAATCTCGGTTGTGCAGTACAGTTTTCTTAGCCAGGTACTCTGTGAGATCATCATTCGTCTGGTCATGGGATAGGACACGGCTCATGGTGAAGTGTTTTATGCTGGTATCGTCTCGGACTTGGTACTGGATTGGGTCATTCGTCCATGTCTCTTTTCCCTGCTTGTGCTCTTCAATGAATCCACCTTGTAGGTGTCAAAGACTAGAACGATTTCTTCTTCGCCAGTTTCTGGACAACCACCATGCCATCTACGATCGCAGTCTTCTTACTTAGATGGGGACAATCGACTTCAGCCAATGCCATCATCTGGAACATTAACATGCGTCTCGCTTGTAACCGTCTGAGAGTTATCGGTGTGAGTTCCTGTTGTTGCAACTGCTCAAGTACATGGATGAGCTTGGTCTTGTCGTTGCATAGCAACCACAATTGACACCCTTCCAGCACCCAAGGCCATCATTGAGATGATACGATGCCAATGCAAAGGAGATTGTTAATCACAGAGGTGTTCCTGCATATGCAAGGACTTACAATACACAGACCTCTGCTTGTGTAGCATGTAAAAATCCAAGATGATCGCCATATACACATTTAAACATTGGTTTTCAGATTAACTATATCATAACGTTTCCAAAAATGTATAGGTTTGCAAATCTAAAAAAAAATGAACGAAAATTCAAATGTTAACATTGTGAATCTGACTATAGCGTACGATACCAACTAATATGCTATTTACTAGTTGCAAAAGAGTATTGTTGGGCAAAGTGCATTCACTTAGCGACAAAGACAATCTCGTTTACCCAGTTTCGTAGGGTTGAATGGGAACTGAAAACCCTAACTCTAAACGCCTAATCCTATCCCTAATCCTAACTCTAACCCTAGCTAATTATATGTCATTCTAAGTACCCACTTAAAAAAAAAAATTAAGTACCAAGTTAAACAAATTCTATAGGTACCAAGTTTAAAAAAAAATTATATGTACCGACGTTGAAGAATTTTTTTCACTACCGACTTTGAAAATTTTCTAAGTACCAAGTTTGAACACATTTCTAAGTACCGACTTTGAACAATTTCTAAGAAACCAAGTTTGACATTTTTTTCTAAGTACCGACTTTGAAAAAATGTCCAAGTACCAAGTTTAAAAAAATTATAAGTACCGACTTTGAAAACAAATTCTAAGTACCAAGCACGAATCTACGACGCTCACGCGTTAAAGTAAGAAAGTTGTACAAGTGCACCGTGTTGGTAAGCTAAATGTTAACGAAGTTACCTCGGTAATGTACTAATCCTAATCTAGCAAGAATTTACGACGTTCACTGGTTTACGTTGTCTCACCCGTTGTCTCATACGTTGTCACATCTGTTGTCTTTCTGTTGTGTCGTCCGTTGTCTCATGCGTTGTCCCGTGCCGTTGTCTCACCGTTGTTTTCCTGTTGTCCCATCCGATGTCTCGTACGTTGTCTCGTCTGTTGTCGTCTGTTATCTCGTCCGTTGTTTCGTCTGTTGTCTCACCTTTGTCTCATCCTTTGTCCTAGCCAATGTATCGTTCTGTTGTGTCGTCCGTTGTCTCATGCGTTGTCTCGTGCCTTATCATCTCTTATCTCGTCTGTTGTCTCACCAATGTCTCATCCATTGTCCCGTCCGTTGTCTCAGCCGTCGTCCCGTTCGTTGTCTCAGCCATAGTCTCACCGTTGTTACTTCCGTTGTCTTTCTGTTGTCTCGTTCATTGTCTTATGCGTTGTCTCGTCCCGTGTCGTCACTTATCTCGTCCGTTGTCTCACCCTTGTCTCATGCGTTGTCCCTCCGTTGTCTCAGCCGTTGTCTCACCGTTGTCTCGTCTTTTAACTCGTCTGTTGAATTGTCCGTTGTCTCACCGTTGTCCCGTTAGTTGTCTCGTCCGTTGTCGTCTGTTACCTCGTCCGTTGTCTCGTCCGTAGTATTCTGTTGACTCTCCGTTTTCTCATCCAATGTCTTGTCCGTTGTCTCGTACGTTGTCTCATATGTTGTATTATCCTTTGTCCTAGCCATTGCTCGCCCGTTGTCCCGTCCGTTGTGTCAGCCGTTGTCCCGTCCGTAGACTCATCCGATGTCTCGTTCGTTGTGTCGTCTGTTGTCTCGTCCGTTGTCTCGTACGTTGTCTTCTGTTGTCGTCTGTTATTTCGTCCGTTGTCTTAGCCATTGTCAACTTGTACAAGTCTATAGTGTAGGTCAGCTAATTTTTTTAAAGAAGTTACGTCGGTAATGTACTAAGCTGGCAAGAATATACGACGTTCACGCGTTCATACACTACACTTCTAAGAAGTGAATGAGTGAGTGAGTTGAGTGAATGAGTTAAGTGATTGAGTTGAGTGAGTTGAGTGAATGATTATGCCAACTTCATTCGTTATAATGCATTGTCTGAAGCGGCGTACATTGTCACTGTGAGGAAACAGTGTTCTTTCTAATCAGTTATTGGGATTGGACCCACACTAGCTTTGCTTTTAATGTGTCAATTATGTTTTATCTTAAAGAAATATATCTTCAAAATAATACGTGGCAATTATTACACTAGGGCTAGTACGTTTATGAAGCTGAGGTTTGAAATAGGCGAGAGACATAGACCCAAGATTTACATCTACCATTCATGGCGTACAGTAGGTATTTTGTGTCTTGGTAACACGTGTTGTAGGCTAAGGAACCTGGTAGGAAAGGTTGCAATAACATAATTTCCGGTAAGGTCACTATTTTAGCCCTACTTCCGCTTACCGTACAGGTCTATGACCTTCATATCTGTTTGCTTCTCCGTTTTGCCAAGTGCGTGAGTTTTGCTGTTTTGATGTACTCCGCGCGCATTCGACGTCGCCGTGGTACAATGTCTTTCTGTATCTATATGCGACCGAATTAAACACCCGACCGAATGCTTCGACCCGAAATGGGTAAAAGATTGACAAGGGAGAGTCGGCCACAGAACATTCAATGCGTTTCGGTTTCACAGCGATTTCCGGTTGAGGCTGAGGTTCTGGTTCCGATGTGTAGAGGGTTGACAGTAAGACTGGTCGGATGACAGACATATTATTGTCTATCTTCGTCACTGTCTCTGAAGGCCATTGGGGTGTAATAGTTGGGTGTTTTCAGCATGACATTAGCCATAATACTGTCGTGGTATTGACATTATGCAATGTTTTTCATTACCAAGGGACGCTAGCGTATAACGTTGTACTCTATTTATACGCTAGAGGGCTGCAAAAGACCAGTAGTAGGGTATCTTCAGCAAGACGTTGCCGTAACACTGTAGTGGTACGAATGACGACCTGGATGCCTCGACAAAATCGCGACGAGGTGTAGTTACAATGTAATATATCGTACGTCGCGGACATGTTCAGACTTGTCGAGGCATGTGTTACTATTAATAGCACTTACGTCACATCAAGAAAACGCATCGAGGTGGACTTACAATAATATTGTACATCGCGGACAAGTTCAGACTTGCATAGTAGAAATGTTTGCACACGGCACTAGGTTACATTTAAAAGGATTTCCCGCCATGTTAATCGAATTCCGTCCTCGAATTCCGTCCTTTTTGTACGATCATTGTAACCTATATGTAGGTTTTATAAATGTATAGGGTCCGTCATAATCTAGGCGAATAACTAATCCACCTTTCGTATACAAGCCACCAGATAGACACCACCTCGTTTAATTAATAATCCTTCATTAACGACAGCTTATCTATCGTAACACCTTATTTTAGATTCGCCTTCATTACTTAAGGGACAGCGACCGTCTCACAACATAATCGCTCGGTCCGGTTGACTACGGCACGGTTATACGTCGTGGTTACAATGTAATACATTATCGTTACATTGTAGGTTCTACACAAATTCAGACTTGCACAGCGAATACGAGTTCAAACCAGTTTGCAACCAGGCGACGAACTGAGGTAAGCGCAAGTGTTATATGTAAAACCTATAGCATTGATACATGTTAAAAGAAAGAGAGACCTTGCTTGTTGATAAAGATATCCCAGTCACGTGTGTGTGGCAGGTTCAAATGCTGTTCGGTATATTTTGTTATTGTAGCTAAAAAATACCTAAACGTAGTGAAAAAGTGTGTAAACGTTAAAATGAAATTGTTCATTTTAAAAGAAAGGGAGACTTTGATTTTGTTAAGCAGGTCAGTTCTACATTGTTCGTATTGTCCAAGAATGAGTTCACATGTGCTATTAATGACAACAAATGTCGTTTTTGACCTTGATAGAAATTTGATCTATTTCTAATTCATTACCTATTCGTCAGGGTTTTGACCTATTTCTATAGTTCTAAATGTACATGTTAGGGGCGCTATATGCGAAAAATGGTCCACCACCTATAAGACATGACAAAAGACACCATTGTGCATGCGCAGTGACCTATTTAATAGCGTCAATTGACATATTTTGACCTAGTTATTTAGTTCACCACCTATACACCAGGGGCGCCACTTGCACCGGTTGATCTTTGACCTTTGGCCTTGACCTTCCACCGTTCCGCTCCAACCTGGAACGATTTCTACATACTACTCACAACAATCCCAGTTCATTTCCAAATAAAACAACAATAGTTTGTCAAAAAAATTATCTTGTATACATAACCAAATCTCTAACATTAACCCGTTACTTTTCGTAACTGCATTCCTAAAATTGAATCGGTTATATAATCTACAAATTACAGGGATGTGTAGCTAAATTTTATATCGTTATGTTAGGTGTAGTACGTTACATATTCATAGTAAGTAAGCATGTCAATATTATATACATAATTTAAAGTAAAGCAGATATTATGCCACCAGAGGGTAAATTTTAGTTTGGTTTAATGACAAAAGTTTAACGATATTGGCGAACAATATTTAATATCATTACTTACTTTCGTGGCATCACAAAACATTGTCGTAATTACTTTAATGTTCCTAAGCCAAAACAATGTCCCTGGAATCTCATATAATTTCAAATTATTTTTTTACCTGATAGGTAAATTGCAATTTAAATGTAGCACCCAAGTTACAGCTTAAAATTAACACGCGTAGTTAGAAATGTAGGCATACTAGTATAGGGAATAATTTAGGCATAATAGTATAGGCCTATGGATAATGGGAATGTACATAAACTGCGCACATTGTGATGAAACAGTGACCAGTGATCGAACACACAAAACAAATCGTATAATTTGTTTTTTAGTTTTTTATTTATTATTAGTGCGCCAAGTTCGTGCATCGCAAAATTCCGTGACAATGCGGTATTGTGTTGATTTTTTACACTGAATATTAACATGCCAACCGAAAGTTTACTACCAATCGGAAACATTTATATACCTTTCTTCATCTTTCGGGAATCGCGGAAAATACATATTGGGGCTTTTTTTTTATCGGGAATAGGGCCTGTAAATTTCGCGCCTCGTTTTCACTTTGGAATCAGCTGGCGACATCCGTTGCGCTGTCGCCTGCACAGCTATAGGGAATAGGATATATATTTGCATTTGGGGTATAATCACAGGAATGACACAAAAGACTGACCAATGTTCCCGTTTCCGACTGATGGAAAGAAATCAAACAAATAGTGTTCAAACCCATTTGGACACTATTTGGAACAATGGCCCTCAAGTTGGCTAATATGTTCCACACATAATGCTAGAATTGGATTGATCTGATCCCTGAATCTATATACTTACAATAAGCATGGATGTTAATTGTTCTGATCAAATCTAAGTACCTGTATTTTAGTTCTGAAATTACAGGTGCCAAAAAGGCGGTGTTCTGAATTATGCCTACCCAAGTACTCAAAACAGTCATACAATTTATTTGTCCTTTTAAAATGGCGTGCGATGTGGGGCTGTTACCTGGTATCGTAAGTGTGGAGCTATGGAAAAACAAGGTCACCCCTCAAACTATGCATATTCGAACTTTTACAATTCTGCGAACATCATAAAGTTACAATGACTATGCACCTACTTTAGTTCTATATATATATATCATATATTTTGTGGAAGAACAATTTATCCCGGTCAACATGGAGCTGTCAGGTGATACTGTATGTGTGGAGCGACGTTTAAACAGAGTCACAGTCACCTTATATATATATATACATATGTATATATATGTATGTATGTATGTATGTATATACATACATACATTGGGTTGGTCGCTAGGTGGTGTAAGGTGGTACTTGTTTATTTTGTCACTGCGTGATTCAAAATCATTTTTGCTATTTAACGTTTAATTTTGTCTGTGACACTAGTGTAGAATTAGTGTCAACGTATTGCACTGTTTGCTTAAACAAACATTTTATAAATTCTCACCACCAACGCTGTTAAATCTTGTAGTTAAATTATTTGGGCGATAATACAGGTCGATTTGATTTTCGCGCTAGCAGGCTTACGTACACAACATACTTAGGCAGGAGCAGTCCCCTTATAAACTATATACTAACAGGCCTTTTCAACAAGACGTTCTTTCATACCCAGAATCGCCCTGGGGTGAAGACCTCTGACTTTTCTTTGCACGGGCACTAAACGTCTTGTTACTTTGCACAGGCCTGCTGAGCGCGAACAATCATACGACCTGTAATATTGCCATTGACTATCGCCAACCCACTCTTTAATAACCAAGAAATTTACATTATTTTTAGTACAATTATATAGTTTTAGACTATTTTATTATTTTCAATTATTTATTATTTTTATGAGACACTATCATTTTATTCTTCACCATTTTGAGGAAAGTACACTGTCACCAAGACAATGTCACCAGCATTTTTATTGTGTGTTTTATTTTTATCCTGTTCTGCTGCTTCGAGAGGTCACGATTTTACGCTGTGCAAGCCACTTAGTCCCCAACGGTCGGCTGTCATTTTAACAGTTTCTCAGTACATGAGAACACAAAATTCCTTGTCACATCTTCACAGTTTGCCATGTCTTAATCTTTGCTTTAATAGAAAGTTACTGCCAATCCCTCCCCCCCTAAGCCAACGTTTAAATTGGCAATTATTTTACTGCTAGCAGGAGATGTAAGTCTTAATCCTGGACCTGCTATCAGGCGCAATATTCGAGTAGCCACCACTAACGTTCGATCTATTCGGAACAAAACAGCCTCGCTTACCGATTTATTAACTTCCAAGACAATAGACATCCTTGCAGTCACTGAGACCTGGCGCAGACCACATGACACAGCTGCATGCATTGCTGACATTTCTCCTTCCAGTTTCACCTTCCATCATCGCCCACGTTCAGTTGGGCGAGGTGGTGGTGTTGGATTTCTCGTCTCAAAACAGTTCAAAGTTAATTTGCATTAAAACCCTGACTACTCCAGCTTTGAGGCCATCTGTGCCAAAATTTCCGATTCATCTTTCTCTGCTTATTTTGTGTGCATTTATCGCCCTCCAGGACACCCTGCCCATTTCTTTGAAGAATTCCAGGATCTACTTGAAAATCTGGCAACTATTTATTCAGAATTTTATATACTCGGTGATTTTAATCTTCATCTGAACACACCTTCATCAACAACAAGTACATTTAATGACATTCTGGCATCCTATGACATGAAACAACACGTTACCTTCTCAACACACATACATGGCCACTGACTCGATCTCTTAATCACCCGTTCAGATTGTAACAATATTCAGACACCCACTGCTTCAGATGGTTTATCAGACCAACACACTGTCATTGCTGATCTCAAAGTTCCTAAAATTCCCGTAGAGTCCAAACACAGTGTGTTTTTCCGACCTATCCATAAGATTGACATTGCTGCATTAATGACAGACATCCTTAAATCTGACCTCATCAGTAACCCCAAAGAACATCTGTCAGATCTGTGTCGACAGTACTGTCAAGTACTCAAAGATTTACTTATTAAACATGCACCCCTGAGATCTAAATCTGTGTCCCAAAAGCCACATGCTCCATGGATGACTCCTGAAATTCTACAATCTAAAAAGCGCCGGCGGTATCTTGAACGTGTATGGCGCAAATCACGCTCGCCTTTCGACAGATCACGATATTCTAAACAGTGTCACTACTGCAACAGACAAATGGCCAAAGCTAAATCAAATTATTACACAAACATGGTCTCGAGTAACTCTGATAACCCACGTCAGCTATGGAACTGCATAAATCATATTTTACACAGACGGCCGCCTCCATCTCTACCTAGTCATGTGTCGGTCAAATCTCTGTGTGACTCGTTTTCTAGTCTTTTTTCAAAAATAAAATAAGTCTTATACGTTCTGCTTTTCCATGTCACACTTTAAGTACTGTAAATGTGGACTCCCCACAAGTAAATTCTCCACTTGTATTGTTTGAGCCAGCCACAGTTGATGAAGAGATGAAAATAATAATGTCCTCCCCAAATAAGTCATGCGATCTCGATCCATTACCAACCATACTACTAAAAGCATGTCTTGACTCTTTACTGGGTTCAATAACGAATATTATAAATTTATCACTGAGTTCGGGTAAATTCCCAGACGATTTTAAACACGCACATGTAAATCCTGTTCTCAAGCAGACTTCTCTGCCGAAAGTTGATTTCAAAAATTATAGGCCAATTTCTAATCTTAGCTTTATTTCTAAGATACTTGAGAAAGTTGTAGCAAGCCGTCTAAGGTGTCATATCAGCTCAACTTGTTTATCCAGCTTGCTCCAATCAGCATACAAACAATTTCATTCTACAGAGACTGCTCTCCTAAAAGTACACAATGATGTTATATTAAACATTGATAAAGGCAAAGTAACTGCACTTACCTTGCTTGATCTATCTGCCGCCTTTGATACCATTGATCACAACACTCTTGTCAAACGTTTATTAATGTGGTATGGCATATCTGGCACAGCTCTGACCTGGTTTTCTTCATATCTAACCAATAGACATCAGTGTATAAAGATAGATAATTACTTTTCAACCTCACTCCCCACTTCATGTGGCATGCCCCAGGGTTCCGTTCTTGGACCTTTGCTTTTCACTCTCTACACTACGCCACTCAGCTCTGTAATCCAAGGTCATAACTTGGATCATCACCTTTATGCAGATGACACACAGATCTACATTTCCTTGGCCACGCCCGATACAAGTCACTCTCTAAACCGACTCAACGATTGTCTCCTAGATGTTTTCTCATGGATGACCGATAACAAATTAAAGTTAAATGCAGACAAAACTGAATTCCTCATCATTGGTACTCCTATGCAGCGAGGTAAACTTAATGACTTTTTTCCAACATGCATCCTGAGTCAAAATATCACACCAGCAGCATTAGTACGGAATCTAGGAGTGACCTTTGATTGCGACTTCAATTTCAGACAACACATCCCAAATGTGCCGTTGCTGTTTTTATCATATCCGTGATCTTCGCCGCATTTGCCGACACATGTCGCTTTCTGTCGCTAAGACTATCGCAACAGCTCTTGTTAGCAGCAGATTAGATTATTGCAATTCCCTCCTTCATAATATTGCTATCAAGGATATTGCAAAACTACACTTACTTAGACTTAGTTCCTCCTGTTCCTTTCGGGACATCGGGCGACGAGCTTTCTCCATCTACTACGGTCTTTCGCAATTTCTTTGGCCTCATTCCAGGTGATTTCCATCTCTGCCAGATCTTCTTTAAACGTCTTGCGCCAGGTCTTGGTCGGCCTTCCTCAAAACTACAACGCGTCCAAAATTGTTTAGCAAGGGTAGTCACACAATCTCCTCGATTCTCCCGCTCAGTGGAACTTCTAACATCACTGCATTGGCTCCCCGTGCGATATCGCATTATGTTTAAGATCTGCACAATCACTTACCAAGCCCTTTCATCCAAACAACCTAGTTATTTACACTCAATGCTCACACCAACTAGACAAGCCAGACAACTTCGGTCGTCTAGTTCGAAGTTGCTATCCGTTCCTAGAGTTAAGACAAAGGCTGGAACTCGAGCTTTTTCAGTTGCCGCGCCAACTATATGGAATTCGCTTCCCGTTAATGTTAAATCAGCAGAAAATATTGTAACATTTCGTCGTCACCTCAAAACCTATCTTTTCAATATCGCCTATCCCCCCCTAGCTTCCTAGCACATCCATCCATTTGTTGACGACTTTCGCCTATCACACGAGTACGAGATTGCTTAATCCTTTGGTTTTGGTGCGCCACTGAGCTCGGATTGTCTGAGGATATTGGCGCATAAGAAGTTATTTATTATTATTATTATATATATAGGTATATATATGTATATATATATATTCGAAGTTGCACCATCCCACAAACGTTATGCAATATCAACGGTTGCCTATCTACAGTAATTAGCTACGCATAGCCATGTCATATACCATTGGAAAGCCTACTGTCTCCCCGTGAAAATGAGGTATAAATGAAACTGCAAACGTGGCCTAATTAAATAAAGTAGATACGCAACCACTGTAATATAAATACGTTTCGGAAGGAGATGAAGGGCTTTCAAATGATATAATATTTGTGTGTGGGGGGGGCATTTAAGGAGGTTCGTTAGATGGTGCCTACAGCTAGTATTACTTGAGCCTGTCTCTGTCAAATATGATGGTATAATTAGCCAATTGTTAATTTGGTAGTGATTGGTATTTTCATTAGTTGTAGAACCTGAATAGTTAAGGTAGTGGATGATTGAAATAAATCAAAGTGTGTTTGTGTGGTTTGAAGTTTTTTTTATCTTCTTCTTCACTTGACTTTCCCATAACCCGTAAGGATCGTTGGATCACCACTAGCGACTTCTTAACCAGCTTATAAACAGATGGACATGGCAAGGGAGCGCATCAGCCTTATTTTTGAACTGATATTAATGCTACTGTCATTCCATATGGATTTCAACCGTATAAGTGCTGCTGTTGTCTGAGCAATCCTGGCAAGTATCTCAGGTTTGGATCACTCGTCTGTAATAATTGATCCCAAGTACTTGAAGCTTGTTACTGTTTGAAGTTTCTGTCCGTTATCTTTGACCTCTGTGTTGATGCCTTATGTTTTGTCGGTGAACAGTTTGGTCTTTTCGGAGCAGATCTTCATGCCATATGTTGTAGAGGTTTTGTGAAGGGACTCCACCAAGTTGACTAGTTCTTGTTCTTCTCCTGCTAGGCGGTCGATATCATCAGCGACGCGAAGGTTGGTGATTGCCCAGCCCCCAATGCTGATAGTGCCTTGTTGGTTTTCCAAGGCATCATTCATGATCCTTTCCAGAAAGATGTTGAAGAGGGTGGGTGATAGTAGGCATCCTTGTCGAACTCCCACTGTTGTTGTAAACCAGTTTCCAATGCTGCCATTGAAGATGACTGCACTGCTGGCCTTGTCATATACGTGTTCAATGGTTCAGACAACAGTGGAGCCAATGACACCCACATCCTCCCCTTGGCTCCAATCTTGTCTTTTCTTTATACCAAAGTGTGTTTCGTATAACATAAAATTTGAGTTGGTGTATTTCTCTTAGCTGTATCTTTTTGTTACACTAATATAGCATTTGTCCCACGCATAGCAGCCACGGGATCGCTATATTTATTTGTCACGAATTCATAACTATGAGGAGAAAACGTCAGGTTTTATTGCCAGGAAGCAAGCTATTATGTTGTGCTGTTTCTAATTGCTAAATGGGTGATACACGCAAAAGACACTTCACTGGAAGGGTATGGGTGTCATAGCTGACCCACGGAAGCTATGACCTAGTGGAGTCCAAGGGTTATTTTGCCGTAGCGGCCAGTCGATATGCCCTGCGGCGAGGCTATTCCAGTACAGCGCCGCGCCCAGTGCAGGTCGGGTGGCTTGGGAGTACGCATAATTTATCAGAACAACGACCAACGCTCTTAATCTTGGGAAATAGACATTAGCTCTATAACGGAAGGAAACTTTAATGTGCGTGCGCAGGGTAGACAGGAAGCAGCGCGTATAATTCCTTCCTTCGTGTATGCCTCCACACTTTTAATCTATGTGTATGTGCATATATTTTTTAATAAACATACGGAATTTATTTGTTACTGTTATCATGACAATTGTTTCCTCTGCAGTGTTTCATTATACAAGCTATCAATAAATCGTTTCGCCACATGTTGAATCTAATAGCAATGAATTATTTAAAAAATCGTTTTGTTTTCGAATTGTAAGCATTGCCATTGGAGTGAATTCCAGTGGAGTAAACTTTACGATTTTGAGTAAAAAGTCGGCGAAGCCAAATAATTTGGCCAGTGTTCCTTTATAAATTGAGGCAAGTTGTATTAGCCGATCTATGCAGATACTGTCCTATTGCTAGATAGTATATAGATGTAATGCTAGGGTAAACGTTGCGGTCTTTCTTAACGACCTATTAAGCTAAATTCTGGGTTGTTTATGTGTTCGGTACACAAAGACGATTTTGAAGTTGAACTTCAAAACAAGTTTCAACTTGGTTTGCTGTCAAAACACCGACAGTAATCTTGTTGTTTTGTTTTCCTTAATTTTACATTCATACCCGTGGGCGTTATCTTCTTTGTGTACAGCATGGATCGAGCCAATCAAGACAAGTGCTGTCAATAGTATTAGTATTTGGTTTACAACATCACAGTGCATTGTACACAGACTTGTGTGTCATAAAACAGGGGCAGTGAAATAGGAGCAGTAAAGTACAAAAACATACAACAGTACAATCCAACAATTTCCAAACAAAATATAATAATACATAAATAGTTAATTAAATACAAGAGACAATGCATCAGAACATGTAAAACAAATGTACTGAATTATTGAAAACATACTTTAAAGTAAGAGCTAAATAGATAGTTGACTCTTCCATTTGTACTATATATAGTGTCCCAAGTTTATGCATCGCACAAATCCATGACAATGCGATATTGTGTTGGTTTTTACAAACCAGAAACGTGCATGTACACATACTTTTAACATACCAACCCATTGAGTTAACTAACAACAGGAGCTGTCAATGCAGCATAACGTTTTATAGAAGCATTCAAACAGAAAAAAACATGAAACAATATAATTTAGGAGACACCGAAGTGGACGATGCACGAACTTAGGACACACAACCATACATATTATAGATAATTTGATTTCTTAAAATTACTGAAACTTATATGGCGCCTACAATCATATTTAAAGAGATACCTAATTATCTTATTAATATTTTCTGGTTAATTTTGACCGCTGCGTGTAATCCCCTATACCACGCATTGCAGGCATAATCAAAACGTGGAAAGTTGTGTTGTTGTTTTTGTTTGTTTGTTTTTCTGTTATTTTAGATTCACACCGAGGATAGGACTAAGTGGATTGAAGTACTATTGCTTTTGAGTACAGCAAGGATCAAGGACACCTGTAAGTGGATATTATCCATATGTTATCATCTACTGAGCTAAGCTACCATATAGTTGGAAAAAATCTTGAATTGTTTTATAAAAATAAAAAATGTGATTTTGGTTATTTAAATTAGATTTATTTGAATCTGGTATTTATACATTTATATAGATGTTTGTATTGTGCTTTGCTGCATTAAGAAAGGAAATAGCTCAAACCTCTGGAAATTATTAAATAAAATATAATTGCAATACTTTTATTGTGCAAAATGGATTCAGAAAGGAACCAACAGCTAGGTCTCTAATGGTGTGTTGGCCAGCCACCGATTAGGCTATGCCTTTGACCTTTGTTCAATGCATCCCTATTGATCTCAGACTGAGACCCTGGTTACCTTATCTGCTTAATTTTGCATAATGTTTTGTATAGTTGAGAGTGGACAACTGTAGCCAATAGCAGTGCCAGGGATTATACAAAATAAGCTTTTGCTCATTTTTCAACTATCTAAATCACATCCCACATTATACTGTAACGCACAAACAAAGAATAGCTTCGTACATTACCTTAATACATATTGGTTTCAATGTGCATGACAAACAACATTTACTGCTGAGACAGCATTCTTGGTGCCGGAACAAGATAGGCGAAATCCACTCTTGCTGACGAACAATATCACGGAAAATCAGTTCAGGTTGATTGTACAAGGGGAAAATGCAAATCATTTGAATAAGTCTGTGGCATTACAAATTCGAACATTGATTTCCTTCCAGACAACTGTTGCACACTTAACACATCAACAAGCCATATTGTTTCACATTTACTAAAAATGTATAGAACATCATTAATATAATCATATAGCTTAGAAACATTCCTAAATGTTGTGTTACACCACCAGACATTTCAAACCTTTATTTCGGTAATAATAATTATGTTTGGCCAAGTTATTAATGCCTTTAAATTACAACTAATATCACGCTATATGCTAAATGTTTGTGGGTAATCTGTAAACAAATTGAAATTTTCTTATAAAATAGCTCCGTATAAGTGAGCAAATTCCTTCAGTGTTATTTCATTTCTAACCATTGTCTACAAAGTAGACTATGATGGCCGAGAAGGGCCATCGCGTTTTTGTGTGGCAACCTGCAGCGCCATGGAGCGATGACGCGATGCGCGATGCGATGGGCGATGCGATGAGCGATGCGATGGGCGATGCGATGGACGATGCGCGATGCGCGATGCGATGGACGATGCGCGATGCGATGGACGATGCGCGATGCGATGGGCGATGCGATGCGCGATGCGCGATGCGATGCGCGATGCGATACGCGATGCGATGCGCGATGCGATGCGCGATGCGATACGCGATGCGATGCGCGATGCGATGCGCGATGCGATACGCGATGCGCGATGCGATACGCGATGCGATGCGCGATGCGATGCGCGATGCGATGCGCGATGCGATACGCGATGCGATGCGCGATGCGATGCGCGATGCGATGCGATGCGATGCGCGATGCGATACGCGATGCGATGCGATGCGCGATGCGATGCGCGATGCGATGCGCGATGCGATGCGCGATGCGCGATGCGATGCGCGATGCGATGGTATACATTATAAAGGTGCCGCAATGAGCATGCGTACGTCGAAAACGAGACTTTGGCAGCCATTTGTATTTTATTAAACGCATTCCTTTTTGTGTTCAGAGCATGTGATGATGGCTGATGATGCTGACTGTACGTATACGGTTACACATGTAGTTATTGTGCACAAAAGATTATGTGATTGTACTTCTAAATATTGTCTCGGACATCTACTGGGATTGAATTTAGCCAAACAAAAACGGGTGTCAGGCAGGCAGCCTCTTCGCAAAAACTAGACTAGGGACTGAAATAGATTACTTTATAACATGAAATATGTATCTATTCAATATTTTAGTTGTTAAATAATTATTGTTTCCATCTGGATATCCCTGATCGCAAATATAAACACTATTTTGTGTGCCTGCAGACACGATGAACCAGGGATGGTTAAGGTATTTCTCAGTTTAACATTAACCAACAGTTTTGAAGCCTATTTGTTTATATTTATTAATTAATGACATAATATCTGTTTAGAATGCAAACATGTTATTTATGCCTTATATAAATTAAAATATAAACTTTTCATAATTTATGCTTCTTGATTTACTCCTCGGTCTCCAATACTTCCATGTCTGGAAAAAACTGACACATATTCCGTGAGACGTTCTTCGATACAAATGCAGTGATGTTTAATGACTTAATCTGGGTTCCGTAGTAGCACATAAAAGCAGCGTTGCGCCGAAATACAAGTACGAATAACGCGGTGTCAATAAATAGGCCCGCTCAAATCAGGCTATCAGCTCTATTGGACCACGTAATAAACAGCCGAAATTGACAGGAAGTTAACTTGTAGTAGGTCTACTAGGAGGTGCACGAGGCGCGCGGTGCGTCTACAATTCGATTCACTTAGGGGTCATCTCAGAACGTCGATGTCCGATATCAGACGAAATTACTTTCATCTTGCCTCAGCCCCCCTCCCTACCCACCTCAGACGATCTTTTTAAACATTAATATGATGACACCAGTATAATTAAGAGTGTCGGTCGATGTCCGACGCCAGATGAAACTGCCTCAGACCCCCGTCCCCCAAACAAAAATAATTTCGCTTGATATCGGACATCGACGTTCCGAGATGATCCCTTAGCAAAAATGAAACTACTCTCTAGGAACAACGATTCGCTACCTCGTTTGTGCATTTTATATGTAGGTTTGGTAAAATAATTAGAGACAATACTATTTTAGTTTACGATTTAGATATTTTATTATAAACTAAATACACTAAAGTTTAGTAGGGTCTAACTTATTATAGTTATTTATATATATATATATATATTGTTTTATTTATGTAAGGCATAATGAACATGATATGTACACCTATGAAAATATATAATGTCATTAATGAATAAATATTCAAGAAATGTATACTTCAAAGTCTACGGTTAATGTTCAACTGAAAAATGCCATCAACATCCCTGTTTTTCATGTGTGGAGGTACATCAATTATCGTTTATATTTTCGATCAAGGATATTCAGATGAAACCAAAAATGAAATGGGGAGTGGTAGAAGAAGTACACACCTCATGCTACGAAGTAATTCATTTTTGGTCTCCGGTTTTGGTGCGAGAACCTAGATTACATTCTATAAAGTGATTGCCCGCATGCCCCCATTTATCTTAGTCTAAACTCAATCGCATTAGGCTTCTATCATAATATTTAGAAGTACAAACGCATAATCTTTTGTGCACAATAACTAGATGTGTAACCGTATACGCACACTCAAAGTCATCAACCATGGACACATGCGTTGAACATAAAAGGCATCCAGTGTGTTGCCTAAGGTCACGAATTTGTTCAAGCCCAGACAACAAAGCCAAACCCAAAACACTAGCGTCGGAACATGGTGGATATTTGGTGGGTTGAGGCTCTCCAAAACCTCGATTTGCACTCCCCCTCTTGAGGCTCGCCAAAACAGCCACATTAAGGCTCTCCAACATCACAATTTGCACACCCATTGAGGCTCGCCAAAATAACTCCATCTTCAGGCTCTTCAAAAACCTCGATTTGCACCCCCCAAATATCTACATTGAGGCTCTCTACAAACATGAATTTGAACTCCTCATATATCCCTGTCTGTCAGGGATGAAACTGGCCTCGATTCCGATGCTCGATGTCTGATTTTTTTTAAATTTCTCTCGCTGATCCGGCACAGCTCTCTCCACCAGATCGTTCGCTCTCGTTTTCCACCTTTCTCCCAATCCTTCAAAATCTCTTTTTCCATAGTCTTCCCATCGCATTCTAGTTCTTCTTCGCCTCCTTTTCCTTCCAGTCTCCGTGCATCTGCTCTCTTTGCCATCCGTTCTTCTCCCATTTTCTCTACAAGTCCTGCCCATCTTAGTTGGCTCATGCTTATGCTTGTTCAGAAACAATTGTGTCGACTATTCATATCAAAGACACAATTAACCACAGGCGCAACTACGACCAGACGATGTAAATAAGTAGCATCATTCTAGTCCAATGCTGCAATTTTGGGAGGTGGTGCTGTTCTAATTATAGCTCCCGACCCAGGGATTATCGTCTCCACAGACGCACCGACTTTGACACATCATGTAATCCACTTGCCAGACAAGAGATACAATTAACCGAAAGTGCTACTTAACCCCCACTTTAGTGCATCGGCACTTCCAGGTGTAAATTACAATTTTGATATACTCGTTTGTGCTGAATCATATAGAAAACGACATTGCTCTCTAGTCTAAAAAAATTCAGTTGTGTTACATCCGTGTAACATAGCTGTTAAGGTGTATCAGAATGGGACGAGGAAAGGCGAATGTGTTTTTGGAGGACAATCGTTCAGATGGGACCACCTTGATGATATGTCGCAAAACATGTTGTTGTTGTCTATGGAAGTTCCCATAGAAAGCAAGAGTATACATCTCAACAATAAAAATATTGAATGAGTATTGGTTTACATTATTTATTCATTGTAAGTACGGAGAAATTACATTATCACATAAGTATGTACGGTATCAGCGGTATGCATGGTAATAGTAATTAGCATCACACGTTTTGCTTTCGTAAACACATTATATCACACGTCAATTATATATATATATATATATATATACCACGTATATATATATATATATATATATATAAATTACAGTGAAATTACAATTACAGTGAAAACATGATGTATATCAGAAGTATCTTTCTTAGAAAACTGAACGATGAAATACTACGAGTCTCAAGGAATCATTTCAATCGACGAAACACCGTGCTTCTTTGTGCATATTCGTTAAATTTGTTTGCACCGCACGTTTTATGAGAAATCATTAACACAGAGTATAGTTGGCACTTATCAAAAACGAAGACGCACAAGCGATACGGTCATCCGAGGAAAACCAGACCTGCTGTATTTCTTGCCAGAGATTTATGGTAACGTAGCATTTAAATTAATGTACATTAATGCTATACAATTTGCACACATACGTATAAGGCATTTTAAGTTTACCGTGCATATTTGACGTACATATTTAATAATTGTATTCATCCCAAAGATCCCTAGCGGAGTGATAGGAACCTTTTTCTGAGTCACAACAGTACCATTAAGCAAACCGATGTATGTACATCATTACAGTATGTAAAATAAAGTGAATATAGTCTATGTCATTAAAACATGCAAAATAGGAGTGAGAGTACATTATGAACAATTAGTATACGGTGAGAAAATTATATTTACAAATGAACAGTAAAGTAGGAAATTAGCTTCACCTTATTAAACATAGGATACTATAATAATGTTTGCAAACAACCTCTGTTTAGTTTTAGACAAGGTTA
Organism: Paraescarpia echinospica; assembly: GCA_020002185.1. Classification (NCBI taxonomy): domain Eukaryota; kingdom Metazoa; phylum Annelida; class Polychaeta; order Sabellida; family Siboglinidae; genus Paraescarpia; species Paraescarpia echinospica. The sequence continues at coordinate 14,535,913 of CM034534.1, forward strand.
TTGTACTACAAACAGCATCGATTTAAGCAATGTTTTTAAACGCAAACATTGGTATTGATAATATAGTTGTTGTCTTCCCTAAGTTTGATTGAAACATTTGTACTGTTATACAATGTATGTTATAACAATTTACTAGCTTGTGTAAAACGCTATATCTACTGTAGACTACAAAGTCGAAGTCGACAAGGAAGACATCATACACATGAAGAGGATGTGCAGGAAACCCCGTGATTGAGGCTGTAGCGAGTGTGCATGCGAGTGAGCGTGCGCATGTGACTATGTGCGTGTATGCAATGCTAAAAATGATTCAAAATGCAAGCGTAGATGGCGCTCAACTATAGTGAATAACCCAGTCACAATTTACATAGGGTCTATAGCCCGTGAATAAAAGAAACAACTTAAAATAGTTTAGTTATATACATATGCGTCGGAACCGGACTTGGGGGGACTGAACCTAAATATTTAGGTGGGGGGCTTGAGATTGAGATGAGATTTAACCCCATATATTTAGAGTCACGTGGTTGTCTTGTGTGTCTCAAGGAGGAAGAATATGAGTTTTCTCTTCGTAAATACCCGTGAGGATGTTTTAGTTGCACATACTTGTATGTGCATTTTCTAATTAATTTTATGCGCCACTTGACGATTTTGTGGGTTTGTTTGGGTTTGATTTGTTGGGTCTTTGTACAGACAAAATATGTGACCTGGCAACACTGTTCATAGCAAAATGTTTAGCGTTTAATGATACATTTTACAAAAACAAATTAACATTTTACATACAATCTGTCATCATTAGCGTTACTTCATGTCCTCTAGTTCAAGTTCGCCACTTATGACATATATTGCGCTTAGGCGGTGACACGTGGTACAAGCCATCGGTACAGCTCGATCGCTTCCTGGACGACTTGCGGCTTATTTCGTCCATGTTGATCCAGCAGCCCCTGGAAGACTCGTTCAGTGTCAACGCGGCAGCCTGAATCACGGGGTTTCCTGCACATCCTCTTCACGTTTCTGATGTCTTCCTGATCGACTTCGACTTTGTAGTTGACAGTACCTGAAGCGTTATGAACAACTTAGTAAATGTTTATCAGGTGCATTGTGCAACAGAACAAATGTTTCAATCAAACGTAGGGAACACAACAATGTAAACGTAATAATATCAACGTTTGTATATAAACACATTGCATAAGTCGATGCTGCCTGGAAAATGATAGCCTTGTTTAAAACTACACACAGCTTGTCTGGAGGTGTTCACATGTGTGTGTGGTGTGTGGTGTGTGGTGTGTGATGGTGTGTGTGGTGTGTGGTGTGTGGTGTATGAGAGGGGAGAGAGAGAGAGTGAGTGTGTGTGTGTGTGTGTGTGTGTGTGTGTGTGAGAGAGAGAGAGAGAGAGAGAGAGAGAGAGAGAGAGAGAGAGAGAGAGAGAGAGAGAGAGAGAGAGAGAGAGAGAGAGAGAGAGAGAGAGAGAGAGAGAGAGAGACAATAATCAATTTATTTTACATACTGTAATGATGTACATACATTGGTTTGCTTAATGGTACTGTTGTGATTCAGAAACAGGTTCCTATCACTCCGCTAGGGATCTTTGGGATGAATACAATTATTAAATATGTACGTCAAATATGCACGGTAAACTTAAAATGCCTTATACGTATGTGTGCAAATTGCATAGCATTAATGTACATCAATTTAAATGCTACGTTACCATAAATCTCTGGCAAGAAATACAGCAGGTTTGGTTTTCCTCGGACGACCGTGTCGCTTGTGCGTCTTACGATGAGATGGTGCTGATTCCACTCTCCAGCAATCTGGTCGAGGTCGACTTGAATCAGCTGGGTGAAGCAAAATCGCAAGCACTCCCTGAAATGAACGAAGCTGCTTGAATTGTATTGTAGAATTAAATCAGGCCTACCAATACTGTGCATATGTCTTGTTTAAAAAAAAACTGTTGTAAGTAATACATGCTGTACATAACACTGCGTAAACAATTATGTAAGTTAGTCTTTCTGGGTCCTTGCTTTGAATTGCTTATGTTAGTTACCCCGTTCGTTTGCACAAAGAATCACGCTGTTTCAGAAATGTACAAAATATTGCTTACATCTTAATATCATCGTCGGTTGAAATGATTCCTTGAGACTCGAAGTCTTTCATCAGATTTATCCACCAGTCCATCCCACTGCGTCGAAGCGACAGCCACCAACGTTCAATTCTCTGAAAAAGACATTTAAAATATACATCATGTTCTCACTGTAATTATGAAGCAACTAATCGAAAATTCAAACATGTGAAGGTAATTAGTATTAATATGCATACATTTGATACGGTACATACTCATGTAAAAATGTAATTATATATATATATATATATAGGCAGGTATGTAGGTAGGCAGGCAGGCAGGCAGGCAGGCAGGCAGGCAGACGGACATACAGACGGACAGACGGATAGACGGACAGACAGACAGATAAATAGATATATATTATATTATTTAGGTGTAGACACCTGGTTTCTATGGGAACTCCCATACACCACACTGCTGCCTCGCGCCATGCCATCCATGTGGTCCCATCTGAAGGCTCGTTGTATGTCCTCCATGAAAACGTTCTCAGTTCCCCGGTCCATCCTGATGCACCGTGGCACGGCTGTAACATGCGCATCTCACCAATTAAGTGGTACGATTCCATCACTCTTTATTTGTTCATACATACATACATACATACATACATACATACATACGTTCATCCGTACATGCGTGTATGCGTGCATTCGTGCATGCGTGCACGCGTGCATGCGTGCATGCGTACATACGTACATGCATACATGCGTACATGCATACATGCGTACATCCGTACATACGTACATACGTACATACTTACATACGTACGTACGTACATACATACGTACGTACGTACATACGTACATACATATGCTATTGCTAGTGAGTGTGTGCGTGCGTGTGTGTGGTTTACATGTATTTTGCATATGTAAATGCCAATAAAGAACACGTTACCACTGATGTCCTCCACAAACTCTATGAAATGATGAGCCGCAACATAGGGATCTTTGTTGGTTCTGCCCACCTTGAGCCATAGTATTTTCCTGGAGAATCTGAATCAGCACATTTTGTTTAATTTCATGACACACTTGAACAGCATACATAAAACTATATACATATATATATATATATATATATATATCACATATCTATCAGCCAATGTATTCGGCTGACCACTAGGTTACTATTCAAGTAGTGTTGTTTTGCATCTGACTTTACAAGTAAAATTAAAACTGACTCCAAAACACCCCAAAACTTTTCCATACACACTAGGCCTATTGCGTATGGGTGGTTTGGTTGTCGCAAAGTAACTAAGAGGAAATAAATTGTCACTGTGGCGTCACTTACTGAGTGAAACAAATTTTAATTACATATTTGATAACAGAAGAGGGCAGCGTGGTTAGTCATTACATAAACACATCATTAAACATGCCAATAAAAACAAACTGGCCTCACCCGCATATTGCTCCGTGTATTGCAAAACCAAACGGCTTTAGCTTGTCGTTCCCATCAATGTGAATGAGATAGTTTGGGCCTTTGCTATAATATTGCCTCCGGGAAAATCTGTTTATCCTTCGCTCGGATACCCTTTCTGGGTCCATTATTTGTAACAATGTCATTACCGTGTCCCTGTAAATGAAATAAACTATCATAAATAAATTCACACATATGTAGATGGAGCCTCACATCACTTAGTTACAGTATGCCCTTCAGTAGCAGGTACACATCAAAATTAGTGCTGTCACGGTAGCGGCAAACTTTGCGCTCACATTTACGTCCGACTGACAACCAAGGTTTCAGCTCAGGTTTAGAACACGTGTTGCAACAGTAGCAAAAGACTTCGTTTAATCCCAGGACAGTAGCCGCAGGAACTGATAATATAAGTTATTATGCTAATAAGATCATATTACGATTTAAAATGTCCATGTTATTTGCAATGAAAGATAAAAATTAGATGAAAATAAAAAATGTCAAACTTTTTTGCTGTGTACGTCTTATGCCACATTAGAATCTCCGCCAATAGTACCACACCTGTGGTCATAGTGGACATGTAATTAAACTAAATGAAGGATAACATATGGAGTGTTATATATACTACTGCTAATATTCTCTGAATAAAATTGTTGTTGCTAAACACTGGACACACCTTGGCACCATCAAACCGTGGAGGTTGCGTAGTCGCACTGTCATGCTCCTGTAGCCCAAACAACGTCCACTTCCTTCCAACTCGTGCTGAAACAATTATTATGTGGAAAAGAGATTGACATAATGTGTGTATATATATATATATATACATATATATATACATATATATATATATATATATATATATATATATATACACACACACACACACATATATATATATATATTGTTGTAAACAAAAAACACACCCATTAAAGATAGTGTATCATTAATATGGTTTTGCGTAAATGTGGTAAATCGTTAAAGGGATGAATTATACTTTACTTTCATAAGGTATACATTATACACAACAAAGCGCCTCTATTTAACTGGTTGTTAAGGTATTGATGCATATTGCATAAGTAGGTTAGGACACTCAACAAGACAACTATTCAACTGTGTATATTTATTGGTAGACGTGTGTGATATATTTCATATTTTCATAGTGATGATTCAATTTGTTATCACAGAATATACCCTAACACATTGTGCTATTTTCTTCGATATGATGCTAAACAGAAACAATTACACCTTCCGTTTATATGTGTATTGTTTCAGGAATGTACTAGAATATAGAAGATCATAAAGAATTCATTTAATACTGAATCGCTATTTTTTACATATTAAAATACATTTAAATTCTACTTCATTTACGAACTTTCTTTTTATTTCTTGTGTTACATAAATATAATTTTTAATTATTTCCAGTAGTCGTGAACATGTGCAACATAGACATGAGTACTTATTTAAACTTGAAAGTACCTGCATTGCTGTTGCAACCATAGCGTAGTCAACTACTTGCCTGCGCCTTAAGCCAAGTCTTTGTAGAAGGCGTTTTAACGTCCGCACACTGCACAACATTAAGTGGTTTGCATACACATCTGGCACTAAGCCCGCTTGCTGTTAAGTCATTGTGCTTATTGAATGCATTATTTATTTTACTATAACTCTCGCTCTTCCACTCTCTCCCTCTCTACCTATCTCCCTCTCTCACTCTCTCCCTCTCTCCCTCTCTCCCTCTCTCCCTCTCTCCCTCTCTCCCTCTCTCTCCTCTCTCCCTCTCTCCTCTCTCTCTCCTCTCTCTCTCTCTCTCCCTCTCTCCCTCTCTCCCTCTCTCCCTCTCTCCCTCTCTCCCTCTCTCCCTCTCCCCCTCTTCCCCTCTCCCCCTCCATTCCTACCACCCTACCCTGGTGCGCGTGTGCGTGTGTGTACGTATGAATTTATTGAGTTTGTAAACATTAATGCGTTCAGTATATTCATGGTTAGTTAATCAATACGTTTTAAGCATTCACGACGCAGTTACTCAACAACACACCGTCATTCATTTTACAAAGAGCGAATGGAAGTGCAACAGTTGTCTAAACAATTGAGTAGTTGGGGCCTAAACGATAAATACAAGTTGAAAGAGTATCCTCTATCATCCTCGTAAGCCAGGTCGATGACAACGTACACTACCCCTGGCAGATATCCTACGCAATGTATGGAGGTCAGCTGATTCAAACTAGAAATTAGCTTCGCCGCAACTGTACAACCCGTGAGAACAGTGCAGACACCCGCCCCACCCGCACCTCAATTCTAAGACGAATCCAGTGATTTCATAACATCTCACGAGGGACTGAACGGTATTGTGTATTCAAATAATTACTTCTACTTCCCCCAACATTGCACATAACATTACCAAAATCATGTGGTTGAAAATTTGCCGGCACGCAATATTATTGGCCTAGCTTATATTCCGAGTCCCGCAAGGCGATCTGCCGGGGGCACTGAGACTGGTGTAATCAGCAGCGCCCCTGTCGCGCGAGGATGTAATCTACGAACACAGTATGCTTTTTACTCAGATTATTATATTATTACCACATTATATTCATGAAGAACACACCTGATGGACATTCCATTGTGGCTGAGTATCGCACAGATTTCAACATTACTGTATCCTGCCACGAAACACTGTCTTACTAAACTGTGAACTAAAATGAACATATACATTTATTATGAAATGCACTCTCATGAAAAATACACGACAAGTTTGCAGCAGTTACCTTTATTTGACCTGGCAATGATGTTACAACTGTATTTACAACAATACAATTGACACACATGCATGCTATAATTATAGGTTTATAATCACACAGGCACGCACGCACACACACGGGAATATATTACAGATGTATCTTCCATGGTTGTAATTTACTGGGGGCATGCAAGATACGCGATTCATAGATTGACTGCCTCCACAGTACTTCCATAACTGGGAACAGACAGACACATACAAAATAATCTGTTCTAATGAATATGTCTGGCTTAACTAGTGGCACCTATTTCAAAACAATAATCGCATCCACATGTGACCACATCAAAGCAGTTGCCTACACACAACTATGACCAGACAGTCTCAATAATTACCACTTCGTGCCGCATGCTATATTGGGCGGCATCGTAAATCGCTGCGATTGACAGGCAGTTACACTGTAGCGTATCTACGGTTTGGTAAACTGTGCCTCAGCTATTCGATTCACTTAACTAAAAAGAAATAATTAAACTGTAGACAGAAAAAAAACATGTGACGCAAATGACGGCTAAATTCAGTTTTTTCGATGATTTAATGTACATGCTTCTTGTTAAACCGACTTCGAATATTGTAGCTATTTATAATAATTGAAACATAAACTTGGACACAAACGAACGGCATTTGCAATAAGCGAAAGTTGAAAAAAGTTGTCGTCTCTTCCCATGTATACAAAATAAGTTTTATATTTTCTACCAAGGATATCCAGACGGAAACAATTTAAAAACTGCATTTGAGCGGTAGAAGAAGTATATATATGTCATGTTATGAAATATGTTTGCCCCAGACTTTCGTCACAACATTTAGAAGTACGAACACAACAAATTCTGTGCGCAAACCAAATATATATGTAACCGTATACGTACAGTCAGAATCATCAGCCATGATCACATGCTCTGAACACAAAAAGGAATGCGTTTAATAAAATACAAATGGCTGCCAAAGTCTCGTTTTCGACGTACGCATGCTCATTGCGGCACCTTTATAATGTATACCATCGCATCGCGCATCGCATCGCGCATCGCATCGCGTATCGCATCGCGCATCGCATCGCATCGCGCATCGCATCGCGCATCGCATCGCGCATCGCATCGCGCATCGCGTATCGCATCGCGCATCGCATCGCGCATCGCATCGCATCGCGCATCGCGTATCGCATCGCGCATCGCATCGCGTATCGCATCGCGCATCGCATCGCGCATCGCATCGCGCATCGCATCGCGCATCGCATCGCCCATCGCATCGCCCATCGCATCGCGCATCGTCCATCGCATCGCGCATCGCATCGCGCATCGTCCATCGCATCGCGCATCGTCCATCGCATCGCCCATCGCATCGCGCATCGCTCATCGCATCGCCCATCGCATCGCGTCATCGCTCCATGGCGCTGCAGGTTGCCACACAAAAACGCGATGGCCCTTCTCGGCCATCATACAAAACCAAGCAATCAAAGCCATGCAAAGGGAAATTTGGACCAACATACAATGACCTGCGAACACAACCGGATTTTCCGAGTCTCCCGATTTTTGTGTGTAGCCTAATTGCCGGTCTCCCGGAAAAGAAGACAGTCTGTCGGATTGTAGTCTGATGGAGCGGTGCAGTTTGAAGTTTTTGCATGGTGAACGTCAATGTGGGACCACACACAGTTGATGTTTTCAGTGAACGTGAAGGGGGCACGTGCAGTCTGTTTTTGGCGAGCCTCAACGGAGTGCAATTTTGAGGGTGTTTCGTCAGCGTCAAGGGGGTGCAATATTGTCAAAATATATTTCAAATTCTCCTCGATTTTGACACTGAAAAGTTGGTTGGTAAGTCATATACATATAAATGCGCCGAATCTATAAACACTCGTGTTCTTGAGACTTGAGTGATATTCGCTAGATGTCGCCGCTATTGATATAGTGGTGATGGTTTGTCCGAGAGAGGGCGCAGTTTTTGGCGTAAATTATCCATAAATAGTGGTAAAGAAAGTTGGATATTGTGCATGCTAAACAATGTTCTCGTGAAATAGTTTATTCCATTTTTTTATTCCTAAGTTGTGAACAAGTCGAGTGGCTATGTGGCCATAGAGCGTGCGTTCACTGAGCACCGTTCACAGACGAGTCGCGTACATCGACGTGAAAGAAAATGTCGGAACTCAAAGATCTGGGATTAGGCATCCCAGGTCCAGAGCATTTGCGGGAGGCTCTTACAAACTGTACCGACCCACTGGCTACTATCGAAGACTTCCAGGTACACTATTAATATAATTGTATGCCACGTTTTGAACGTTATACAATATTTGCTTTCTTTGCGCACGATGTCTGACGGATGCAACGTAGATGACATGGCCATAGCCATAGGCGATAATAGGTGGATACGGCTGCTGCGTATGACAAAAGGGGTTAATCTTTTCCTTAAATGGCCCAAACTAGGTTCATCCTACCGTCACTGACCCTAAGTACCAACCCTATGCTCAAACCCAGAGGTACCTACATAGTACATGGCAGATGCTGCTAATAATTTAGGCCAGTTAAGTAATTTGGTTGCTGAACCACATTGAATGATTGATCATGATTTTCCGATTTGGTGTTTCAGGAGCAGAATGGTATCCTGCTGCCGTCCCTTCGTCCGGCCCTTCCATTCCTTGACCTCCACGGCGTTGCACGCAACGAGTTTCACCAGACAACCATGGAAGAGTTACGCGACAAGCTAATCGTCCGCATTGCCGAACTGGCACAGAGCACTGACAAGGACAAATTCACCGTGCTCAACGATCTTCTGAAGAAGAGCTTTCCCGTGATCAAGATCAAGTCGTTACAGCCAATCGTCATGTCTTTGTTGCAACACCTGCCAAAGATCAAACCTGAGTATCTGAATGCTGTCATGGAAGACCAGGAGTTGTACAAGGTAGCTGCAGTGGAGGTGAAACAGCAGATCTGGCAGGACAATCAGGCGTTGTTTGGTGACGAAGTATCGCCACTCCTCACCAAGTACATAGACAACAAGGAGACAGTTCTCTTCAAAGGAGAACAACTCAACGCCAACTTCTTCACGCAGTCGCCGAAATCGCGCCGACAAGAAGAAGTGGTCCAAAAGCTGACGAAAATGGTGGGGAAAAACGTAAAGCTATATGACATGGTGCTGCAATTTCTGCGCACGCTGTTCCTGCGCACACGCAACATGCACTACTGCACGCTACGGGCGGAGATGCTAATGACGTTGCATGATCTGGAAGTGCACGAGATCTGTTCGGTCGACCCGTGCCACAAATTTACTTGGTGTCTTGACGCGTGCATCCGAGAACGGTTCATTGACTCTAAACGAGCGAAGGAGCTGCAAGGATTTCTGGACAGTGTGCGTCGGGGCCGGGAACAGGTGTTAGGGTGATTATTTTCTTTTCTTAACATCAATCTTGTAAAGTTCGCCATAAGGGATAATTTCAGAACATCAATGTCCTACCACAGATGAAATAACTTTCATCTGGCATCAGCCCACTCCCACTGAGATGAAAGTCTGTAAAACATTGATATGATGATATCGATATATTATATTGATCGATCTACATCACGTTATATATTGTCATTTGCCTAATCATAGTATTAACTGATAAATGTTTACTGTTATTTAATATTTTACTTTACAGTTAGCCTGAGAGCATGTCAACATCTTTACCCATATTCACCTGGATGTTCAAGGCTAATTACAGGTGACGTAAAAATGAAGAACAAAATGGTGCAATAGTTTTCTCCATGCATACGAACAAAGTGAGGGGACACGAAAATCCGATGCATAAAATATCGATGTCGGACACCAGATGAAACTAACTCTGACCCCCCTCCCCATACAAATGTAATTTTGCCCAATATTCAACATTGATGTTCTGAGATGATCTCTAAATACACATGCATTGTATTGACATCAACGGTCAACTATGACAATGTTTTAACCAGACTTGGGGTCAAATGCATTTGCATTGCATTTAAAAATTTGGAGCAAAAAATATTTGCATATGCATTTAAATACATTTTAAAAGTATTTTAAAAATCAAATACTTTTTCAAAAACTTATAGTAGCCAGTTGCATGCTTTGATCATTAACTCAGCTTTAACTTGGGTCATTGTCAGATGGATGATCAGTGTATCAGCTGGCCTGCCACAGGGTCAGGTTAGCAAGCATTTCATTGACAATGTGTGGCTTAATCAAATTTTATTGAAAGACAGTACATCAGTGGGCACAGGAAATGGAAAATAGGATTAACCTGTCACAGGGGAAACATTTTACAATGTGTGACCAATTAGAGGATGGTACTATTGACTCAATGGACTCCCTTAATTCTGGATAAACAATGATCAAGTATAGCTCTTTTTTGTCATTATTTATTGTGCATGGGCACGAGGACGTCAAGAGGATTAAAAAAGTATTTGAAATACTTTTAAAAAGTATTTGCATTTGACATAAACAAAATGTATTTGAATTTGAAATGTCAAAAATGCATTTAAATACTTTTCACTGTATTTGACCCCATGTCTGGTTTTAACTACATACATACTGAATGTAGCCTTACAAATTCCTAAGAAATAAATAATTAAGTTATTTAGATAAATATTGAGTATGGGTCGATGTGAAGCAGAAAGGGCAAAAATTATTGACAGCACGAGAAACGGCGAGGCTGCATTGATGGGTATCCATGATGGGTACATACTACTTGTTTGCATGGCTTAATTGTATGAATAACAACATAACATTTGGATACAGCGGCGATGACACACTGGTCTAGTGATACCACTGTTTTGTGAATGAATGATATCTGTCCATTTATAACTTTTTGGCCCAGATTTTTGAAGGATTCAATCTGATTTATTATTGAATTCTGTATCTTGGTAAATTATTCATCTGGATTACCTTTTCCCTTAAAATCTGTCCTGGTGATCCACAGGTTGTCTTTACAATTATCTCTTAATGATCTTGTGTGATCCACACATATATTACCTTTATAGTCAGTGATCTTTTGATGATCCTGTGATCCACATGTACGTTATTTTTACAGTGATCTGGATGTTCCTGTGATCCATGTATATTATGTTGTCTAACCTGTCTTTACAGTAATCTCTTGATGATCCTGTGATCCCCATGTAGACTTTACATCGATCACTCAATGATCCTGCATGATCCACGTGTATGTTGTCTTTACAGTGATCTCTCAATGATCCTGTGTGATCCGCATGCAACAAACACAATCACGCTGTCCGCTGTCAAGGCAATGCAACAGGCTGTGGCATCGGAAGGTTTGCCTAGGGTAGGGCTTCTTATTACGCTCTGAATCGTATACTTTCTTAATTATTTACATTTAATTATTCAAACCATTTATGTTTTGTCTGTAGACCAATGATCAGTTGTGATCATGAATAATTTGTAATTCAACTCAATTTTAAGAATACACATATTTTTGAATTATTACAGAGAAATACCCCCGTAGTGTCTGATCTTTTTTCTAGATACCGTGACAAAAAGTATTTTATAATTTATTATGTAAAAAGGTAAGGGTAAGTCCATATATTATATGTGGCATGATATCCAGTCCATAGGAAGCTTTATCCTCCTGGCAGACCTGCTAAATCGAACACCATCTTGACTTCACTAAGAAGCATCCAGGCATACTGCAATTACTGCAGGATGATAAGTTTTCGCAAAGCGGGAAAACTATTTAATAGCCACGTTTAATATGTCTGAGTTGTATGGTTTCTGAATTACAGTGTATATGGTTATATGCTTGTCACATGATTGTCTGCACAGAGCAATGATGAGCTGATTCTGCTGCTGCGGATGTTGGCACTGGGACTAGGAGCCTGGGGTATGATAGACAGCCAGATGTTCAAGGAACCTAAACTGGTCAGTTCTGCATTCAATTTCCCATTTCTGCAGGGCAGCGAATAGTGTTGGGAATCAGTTTTATTTTCATAATTGTTCATTGGTTTGACATTGATTATATATATAATCTGTTTGTGGGCAGCCATTCTGTAAAAGGTTTGATTGTTAGGTGGCAGTGTGTATTAATGACTGATGTTTTATTTGATCTTGCATAAAATGTATTTTACAGGAAAGGAAATAAATATGTTCTAAATTCAGTGTTTAACAAATACATTACATTTTCTTCCTTGTTCCATTGTGCAAGGATGAGGTTTAGCTTCTATACCATGACACTGCCCTTGCTGTAGTTGGTTTCCACTGCTCCCTAAGTGCAGATGACTTTCACTATATAAGTAGTAATGTGTGTGTGTTTCCGTGATTGTCCCCCAGGATGTGTCGCTGGTGACACGACTTCTTCCCGCGTTGCTCTCTGTCATGGTCGATGACCAGATCTGCGTCATCGACGCCAAACTCGTTGAGGAACCACATGTAAGGCAACATTTATTTAAACATAAGTCTTTTTATACTTTTTCTGGAACATTTACAAATATCCAGTCATCATTTAACGGAGATTCTTAGTTTAAATTCAGTTTGAGCTAATATGAAATGGCTGTCTCATTTCTTCTCTCTTTCAATCTCACTTTAATATCAGAACCATGGTGTATTGTTGTTTCTCAATCTGTGTCGACAGATTGAGTCAGTACCCATGTATTAGTTGTTATTTCTGGGTCCACAGATTGAGTCACTGCCCTATTATGTATTGTTTCTGGGTCCACAGATCGAGTCAGTACCCAACTATGAATTGATTGTTTCTGGGTCCACCCACAGATTGAGTCAGTACCAAAGTATGAATTGTTGTTTCTGGGTCCACCCACAGATTGGGTCAGTACCAATGTATGAATTGATTGTTTCTGGGTCCACCCACAGATTGAGTCAGTACCAAAGTATGAATTGATTGTTTCTGGGTCCACCCACAGATTGGGTCAGTACCAAAGTATGAATTGATTGTTTCTGCGTCCACAGATTGAGTCAGTACCCAACTATGAATTGTTTCTGGGTCCACATATTGAGTCAGTACCAAAGTATGAATTGTTGTTTCTGGGTCCACCCACATATTGGGTCAGTACCAAAGTATGAATTGATTGTTTCTGGGTCCACAGATCGAGTCAGTACCCAACTATGAATTGATTGTTTCTGGGTCCACCCACAGATTGAGTCAGTACCAAAGTATGAATTGATTGTTTCTGGGTCCACAGATTGAGTCAGTATCAAAGTATGAATTGATTGTTTCTGGGTCCACCCACAGATTGGGTCAGTACCAAAGTATGAATTGATTGTTTCTGGGTCCACAGATTGAGTCAGTACCCAACTATGAATTGATTGTTTCTGGGTCCACCTACAGATTGAGTCAGTACCAAAGTATGAATTGTTTCTGGGTCCACCCACAGATTGGGTTAGTACCAAAGTATGAATTGATTGTTTCTGGGTCCACAGATTGAGTTGATGCCATGTATGAATTTTTGTTTCTGGGTCCACAGATTGAGTTGATGCCATGTATGAATTGCTATTTTAGGGTTCACAGATTGCATTAATGCCCAAGTATGAATTTGTTTCTGGGTCCACACCCATGTATGAATTGTTGTTGGGTCCACAGATTGAATTAATGTATGAACTGTTTTGGGGTCCACAGATCGAGTCTGTGCCCGAGTATGTTCTCAGCACTTGTCGAGACCAGGATGTTGCGTGTACTCTCGCCGTCTACTATTGCATGCACGTCATGCGACAGAAAGACTCATCCGCCACCTGCAGGCTTCTCAGAGTACTAGCAAACTGTGCCAACGACATCGTCTATCAGGATACAGTCCTACACCAGTTCGTGTCATATTTCGCAGGAATGGCTGACAGCTTCAGTAGCGCCACCTTCTGCACTGCTGTCTTTGATGAATTCTTCTTGGTATGTTCCGTTCCTCTTTGTAGTCCGGGTTGAGGCTGGACTTCATACTGGTCCTCGATTTTTTCTTCTTCTTTCGTCTTTTTGTTTTTTCTTCTGCCGTCTCCACCTCCCATCTCCACTTGCCCTACCTCCGTCTATTCTCCACTCTCCCCAATCCCGTCAAATCTCTATGCAATCCTCCTATCTCAGTCATGGTCTTCCTCTCCTTCTTTGCCCTTCCACTTGGAGGACATCTACTGTCTTCGTGAGCCGTTCTCCCCCCAGTCATTCCACGTGTTCAGCCCACTTTAACCGTCTCCTCACTAGCGTCTTCTTGAAACTTTATTTCCCACCAGCCTCCTCCTCAACTCCTCCATTCTTCACTTGTATCTTCTCTTTACTCCAACGATTCATCTCACCCTGTTATTTTCATGGTAAGTTTTAAGTAAATAATACAGTGTTTCAGTGATTAATTAGTTGGGTTTAATCTGATGTTAATTTTTTTATTTTATGAATTTAGGACAGTTGAATAAATTTGATTTTAATAAAATATGTCGTTTATCGTGGTTTTTCCACTTCGAGGAAATTCATGTTAAAACAGGATACAGCCGTATAAATTTTTTAAATGATTAAAAATCTGCATTGCATTGTGGGAAATCCGTATAATGCTGCCTGTCTGGTGAACCTTCCTACTTATTTTTAGTTTTGTTTTCAGCCGAATGTTTCGCGGGAAAGCGTCCTGCGACATTTGTTACGACTGTTGTGTCTCGTCTTCCACCGGGTGGCACCACCGAGGATGTCAGAACTGATGGCATTACTTGCTCCAACACCGCAGGTCAGTACTGATGTTAAGGTCATGTGTAAAAATCATGATGGTCACACAAGGTCTTTTCTTGTGAATCGGCTTGTCACAATACAGGAATAGTTGCCTTGTACATTAATTTTGTTTAGGAAAAGCCAAAATACATTCACAAGGATGAAAGTATTGATTTCTTTGCATTTTTAGAAACAATAAATAATGTATTACCCCGTTTAGTAATGCAATTTGTAGTTAATAATACAAAAAATGTTTTTGATACGTTTGTATTGAATGGTATATGATTTGTCATGTAAATACGTAACTTTGACGATGTCTTTCTTAAAACCTGTATTCTTCGGGTGTGTCAGTTCAATCCTCCATAACTTCGTAACACATTGTCTTACACTAGTGACACCGGTATCATTGTAAAAGTGAAATGTTGCCCTTTCACATGATGTTCATAACTACATACTGCCATGATGTACCTTGACGTCTGAACTTCTGAACCATTGGAACGTGTCACATGTATTACCTCGGTTATAGTTAGATACACTGACTGACATTGATACCCTGACTGACACCAGGATTGGTGTTTCAGAGAAGTGAAAGTGTCCACGCAGCCTTCCGTGTTCTCTCCTCCAAACTTCACTCTCATCAGTCAAGTCCCGTTGCCGAACCCGAGAAACTCGACTCGCCTCTCATGCGTGTACCTGCCCCCACCCCTGCACCCATATGATTCCCTCCCACCCTGTGTGAGGGTAACACATGGACCAGGCCCAGGACGAACCATGAAGACACTAAGCAATGGCTCAATTGACCCTGGAACCTTCAACTACTCAAGAGAGGAAGTTTCCTTTGTTAGCATGTGGCAGCACAGAGCGAGCGTTGCCATGGAAGCCAGCTGCAGCTAGTCTTGTGCCACATACGCTATCCAAATAGCTGTTTATGTAAAAAATGTTTACCAGGTAATCTCTGCTTCAAGATCACTGGATTTCATGAAGAAAAATCAGAACGCTAGTGGCACTGTGACATGTGAGTTCTGATTACTGCATCAGTTATCGGTAATCGCTCTGCAGATGTGTCAAACTGATGTCAACTTGTGCGAAATGAATAAATTTATGTAACAAAAGTGTGCTATAACATCAGTCATTTTATAGCTATGTACACTGTCAAGGTTCACAAAGTTGATCACATTTGTAATGTGTTCATGCAACAGGCTCAAGATTTACAAGTTTATTACAAAGTGTATACAAAAATGACAAGTTTTACAAATAGATGTCACATGACCATTTAGAAAGGTGTAGAGCCAATGCTGTGTTTGTCTCAATCTTAGCCGCAGTGATATGAGTATATCTGTGTTATTCATTCATCACCACCATGTTATGTCTTGTCAAGTGACCATGCAACAGCATCTTGAATTGCAAATTCTTAACACAAGGTTGTCTGTTCCAATACCCGTAATCACCCAGAAGTGATAATTATTGGCAAGAAGTCCGCAGAATCGGTTGTCTTGAATGTGGGAACTATACGGACATGCTCTGACTACCAATGGGCTCTGTGGTTATCCCAGCTGGTGATTGCAATTTTGCTATTAAAATGGGTTTAAAATCTGAATAGTCAATCTACAATTTGAACATTTCGCGGTAGAAACATCCAGATTGTGAATACCGTTTCAGATTTATTAAATGCAATTTGATGAGGAGTATACCTTTAATACACGCATATACATATAATAAATTATATATATATATATTTAAAGAACATTATATTGAAAAATGAGGATGAGACAACCTCAGCGTAATATTGTTGCAATTTGTGACAATTTCTACTTTGTTTACAAGTATGCTGTACAGGGGAGAAGATCCATTGAAGGTTGTAATGATGGCTGTGGTCACTCACTACCAGGCGTTGGCCATGGCGGATGTCCGAGTGGGATATTGCTGGTCTAGTTGTCGGAACTCCAGAGCACACCTGTTTCGTTCTGTCTCGTAGCCGAGTTCGTTGTATAACCGTGCCTGCAAAGGGTGACATGTATCAGTGTAATTATTTATACAAATCGCTTTAGGGCACAGACCATGTTGAAGTTTCATCAGATTACAAGAAAACTACCATTAAAAAATCTGAAATAACTTCACAGTCCCTGCCATCATATCATTGATATACTGATCAAATTTTGTCAAAATCACATACAGTCATAAAACGCACGCATGCATGGCGAACATAAATATTTACCACAAATTAATAGCCACATTTTTCTGCACCCACATGTGCTATGTAAACAAAAATGGCAAAAAATGACTCCACCAACTACACTCTTCCAAATATGTGTCACTTCACTAACACTACATGCTAGCACTCAACCTGCTGATATGCTTGATCTAGTACACTCATTTCCGATAAAAAAGCTTTCAAATATCACAATTTTTTATGTACTGTATTATTCTGCAAAACAACAGGAAGGTTAACTGAGTTCTGATCCCTTTACTAGGAGGTGGTATCACAAAACAACAGGAAGGTTAACTGTGTTCTGATCCCTTTACTAGGAGGTAGTATCACAAAACAACAGGAAGGTTAACCGAGTGCTGATCCCTTTACTAGGAGGTGGTATCACATTACAACAAAAATAAACAAAACAATCTTGCTTTAAAACACAACACACTAAGTCCCAAAATAAGTACGTACGTCACCCTCTACCAATGAGTCTCATTTTGAGATATATGCAGAAAATAAAAAAAGTTTTATAGATGATGAATAAACCATCGAAATATATTTTACTGATAGCTGTCTATTTGTACTCAAAATATGCTTTTGAAGCAGAGTATTTTTGGGCTAATATGTCGACACTGAAACCTAGAATGGTTTATGAGAACTGCTTTTCCTGTTAATACCAAGTTAACACAATCAACTTGGCACGCAGCATAAAAAGGAGGAGTTGTGTAGATTAATCGCCGCAAGTCTGGGAGGAAAACATTAACACCTCCTACACACGTACACACGTATATAGAGAAAGGACCTCACTACTCGATTACAGTTAGATGATGGTGTACGTTTATTATGGCATGTGTACTTGATTGTATGAACAAGATATGCGTTAAGACACCCAGTACCTGATAATAGATGGCGTCTTTGGTTCGGTGGAAGGCTTCCACCTCCTTGAACCAACGAATCACTTCTGTCACCGTCTGGATGCCGCTTAGCAAAGCTACAAAGAACGGGTCATTCGTTCAAAAATTTGCATTTGTTAGTGTTCATTTTCCGTCAAGTTTATCCTAAACCAAATAATAATCATGACATTATGCGGTAGTGAATTACCTTTACTGTGTTGAGATGTTTGACAAGATTCAGTTGAAAACTGAATTGTCTTAAAACTGCATGACAACCAACGGGAGCGATAGATAACGTAGTGCCCAACACTGACTTTGAATTGGCTGTAATTGTAGTCAACATGTAATCGGATGTGGTTTGTGGCCTTGTCCGATTACATGTGCTACTACGCCAACGTCTCATACAATATGACCTACATGCAATTTGAAAAGGTAGAATCTGAGCTATCACCTGCCTCCTGGCCACATCTGAAGCGTTACCTGCTTTCTTCTTAGTGGCGCCCTCTGGTGTTGCCGCAGCCACGGAGCAACGAGTGTAGAGATACAGTGCCCTCGCATGGTCAAACAAGGAGTTGTTCGATAGAATGGGAACAAGGGCACCCTCTATCAGCAGGAGAGCTTGTCGAGGCATTCCCAGACAGAACTGAAAGCAGCATGGCATAGTTCTCTATACATTTTCACTGCGACAAGTTGTAATGAAAAATCAGAAATGTGGTTTTTGTTCTATTATTTAAATTTTTTCATATATGTAATAAAAGCGAACTGATTGCAATGTCACATTCTGCTTAATGTTTACTTTTTACCTTTGTTTACTCATGTTAATCCCTGGCATATCTGTCCATCTGTTGACACTTTAATACTGTTTATTGATTGTGATATTAACGAACAACAGTTCTGTCTTGGTGCACCTCTGAACTTCATTTCTGAGGATTTAGGCAAAAAAGTTATTAATCTATTTTAATCAATGCTTTGATCTAAGAAATACTTTAGCATCCATCATGTTGTTACCACACAAAATACATCTAGGAAGAAAACATCGTATCTGAACACACCTGTACAAAGGCCAGCGACATCGTTGCCATGGCGACCAAGTAGGAGAAGTTATGTTTCCTGCAGAGGGCTAGACAATGCATAAGGGGTGGTCCAGCAGCGGGGTAGTTACCCGAGGCACAGTGTAGGGCAGACTGTAGCATCAGTAACCTACAAGTAATGATGGAGGGTAGTAACGTGAGTGACAATTTCAACATCAATACGTCGTTTATAATTGTACATTTAGCAAATTCTATGGTGTAATTGTTGTTGCTGTTGAAATAAACAATGCGAATAAATAACAATTACAAACATCCACATATTTGTAGGAGAACTAGTTGTTCTGGTAGTGTTTAAAATGGATATTGCAAGCGTGTTGCAGAAAATTAGCAAAGGACAAAACATGACAGAAAATGACAAAAAGTAACAGGTTATTTTATATATTATTATCGGTATTATTTTATCTATTAAAGTACATTTTTGGTAAAGGTGAAAAGTAGAAAACTGCTTAGATAGAATGACATTTTAGGGTATCAACATTAAGTAAATACACGTATATATATATATATGTAAATATATATACACACATATATATATATTTTTTAACATGGGTTAGTTTATTTCTTGATACAAAATATGTTACTATCTTTCCGTTACATTCTTTTCTGTTACTTTTTTGAACAAAATGTGTTACCTTTTGTCAATAAATATTTCCTGTTGCTCTCTTTCCGATTACAATGTAAACAACTTACCTGGCATGAAGGTCAGGCTGGGCCTGGTTGGGAGCATGACTTGTGTGCTGTTTAATCAGTTTCTCGACACGCGTGAAGGCTTCACTAATCTCCCCCCTCCTCAAGAGTAACACACACTCACTGAAACAACCAGCACACTAAATTTTATCAATAAATGTCTTTGCTAGTGTAAGTTTTCAATAGTCCAGCATGCCACATATGTGAAGTCTGTCATTACTAGAGAGTTAATACTATAAGTTCTAATTGGACACACAGAACAGAAAATGGATGTCTGTTGTCGTAGTAAGGGCGTCAACTTTTTGTTCCCAGTTATTTTCATCTATTTCATCTATTGCTACTGTATATGCCAAATCAGACGTGACACAAAACCTTTAATTAACCTTCCATCAAAACTTCTATAATTACAGTGCAGTAGAACATCAGTATTGAGGACACCCTCGGGACTTGGTAAAAGTGACCTGAATAGCAAGGTGACCATATTAGCGGGACTAATTTCACATACTTTACTGTTACAAAAATAATTTGGGACTGTCCCAGGGTGACCTTATTTGCGAGGTGGCTGTATTACAGAGGTGACCGTAAAGTGAGATCATGCATTTATACATATTATATATACAGAAGTATGTACATTTTATATTGATACATCTGAGTTTTACAGATATTGATTAATTTTAGTGTGAGTTAAAAATGGGAAGAGTGTAGGTCAAGGGCATGCGTTCCGCCGCTACTAACCAGTAAGTGGCCTCCGAGCTGTTGGCTGAGGCCATGTTGACGACGGCCTGGTCAGCAGCTGTCCAGTCACCATGGTGGACTGCCTGGTCAAACAGCAGCAGTTGTTCACACAGCCTCCACACGGGGGCATTCTGAGAACTCGGTGGACAGCGCCTCCTGGTGACCTCCATGATCTCCAAGGCTTTTGGGAGCTCGCCCTGTAAATAGTAAACTAAGTTCTTATATAGGACTGCTCAAAGCACTTTATTCCCATCTCAACTTCACTGGGAAGCATCCAGCCATGCTGCAATTAACGCACGAAGACTATTCATACATAAATATCCACCACTTTCTATAGCCAGGTTTATATATATTCATACAGCTGAGTGAACGAACTTGCCCAAGGTTCGACACGGCAGCACAGGACTTGAATCGATTGAGAGTCCGATGCTGTAGCCACTGGACCATCACAGTGACACACATAAACCATCAATGCACATCTCCGGTAGGTTAGTTTTATCTCTTATATAACATGTCGGAATACAAGTTACATTTAGTTTACTGTGATTGCCTATGTTTTATGTACTTTTTATGTAATAACAGACCACATGACAAAGTTTTCTTTTGAGAAAATCAATAAAGTGTCTTGTCTGTTGTAACAATAAAATATCAAAACACATTTAACTGATATATAAAGTGCATAGTACTAATGCATCCTGACAT